>CM062809.1:482213468-483440897 GCA_031772625.1 Pinus tabuliformis | reverse complement strand
GCTGGCACTCGCAGCTGTTCAAGCGATACAGAGATTTCGACACTATATCCTCTTTCGAAAAACTACCATTCTGTCATATTGCAACCCCATGACTTACATATTGACGCGACAGTTGCTGGGGGGCAAATATTCAAAATGGATAGAATTATTCAAGAGTTTTATCTGGAATTTGTAAAATCCAAATCGAAGAAATCCTGGTATTTGCGGAATTACTATGCGATCTTCCATCGTCGTCAACGATGAAACATCCGAAGAAACCATCGTGGATGAATCTTTGTTTCTGATATCTTCAAGCGATCCGTGGTATGGAGATATAATCATCTATTTCCAAACCAAAAATATAGGCCTAATACCTCCCGCTCGGAACTAACGTATTTGATACCAATCAAAAGACTACATGATCGTCGGTGATACGCTTTACCGTCATGGTGTCGATACAGTTCTGAGGAGGTGCCTCACCCATGAGGAGGTTGAAAAAGTCCTGAATGATTGCCATTCAGGCGCATGTGGGGGGCATCAATCTGGTTACGCTACGGAATTTTATGAGTAGGATACTTCTGGCCAACAATGTTCAAAGATTGCATAACCGCAGTCAGAAGGTTCCATGCATGTCAAATTTTCGATAGCAAAACCAGAAGACCACCCGCACCTTTGCAGCCAATAGTTGTTGTTGGGCCATTCGCCAAATGGGGCATTGATTTCATGACATGTAACCCCACCTCGACCAGGGGGAATGGGTATATCATAGTCGCTGTAGACTATTTTACCAAATGGGTCGAGGCGATACCTACATTAGATAACACTGGTGAAACAACTGCCCTTTTCTTTTTCAATCATGTAGTTGCCAGATTGGCGTTCCACAAGCTATAGTCGCAGATCATGGATCGCATTTTCGCAATCACATGATGGTTGAATTGGTTGCCAAATTAGGGTTGTCCCACGATAGCTCTACTCCATATTATCCGCAGGCCAACGGACAAGTTGAAGCAATCAACAAGGTCCTGAAGCGGATGCTGCAAAGGATGATTGGAGTCCACAAAAGTAGTTGGCACCTGATCCTGTACTCAGCCTTGTGGGCATACCAAACATCGGTAAGGAATGCAACCGGGTTTACACCCTTCCAACTGGTGTATGGCCTAGAAGCAATCTTACAAGTTCAGTGTGAAATCTCGTCCCTCAAACTCGCAGTCGACCTTCTCCCCGGAACTTCAGAAGAGGAGGCTCGTTTCTTGGAACTAATCCAATTAGATGAAACTCGTCGTGATGCCTCTTTGGCTAACGAAGCCCATAAGAAACGAGTCAAGGCGCAGTTTGACAAGAATGTCAAACCCATGTCTTCTCAGAAGGTGACTTGGTCTTACTTTACAACAAGAATCCGATAAATTAGGAGCAGGTAAATAAAGTCTCTATGGATGGGCCCCTATATTGTTAAATGTGTATTAGAAAAAGGAGCCTACGAGTTAATGGATTATGACGGGATTCCGCTGGCGCAACCCCGTAACGGGTTGTACCTTAAGCATTACTACGCATGATGCAATGTAGTAACCCATATGCTTTTGTTACATTTTTGTTTTCGCTAAGGGTAATCGTTTTGGTCAAGTAATCCACTTTTTACATTTGTTGCAGATGTCGAACCTATGGGAATCATTTGTTGGATATGCCGACAGAGAAAGTCGTAGTTCGCAGAACCTATCTTCTGCAGCCTGGGCCATTTTTGATCCAAGCAGCGAATTAGTAAGTTTCGGAGGGGTATTTATTGTTCAGTCAACAAATAACATTGCTGAATATAGCGCGTTGATAGAACTTCTCTCTGATGCCATCACACATGGCATACGCCGACTTGTCGTCAGGCTAGACTCACAGCTCGTCATACTACAACTCACTGGTATCTACTCTGTCTGAAATCCAGCTATCTATCGCATGTTCCTAAGGGTCAAGATTTTGGAAAGGCAATTTGATTTTATTCAATATCAGCATATTTCAGAAACTTAAAACATTAACGGACTCATTGGCAAATTATGTGTTAGATAGACATTTGAAACATTTATAAAAAGAAGCATTTCATCAATATTTGCATCAGGATCATGTAACTTAACCAAAATAAAACTCCGAAAATCAAAAATATATATAGTTGTTTATGGTTTACACATAATGTTCTGTAACCAAGACAAAATTGGTCAAATGACCCAAAACGCAAAATGCTAGGGGGACCCTAGTCTAATGATGCTGGTGATAACAAGTCACCGCCTGTGCAATCATGCGTAAAAGCCTAGTCCATCGACTTGGCACACCAGTAGTATGTCGCTGCAACCTCAGAGGCAGCCCATCAGTCCTCACATTTGGAATACCAAGAGTGAGGCCCTCGACCTGATCCTGTAATGCTGAAAGAGTCTCGGCCACATCGAGGTCGCGAAGGATAACCCTTCCCATAGCCTCTCCTGCTGGAGCGGCAGCTGGCACTCTCAGGCGTGCTACTGGCCGAACTGGTCCAACATCTGCATGAGCACATGAGTTCTAATTAGTCTTGATAGAATAAAGAACAAGAACATTATAAAGAGAAACAATAAACAGAGATATGGTCAAAAATTTTACCAATGGCGCCCCACTGCTCGCAGCCGACAGTACCAAATCTGGGTCACCCAAAAATCCATACCAGCGTATGGATACTCAAAAAAAACCATCTCCTGACGATCAAACCACCCGAAGAAGGTATCAGAAAAGGAACCTGAGATTGACCAGCATGTCTGGACATATGGTCGACCCATCTCTGCATCCGTGGCTCAGTTGGTGGAGGTAAACCAAGTGAAATATATTGCGGCTGCATCAGTGGGATCTTTTCCAAGGCAAAAGCGGTCAAGATATAGAACCATATCCAAAGTTCTTCAATCTTACGTTTTTCACCTTGGTCAATTGTTCTTTCATCACAAAGAGTACTGCATCACACCAGTTGAAAACCTTTGGTTCAAGGCATTCTAAGGCATACTGCATATAAGACCGGTTGGCTACATGAAGAGCTGCGCTGCCAGCCATTCTAGCAAAAGTGAACAGAATGGTCCTCAAGGGCCTGTTAGTGACATCTCAGATATTGATCTTGCCTTCCTTACTTGGCTGAGATCCCTCTCTGCAATACCTGCGAATGTAATCTCTCACAGATTCACCCCCACAGGTCGAACCTGATAATGAGATAGGGGCACCGCCTCGATAAGCTGGTCAAAAAATAGATGTCCACGACAGTCAAGGGATAGATTTGCCCCTAATCTGGAACACCTAGCTGGTAGGATCCCGGGCATCGAGCAAATACTGCAAAAAGTTGATTTGTTGCCTCATGCTAGAGATGCGGAAAAAATTGAACATGCCATAGTTCTGCAATGCATTTACCGTGACTGGATCATGTAAAGCAAGCATGTAATCTTCTTCATGCTCACGTTCTCGCCATGTAATAGGAATTTTGCTCCAATGAATCTTTGAAAACAAACAAGAGAAGAGTCAGATCCTGATTTGGTGAAAAACAGGCAAAAATTTCCATGAAAAACTGTGCACAAATTTCCTCCTTGCGCCCATCGCACCCCCAGCAGTGTTCTGGGTGCATTGCATGCTAACTGCCTAGTGGCCAGGCCAACATGCAATGCACCTTTTGATATAGAAAGGGTGCGATGGAGCCAGGGCGAGTTTTTCAAACCCAGAGGCTCAAAAAAACCAGAAATCATGCTTAGAATTCAAAAAGGAAAAGGATGAAATTGAAGAGCTCAGGTTTAGCTCCTACCTGGTCCAGACGGCACCAAGAATTGTCCACAGAATCTCCGGAATCAGCTAGTGAAAATCAAGGGGGAAAGCACCTCCAAAGCTCCAACAAACCAAAGTTCAAATGAAATGGTAAAATGAGAGGTAAAAACCACTTTTAAATTAATTTTCACGTAATTCAAGTAAGATATTAGTGTTTTGACTCATTCTTCAAACATATATTGTTCATTTCTAACTAGTTTTATGAAGCAATTGAGCAGGTAGTACAACCTTTGGAGGAACAAAGTTATTAATGGTAAAATCAAGAAAATCAATGACCATTATATCGAGCAGTTTTAATGCGGAATTCAAGCTCGTTAAAAAATAAACATAAGCAATGAGCAAATGTTCCCCCAGTGTTTAACTCATTAAAAAATGAACTATTTTCCGGTAAATACCCATCGTGAATGTACTTTCATCAGCCTTTGAAGCCTTGGTTTTGTTCTCATCACACTTCCACTCTGTATTGGCCGATCATTCAGCTCCACTTGATTGTTTACCCTTTTTGAGGAACAGCTGCGAAGAGTGATCTTGTTAGCCATCCTTGTGACACTACCATGATTGGAAAATTCCAAACCTTACCTGGAATCAGCTGCTACCGAAATATCACTCGTTCCTCAAAAAACGAGTCTCCTTTAAGCTCTTTTCAACTGACTCGTAAAATATGAAAAGATTTCCGAGCCATTGGCCTCTCCAGCTCGTTAAAGTGGCCAGAAGTGATATCCCTCCTTTAGATTTTAATCTTTTTGGACCTGAGGATTATTACACAAAAAGATCGAGCGCTTGTTTTGTTCGGCTCGTTAAAATTACCGAAAATCATCCCTTCTGTATTATTTTATACTTTTTCGGACTTAAGGGATTAGATGATGAAAAAGAATTTTGGAGTTTCCTTTACGTCCCTTTTCAGACTCTTTAAAATTGAAAAGGACCGAGTTATCTTTGTCATTAAACTCGTTAAACCGAATAGCGACAAACTTGTCCATAACAGACAAGAACGAGTTTCACTATCGCTAGGCTCGTTAAAACATAGCGATGGGTTTTGCCGAAGGGCAAATTATAGAACAATCATATGTTATCCTCCTCAAGCTTGACAAAAATAAAGAGGTACTGATCAGCAATGACTGGGGAAAAATTGGGAAGAAAACTTGAAGAAACTTTGTTGGTAGCAAGTCGCTCTTAAACATGACACTTTCACTCCGCATCCGAGTCGGGTTGGGTTGTTCTATTCACTGGTCACATCACCATGGTTCCGTCACACCATCCATATTTGGGGTTAATGCTACCGATCCATCATGTCAGTGTCACGATATGTTCAAGAGAAGTCGCTCAGAGAATTCACCTGTGTCTCACCCACTGCAATACATTTACGCTCCATTCTTTCATGACCGCCACCTTGAACCTTATATCACCAGATCGTTTTCACCTCCATTAAAATCATTTTCTCCGTTTCGTGCATTTATGTGGGATTCTCTAAGGCCCTCCTATGACGGATCGCTTCTTGTTGACATCAGCTCATTATCCAAGAAGTCGATCTAGGAACAACCCTTTCAGTACTTTGAAGCTTGCATGCCTCAATGGCAAGTTTCTCACTTCTGGCGACAGGTTTACATCAATGGCCTTCGACCGAAAGATTTTGCGTGGTGTTCAACGCCAAGTCCATTATTCACACCACGCGAATTGTACTGTAGTACCTTGAGGGTCATCATCATTATCGGTGATTCCTCTCGCGCCTGTTAACAGCTTACATCATTGGCTGGTAATCAGGCGATGTCTTTCCATGTTCGACTCCAGGACATCTTTCACATGGATCGACTTGTACTTTGAGTGAAGATCGAACGAGATTGAAGACCCCGGATCTAGTTTCATCCATCCGGGTTGTGATATATATTTAGGAAAATAAAAACATCAAATGTACATCGTTGCTGCACAGATAGTCATCCAATCTAAGGGATGATGGCTCTACCAGAATCATCAGTCTACACTCAAACGATTGTCTGTCTCATGTACATGAAAATGAATTTATGAAGCTGAGCATGGGAATGCCCGCCTCGGCTAGATCATGAAAATATTATGAAGATAATGTATTGTATTGTATCTTATTACAGGTCACCTTCCAGCTTGAAAAAAACTTCGGATCCTCATGATAAAGCATTTCACCCGACATCAAAAGATTAACGACCTCATGCTTTAGGGGGCAACTGTTATAGACATTTTTGGGCACTGCAACCCCAATCATAAATGTCCATAAACCAAGGGCTCCTATGTCCCTAAAGGTGTTGTTCCAACCCCTAAAAGAACAAGGTCAATTGATTACAGCATCTCCCAGAAGTTCTCCATGAAAAACTACTCAGAACTGGTCAAAACTGGACCATTTCACCTGCTCCATGGTCAAAGTGCGTTGCATCCCACCTGAATACACACAGTAGGTGTGATGCATGTTGAAAAGCCCTTCTATGGGGTGTGATGGGCGAGAGTGGACAAATGGCAGGGTCAATCCGCAAGGTGGAGGATCATGGAATCTTCCAGAAACTTCTCCTGTGACACTTGCCTCTCTGCATTTGCCCAGGGATGAGTAAGAGATCATCAATCTCCAAGTGGAATCAAGAACTATCAGAGAGAGGACACTAATCAAATCTCAGAAGTTGACTCATCTCCCTTGCAAACATATATATGGATCCCTCATCCCAGAGATCCAGAGGCTAGAATTTTGTATCTTGTAAGGAAGTGCTGTTGGTTTCTTGGTGCAATATCATAGTGTTGGGTGATCTAAGATTTTCATGAGGTGAAGAAGGGCTTTCTTGCTGAGAGGATGATGCTGGGTCAGAACAATTGGTTGTAATCCTCTTTGCTCTTTCTTGATTATCAATAAAGCTATTCAAGTTTTCCTCCACATTCTTGTATGACTGATGTTATATGCATTTGTGTGGTCAATATATATCTGGTCCTATATTGTTTATGATAATAGATCTATGTTCTTGGATAGTGTTATGCTGCTTTGATTCTACAGGTGCTCTTTGAAGCTGGGTAGACGAGGAAGCGAGTGGCGAAGACCTATCAGAAGGGAGAGGAATCAAGCAAGGAACCAAGCGCAAGACAGAGGTTGGTCTCCTTATTCCCCTCTTATCTATTTCTCATAAAGGAAAACAAAAGTAGTTTTTAGTTTGTTTGTTTCTAAGGTAGCTACCAGCCTTAGTGGGACTAGCAGCTCTGCATAGACACTAGTTTTCCCGATAACACCAATAAGTAATTCCTCTATATTTTCAATGTGTGCATAATGGCTTCCAACTCTAAGTCATGAGTGACATAATTCCTTTCATGCTCGTTAAAATTCTTAGATTCATAGAAGATTACATATCCTTCCTGCATCAGGACTCCACCAAGTCCCTCCTTACAAGCATCAATGCAAACTACAAAATCCTTTATGGATCAACTGTTCCCAAGATAGGTGCACAAGTGAGTAAGTTTTCTAGTGGTTCAAAACAAGTTGCACATTCAGGTGTACATTGAACCTTTACTCCTTTTCTTTGTAAGGAAGTGATGGGATGCCCAATTTTTGATAAATTCTAAATGGATCTTTGATATTAACTATCCAACCCTATGAATGATCTAACCTCTATTACATTCCACAGTGTGTGGAAATCCATTATTGATTTGATCTTCTCTACGTCCACAACTACTCTTTCTTTTTATATTACATGCCCAACTAGTGAAATTGAGTTAAAAAACAACTAGTGAAATTGAGTTAAAAAGAAACTCACATTTTCTAATCTTGGAATACAATTTGTGCTCCCTTAGTAGTTGTAGAATGGTTATCAGGTGGTCATCATGCTCCTTTTCATTCTTTGAATACACTAGGATGTCATCCACAGACACTAGTACAAACTTGTCCAGATATGGCCTAAATGCATTATACATAAGGCACATAAAGGTTGTTGGATAATTTGTAAGCCAAAATGGTACTACAGTGAATTAATAGTGGCCATACCTCATCTTGAACAAGGTTTTATGAATGTATTCTTCCTTGATCCTGACCTAGTGGTATCCAGTCCTTAAATCAATCTTGGAAAACACAACAACCCCTCTCAATTGGTTAAATAGATCATCAATTATGGGCAATGGGTACTTATTTTTCACAGTGGATTTGTTTAGTTGTTGGTAATCTATGCATAGGTGAAATGTTCCTTCTTTCTTTTTGACAAGGAGTGTTGGGGCTCTCCACAGTGAAATGTTGGGTTGCATGTATCCCTTCTCCATCATTTCCTTCGTTTGCAAATTTAACTCCATGAGTTTAGGGGTGCTCATACGATAGGGGGCTTTCAATGTTACTTTTATTCCTAGGATCAAATCAATGGTCAAATCGATAGCTCTGCTGGGTGGTGGTATTGGTAACTCATCCAGGAATACATATATGTATTGTGTTAGCACAAGGAAATTTGAGAAGGGATCTGAGATGGCCTCTTTCTCCTATGTGATTTGGATGGCATAAAATGGCACAACCTTTTCTACTACATCTCTTTACTCACATCATTGAGATCATTCTGAGTGATATTGGCCTCTTAATACCCTGCATCATTGTTGGGAAGCCTTCGTCATTGAGGCACTCTAACTCCAACACATTGTCATACCAATCCATCTTTCCCCTATGGGCTACCAGGCAATCCAAACATATGAGGACATCATATGATCCCAATGGCATCAAATTCAATTTAACTGGAGTAGTGATGCCCCTGATTCCTATAGGGTAAGACTTAACCATAATTATTATATGTATCTTTGTCCTAGTGGCCCACTAAACAAGCCATGATTCCTCATGGTTCTTTCGCATCATTTTTCCATATTATTAGGGCTAACATAGTTTAAATTAGATCCTAGGTTAATTAAAATTGAGAATGGTGAGTTTTTTACCATACCTTCCATTTTAATGATTGTTGCTTTTTGGTCTACCTGCCTATTCTCCAATGCAAAATATATCCTAGGAATGCTATGGGCCAAATCATTCACATTCGTTGCCTCTTGTAGGTTATATAATTTCTTGCCAATCTTCTATAATAGAGGAAAATTTCTTCGCAAATGGTTCTCTCCAAATTCCCAACATTACATGATCCCTTTATCAAGATTCTTCACCCTATCATTCATTGATTCCTAACATGTATTTTTGTTGATTCTCAAGTTTTGTTGATGTCCACTTTTGGTGAGGTTATTAAACTTTCCACCCTTTCCTCCGTTCTTGTATCCTAAGGTTCTTTTACCTCCTCCCTTTCCTTTCTTCTTCCATTTAGCTTGGACAATAGTCTTATTCTTAGACTATTCATAGCAATGCTTGGTCTCTTGAATAACCTCCTCTAGAGTCTTAAGTATGTTCATTGAATTATATTTTGTGTGAGTATGTTTATGGTAACCCATTGAGATACCTCTGGATCTTAGCCTTCTAATCCTTGATGTAAGGTACATATCTTAGTAGTTCTAAGAATTTTCTAGTGTGCTCCTCAAATGTCATCTTCCCTAGTTTTTGTTCATAGAATTCCTTGGCTATGTTGTCATAAATTTCTCAGATAGTTACCTTGCTTGGAATTACTTTTCAAACATTCTCCATGTTAGTTCCTTCTCTCTGACTCCTTTGATTTTCTTGAAATCCTCCCACTATATATCAAATTTTCCCTTTAAGCTGAAGATACCTACCCCAACCTTCATGTTGCCAGAATAATCCTTGAATTCTTATAGCATGGGAATCCTCCTGCTTTTCCTTTGATGATAATGTGCCTTGTCTGCACAGTCTGATGATCTATCAGGGTTGCTTGATTCTCTTTCTGGTGATCCACATGGATGTTGGTGGCCACCTACCTATTCCACTTGGACCCCCACCATTGTCTCTTTTAGTTTTTCAGTTTACTTATTTGTAGCACAATTTACTATTTTTGGCATTTTTTCGGGTCCTGAACTTCCGAAGCCGTTTTGAAGCCATAGATGACTTTTTTGGGAAAAATTGGGGCCAACATACTTTGTCGATTGATGTTGGCCACTCGAAAGTTATATTCCTTGTATAGATCTTTCTAACGAGGTAATTTGCGCGTCAAATGGAAATAATATGCCAAAGTTATGACCCTAGGAAGTTGATGTACAAATTTACCCAAATGGGGCACTTAGTTTGGCGCTTCATCTCCTAGGGTTAGGTTTTTGGATTTTTAGGCTTTTCCATTGTTTCTTAATAATAAATAGGAATTTGAGACTCATTGTAACATGGTTCAGAGACAAGTAGCCACCACATCTCTTCTTAGTGATAAGCTAGCATCGCTTGAGCTAACCTTATTTTCATTCTGTTTGTAAGCATATTTTAGTATTTGATATTAAAGAAAGGAAGTGTTATTTTTGTTGCATATTTGTATTTATGGTTATCTATGTAATTTCTTGTGTTCCTTTTTAAATTCAGATCAGTGGTATCAGAGCGATCTGCTCTTTCTCTATTTTTCTTTGCATGTCCCCAATGAGGTCAGGATATAAGGAGTTAGGGCTTGAACTGGTCAAACCTTTGCAAAAACAGCCTCGCAAATCCCAATGGCCTCCCATGGTGGAAGAAAATAAATACAAGGGAGCAGGAGATCCTATCAAATTCTTGCTTGAAGAATCCCTCGAGCGACAAAGGAACGCAATGATGGATAATTTTTCCCGGATCCTTCAGCGGCTACCCACAGGCGACACATCTACTTCCAACAACTACTCTATAAGTTCCACACCCTTTAAGGTACAAGTAACTTTGACATTCCCATATTTAAGGGTCAGATAGATGCGAACAGTGTAGATAAATGGTTAAATCTACTAGAAGGATATTTTTTTGTTCATGATTTTTCCATCCAAGAAAATATTACTTTTTCTCTTCTTAAATTTGGCCCTCACATCAAAGACTGGTGGGAAACCTATTGCGAGAAGAAGGATGAAATTACACCCTCACTATTTTCGGTCGCACCCACTTGGGATTTGTTACGGGATGCCATCAAGGAGCAGTAATACCCTGTTCGGAGCTATGAGGATAAATACATAAAGTGGACCACACTACGACAGGAAAGGGACAAAGACATGTTGGAGTTTACCAATGTTTTCCATACCATTTGCACAAAGTTGGGTGTCAAGGATTCTGAGAAACATTTGGTACTCAAGTACCGCGACTGCCTACACATGTACATCCAGGATGAGATGGATTTCCTGGACATGTTCTCGCTTGGCATGACATATTGATACACTTTTAAGATTGAGTAGAAGCTAAAACAAAAAAAACGAGACTTTGGATCTGCAAATCTGAAGTAAGAGAAAGGCGCCCCCAAACCGTAGGGCAAAGGGAAAAGCCAAGGCGGGGAGAACCAAGATAACCCATCAAAATGTAAGAAAGGAATAACACCACGAAGACAAAAAAGGACAAGGGAAAGTGATGAGAGTCCCATAAGAGCTCCACTCACAACACAAGTGAGTGCCGGGCCAAGCGGTTACTGGTGGCTGAGCTGAAGGCTTCTGAGTCCAACACATGTTCCGACTTTGAGTCAGAACCCGACAAGAGGAATGACAAAGGGAAGCATATCATTGATACAAATCCTAATGCCACAATGGCGACCACCACGATCCAGAAGATTGAGCCTGAAGACCCCGAAGAGGGGGAGCGCCTATTCCACTCACATATGCAGGTGAAGGGTTCTCTACTACAGTTCATTGTCGACAACGGGAGCCAAAAGAACCTCATTTTAGTAGAGGTTGTGAAGTGGCTAGGCCTACCAACCACAACACATCCGCAACCATACACCATCGGGTGGCTTCACCAAGGATGATATCTCCGCGTTAGCCAGCAGTGTCACCTTCCCTACAAAATCAAGCCCTTCATAGATGAGGTAATGTGTGAAGTTGCTCCTCTTGAATTTTTTGATGTATTATTAGGAAAACCATACTTATGGAAGTAGCATGATGTATATGAGTCTAGACCTCGCTGAGTTATTATTTCTTTAGGTGCTAAGTTATACAGAATACCAGAGGTGGCCCACCTACCGTCATCTCTTTGATTTCTGCTAAGAAATGCAGTAAGGTCATCTCCCAAATTGGGAAATGTCTTTTCTTTTTTATTCACTCACAAAGTAATGGGAAGGTCATAGCCATGTCCATGGCCCCCGGGAAGGGTTCTTCTAAGAAGCAGAAGTAGGTGGACGCGACCATGGAAGAATACAGGGACATCTTCTCCTCACTCACAGGGGTACCCTTGCATTGTCAGGTCAAACATTCAATCGATTTGACTCCCGGAGCAACTCTTCCCAGTGGGCCAATATATCGTCGCTCCATTATGGAAAAATGAAGAGATCAAGTGGAAAATCCAGGAGTTGTTGAAAAAAGGTCACATCTGACCAAGTTCCTCGCCTTGTGGGAGCCCGATTGTATTGGTACAAAAGAAGGACAGAACCTGGAGGCTATGCATTGATTATCAGGCATTAAAAAAAATCATTGTTAGGAATAGGTATCCAATCCCATAGATTGATAACCTACTAGACCAACTCAATGGGGCCAATTATTTCAGTAAGATTGATTTGAAGTTTGGTTATCACCAGGTTTTAATAGAGCCCATGGATGTATGGAAGGCTGCCTTTAAATCCAAGGAAGGTATTTTTGAATGGTTGGTTATGCCCTTCAAGTTGACAAATGCCCCAACTACTTTTATGAGGCTAAGGCTAATGGATGACATCTTGCAGCCCTTCACCAACTCGTTCGTGGTGGTTTATCTAGACGACATCCTGATCTTCAACAAGACTTGGGAAGAACACCTACAACACATTCGGTAGGTCCTTCAAACCATTCGGCAACAAAAATTGTGTGCCAACTTGGAGAAATGCACCTTTGGCATGAGCCAAGTCCAATACCAGGGTACATCATAGATGAGTGTGGCGTGAATGTGGACCCAACCAAGATCCAAGTCATTCGAGATTGGCTAGCCCCAACCACTCTAATGGAGCTTCGGAGCTTTTTGGACCTTGCAATTTTTTATCAAAGGTTCATGTTGGGATTCTCCCATATCACTTGACCTTTGAGTCAGATTACTAAGGGCGAGGAAAAATCAAATTTTTATTGGTCTGAGTCCCAACAGAAGACATTCGTTGAGTTGAAGTGTCACCTCTATTCTGCACCGGTACTCACACTGCCACACCTGCAACAACCATTTGAAATCAAGACAGACGCCTTAGACTATGCTATTGATGCAGTCCTCACCCAACACGACCATCCAATGGCCTAACATAGTGGGACACTTTACGATACAATTAGTAAGTACCCCACCTATGATAAAGAAATGTATTCCATCGTGCAGGCTTGCCGATAGTGGAAGCACTACATTCTGGGGAAGGAGATGATCATCCACATCGATCACTGACCTCTTCACTTTATATAGACACAGGGGAAGTTGCAAAACGGTTGCTATCAAAAGTGGTCTACATATCTGCAACAATTCCACATGAACATTAAATACAAAAAGGGTAGCATCAATCATGTTGCGGACTGTCTCAGTTGGCCCCCAGTTGCTGCACTGACTACTATTCTCAACTCTTGTGGTCACGAGACCTCTAGATGGCCGCAACTATATAAAAATGATCTAGAGTTTTCCCCCACATACTGGATGCTATTAGGTGGGAAGCAAGTTCCTAATTTCCACCTCCAAGATGCATTATTATATGACCTGGGCCACATTTGTGTTCCTTCAAGCGAGCGTGCCAAACTGATTTTGGAGGTACACTACAGTCGGATCGCAAGAAACTTTTGGGTAGAGAAGATTGTGGTTGTACTACAAAATTACTTCTATTGGCCCAAACTCCGACTGGATGTTGGGAAATATATTAGATCCTGCACTACCCGCACCATCGCCAAGCCATCCATCAAGAGGAAAGGCCTATACACTCTTCTGCATACTCCCAGCCAGTCGTGGCAATCCATCTCCATGGATTATATGTGTAGCATCCCTTCTACCAAACATGGTAATGACTGTGTATTTGTGGTCATGGATAGATTTTCTAAGATGGATATATTGGCGGCTTGCAAGAAGAGTATCACTGCAGAGGACACTGCCAAACTCTTCTTTGAACGAGTATGGGTACATTTTGGTATCCCATAGACCATTATATTAGATCGGGATATCAGGTTCCTGAGCACATTCTGGTCAAGCCTTTGGACACTATTGGACACCAAGCTCACCAAGTCAACTGCCTTCCATCCCCAGACTGATGGCCAGATAGAGGTCATCAATAGGATGATAGTGCACATACTCTGCATGTACAACTCCAAGCATCCTCAAACTTGGGATGAGAGTCTTCCATATGTGCAACATAGTTATAATAGAGCTCTCCATAGCTCAACTAGTCAAAGTCCCTTTCAAGTGGGTCTAGGATTTCAACCATTGTGTTTGATTGATGTTGTCATGTCACACACGTCTACACAGACATAATGCACACATGTATTGTCCGATGCTGATAAAGTAACAAGATTTATTGAATGCATCCAACATATCTTCCAGCAAATTCACGACATCCTAGAGAAGGCAAATGCCAAGTATAAGCAACGAAATGATCAACATTGGGTGCCACACAAGTTTCAAGTCGGCGGAAAAGTTTGGTTGCATTTGTAGAAAGAACGCCTTAATGGACCCCATCAGAAGCTCAGACCACTCTGATATGGCCCTTACACCATTACCAAGGCTATGGGAGACAATGTTTTTGAGCTCAACATTCCTCCATTCCTTGACCTGCACCTAGTGTTCAATGTGGACCGCCTTCAACCATACTTCCCACCATTATTGGACACATCAGACATTGTAGAACAACTCAAAACAATAGTGTTAAACCCACATTACATGGAATAGGCCATAACTGATCGGATTATGGACACATAGGTCAAGAACACTCGCCAACAAAAGATACAACTATATCGGGTTGTCAAAGTTAGCCAACTCATGCACCAAGGCAAGTGGCTCACTAGGGACGAAGTTCAACAGAAGTCCCCCCCATCTCATGGAGGTGCTCAATGTAATGGGGACCATTTCTTCCTAAGGAGGGAGGACTGATCCAGGTGCATGTTGGTGGCCACTTGCCTATTCCACTTGGATCCCCATGTTTTGGGAAGTTTTAGTGTCTACAGATAAACGCTTAAACCCCTAGACTAGTAGCTAAGTCTAGAACAATAGTTTAAAGAGTTCTCTACTTTTCCTATGATTAAAAGATTAAATAAGAGGCAAAGAAGCCTACCTAGCCTTCGCTTTCTCCTTATCTCCCTATAACTCAATAATTTCTAGCCCAGGTGGCCCCTGATCACTTAGATGAGTGGTCTTTTTATAGGTGAATGAAGGAAGTTATGCCATAAATGGTGATAATGAATGCCCTCCCAAACTTAGAATTTAGTTCCATGGAGCAAGGGATAAGGGATTGATGTTCCTTAACTCCCTTCCTCGTCCAAATACGAACCCAAAGGAATGGATAGCCTTGATAAACTTCTAGAGGCATCCAATGGATAAGGAATCTTTCAAACCCTCATGGAACTTCGTTCAAATTCGCCCAGCGCAGGCCAAAGAGGTACCAAGTGCGCTGCATAGCATCCTAACAGTGTATGGTTTGCATTGTAGCGCACCCTAATGAAGGCCTACCTGCGCTAATCTGATTAGAGGCAGTTTCTGGATGATTTTGGTCATGAAACTTCTTGGGAAGCTAGGCATTTTGATGGTTGACTTCTTTAGGGCATGTAACAACTTAATTAGGGTTTGATGGGCCCTAATAGTACTCATCTATAGGTTGGGGTTGATGTGCCCAAATGGATTTGTAACAGTTCCCCCCTAAAGCATGAAGTCGTAAATATGTATGTCGAGTGAAATGCTTTATCATGTGGAGAGGAGGTTTCGAAGTGGAAGGTGACTTGCATCAATTACAATACATATATCATGATAATTTGATTTTTTCTCATGAACTAGGTTAGGGAAGGCATACCCATGCTTATAAACTTTCATTACATGTAAAATATAGTTGTCTATAGATATAGACCCATGAATGGATGACCATGAATTGTAAGGCCATTGTACATTTGATTTAGTACTCCTGAAAATATCACAACCTGGATGGATGAAACTAGATTCGAGGTCTTCAATCTTGTTCAATATTTTGCTCAAGTACAAGTCTAACCATGTGAATAGATGTTCTGAATTCGAACACACAAAGACATCGTCTGATTTCCAGCCAATGATGTAAGCTGTTAATAGACGCGAGAGGAATCACCGATAATGATAATGACCCTCAAGGTACTACAGTACATTTTGCATGGTGTGAATAAATGATTTGATTTCAAACACCATACAATGTCTTTCAGTTGAAAGCCAATGATGTCAACCTATCGCCGGAAGCAAGAAACCTGCCATTGAAGTATGCAAGCCTCAAGGTACTGAATGGGTGTTTCTAAGTCAACTTCTTGGATAATGTGTTGATGTCGACAAGAAGCGACTCGTCGTAGGAGGGCCTTGATGTATCCCACATCAATGACACGAAACGAGGTAAATTTTTTTGGAGGTAAAAAATTTACTGACGACACAAGGTTCAGGAATGGCGGTCATGAAAATGAAGGTTTATGGTATTGCAAAGGATAAAGTTTGAACTGAATGACTTCTCTTGAACATGTCAGCGACACTAAGATGAATTGGTAGCATTGACCCACAAAAAAGTAATGGATGGTATGATAGACCAACGATGTGATAACCATCAAGCTAATGACCCAACCCACATAGTCACGGTGATGAGGTGAAAGTGTCATGTTCAAGAGCGACTTTCTACCATAAAGTTTTCTCAGCTTTTTCCCATTTCCCCAGTCATTGCTGACCAATACCTCTTTATTTTTTATCAATCTTGAGGAGGATAACATATTCTTGTTGTATAATTTCACCTTTCAGGCGAATCCATCACTATTTGATGCTTTAACAAGTCTAGCGAAGGTGAAACTCGGTCTTGTCTAGATGGACAAGTTTGTCGCTATTAGATGTTTTTATGAGTTTAACCATAAAGATAACTCGGTCCTTTCATGTTTAGGGAGTTTGAAAAGGGACGAAAAGGAAACTCCACGAGTTCTTTTTCGTAATTTAATCTCTCAAGTCTGAAAAATCATAAAATAATACAAGAGAGATATCGCTTCCTATCTTTTAATGAGCTAGAAAAGACAAGCGCTCAACAATATTTTCATGTTTAGAGAGTCTGAAAAGAGCTTAAAGAGGACTCCATTTTGAGGAACGAGTGGTTTCTAGGGTAGCAACTGGTTCCGGTGATGTTGGAACTTCTCAAAACATGTTGATTTATGTGAAGAGGTTGGCTAATAAGACCACTCATTGCAACTGTTCCTCAAAAAGGGTAAAACAACCAAGTGAAAGCGTATGATCAACCAAAGAGATGGTGGTGATGGAATGAAACAACCAAGGCTCATCTGATAGAAAAGGTTGATAGAATGGCAATCACAAGGGTTAAAATGGAAATGGGTTCATTTTTACACAAGCTTGAACCATAGGGAACTATGCTTGGATTCGGTTTCATGTTTACACAAGCTTGAAATGAACAAACTATGCTTGAGATTGGTTTACATGCCCCCAACATGATGAAAGGGAGAGTCTCTTGTAACTAGATGGAAGTCACTATGGTGAAGCAGGATGGTTATCCAACACTTTTTGGCTTCATCGACATAGGGACAAAGGTGAATGGGGTGATTCCCTTCACATAACCTACAGGGAAACTTAACTTTACCACTAGGTGCATGCCCCCCAAGCTTCATTACATTCACCTAAGTAGACTACTTGTGGCTATTAAGTGGATGAAATGAAGGTTCATTTACAAGTTCAAGTGAAAGACTCGACTTGGATTTTACGAGATCTAATCAAAGACTCGACTTAGAACTTGGGACCTTGTTTCATTTTTTAATGAGCTTGACGCAAGACAAGGAACTCTACTCATATTCCCTGTTTAATTTTTTAACGAGCTTGAAACAAGACAAGAAACTATGCTCATGGACCTGTTTCATTTTTTAATGAGGTTGACACAGTGAAAGAACTATCCTCATACCCTTGGTTTCATTTTTTAACGACGTTGACACAAGACAAGGAACTATCCACGTATTCCTTGTTTCATTTTTTAACGAGGTTGACACAATAAAAGAACCATCCTCATAGACCCTTGTTTCATTTTTTAACGAGGTTGACACAAGACAAGGAACTATCCTCATACTCATTTCATTTTTTAATGAGGTTGACACAAGACCAGGAACTGTCCTTGTACTCCTTGTTTCATTTTTTAACGAGGTTGACACAAGACCAGGAACTGTCCTCGTATCCTTGGTTTCATTTTTTAATGAGGTAGACATAATAAAAGGAACTATCCTCGTAGGAGTTGTTTCATTTTTTAATGAGGTTGACACAGTAAAAGAACTATCCTCATAGGGGCTGTTTCATTTTTTAATGAGGTTGACACAGTAAAAGAACTATCCTCATATTCCTTGGTTTTATTTTTTAACGGGGTTGGCACAAGACCAGGAACTATCCTCATATGCCTGTTTCATTTTTAACGAGGTTGACACAGTAAAAGAACTATCCTCATATTCCTTGTTACATTTTTTAATGAGGTTGACACAAGACAAGGAACTATCCTCATATTCCTTGGTTTCATTTTTTAACGGGGTTGACACAAGACCAAGAACTGTCCTCGTGGGGCCTGTTTCATTTTTCAATGAGGTTGACATAGTAAAAGAACTATCCTCTTGGGCCTTGTTTCATTTTTTAACGAGGTTGACACAAGAAAATAATTATCCTTGTATCCTTGGTTTCATTTCTTAATGAGGTTGACACAAGACAAGGAACTATCCTCGGGTAACTTTGATCACAACTCATAAGAGGTCATGAAGGAGAGATTTGGTTCCAATGCCCCCAGTACATAATGTACAACATCATTGAATTGATCATCAGTTGATGTAGGTATGGAACAGGTTGCCACATAATTAACTCGTGGTTGGGGATGATACCATTGGTATAAATGGACCATTTAGGGAAGATGGTTGACTGGAAGCCATATTTGGACCGGGAAATGAAAGCTAGTCAATGGTGACAATTTTGCCTTCATGCGGAAAATAATCACTCGAAAGAGTGTTGAAACAATAGCTCCCATGTCTTAAACATAGTCATGCCCTAGAAGTAAATTGTAATCTAATGGGCCTAGGACTACCATCACATTCAGGTAAACGATTTTTTCTCCAAAAGTAATAGGTAACTGAGGGAGGATCCCTAATGGTTGACTAGTTCCTCTGTTAAAAGCCAACAGATTTTGTGTAACATGCACAAGTGGTGGCGAACCAAGTGCTTGCCAAGCAGTTGACGAAAGGATACTCACTGATGCACCTTCATGTATAATTGTGCTCGATACAATCATATTACAAACTTGTACTATGATCTGGAAAGGCACATAGGAAGGAATGTGGAATCTTGCCAGTCGATTCCAATCAAAGGAAGTGACTAGACTACTTGGAGGGGATACCATAGAAACGGGAGGATTAATCCCTTGAGTTAAGAGAGCGGGAGGATTTTCCTCTTGTCTTGATGGAACAGGATGACTACCCCCAAGCTCATTAGAATTTGAAGAAGCAAAAAGAACCTGAGTGGTATCATTTTCACTCTCTTCGGGAAAGGTATGATTAGCTGAAGGTGAAATCGGGTCTTACCTTGACCTGTTGATTTTGGTTGGGTATAGACTCATAGGATTCACTTTCAGGGAGAGTGGTTTTGACCGATGGTTGATTTTGGTCAGTCAGTTCATAAACTAGTGAAGGATTTAGGGATAGTTTCCTGTAACCAGATGGAAGTCGTTGTGGTGAAGCAGGACAGTTATCAACACTTTTTTGGCTTCGTCCAGATAGGGAAAAAGGTGAATGGGGTGATTCCCTTCACATAACCTACACGGAAACTTAACTTTACCCTTGTTTCCATGAACTTTACTACCACTAGTTGATGGTGTGTCACCAACATATATCTCTAGAAATTAATGACACAGGATGATGTAAACGAGAAGACCATTCTTCTAATATATGAGGAATATCAGGACAATTTTGAAGAAGATGGTCTCTCACACAAAGTTTGCATGGATATCGAACTTTGTGAGTCTTGACGGATGGTTTCTCATCAAATGTTGCATTTAGAGCAATGGTTTCTTGGTTTCCCCTTTGCTGAATTTGCTTCTTCTTCTTCTTCTTCTTCCCTTTATTCTTCTTCTTAGCCACCTGGCTACTAGTACCAATACTTTCACCAGGCGAAGAGGAATAAGGGGTGGAAGAAACAAATGAGGAAGAAGTCAAACCGTCAATTTTGGGATCAACTAGAGGTTGATTTTGTCCAGTTGGAGGTGTACTTGATTGTGGAGAAATCACGACATTTTGAACCAAGGAGGTTGAAAACAACCATACTGGCAAGCCAATGGTAAATCCCGGAAGGGACAATGTAGCCATATAAGGAGCACCAATATTTCTAAAAGGAGGAAAAGGACTAGGATTCCCATCAAAAGGAATTCCTTGATCGGTGGACTCCGGATTTGTCGCCATATGTTTCAACCTAAGATCAACTAAGGAGCGAGCGAGGAGGATGTTATCCACAGTCAATTAATTTTATTTTAATCAAAGTAACATAACAAAACAAAAGAGGGATAATCTAGGCAAAAGGTTTACCAAGCAACTGTGAACTGCATAATACCTCATGGCGAACCAAGAAGTACGGGCATGCAATCTCCCCAAATGTTGTTTTTAGTGTATCACAGTGTACAAGGTGGCCGACTCAGTTACTTAATGATGGATAACAACCTAGATTTTTCCTCCCATATATACTCGAAGGTACGTGGAGGCCTAGTTTGTATAAGTGTTGTCTAATGCAAAAACTGCACAGTGAGAACATTCCCATATACTTTACGTACTGTAACACTGCCCTATATACCCGAAGATATCTGGACGAGCTACGATATACTCACATACGTGGAATGAGGTATCGCGCTCGAGATGTATTGCAGAAAAGTTAGCGACAGCTACTTTGGTTTACGACGCTGGAACACGTCTCTAGCCTAGACCTCTAAATGTTTTTCGTTAGGTGACAGTGCTCCATTAGGTAAATTCAGATAAATTTTAAGTTCATATTTTTTAGAATTTTCCTTTCAAGGTTCACCACGTGATGTATGTTTGAAAGTCCTAAAATGAAACTAATATGATAAGCATTCTTTCCATTCAATTTAATAATGAAAAACCTTAGCTAGTAGGGATAGATCAATTAGGTCTTTGACAAAGAGAAAAGAGCACAACTAATGCAATTTCCTTAGCTATTCCTTTCAAGAATTCAAAAACTACAATATGAACGATGCAAGCTTTTCTTTTCAAATCCCTTAATGTTATGATGAACAAAAAAGAAATATGCACACTTGATCAAAAATCTATTTTCATAAAAAATGACGATTTTGCGACAATTTATTTTCAAGGAAAGGAAGAATTTACGACACTTTCAATTCCAAAGAAATGAGGAATTACGACACTTTCAACGAAAAGACTAATCATTTTCACACATCAACCATTCGATCTTTCAAGAATGAAGATTTGACGACAACTCAATTTTTGAAGGAAAAGACGATTTTATGACACTTTCTTTCACTAAAGATCAATCGATCAAAAAACCAACTTTAGACTATAGATTGGAAATGATAAAGTGAATACATAAGAAACATTTATAAATCCTAGTCTAAGTAGGGCTAGGTAAGGAGGTGAAACACTATTTTCAGAAACAAAACATCATTGACATTCAAAAATCATTCAAATAGGAGAAAATTGGCTCAAAAACTTCAGCTCCTAGATGGGAAATTGACCCTCAAGGGATCAACACAGAAGCGGTGAGAGACAGTGCGCTGAAGCGCACTGGGTCTATGCAAGAAGTGCACTG
Source organism: Pinus tabuliformis (assembly GCA_031772625.1). Taxonomy (NCBI): domain Eukaryota; kingdom Viridiplantae; phylum Streptophyta; class Pinopsida; order Pinales; family Pinaceae; genus Pinus; species Pinus tabuliformis. The sequence goes on along the minus strand of CM062809.1, from coordinate 483,419,140 downwards.
CAACACACTATGTCCTTCATTCGACTATGCTGGTGACAGTAAGAAAATTTGAAGACAATTTGGCACAGTTTCGGCTCAATTTTCAATGACAGAACACTGAAATTCAATGAACGGCCACAACTATAGTATGTAGAAATGTATTATGAGGCTGATAAGCCACTAGGATGGATGATCGCTCCCTAGTGGAGTCGCTAATTTTTCTTGGGAAGTTTTAGTGTCTACAGATAAATGCTTAAACCCCTAGACTAGTACCTAAGTCTAGAACAATAGTTTAAAGAGTTCTCTACTTTCCCTATGATCAACAGATTAAATAAGAGGCAAAGAAGCCTACCTGAAGCCTTCGCTTGCTCCTTATCTCCCTATAATAGTATAATTCAATAATTTCTAGCCCAGCCAGCCCCTGATCACTTAGATGAGTGGTCTTTTTATAGGTGAATGAAGGAATTTATGCCATAAATGGTGATAATGAATGCCCTCCCAAACTTATAATTTAGTTCAATGGAGGAAGGGATAAGGCATTGATCTTCCTTAACTCCCTTCCTCATCCAAATATGAACCCAAAGGAGTGGATAGCCTTGAGAAACTTCTAAAGGCATCCAATGGATAAGGAATCTTTCAAACCCTCATAGAAATTCGTTCAAATTCGCCCAACGCAGGCCAAAGAGGGACCAAGTGCGTTGCATAGCACCCTAACAGTGTATGGTTTGCATTTCAACACACCCTAATGAAGGCCTACCTGCGCTGATCTTCTTAGAGGCAGTTTCTGGATGATTTTGGTCCTGAAACTTCTTAGGAAGCTAGGCATTCCGATGGTTGACTTCTTTAGGTCATGTAACAACTGAATTAGGGTTTGATGGGCCCTAATAGTACTGATCTGTAGGTTGGGGTTGATGTGCCCAAATGGATTTTTAACAGTTGCCCCCTAAAGCATGAAGTCGTAAATATGTATGCCGAGTGAAATGCTTTATCATTTGGAGAGAAAGTTTCAAAGTGGAAGGTGACCTGCATCAATTACAATACATATATCATGATAATTTGATTTTTTCTCATGAACTAGCTGAGGGAAGGCATACCCATGCTTAGCTTATAAACTTTCATTACATGTACAATATATAGACCCATGAATGGATGACCATGAATGTAAGGCCATTGTACATTTGATTTAGTACTCCTGAAAATATCGCAGCCTGGATGGATGAAACTAGATCCAGGGTCTTCAATCTTGTTCAATCTTTCACTCAAGTACAAGTCTAACCATGTGAATAGATGTTCTGAAGTTGAACACAAAAAGACATCGTCTGATTACCAGCCAATGATGTAAGTCGTTAATAGATGTGAGAGGAATCACCGATAATGATAATGACCCTCAAGGTACTATAGTACATTTCACATGGTGTGAATAAATGATTTGATGTCGAACACCATACAAAGTCTTTTGTTCGAAGGCCAGTGATGTCAACCTATCGTCGAAGAAAGACACTTGCCATTGATGTATGCAAGCCTCAAAGTACTGAAGGAGTGTTTCTAAGTCAACTTCTTGGATAATGTGTTCATGTCGACAAGAAGCGACTCATCACAGGAGGGCCTCGATATATCCCACATCAATGACACAAAATGAGGTAAATGATTTTGGAGATGAAAAATCAATTGATGACACAAGTTTCAAGAATGGCGGTCATGAAAATGAAGGTTTAGGGTATTGCAAAGGATGAAGTTTGAACTGAATGACTTCTCTTGAACATGTCGGAAACACTAAGATGAATTGGTAGCATTGACCCACAACAAATTAATGGATGGTATGATAGACCAACAGTGTGATAACCGTCAAGCTGAATGACCCAACCCACATAGTCACGGTGATGAGGTGAAAGTGTCATGTTCAAGAGCGACTTGCTACCATAAAGTTTTCTCGGCTTTTTCCCATTTCCCCAGTCATTGCTGACTAGTACCTCTTTATTTTTTATCAAGCTTGAGGAGGATAACATATGCTTGTTGTATAATTTCACCCTTCGGGTGAATCCATCGCTATTTGATGCTTTAATGAGTCTAGCAAAGGTGAAACTCGGTCTTGTCTAGATGGACAAGTTTGTCACTATTTGATGTTTTTAACGAGTTTAATGACAAAGATAACTCGGTCCTTTTCATGTTTAGGGAGTTTGAAAAGGGATGAAAAGGAAACTCTACAATTTATTTTTCGTAAGTTAAACTCTCAAGTCCAAAAAAGCGTAAAGTAATGCAAGAGAGATATTGTTTCCTATCTTTTAATGAGCTAGAAAAGACAAGGGCTCGACAATCTTTTCATGTTTAGAGAGTCTGAAAAGATCTTAAAGAGGACTCCATTTTGAGGAACGAGTGGTGTCTAGGGTAGAAACTGGTTCCGGTGATGTTGGAACTTCTCAAAACATGTTGATTTATGTGAAGAGGCCAGCTAATAAGACCACTCATTGCAACTGTTCCTCAAAAAGGGTAAAACAACCAAGTGAAAGCGTATGATCAGCCAAAGAGATGGTGGTGATGGAATGAAACAACAAAGGCTCATCTAATAGAATGGCAATCACAAGGGTTAAAATGGAAATGGGTTCATTTTTACACAAGCTTGAACCATAGGGAACTATGCTTGGATTTGGTTTCATGTTTACACAAGCTTGAAATGAACAAACTATGCTTGAGATTGGTTTACATGCCCCCAGAATGATGAAAGGGAGAGTCTCATGTAACTATATGGAAGTCGTTGTGATGAAGCAGGATGGTTATCGAACACTTTTTGGCTTCGTCCACATAGGGACAAAGGTGAATGGGGTGATTCCCTTCACATAACCTACAGGGAAACTTAACTTTACCACTAGGTGTAGTGAATTTGAGTGAATTTCCATGAGGGTTTGAAAGATTCCTTATCCATTGGATGCCTTTAGAAGTTTCTCAAGGCTATCCACTCCTTTGGGTTTGTATTTGGATGAGGAAGGGAGTTAAAGAACATCAATCCCTTATCGCTTCCTCCATGGAACTAAATTCTAAGTTTGGGAGGGCATTCATTATCACCATTTATGGCATAACTTCCTTCATTCACGTATAAAAACACCACTCATCTAAGTGATCAGGGGCTGGCTGGACTGGAAATTATTGAATTATAGGGAGATAAGGAGGAAGCGAAGGCTACAGGTAAGCTTCTTTGCCTCTTATTTAATCTGTTGATCATAGGAAAAGTAGAGAACTCTTTAAACTGTTGTTCTAGACTTAGCTATTAGTCTAGGGGTTTAAGCATTTATCCATAGACACTAAAAATTCCCAAAACAAATTGGTGACTCCACTAGGGATTGAACCCAGAATCTCTGTTTTCGCAGACTCCGATGATATATATATTGTAACTGATGCAGGTCACCTTCCACTTTGAAACCTCCTCTCCACATGATAAAGCATTTCACTTGACATACATATTTATGACTTCATGCTTTAGGGGGAAACTGTTACATATCCATTTGGGCACATCAACCCCAACCTACAGATCAGTACTATTAGGGCCCATCAAACCCTAATTCAGTCGTTACATGCCCTAAAGAAGTCAACCATCAGAATGCATAGCTTCCCAAGAAGTTTCATGACCAAAATCATCCAGAAACCGCCTCTAAGAAGATCGACACAGGTAGGCCTTCATTAGGGTGCACTGCAATGCAAACCATACACTGTATGGTTTGCATTGCAGCACACCCTAATGAAGGCCTACCTGTGCTGATCTTCTTAGAGGCAGTTTCTGGATGATTTTGGTCATGAAACTTCTTGGGAAGCTAGGCATTTTGATGGTTGACTTCTCTAGGTCATGTAACGACTGAATTATGGTTTGATGGGCCCTAATAGTATTGATCTATAGGTTGCGGTTGATGTGCCCAAATGGATCTATAACACCCCACCACTGTCTCTTTCGGTGTTTTAGTTTCCTTATTTGTAGCATAATTTACTATTTTTGGGAGTTTTTCGGGTTCTAAAATTCCAGAGCTATTTTGAGGCCCTAAATGACGCTGATTTGGAAAACCTAGGGCCAACATGGTTTTTATATTGATGTTGGCCACTCTAAAGTTGTATTCCTCGATAGATATTTCTAGAGAGGTATTGTGCACATCAAACGGAGATCGTATGCCAAAGTTACGACCCTGGGAAGTTGATGTACCAGTTTACCTAAACAGGGCCCATGGTTTCTAGTGCTTCATCTCCTAGGGTTAGGTTTTTGGATGTTTATGGTTTTCCATTGTTTCTCAATAATAAATAGTCATTTGAGCCTCATTGTAACACAATTCATAGGCATGTAGCCGCAACATCTCTTCTCAGAGATAAGCTACCATCGCTTTAGCTAGTCTTATTTCCATTCTATTTGTAAGCATATTTCAATATTTGATATTAATGAAAGGAAGTGTTATTTCTGTTCCATCTTTGTATTTATGGTTATATCTATAATTTGTTGCATTCATGTTTAAATTCAGATCATCCGTTGTGTTGAGCATAATTGTTACTACCTTTACATGTTTATGCCTCTTTCTTGATTGGTTTCCTTCTGCATTCTTGTTGTCCAACTCATGTTTTTGGATCTCTAGTGAACTATCCTTAGGCCTATATTTATCCTAATGACTGGTACCAATCTCCTATTTTCTCTATCTATGTAAGTTTGATATACCACAATAATATGCCATTCACTTTTACTTTCTCTCTAACAAAATTTTCATTATCTACCTTAAAACTTCTCATTTCAGCGCTTAGGCTTCTAAGAGTCTCCATCAATTCAAGATTGTGCTCTTCTTTCATCTTCCTGTCTAACTCTTCTTCGAGGCCTTGTTGGGTTCTTTTCACACTGTATTGTTCAATTCTACTACCTATTCTTTCTCGTTCTTACTATATCTTGATGCATGTAAAACTAATTTTACACACACACAGAGGTTAGCCAACCATAAAAGAAAAAAAAAACACATATTCTCATCACCTTGGTCTATATTGATCTAAAACACCAAATTTCAGTTAACACATAAATATTATTCAATCAATAGTTCCATAAAACCATACATTTTAACAATTTCCACTTTCAACACCATTACACATCTGTTAACATAAAGGAAATCTAGTAAGTCAATCATATCAAGCATTCATCTAGAGTATGCATGTGGGCCTTTTCCCGTCCAATGCTTAAACATAAAGATCCGATACCATTCTATAACATACCCCCTACTATCCCTAACACCTACTAAGGTATAAAGAGGGCAGTTACTAAGCTAACATGACCTCCAAAGTTCTAGTTACGGGAAATGGGGTCTAAATTTTTTATTACTTTCAAACCCTTCAAAAATTAATATGGATAATACCATTATGTTTGTCTCACCTGTACCTTTCTAATGGTATAAATTTCATCTTCATCTAACCTCTGTATTAAAATATAGGAGCCTTAAAAGCCTCATCTAATAGCCACATGCCATGCCATCAAGATTGCCCACGTGGTGTAGATTTTACTGTAGATTCAACAACTTATGTGATATGCTAAAACACAACATAAGAATATACTCTTCTCTTTAGCGGAAACCAAAAATGATTGATGAAAACAATAAGAAGAAAAGGAAGAATATCAATCGCACATAATGTAATATTTCTCTGGGGAAAGCAACTGCCAAAAACCATGACTATCTATATCGCATTAAACAGAAGATATGAGAAGAAAATACAATGCTTTTTCAATCGGAACAGTTCCTGCACTAGTACAATTTAACTCTCTGCTTCCTAGGTTGACTTTAGCCAACACATAGCCAATTTACTAGCCTTCCAAGCCCCTACTTCCTTGCGCAATTCCTGAGGGAATTAGCCCATATTTAGTTTGAAATCCACTCTCCATAACTTTGCAATCCAAGCATAGGTCCTCAACTAATTGCATGCACCATCTATACAACTCGGAAAATCGGAAAATTTTACAACTGATAGTACATTGTCCCTGAAATCTAATCTCAACTGGGTCTTTCTTTGAACTGAAATACATGAGTTATTTATGAGTGAATTTTTAGTTAACTGGTGTGGTACTAGTGATTCTAATGCAAAAGCATAAGGCTTGAAGACAAATTCAAAGAATTATTCCAAAAATACAAAAAATTTACAAGCAAAGGAGTGGGATCCTTTGGCCATCAATTTCCATGTTTTTATAGTTAAGCATAGAGCTAGAATATAGGATGTGATCATGATGTAATAAGTCTTAGTTAGTTAGTTGTAATGGATATTCTTGAGGAGTATGCCTCGCAGAATAGATAGGATTAATAAATTTTAGCCTTTGAATCAGGATCTGGTTGTTAGGATGAACCAGTACATATGTAATTTTCACACTATTGTAAAGGGATTTTGATTGTTGAAGAAATTTGGCTTTCCTGGAGCGAATCTAGTAAAGTGGGAAAATTTAGTTCTATGTATGCGAATGAGAAGTTCTCTGTCAAATCCTGAAGGATAATCTCCTTCAAAATCTCTGTGTTATTGTGAAATTCAAAGTTTAAATTGGCGTTCTGTGAGACTGAATGAAATGTGTTGATTGTGTTAAATTTTGTGTTTTTTTAACTTTGTTTTGCGTGAACCCTGAGTGTGTGGAATGGACAGTCGAGATCAGTAGAGCAGATGGTCAAGATCAACGAAGGAAAGCCAAAGATGCAGGGTGTGAAGATTTAATTGGGACCGATAGATCTCAATTGAGGTAGATCAACGGTGTTTGAGTACAGAAGTTAACCAACAGTTAATGAGCCGAAGCGAGTTGGTGGAAACCACAAGTGGCTATTGGGTAGAAGAAAGGTGTTAAGTGGTAATTCCCCTGGTGGCTTTGATTCCATACAGATCGCAACACGTAGCAGTGAGGAGAGAGAGGGAAACCACTTTTTCGGGTGGATTTGGAGGGCACAGGTTAATCGGTCAATATGCATATGAACCATCAAATTTGGTGGAGCAAGATCGACGGTTGATACGCGTGGAGCAGGTTCGAGGTTGGGGAGTATTTTTGACCATTGGATCTTGAATAGATCAATGGTGAAGAGGTGTTGATGGGTTTTAGAAGGTGGACTTAAAATTTTAATAAGCTATGAGTTATATTACCGTCAGGTCCGGGCTAATGGAGGTTTAGTGGAGCTCTGCGGTTTTAGAGGAGTCTGCTAACTTAGCAGAGGCTCTAAGGTAAGAAGTGGATGATAGAGAGGCCATTGGACCAGCTCAACCCACAAATAGAAATAGAAGAGATAATCTCACAGTTTGGGAGTTTAACACTCCTGCCTGCAACCAGACCGCCATCATTAGTGGTATTAGAGCAACCTGTTGACACTGAATTGAATCTCAGAAGCAAGAGAAGGAAATCCAATATGGCTTTCAGAGTTGGAAGAGGACAAGGACGTGGTAGAAGAGGATGACCAGTTACAAATGCTGAGGTGATGGAAGCTATGCAACAAATGCAGGCTAGATTAGAAGCATTAACAGCAGGGAGAAATATAGATGATGGAGATGTTAGTGAGCTTGAGGTTGAAACTGAAGAAGAGGAGGAAACTATAGTAGTTACTCCTGAGATGAGATTCTTCCAATCAGTGTTGAGATCCACAGCTAGGCCAAAAACTGAGGTTTCAATATATGCAGGAGGATTGAATCCAAAAGAATTGATAGACTGGATTAATGGCATGGAGAAATTCTTTGATTATGAAGAAACAAAAGATGAGAAGAAAGTAAATTTTGTTGTCACCACGCTAAAAGGACATGTAGCACTTTGGTGGGATAGAGTGCAAGCAAAAAGAAAGAGTCTTGGCAAGCAACCAAGCAGAAATTGGAATAGGATGGTAGCAAAACTAAGTGGTAAGTTTCTACCAAGTAATTTTCAGCAAACCTTGTTTAGACAGATGCAGAATCTTAGACAGAGGTCTATGACAGTGAGAGAATATACAGAGGAATTCTATAAGGTAAGTATAAGAGCTAGACAAACTCAGGATACATATGAGAAGGTGGCTAGATATGTGAATGGTCTTAGGATGGACATTCAAGATGAGATAAGTATATTGTCTCCTAAAATAGTAGAGGAAGCTTATCAGGTGGTACTGAAGGTTGAAGAAAACCTCATAAGGAAGCAGTTTTCTAGAGGAAGAGGTACTTTCTGAGGAAAAGGAAGTCAAGATGGTAGAGGAAGATCTACAACACCTAGAGATGGAGCTAGCAGTAGCTCAACCCAACATGCAACCACAGAAGGTGATGCAGGTGGTAGAGGGATTTTTTCTAGAGGAAGAGGAGGCAGAGGTAGAGGAAGAGAAGTAAGATGTTATAGATGTAACAAACTGGGACACAAAGCTTTTGAGTGCCCAGAGAATGCAGAAACAAGTCAGAGGAATGCAATTGTTGCTCAAGTTGAGGAAGAAGCAGCAACAGTGACAGAAGAAGAAAATGTACCAGAGAGAGGAGAATCTTTGGTAGTTAATAAAGTTTTTCTCAAGCCAGCAAAGGAGATAGTTGAACCATCACAAAGGAAGACTTTGTTCAGAAAAATGTGTAAGGTTCAAGGGAAATGCTGTCAGATGATTATTGATAGTGGCATCACTGATAATTTAGTATCTACAGAAGTGGTGGAGTGTTGGACACCTAATCCTCAATAGGTTAGTGTGGAAGCCGAATGGACAAAAGGAGTCCAAGAGACCTTGGGATGTGAAACCCAACGGTCACAACAATGTACTATAAATATATATCAGTTGTGAATAAAAATTGTACTCTCATGTTTTATCTTTCATATTGTTCTTGCTGCCCATGTGTGTTTAACATGGTATCAGAGCAGGCATATTCCTGCCCTGCATAATTAATTTGAGCCATTTGTTTTATGGCCTTTCTGTGCAGTTTATTTCTGCCATATTCCTTTATACAGACCTGCACCCTGTCTGCCATATTCACTTGAACGATGAAACGTTCCTCTGCCTGACACTGCCAGCACTGTCCAAGTTGTTCTGACATGTCTGTCTGTCATATACGTTTTTGATATTGTCTGCACCTTCTGTCAAGCCTGTGCCCTCTTTCAACAGACCAGCTGCAAATGTTGTCTCACTGCGTCAGTGTCATAGACGTTTTATACCTGCCCTATCTATACCTACGCTCTCTGCCTGACATAGTACCTGTGCTCTCTGCCTGACATGGTACCTGTGCTCTGGACTGCCCATGAACGTTCCTGAAAGAAGCGCTGTCCATGCTGTCCTGAAATGATGGGTGGAGTGAAGAACAGCCACAAACAACGACTCTGCCTGCGATTCTACCATTGCTGGGATCTGCATCGTTAATCAGGTTCCAACGCTGTGTATTAGTGGTATCAACGCTGTGTATTTTCACGATGGCTGTGCTGATATTCTTATATGCGTTGAACTCTTTAATACGCTGACAGTTTCCTACAGTTAAAAAAAACTTGGAGCTCTTGCCTTCCCTTTTTGTGCATGAAATTATAGTTTGAGGTTGAAGCTCTATGTCTAGTTTAGTTCATGGAATTATAGCTTGAGATGGATGTTGTAATATGCCGAATATTTGAAATGCTGTTGTAATATGCCAGATATTTAAACGTTGCTGTTGTAATATTTAAACGTTGTTGTAATATGCCGGATATTTAAACGCTGTTGTAATATGCCGGATATTTGATGGTTTAGTTGCCCGAAAGTTTCCATATATTCTGCCGCTTCTGCGCGTGAATATTTGGGGAGACAGCTACAATAGTGCAACACAAGGCAAAGAATGTTGTAATGCACATATATTTGTTGGCTTTCTACTCTTAGTCATACGCAACTTATTTTGACAGAGATCACAATTAAGGTAGCTTACACTGAGATTTATACTCCTTACCGGATTTGTCCCGTCGCATTATAACCGCCTTCTTACCTTCTATCCTGGAGGGTATATCTTCCGATTATAGTTACAATAATCTTGTGCGTGAGCGGGCAAGTTCCACTTCATTTTCATGCAATTTGGCTTGAAGAGCACTACGCTCATCTCTCGTTGAAGGTATCAGGCGCGGGCCACTGAACTTGCTCAAGTTCAGGCGCAGACACACAAGCTCGAGCTTGGAGCGATTAAAAAGGATGGTGAAGTTGAGCGTTTATCTCTTGAAGTCAACGAGAGATGAGCACAGTTCTGTTCTGCGGTAATGGCGGTAGTGTCACCCTGGGCTTGAAGTTCCATAAAGAAGAATACCACATTTGCCATCTCTCTGTCAGAGTGTGCAACCTTGAGGAACCGGACAAGGAATACATATGGGGTTGGGACAGTGAGGTGAAATTTTAGTTTGTTGAGCATTGTCTTTTCCATAAGCAGTACATGTTTCCTCTCAAAATTTGTTTCTAAGATTGCGAGAAATTCATCTATCTCCGGAGCCCAAATTTCTTCGTACTTGGAAGCTAGAAGTAGTGCACCTACTAATTGACAAGTCGCTCCTTGATATATATTGAATAGAAATATCTATCAAGAATATTTGTAGTTAGATACAAAGTCTCTGGCATCAACCCAAACTTGTGATGTAGCTCAATCAACCAATTTATCAAGAGTGTTCTCATTTTTCCATTAATTTCTCGTTGACTGGGCATATAATCTAGCAAAAAAGCTCATGTGCTCTGTTCTGCGATAGAACTTATATATATCCTCAACATATTCAACCACCGCCAATTGATTATCAAGGTCTCCTTCATCAATGTTTGGCAAGGGATTCTCCTCCGCCTTAGCCATTTCTTCATCAAATGCAAAATCATCTCCGGCATTGCGATCTTAACATCAGAGCGCTGCCCATATATATATTTATATGTTTTCTTTAACGCTGATCAATTTTGAGTATTACGTTGAATGAAACGTTGAATGCATGTCTAACATGGCAGCTTGAAAGATCGAGCGGGAATCTCACACTGTTTGGTAGCTCAACAGCACTTACAGAGCCTTGGCCTGGGCTCCCACCTTGCTCGTCTCATACTGATTGCAGAATTTGACAGTAAAACCAGTAGATGCCCTGGCACATCTAGTAACGTTGCAGAGTGCCATGTTTTCTTGTGTATAATTGTTGGAGAATTTGATCAGATTCTTAAGCTGCGTTGCTCTCATATATTTCACAAATATTGCATTGATAAATGGATGGATTGTGGCCAGCAGGCCGCTTGCCCTCTTTGTAGGTTGTCAATTTTATCAGATGAAAGAGCCATGAAAATGGAGCAGCAATTGACATAGGAACTTTTGCTCTAGTTCCGCTGAAGAGGAGCTGGTTTTTTTTGGGTGAAATAGTGAGGATCCGGAAATATTGTACTTACTTCTGCTGAATTTTTGCATACGGGAGGATATCATATAGGGTAGTCCGTTCATGATCCATTTACAAAATTACAAGTCTATATTAATCTCTACGGACTGTTTCATGTCTCACCATGGTTTTCGGTGATTGATCAGTATAACTGTTAAATTTAGCTAAATAATATTTTGTTGAACATATAGTTCTTTTGTGTTCAATCAGATTTGCGCAGCGGAAGCATAGTTTTCACTATCGAGTTACTCTCTGAAACCCTTGGAAAATTTTATGGGATCTGAAATAGTTTCTTGTAGAAGAAATGGAACTATTGTGGGTCAAGGACTATTGATGAAGTCCTCAATAGAAAGAAACTGTGAAATATAGAATAGCGGCACAGGTTTTCTGATTCAAAAGGGAAGGAGTATTTGAAGGATCCAAGCAAGTTTGTAGTTGCTGCTACCCCAGTTGTGGTATTAAAACTCATTATAGTCCATGTCTACATATATATACATTGATTCCTTGATTCATTTGCTGCACATTTGTAAAGGATATTGCTGTGTACTGTGAGTGGGTATTACTTTTCTGCACTGAGTAGTAGTTGTGATCAGTTTTTAAGGTGTAAATCTGACATTGAAGAAAAAAAAATGGCTAGAATCAGTGAAGTATTAGAGTTCCTCAAAACTCTCATATTGTCTACTAATCATGAAACATTAAAAGTCAGCAAAATTTCTCTCACAGACATTCAAGTCTGTCTACAAAATGCACAACAGAAAATTTATTTTTTGCAGCTTGAAACTCAGCTACAGCAAGAAGAACTAAAACAGAGGAGTCATTCTGAACCTATTTCTGTTCAGAACATTGAGACTGCAACCCATCAGAAGCAATTCAATGATGTTACAATTGGTTCAGATTTAGTACCCCATAAAGTAGCAGTTGTACATGCAGATGCAGAAACTCAGTCTTCACTTCCCAAGCCCATCATCAGGCCTTGGGAACAGCTTGTCCACAACAAGCACATAACTGGTCTTGGATATGACAAGGACTTGTCCTTTCATATTCCAGACTACTCAAAGCCCATTCAGTTTCAGAGTGCTAGATTCATTCATGACAGTTCACCTGCTCCTCATGACAGTTCAGCTTCAGCTGTTCCAGACTCTGCCCCTCTTCCATAGCAACAACAACAACAACAACAACAGATCGTGAAATGCCAACATTGTGACCGAGTTGGCCATTTGAAAGATCACTGTTTTGATCTTCATCCATGTAAGCACTGTCATAAAACTAGTCATTCTTCACACAGATGCTTCAGAAATAAACGTCCTGCAAGAACAAAGATTCATCTTGGATGGATCGCTTCTTGGCAATGGGCATCAACAGCCAAGAAGATATTCCAAACACATGTCAGAACTTGTTCTAGAGTATTGAACAGTCTTGCAGTTGAGTTTCCTCCATCATCTCATCTTGTATCTGACAGGGGGGGAAATGATGGTCATCTACAAGCTTCAAAGCCACATCAAGCGAGCCTGAGCCACAACCTACCACACCAGTTTCAAAGTTGTAGCTAGAAACAAAGATGCCTGTGAGCATGCCCTCAGTGGGTAATCTGGGAAACTTCCTCTAGCAGAAGACTTCAGCTTCTTGACAGTTTCGGAAGAATTACAGGAACAAAATTGAGAACACTTCCTCTAACAGAAGACTCCAGCTTCTTGCCAGTTTTGGAAGAGTTCCAGGAATTGCATTAAGCATTCCAGAGTTTTTGGTCATCCTTAAACCATCACAAGTTGAGACTTCCCTTTTCAGGTTGAAGTTCTCCCTTTTATGCGGGGTGAGACCTCCCTTTTATGGTTGAAGGTTTCCCTCTTCAAAACAATAGGAGCAATTCCTCTAGCAGAAGACTTCAGCTTCTTGCTAGTTTTGGAAGAGTTCCGCGAACTGCACTAAGCGTTCCAGTGTTGGTGGTCATCCTTAAACCACCAACCTTTATACCAACATTTCAGAGAGCACATTCAGCCTTGCGCTGCCATGCATTTTTGCACATTTTGTATTATAGCTCTCTTCTTGGACTCATACATAACCCTTCGGATTAAGGGGGGGAATGTTGGACACCTAATCCTTAATAGGTTAGTGTGGAAGCCGAATGGACAAAAGGAGTCCAAGAGATCTTGGGATGTGAAACCCAACGGTCACAACAATGTACTATAAATGTATATCAATCGTTAATAAAAATTGTACTCTCATGTTTTATCTTTCATATTGTTCTTGTTGCCCATGTGTGTTTAACATGGAGGAATTGAAGTTGAAGACAATGAGACATCCAACACCTTATAGGGTGTAATGGTTACAAAAGGGACATCACTTGTTAGTGAATGAATAGAGTGAAGTGGAGTTGCAATTGGGCAATTATAAGGATAAAATTGTATGTGATGTGATGCCTATGGATGTGTCACATATTTCTTGGGAGACCTTGGCAATATGACAGAGGAGCTATGCATGATGGGAAAAGAAACACCTACAAGTTTGGTAAAGATGGTGTCAAACATACATTTCTACCTATGGGAGAAGAGGATGCATCAGGAAAGAAGACTGATCCAAAAACTCTATTACTAGGAGGAAAGGAATACTTACAACATATTGAAGAAAATGAGATAAATTTTGTTGTAATTTGCAAGCCCAAAGTAAGAATGAATTCTACTAAAGTTTCTGATTTACCCATTGAAATTCAAGAAATGTTGGACAACTATTTTGATATCATTGTTGATGATTTGCCTAAGAGTTACCACCCATTAGAAAGAAAATCTACCAAACAAAGCAGCTTACAGAATGACTCCCACAGAAAATGAAGAGGTTATAAAGTAGGTTCAAGAACTGCTTGACAAAAGAATGATCAGAGAAAGCTTGAGCCCTTGTGCAGTACCAACAATGTTGAGTCCAAAGAAAGATGGAGGCTGGAGAATGTGTATTGATTCAAGAGCCATCAATAAAATCACAATTAGGTACAGATTTCCTTTACCTAGAATTGAAGATTTGATGGATTGTTTGAGTGGAGCAAAGTATTTTACAAAACTAGATCTTAAGAGTGGGTATCATTGATAAGAATAAGAGAAGGGGATGAGTGGAAAACTGCTTTTAAGACAAATGAAAGATTGTATGAATGGAGAATAATGCCTTTTGGGTTGTCAAATGTACCAAGTACATTTATGAGACTCATGAATGAAGTTCTTAAAGAGTTTATTGGTAAATTTGTAATAGTATATCTGGACGATATATTAGTTTACAGCAGGTCTAAAGAGGAGCACATGAGACATATGAATTATGTCTTACAAAGGTTACATCAAGAGAAATTATTGTTGAATTTGAAGAAATGTTCATTCATGAAAGAGGGATTAGTGTATTTGGGTTTTGTTATTTCTTTTGAAGGATTGAAGATGGATCCAGAGAAAATCAAAGCAATCATGGAGTGGCCTTCACCTAAAAGTGTCTTTGAGGTAAGAAGTTTGCATGGCCTTGCTAGTTTTTATAGGAAATTCGTAAAGAATTTTAGTAATATCAATGCTCCTATTGTTGAGACTATAAAGAAGGATAAACAACCATTTAGATGGACTACTGAAGCAGAAAATAATTTTCAGCTGTTGAAAAATATGATCACTGAAAAACCTATTTTGGTTCTACTTGATTTTAGTAAACCTTTCCAAGTGAAATGTGATGCTAGTGGAGAAGCTATTGGAGGTGTTCTAAGTCAGGAAGATAGACCTATAGCTTATTTTAGTGAAAATCTGAATGATTCAAAGAAGAATTATTCTTCTTATGATAAAGAGTTTTATGCAGTTGTGCAATCATTGAAGAAATGGAGACATTATCTAATGTCAAAAGAGTTCATACTTTATTCAGGTAACCATGCATTGCAGTATATTATGTAGCAGCCAAAGCTTAACTAGAAACATGCCAAATGGGTAGAGTATCTTCAGGGTTTCCATTTTGTCTTGAAGCATATAAATGGCCAATCAAAGAAAGTTGTAGAAGCTTTAAGTAGGAGAAATACATTATTTCAAGAGAGTCAAATTCAAGTGTTGGGTTTTGATTTTCTTAAAGAATTGTATGAGACAGATTTAGATTTTAAAGAGGCATTTGGAGCTTGTAAGAATCCTATTTTGATGGATAGGAATAAATGGTTGGATTACTTCTTACAAGATGGATTATATTTTAAGAGAAATCATCGGTGCATAACAAATTCTTCTATGAGGGAGAACTTAATCAAAGAGAAACATAGTGGTGGATGTACATGACATTTTGGTATAGATAAGACTTATGAACAGTTGAATAGATTTTATTTTTGTCCGAAAATGAGATCTGAATTGGAAAAGTATGTGAAAACTTGCAAAGTTTGTCAATATGCAAAGGGAAGAAGCCAAAACACAGGTTTGTATGTTCCATTACCAATTCCAGATAGGTCTTGGGATATGGTAAGTATGGATTTTGTTTTGGGCTTACCAAATATTCAAAGAGGAAATGATTAATTTTTTGTTGTAGTGGACAAATTTTCAAAAATGGCACATTTTATTCCATGTTATAAAACTAGTGATGCTACTCACATTGCTAATTTTTTTTCAAGGAGATTGTAATATTGCATGGGTTGCCAAAGAGTATTGTCTCAGACAGGGATTCCAAATTTTTTGGAAATTTCTGGAGAACACTATGGAAAAAGCTGGGAACTAAATTGAGTTTCAGTTCTGCCTATCATTCATAGACTGATGGACAGACTGAAGTCGTGAATAGAAGTTTGGGTAATATTTTAAGGAGTCTTACTGTAGAAAATCCAAAGAAGTGGGATCAAGTATTGTCACAGGATGAATATGCATATAATGACTCACCTAATAGGAGTACAGGGCAGAGTCCATTCCCTATAGTTTATGGAATGCATCCAAGAGGAGTGTTTGAGTTAAGAAACTTGGGAAAAGATGAGATGAGAAGTGCAGAGGGAGAAGATTTTGCTTCAGAAATACAAGCAATACATGAACAGGTGAAACAACAACTACAGGATAGCAACATCAAGTACAAAAAAAAAAGCAAACATGAGAAGAAGAGAAGTGAACTTTGAAGTTGGGGATTTAGTTTTAGCACACCTAAGGAAGGAAAGATTTCTAAAGAGGGAGTATAACAAATTGAAGTTCAAGAAAATTGGACCATGCAGAGTATTAAGGAAATTTTTTGCAAATGCATATTAAATTGAATTACCCCCTGATGTTGGAATATCTCCAATTTTCAATGTTGTTGATTTGTACACGTATGAAGGTGAAATTGCAAATGATACAAAAGAAGACCAAGAGACACAGGAAGTTGACTGGGTAAAACAGTTACCTATAGCAAAGGAATTACAGACAGAAAGGATTTTAGACAAGAAAGTGTTCAAGAAAACTAGAGGACAGGAGTACTTTCAGTATTTGGTCAAATGGAAGGATCAGCCAATTGCTGAAGCTACTTGGGTAATAGAAAACATGCTACAGAAATTGTGTAGTTCTGTAGAAGAGCTAATGGACAGGAGCCCATGAAGAATTTTGTCCTCAGGAGTCTGATGTAGGAGTATAAGGCTTGAAGACAAATTCAAAGAATTATTCCAAAGATACCAAAGAATTACAAGCAAAGGAGTGGGATCCTTTAGCCATCAAGTTCCATGTTTTTCTAGTTAAGCATAGAGCTAGAATATAGGATGTGATCATGATGTAATAAGTCTTAGTTAGTTAGCTGTAGTGGAGATTCTCGAGGAGTATGCCTCGGAGAACAGATAGGATTAATAAATTTTAGCCTTTGAATTAGGATCTGGTTGTTAGGATGAGCGTACTTATGTAATTTTCACACTGTTGTAAAGGGATTTTGACTGTTGAAGAAATTTGGCTTTCCTGGAGAGAATCTAGTAAAGTGGGAAAATTTAGTTATGTGTATGCGAATGAGAAGTTCTCTGTCAAATCCAAAAGGATAATCTCCTTCAAAATATCTGTGTTATTGTGAAATTCAGAGTTTAAATTAGCATTCTGTGAGACTGAATGAAAATGTGTTGATTGTGTTAAATTCTGTGTTTTTTTAACTATGTTTTGCATGAACCCTGAGTGTGTGGAATGGATAGTCAAGATCAGTAGAGCAGATGGTCAAGATCAACGAAGGAAGGCCAAAGATGCAGGGTGTGAAGATTTAATTGGGACTGATAGATCTCAGTTGAGGTAGATCAATGGTGTTCAGGCACAGAAGTTAACCAACAGTTAACGAGCTGAAGCGGGTTGGTGGAAACCATAAGTGGTTATCGGGCGGAAGAAAGGCAGTAAGTGGTAATTCCCTTGGTGGCTACGATTCAATATAGATCGTGACACGTAGCAGCGAGGAGAGAGAGGGAAACCACTCTTTCGGGTGGATTTGGAGTGCACACGTTAGCCGGCCAATATGCATATGACCCGTCAGATCTGGTGGAGCAAGATCGACGGTTGATACCCGTGGAGCAGGTTCGAGGTCGGGGAGTATTGTTGACTGTTGGATATTAAATAGATCAACGGTGAAGAGGTGCCGATGGGTTTTAGAAGGCAGACTTATAATTTTAATAAGCTACGAGTTATATTACCATTGAGTCCGAGCTAATGGAGGTTTAGCGGAGCTCTGTGGTTTTAGAAGAGGCTGCTAACTTAGTAGAGGCTCTAAGGTAAGAAGTGGATGACAGAGAGGCCATTGGACCAACTCAACCTGCAAACAGAAATAGAAGATATAATCTCACAGTTTGGGATTTTAACACTCCTACCTGCAACCAGACCGCCATCAGATGCACTGGTGCACGACTCCACTACTAGACCTATACTAGTCCCTTCAACAGTTAGACCTAGTTTAACTAACTATAACTCAATTAGACTAAGTTATCTAATTAAAACTCAAAAGAACTCAACCTAGGCCCCTAAATTTAGGGATCACTCTAAATAACTCTAGATAGACTTCCAACTCGAATTTATTGAGCCAACTAAGTCAACTTAACTTAGTTAACTGCTACAAGCTTCTATGAGAATAGAATTACAATTTAATTCAAGCAAAAATTAATTTGAATTTCTAGATGTTATTTTTAACATTTCTTGTTTCTATTTTCAACACTCCCTCTCAACAAGAAAGGGATTCAACTCTATCTCAATCCAATACATTTGGAATGTTCTGCATGCAACACTTGTCATTGTTGTTGTTGCTACTACAACATTTGCAACCAAAAAAACATACAAACTGAAACAATATGATGCATATGTCACCAGAGTCTCTCACTGCTACTAGTTATGCCTCTGTCGACTGAAAACTATGCACTTCTGTTGAATCTGCCTTTGTTCCATCTTCACTGTTGTCAAATCTGCTCTGCACTCCCTAGTATCTGATTGTTGCTAGCCTCTACCTATGTCACTCTGATATTTAACTGCATCAATCGCCATAATCCATCCTACTAATGTGTATTATGGACTCCCATAGTAAGGTAATGATCCATGATACAAAACATCTCAATGGACCCTACCCAAATTTCTGCACTCTTGGGACTAATACTTCACATTGCCCCACCTCTCACCTTGAGGTATGGCTGCATGTGCTCCCTCTGCCCACTTGGCTCGAAATTTGCCCCTACTGGAGGTATCTCCTTGAGTGGATTTCTCAACTCGGTCTCCTCTCTACTTCTCCAATTGTGGTTGCTTCAAAACTTTCCGAGTCTACTTCTAAGGCTGCTTCTTCTTTGCTAGAGTGGATCTCTCCACTCAATCTCCTCTCTGTTTCTCTAATTTTGGTTTCTCCACAACTTTCTGAGACTACTTCTGAGGCTACTTCTAGGGCTACATATTGAGAGGTAATTTATGCTCCCTCTCAACCACCAATTCTCTAACCTTTTCCTTGCTCCTTAAGAATTTACATGCATCTTTTACCTCGAGAGCATACAATTTCTTGACTCGCACACCGATTTATTTCACCTGTCTCGTGGCGATGTGTCTAAGGAAAAACTTTCCCATACTAAAAGTCACATCATAGCCATTATCTTCCAATACCGCGAAGAAAACAAGATTCTTCTTTAGTCCTAGAACATTCATCACATTTGTGATTCTGCGAGGGGAGCCAGACTCCCTCTGAAAGGTAACTGTACCGATCCTAGTAGCATTATATCTCCCGTCAACTCCAAACTCTATGTTTTGCTTGAGGTATTTCTCCTCAAAATCACTAAAGAACTCTCTATTCTCTATTCTCCGTCATATGGAACGAGGCACTTGTATCGAGATACCACACACTTCCCATTACATTGATGGCCATGCATGCAATGAGAGTGAAATCAAGTTCGAATTGTGAAGCTAAAGCTTCACCTGCTGCTGCTACTGTTGGCTCATTCTTGCTTTCTTTCTTCTGTGGGCAATTCGTGGCATGGTGCTTGTATTTGTGGCAGTGAAAACACTTGAATTTCAACAAGTCCTTCTTGTCACCCACCTCACCTTAGGACTTCTTTCCCTTGGCTTTATTTTCTTTTCTCACTAATGCAAAGTTCTCTTCCACTTCTTTGGAAAAGGTCCCATCTCTGGTGTTCCTTCAAAACTCTTCTCGTAGAAAATCCAACCACAGTCATTCCCAATATGGTAGCTTCTCCCTCCCATTAATTGATTCCTGGTAACTATGCCAGCTCTCAATATGTCCTAGAAGATCTAGGCTCACCATATCATCTTTGGCAATAGTAATTCTGACACTTCCAAGCTCATCCAGACAATGGGTGAACTTGATCAAGTATTTCATAATTGAGTCGCCCTTCCCCATATTGATATTTATGAGTTTGTCATTCAGTGTGAACTTCCTATTGTCACTGCTATTCTGAAATAGTTTTTCAATGCCTTCCACATTGAGTATGGAGTATCCTTACCGTGGAGACTCAAGACAATGTGGTCGTGAACTCCTTCCAGGATAATTTTTCTCGCTTTTGCCACACACTTTCTCCATTCAGCCAAATCTTTAACATCTGATGCTGGAGGCTTAGGAATGTCATGATCTATGGATTCCTTGAGGCCATTGTCTTCCAGCACTGCCTCCATCCTGTCCTTATAATCTATGTAAATGGGCTGCCATCCAAGGCATACTCAAGTTGCAAACTGTAGAATGACATATTGTTGCTCTGAAGTATGAACTTGCAAATTCGATTTTCACCTGCACAACAAACTCAAATTCTCCTATTCTATACTATTTTCAGCTCTGATACCATGTAGATTTTTACTGTAGATTCAATATCTTATGTGATATGCTAGAACAAAAGACAAGAATCTACTCTACTCTTCAGCGGAAACCAAAATTGATCGATGAAAACAATAAGAAAAAAAGGAAGAATATCAATCACACATAATACAATATTTCTCTAGGGAAAGAAACTGTTGAAAACATCGACTACCTATATTTCATTAACCAAAAGATCTGAGAAGAAAATACAATGCTTGTTCAACCCGAACAATTCTTGCACTAGTACAATCTAACTCTCTGCTTCCTAGGCTAACTCTGGCCAACACTTATCCAATTTACTAGCCTTCCAAGCCCCTACTCCCTGTGCAATTCCTAAGGAAAATTGCCCATATTTAATTGGGAAATCCACTCTCCATAACTGCGCAATCCAAACATAGGTCCTCAACTGATTTCATGCACCATCTGTACAACTCAGAAAATTATACATTTGATAGTATACTATCCTTGAAATCTAATCTCAACTAGATCTTCCTTTGAAATGACATGCATGAGTTATTTATGAGTGAATATCTAGTTAACTGGTGTGGTACTAATGATGCATTGGTGCACTACTCCACTACTAGACCTCTACTAGTTCCTCCAACAGTTAGAACTAGTTTAGCTGACTATCACTCAGTTAGACAGAGTTATCTAATTACAAATCAAAATAACTCAACCTGGGCCCCTAAAATTTAGGGATCATTCTATATGACTCTAGATAGACTTCCAACTTGAATTTACTGAGCCAACTAAGTAAACTTAACTTAGTTAACTTCTACAAGCTGCTATGAGAATAGAATTATAATTTAATTCCAAATTTAATTCAAGGACAAATTAAATTGCAATTTCCAGATGTTATTTTTAACATTTCGTGTTGTTATTTTCAACATGTGGATCCTGTTAGCCTCCTGTTGCAACAGGTGTTCATTTTTCATGATTGACATTTTTACAGGCCAAATATGTCATACTTTGCAAGCTGCAGTGTTCCATATTTCCAGAAGAGACCAAAGAAGAAAGCCATGAAGTGTGCCAGTCCAAATGCCACTGCTGTATTCCAATTTTGATGAATTGTTCCAGTTTTGAAAAGTTTTTAAAGGGAGGTCCAAACAGTCTAATCTTGGTCTCCCTAGGTTTCAATTTCTTGTTTTAGAATATAGAGAATGTATCTGTCCAAACAGTTTAATCTTGGCAGATTTGTAGATAGGTAGAGAATCAAAGGGACCCAACTGCTTAATCTGGGCCCTGGCAGAAATAAGTGTAGATTTAGATAGCAAACATTCAAAAGAAAAATTGTAAAGCTGGGTCTGCAAGTCTAAGTGCACCCAAACCAAAAAGAAGAAAAAATGTTAGGTGAGTAGGCTGGGTAAGTAGCTGTGTGGTTGCAGAATGATTCATGATCAAACTTTGTGTTTCTAAGTGTATATTTTTCCAGATCACAGTTATCAGGCAATTTTCATCTGGAGAAGCTCAAGCTGGACATCACTAACTGCCCCTTCTTCTAATTCCCCAAGTCACTTACTAATTTCCCCAAAGAGGTCAAGATCTGCTTGATTCCTCTTAGTTTCATCATTCTCCATGTCATTTGTCTTGGTGAAGATTTCCTTCACTCAAGGATCCTTTATTTCTCATTTACAAGTTCTTTTCCCAAAAAATTATCCTAAGGTCCCCTACCTTGGCGCCTGTTGATCATCTCCATATCAACCACTAACTCTAGTACATAACTCCCTATCAGTTTTACCCTTCCCCTACTAAAACTATGTATATAATACTCCCCTATGTAAATATCCCCTCCCTGGAAATATAGCCATATTTCTTCTTAGTCAGGGAAAAAGCAGTCTATTTGGGGCTGTTTTTAGCTCATCCGAGTCACAGCAGGAGTTAGATGACACCTGGTCATGCTAACAACCTCTCCCCTAGCCCTAAAACCCTCTAAAAACCCGCTTTGGCGCCCTTATACCAAAGTTTCATTCACAAAAACATATCCTGCCCGCTTATTAACCCCCCAAACCCACAAAACCTAAGTTTAAACCCCGCCGCGCTTTATTTAAATGGGAATATTCCCCGGAATCCCGCCCTTATACCTCCGCCGTTCCACATTCGCCACCAACCGTTAGATTGCTCGCCCCACAGATCTACGGTGGGCGGGCCTTCTCGTCCCCCAACGCGCCCGATGTTGTTGGGAAAAGTATCCAATTCGGAATGCCCCTATCCCACTCTAAGAGGTGATAGTGCCTTAGCAACAAACAAGGAAACTTATTCGAGTATTCTTCTTTATGGAATGTAAATGAGGAAGCAAGATCTAACTAGCCTGTGTCTTTCGCAAGTTTGTTGATCCAATCGCTCTTCTCTTCAGTAGCTCCCAGCTCCCAGCTCTCTCACTGGCCCAGCTTCACAGAATTCCTGCAAGATCATAAGAGAGGGAAACTACAAGAAGATACAGATATACATTCATAAAAAGCTCAAGATCAGATTAAGCTAAACATGTAAGCATAACAAAACATCATTGGTATACAGCATGTAGGAGAAACTCAAATAGTTTATTGATAGAGTAAAAAAGTCCAAGAGGAGATACAACCAAGTGAGGCCCGATCCAGCATCTACCTCCCAGCAAAGGAGTCCCTTCCTCTCCTCCAACAAAGCATAAATCACCCAATGTACTAATCTCAATCTCAAACCAACAACAATTCTCTGCAAAGTACAAAATTCCAGCCTCCTGAACCTCTGGGTGAGAGATCCATATATAGATGTAAGCAGAGAGGATGAGTCAGCTTATGTTTTGACTTGTGGCTTCCCCTGTCAGTTCTTGCTTCCACTTGGAGGTTGAGAACCTCTTACTCATCACTAGTCGAATTCATTGAGGCAAGTGTCATTGGAGAAGATTCTGGAAGCTTCCAGGGTCTTTCCACCTCGTTGAATGAGCTTGCCATTTGTCATTTCCCGCTCAGTGCACCCTGGTAGTGCTTCTACCTGCGTTGCAGTGCAACTAGCTAGTGTAGACTCTGCATTTCAACGCAGGCAGCTAGTGGAGCCTCTGAATTGATCCTGAATTGACTGTTTCTGAGTGGTTTTTGGTGGAGAACTTCTGGGAGAAGCTGTCATTGGTTGACCTTGTTCCTTTAGGAGCTGTAACAACATCTTTAGGGACTTTGGATCCCTTGAATTATGGTCATTTCATGCTTATAGCTGTAAGGCACAAAAATGTCTATAACAGTTGCCCCCTAAAGTATGAGGCCGTTTATCGAGTGAAATGCTTTATTAGGAGGATCCGAAGTTCTTCCAATGCTGGGAGGAGACCTGTAATAAGATACAATACAATACATTATTTTTCATACTGCTTTCATGATCTAGCTGAGGCGGGCATTCCCATGCTCAGCTTTATAAATTCATTTTTATGTACATAGGACAGACAATTGTCTGATGATAGACTGATGATCCTGCTGAAATCATCATCCTTTGGTAGGATGATTGTCTGTGCTGCAATGCTGTACATGTCAATGTCTTTATTTTTCCTGAATATATATCGCAGCCCGGATGGATGAAACTAGATCTGGGGTCTTCAATCTCGTCCGATCTTCACTCTAAGTACAAGTCGATCCATGTGAGAAATGTTCTGAAGTCGAACATGGAAAGACATCGCTTGATTACTAGTCAATGAGGTAAACTGTTAACAAGCGCGAGAGGAATCACCGATAATGATAATGACCCTCAAGGTACTGCAGTACAATTCACGTGGTGTGAATAAAGGACTTGGCGTCAAACACCACGCAAAATCTTTCGGTCGAAGGTCATTGATGTATACCTGTCGCCGGAAGTGAGAAACTTGCCATTGAGGCATGCAAGCTTCAAAGTACTGAAAGGGTTGTTCCTAGATCAACTTCTTGGATAATGAGCTGATGTCGACAAGAAGCGATCCGTCAAAGGAGGGCCTTAATGTATCCCACATTAGTGACACGGAACGGAGCAAATGATTTTGATGGAGGTGAAAACGATCTGATGATATATGGTTCAGGGTGGCGGTCATGAAAGGATGAAGGATAATGTATGGTAGTGGATGGGACACGGTTGACTTCTCTGGATGACTTCTGTTGAACATATCGGCGACACTTGTGTGATGGATTGGTAGCATTTACCCCAAAGATGGATGGTATGGCGAGACCATGGCGATGTGACCGGTGAATGAAACAACCCAACCCGACTCAGGCACGGAGTGGAAGTGTCATGTTCAAGAGCGACTTGCTACCAATAAAGTTCTTTGAGTTTCTTCCCAATTTTTCCCCAGTCATTTCTGACCAGTACCTCTTTATTTTTGTCAAGCTTGAGGAGGATAACATATGCTTGTTCTATAATTTGCCCTTCGGGCAAACCCATCGCTATGTTTTAACGAGCCTAGCGATAGTGAAACTCGTTCTCGTCTAAAGACAAGTTTGTCGCTATTAATGTTTTTTAACGAGTTTAACGACAAAGATAACTCGGTCCCTTTTCATTTTTAGAGAGTCTAAAAAGGTACGTAAAGATAACTCCAAAGTTCCTTTTTCGTCATCTAATCCCTTAAGTCCGAAAAAGTATAAAACAATACAGAAGGGATGAGTTTTCGATAGTTTTAACGAGCCGAACAACACAAGCACTCGATCTTTTTGTGCAATAATCCCTCAGATCCAAAAAGATTAAAATCTAGAGGAGGGATAGCACTTCCGGTCGCTTTAACGAGCTGGAAGGCCAAAACTCGGCAATCTTTTCATATTTTACGAGTCAGATGAAAAGAGCTTAAAGAAGACTCGTCTTTCGAGGAACGAGTGATAAAATGGGTTAGCAGCTGATTCCAGGTAAGGGTTGGAATTTTCCAATCACGGAAGTGTCACAAGGATGGCTAGTGAAATCACTCTCTGCAGCTGTTCCTCAAAATGGGTAAACAATCAATATGGAGGTGAATGATCAGCCAATGGAAAAGTGGAGGTGACGGTGCAAACACGACCAAGGCTTTAATGGCTGATAATGTTACATTCACGGTGGTTATTTATCGGAGGGTAGTTCATTTTTTAACGAGCTTAAACACGGAAAAACACTGCTCGATCTTATGTTTGTTTTTTAACGAGCATGAACTATGTGCTAAAACTGCTCGATCTTATGTTTATTTTTTAACGAGCATGAACTATGTGTTAAAACTGCTCGATTCCAGTCATATGATAAGAAAGTCTCATTTAAGATGCCATTTTTTATGGAGCTTGCACCTTACAAAGCTTTGCCCCGAATCCTTTTGTTATGCAAGTTCGGAAACGACTAATCCTACGAGTTTAAAGGGTTAGACCTACAGGTTTAAAGGGAGGACCTAAAAATTTAAAAAATAAATAGCTGCCCCTTGCTTGCACTCTGAAAGGTTTGCATGGACCCAGGTATAAAGTAGAGTTTCAAGGTTACCCCTCAATTTGCAGGAAAAACATTTATTTAACCAGGAGAGGCCTACCTCTTTCAGGTTACCAAAGATTGTCTCATTTGCGCAACAAACAAAACACTTCTTTGGCGATGTCTACCGAGATAGACAAAGGTGAGTGACAACGAGCGCCAAACACATAACTTTGACAAAAGAATCTTATTCTAGAATAACCCTCTTCCAGCATGGGCGGGGTACAGACTAGTCATATTCTCCCGCGGAAACCTACCCTATACCCAAAGTTTTCCTGCCGAAGCAGACCAAGACGCATGCCCCCTGGGTTCCAGTCATATCCTTCCGAATCACTCGCGCTCATCGGGAGGACGGACCGTGGGTTGAGACATTTCTTGCGTGAAAAGACCATTTAGGGATGGTATATGACTATTTGTGATGCGTGATCCAGGAAATGAAAGCTGGTCCACGAGCTTGACCACTCTTCCTTCGTGCGGAAAACACATTACTCTAAAGAGTGAGGAGACGATGGCTCCCATGCAATATATATAGTCTCGTCCAAGGAGTAGGTTATAATCCAAGGGTCCTTGAACGACCATCACGTTCATTTGAACGGTCTTCCCTTTCAATGTGATAGGCACATTGGGGAGGATCCCTAAAGGTCGACTGGTTCCTTTATCGAAGCCTGATAGATTCCTCATTTCAGGCAAAAGTGCTGGTGAACCAAGCGCTTTCCAAGCAATAGAGGAAAGGATACTCACAGATGCCCCCTCATCAATGATGGTGCCAGCCATGACCATTATGTATATTTGGACGATAATTCTGAATGGTATGCTTGCTGGCAAACGGGGTCTGCCTAGTTGGTTCCAGTCGAAGGAGACAACCAGGTTGCTTGGTGGTGGGACCGAGTAAACGGCTGGGTACCGCTTTGACGAACTTCCTTCCTGCGATAAAGGAATGGGGGGAGTGCCCCCGTGCTCGTCGGAGTCTGTGTTGATGAAGAGAATTTGGATGGTGTCATCTTTATCCTCTTCAGTGACTGTATCATTCGAAGATAAATCCTCTGAAGGCAAGACCGGGTCAACTGCCATCTCGACCTTTTGACTTTCGTCGGGTGTGGATTCAGCTGGTTCATTTTCAATGACCGGCGCTTCAGCTGACCACTTGAGCGGGCCAGCTGGATTTTCAACTAACGAAGGACTCGGCAAGAGTTTTTTATATCCAGGAGGAAGTCGTAACGGTGAAACCGGACGATCATCCAAAACTCTTTTCGCTTTGTCTAAGAAGGGACAACGGTGGATGGCATGGTCGCCTTCGCACAGTCTACAGGGGGATCTAGCTCTCCCTTTTTGTCCAAGGACTTCACTTTCGCTAGTTGACGGTATGCATTCAACATGGCTATCAGAGGTTGATGCTACCGGATTGTGCAAACGGAGAGACCAGTCCCTTAGTATCCGAGGGATGCAGGGACAATCTCTGTGGAAGTGGTCTCCCTTGCATATGACACATGGCGATTTAGGCCTAGTCAGTGCTGTGTGTGGATTTTTGTCAGACGACACTTGTTTGCCCCCAGTCGCTTTTGGCTCCTTCTTCTTCTTCTCTTTCTTCTTCTTTTCCTTCTTCTCCTTAGGAACTTGGTTTTTTGTTTTACCAGTTCCGTCAAGCGAAGAGGAAGGAGGAAAGGAAGAATTAGAGGAAGTAGAAGGCTGGTGGGCAACTCTGGACTGGTCTAACTGTTGATTCGACTATTCAGGAATAGTGGTGTTCTGAACGACATTGGTTGAGAAGAGCCAGACTGGCAAGCCAATTGTCAGTCCTGGAAGCGACAATGTGGCCATATGGGGCGCACCAACATCTCCCCAAGAGGAGAAGGGACTAGGATTTCCAGCAAGGGGAATTCCTTGGTTGGTGGGTTCCATTTTCTCAACCTAAAGATCAACGTAGGAAAAAGCGGTGATTGTTCCGTTTAAAATAAATTTTAATGACGCTTTAGACACAACTTGCTTTTTCAGTTTTAAAGAGTCGAGAAAAAGCTAAAGATGACTCTAGTCTCCTTCGATGTTTTAACGAGCCCGAAGTGACAAATGCTCGGATGGACTTTTTCCGTTAGAGAGTCTGAAAAAGGCCAAAAGGAACTGCTCTGGAGTTCTAGGTAGAGGGTGTGCCAAACTTTTCGCAAAACCGCAGAATACTTTTTAAGGTACGGGCGGTCAATCTTCCTGAATGCTGTGTTTAGTGCATTGCGATCAGTAGGGCGACCGACACGGCTTCCTAAGGATAAAGGTTTTATGCCTATAGGGGTCTCCCAATATATACTCGACGGTACGTGGGAGCACAATCCGTACTGGCGCTATCGTCCCTCAGGAGGAATCACCCAACCATCAGCGAGATCGACAGTCACTAGGTTTTACGACGCCGGAACACGTCTCTAGCCTAGACCTCTATGTTGTGCGTTAAGTTACAAAGCGTTGTTAAGTTCATTCAATTTATTTTAGGTTGATCTTTCTTAGAAGTTTGCCTTTTTGGATTACCACGAGATGTATGATACAATTCCTAAATGCAGTCTAAAGATGATAAGCAAGCTTTTATATCTTTTCAACAACGAAAATCCTAGCTACAAGGGGAAAAGGAAGACACAAACTTTTCTCAAAGAGCATAGAGCACACTGTAATGCAGTTTTCCCTAAATCAAACCATGCAAACTATCAAAATGCAAATGCACAAATGCATGTATTTCTTTTCGCTTTCTTAATATTGATGCCTAAAAAGAAAGCTGTTGTACAAATTTGAATTCGATTTGAAGTGAAAACATAAACAAGTTCCTTTTTCAAAATCAAAAAGATGATTACGACACTTTATGATTTACTTGTTTCGACACTAGAAATGCATAAATTCAAACCAAAAGACAAAATTAAAAGCTCAATCAACTGTGAACAACAAACAAACTCGCTCCTAAGATCAAAACGACACTTACGACAGGTCTAGATCTAAGGGCGACAGTATGACTAGTTTACTTTTGTAATGGGAAACTGCAAATGATGTAACAAATACACAAAGAACAAATATAGTTTCTTTATACAACTGAGGCGGAATTGAGGCAAAGAAAAGGGGTTTCAGATAGGTACACTGACTGATAACAGGCTGCAAAAAACAGAGATAAAACTGAGCAAAAGGAAGCAGGGAACCACAGCTGCACAAGGCAAAGACTGATCAACGCACTCCCAACACAGAGGTTTTGACATTCAGCGCAGGTAGCCTTCACGGGACCTGCGTTGAAATGCAGAACCTCTTCACAAAGTCTGCGCTGAAGCAGAAACGAGAGTTGTTTCTGGGTTCTGGGTTACCGTTTGCAGTTAAATATACAGTTTTTGGCCGGATCAAAGCTATCAATTAGGTACAATTAGGAGGATGATTTATAGGAGGACTAAGATCTATCACAAAGGGCTGTTAGAGCACTTGTGGATCAATTTGTTCAGATCATAAAAACAGGCCCAGTGAGTGGACTAGAGTGGCAGATCTCTACTTTCCATTTGAAAATGGCAAATGCATTTCGATTCGGCACTCCTGAGTTTATGAGAAGAACAAAAATAGAAACACAAATAAACCAACAAGATACGCTTCCCCAGAGGAGTCGCCAATTTGTTGTTGGGAAAAGTATCCAATTCAGAATGCCCCTATCCCACTCTAAGAGGTGATAGTGCCTTAGCAACAAACAAGGAAACTTATTCGAGTATTCTTCTTTATGGAATGTAAATGAGGAAGCATGATCTAACTAGCATGTGTCTTTCGCAAGTTTGTTGATCCAATCGCTCTTCTCTTCAGTAGCTCCCAGCTCCCAGCTCTCTCATTGGCCCAGCTTCACAGAATTTGTGCAAGATCATAAGAGAGGGAAACTACAAGAAGATACAGATATACATTCATAAAAAGCTCAAGATCAGATTAAGCTAAACATGTAAGCATAACAAAACATCATTGGTATACAGCATGTAGGAGAAACTCAAATAGTTTATTGATAGAGTAATAAAGTCCAAGAGGAGATACAACCAAGTGAGGCCCGATCCAGCATCTACCTCCCAGCAAAGGAGTCCCTTCCTCTCCTCCAACAAAGCATAAATCACCCAATGTACTAATCTCAATCTCAAACCAACAGCAATTCTCTGCAAAGTACAAAATTCCAGCCTCCTGAACCTCTGGGTGAGAGATCCATATATAGATGTAAGCAGAGAGGATGAGTCAGCTTATGCTTTGACTTGTGGCTTCCCCCTGCCAGTTCTTGCTTCCACTTGGAGGTTGAGAACCTCTTACTCATCACTAGTCGAATTCATTGAGGCAAGTGTCATTGGAGAAGATTCTGGAAGCTTCCAGGGTCTTTCCACCTCGTTGAATGAGCTTGCCATTTGTCATTTCCCGCTCAGCGCACCCTGGTAGTGCTTCTACCTGCGTTGCAGTGCAACTAGCCAGTGTAGACTCTGCATTTCAACGCAGGCAGCTAGTGGAGCCTCTGAATTGATCCTGAATTGACTGTTTCTGAGTGGTTTTTGGTGGAGAACTTCTGGGAGAAGCTGTCATTGGTTGACCTTGTTCTTTTAGGAGCTGTAACAACATCTTTAGGGACTTTGGATCCCTTGAATTATGGTCATTTCATGCTTATAGCTGTAAGGCACAAAAATGTCTATAACACCCGAAGGTTAGCGTCCGGGAGATGGGTGGTATTGCCGCCGTACTCCCGCCACGCGTCACCTTCCCGGGCGTGGCGGAGCCCCCTCCCCCGAAACCACCTCTGTCCAAAGGCGGTGCACCCTAAAACCGGAAACCGCCTCCTGCCCAGAGACGTCACCCGCTTGCGTCACCCCCATCTGCCCAGTCACCATGACACATCATCCGCCTGCGTGGCCTCCTGCCACTGTACCACCGAGTCACCCTGCCACGTGTCCTGCCACCGTGTCCCCTGTCGTACTGCCACGTCACCTCTGTACGTGATGACGTCATCCCGCTGACGTCATCCGCCGTACAAAGTCCCGTCATGCTGACGTCATGCTGATGTCATCAGCAATTTTAGCGCGAAGGGCGAAAATCGCACTCTGGAGCCCCGGAATCAGTTTCTGAGGCAGTTTTTGATGCGCGATTTGCGCCATCACTGGATAAAATAGGCCTGAATGGGGAATCTTTTCATCACGCAGCCCCCAACAAGCCCGAAAGGCGTCGAATGACCCGTTTTTCTTCGCGAAGCATGTAGAAAGGAGCAGAAGACAGTTTTAGAGGAAACAGAGGCCAAACAGTGGCCATTAATTTTTTATTAGACCCACAGCAAAGGAGAGAAGCGACCCAATTCATTTGTCAGAGAGTATCAAAGGAAAGAGAAGCAGCAAAGTGTACCAGTTAAATTGTTTAAAAGAAACCTTCAGTTCCCAAAGCAGGTTAACATTTAATGGCCGCCAACAAAGTCAAATCAGGTGGTGAAAGCCCATCCCTCCTCTCAAATCACAGTTGAAGCATTTAAGGACACCGAACTACAATGGAGTAGAGACCCATGCACAGTTATTGCAAAGACAACTACACCAAGCCACCGAGGACAACACATTCACTCAGTCCCCATACGACGGCCCTCAACGCAACTCAAGATATTTTATGCATTTATTTCTGGATGGGATTAGGTTAAAGTAATCATCTTTCCTCCAGACCTATTTAGGTCAAACTGTAAATAAGTAATTCTGAAGAGTTTTCCCTATATATACCACCCTCTGCACTGTTTTAAGGGTTGGTCGATTGATAATTCTCACTAGAGACCCACAATGTATGCCTGAAAATTTTTCTATAATCAAAGACTGCTGAAGAGTTTGGAGTATGACTGTCTGATGTGTTGATTTCTGAAGATTGAATGTGGAATTCCTGTGCTGCAGCCTGGAACAATAAGTGCATCTTACCTCTGTTTTATTGTTAGCCACTATCTAAATAGCAGGAAGAAAGATTAGCTTAGAATTTGTTTACAACACTCTATGCTCAATTTCTGTTGTTTCTGTATGTTTTCATCTGAATGAATTGGTAATGAATATGAATTCCTTCTGGCTCATATTTACCCTAATTCACCTGTGTTCGCTAATTATCTAGGGATTCTTTACTGCCCCTGGGTAGAGCTCTGTTATCTCCTTTTGTTAAGCTGAATGAGAGATTCTTGATTGCCTCTCATTCCTTAGCATTCATTCCATCCTTTGAACCTGAAACGTTGTTTCATGTGCAGCTACCTTGCTCCATATATCTCTCATGTGATCAATAAAACGCACCACCAGTCTTCCTCCTCGACTCCATGCCCAATGGTTTGAAACTTATCAGACTATGCTTTGCCTCTCTACCCGAAGACATCAATTTTCCCACCAAAATCAAAACAAAAACCCTCAAGCCCAATACCTAACCTAAAATCAATTTCAACAAATCTGAATCAGAAAGAGAGAGCCCTCTCTGATTGCAGGTGGGCTAGAACCTGCAATCCAAAGTTGGTTTGTGGT
This sequence comes from Pinus tabuliformis, assembly GCA_031772625.1. Classification (NCBI taxonomy): domain Eukaryota; kingdom Viridiplantae; phylum Streptophyta; class Pinopsida; order Pinales; family Pinaceae; genus Pinus; species Pinus tabuliformis. The sequence goes on along the minus strand of CM062809.1, from coordinate 483,386,758 downwards.
TACCTCGGCCATATCCCTTTACTACAACCTAAGGGAAAACCTGAGTGATAACATAATGGCGACCATACTGGGGATTCTCCTCAGTTAAATTCACAAAGAAGGTTGTAAAAATCCACAGGAAAAAATGATTTTCTAATTTTTGTATATCCCTTAAAACTACAGATGAAGCCTGAATGTCAGCCAGGAAGCCTTTGAAACTGTTTTTGTTTTACATTTACAGGAATAGATAAAAGCTTCTTCAGTCAATCTTCATGTTAGTCTTAAGCTATACACAGCCATTCCAAAATCTGATCAGTTCCTTGCTAATCACAAAAATATTCCCAGACAAATACCAAAAAACAAATTCGGAAGCTGGCTCCTAATAAAAATCCACGATATACAAGGTCAAATCCAGACCCGAATCCCCCAGCTGTTTTTGAGAACCCTAACATAATCCCAAAAATCCTTAGGAAGCAAGGAAGACAGGAAAATTTTGCTGATTCGAGTCCTGAAACCGCTTACCCTAGCTCTATTCCGACTCCTGTCAAGGTTTTATTTCGTTCAACCCCTGTTTCCCCTAATTCATCATCCACATCTCATAGCACTCCTTCCACACCTCCATTCACTGCACATACTACAACTACCACTACTGTCGTTCCTGTTATCCCAGTTATCCCTATTATCCCGGTTGTTCCACTTATTCCTGCCAATATGGCCAATAGATATGCACCCTTGCAACTACCTGCTAATCCTGGGGCTTTACCTCAAGAGTACCAATCGAAGATCACATATTTTGATAGTACTGGCCCTTTTACTGCCCTTCAGCATACTAAAAAGATGCAAGATTATTTTGAAAACTACGAAATAGATGATGATAGCGTGAGAATGAGAATTTTTGTTCAGAGTTTAACAGGTGATGTAAGAACTTGGTTCAGATCACTTTCTGCAAACTCCATAACCACCCCAGATGAGCTTTACCAATCCTTTACTAACAGATGGGAGAAAAATAAAGACCCCTTGCACATACTAGCTGAATACGATACGATTAAACGAGGTCCTCAAGAGACTGTTTTGGAGTACTGTGCAAGATTCAATAATGTATATAATGCAATACCACAGAACTTAAGGCCTCCACCTGACCTTGCCTTGTACAAATTTCCAGATGGTTTTGACCCTGATATGGCATACCAGTTAAAAGAAAGAGCTCCTCAGACCCTTGCAGACATGCAAAATGTTGCTGTTAGTGTTGAAGCCAACTTAATTGCCAAAAGAAACAGAGCTAGAATGGAAAGAAGAACCACTTTTAAGGAAGAACCCTCAGCCTTTGACCAGAAGCTTGATGCTATTATCAATGGCCTGCAAAGATTGGGAGAAAGAGTAGAAAATGTCGAAAGGAAAGCATCATGGGAAGGACAACAATCTAATACCATAAGGAACCCAAATTTTAGGAAAACGCAGAACACAAATGCTGGTAGGTCTAACCAAGACCATGACATAAGACCCCCTTTTCAAGACAACTATGTTGAAGGATCTACTTCTAGTGAAACCATAGAGGACACTCACATGAACCTGATGGATCTAAAGGGTGAGCACAAAACGTTTTTAAGCCAAGAAGACCAAAATGAACTCGACTACAATCAGTTTCAAACTAAGTCTGGCGAGTCTTTTGATTTTAAACAAGGTTACGATACTGCTGTGTATGAAGTACACAAACAATATAAGCTGAGAACTAGGACCATTGACATTTCCGAACCTAGCAAAACAAAGGATGGCAAACAGCCCAACAAGATTAAAGGCAAAGCTGTTGCAACAGAACCAGCTGATCCAACTGTCCCGCAACCGCAACATGTCACTGTAGAAGACATAACAGACCTGCAGCCTTCCAAAGATCAGCCTTTGCCACCTTTTCCCTCGGAAGAAAGTTCGTACAGTGTTCCAAAAAGCCCTCCTGAAATTGAAAAACTGCAAGCAATCAAGCCCCATAACGCTGATAAAAAAGAGCAAATCGCAGATAGTTCAGAAGAAAAAGAAAAAACTGCCATTATCAACACCAAGACTACATTGGAAAAGCCATTTAATTTAGAGGCAGAAATAGCTAAGTTGAAGATATCCATTCCCCTTTCAGAACTTGCCAAACACGATGTATATAGGCAACAGATTCAGAGATCACTTCAAATGCCAGAGGTTAAGGATGATGTAAATGTTTTAGATGACACCCCAAAACTGCTGTTTGGCCCAGAGGTTAATGGAAAATCAACACATGGACCTGTCCCACCCTTTTATGTCATTTTGCATATACATGACCAGATTTTGCACAACGCTATGTTTGACTCAGGGGCATCTCACAATCTTATGCCCAAAGCAGTTATGGAAAAACTGAATCTTGATGTTACAAGACCTTACAAAGATTTATACTCATTTGACTCAAGTCAAGTGAAATGTTTAGGCCTCATCAAAGACCTGTGTGTCTCCTTAGTCCAATATCCAAATAAGACCATCCTCATGGATGTAGTAGTTGCTGACATTCCACCAAAATACGGTATGCTCCTATCAAGATCATGGGGAGCAAAGCTGCAAGGATCCCTTCAATTAGACCTCTCCTATGCCACCATTTCAGTCTTTGGGCAACCAAAGAGACTGTACAGAGAAACGCTGATGAAATATGTGGTGAGTAGTGAGAGCAAGCCTGAAAATTTTCCCATTTACTCAATCCACTCTGATATGGATTCCTTTATTTTGTTTAATGATAACACGAATTCTCCAACTGAGGATGAGCCTTTGACTCTAGAACAACAAGCGCAGATCAATGAAGAATCGGCTGCACACACTGACGAAACTGTCACAACAGTCAATGCAACCAACATGCAAGAAGAACTTCCCCAAACAGAAAACGCAAATCTGCCCAATCCTAAGTTGACTGACACTTTAGGCATCAACCACAAGCAAGAAATCACATGGTATCTAGAGTTTGATGGCTCTGTTAACAAGTTAGGAGCAGGGGCAGGTGTCTGGATTCACAATACGTATAACAACCATGCAGAAGGTCATGCCTACAGACTGAATTTCAAATGCACAAACAACATGGCAGAGTATGAGGCTCTGCTGTTAGGCCTTAAACTCCTCAAAGCTCTAGGAGCTGCAAAGGTGTCTATTTTAGGTGACTCTGATTTAATCATACAACAGATGAAAGGTAACTTTGTTACCAATGACAATAGAATGAGAGCCTATAGGACTGCTGCCACTAATATACTCAATGCATTCACTGAATTCAAGCTGGCCAAAATTTCAAGAGAACATAACATTCATGCACACAGCCTAGCCACCTTTGCTAGTACATGCAAGCTTCCTTTTGACCCAAACCATCATTTCACAACTGAAATAAAACATAGGCCCGCTGTCCCAAATAACGTTAAGGATTGGCAAGTGTTCGAAAATGATACCCAGATTAATAATTTTCTTACCCTTGAGCATGAATTTTCAAATATCAACGTTGACTTAGATGTTATGACAGATTCAGAATAGAAAACAACTGAAAATCTGCAAGATGTAACAGCTGCAACAGCCAAGCAAATCCTGAAACCAACTATTTTTGACAAAGAAAACATAGAACAGCTGAAACAAATGCACTTGGAAGAAATTGCCAAAACAGAGGCAGAGATCATTGACTTAAAGGATAACTTTCTGCCTACTGGCCTAACCCCATTAGAAGACATGTTTGATGCCAATGATGTGCCCAGAAAGCCAAAATTGCAACCCATTAACACTGAAATAGAAGAACACAACATTGGAACAAAAGAAAATCCCAAAATGATCAAATTGTCCAGAAATTTACCTCCAGATCAAAAGCCCAAGTACATTGATTTGTTCAAAGAGTTCCAAGATGTATTTGCTTGGAGTTATGAGGATTTGAAATCCTATGACACCTCAGTGATCCAGCATACAATTCCCTTAAAACCAAACCAGAAACCCTTCAAACAGAAACTTAGAAGAATTAACCCTATGCTCCTTCCACCGATTGAGAAGGAAGTAAAAAGGATGTTTGAAGCAGGCATCATAGCACCCATCAGATTTTCTGAATGGGTATCCAATCTTGTTCCTACAAGAAAAAAGACAGGTGAGATTAGACTTTGTGTAGATCTCAGAAATTTAAACCAAGTCTCCTTAAAAGACCACTATCCTTTGCCCAAAATGGACCACATCCTGCAAAGAGTAGTGGGTTCATCTAGAATCTCTTTGCTAGATGGCTTTTCAGGTTTCAACCAAATACTTGTTCACCCAGATGACCAGGACAAGACAGCCTTTACCACACCGTGGGGAACATTTAAATATGTGAAGATGCCATTCGGACTCAAAAACGCTGGTGCCACCTTTCAAAGAGCAATGGATATTGCTTTTGCCAAAGAAATACATGACTTCCTAGTTGTCTATCTTGATGACTTGACCCCATTTTCCAAATCTGATGAAGAGCACCTCAAGCATCTTAGGAAAATTTTCATGACATGTAGGAAATATGGCATTTCCTTGAATCCCAAAAAGTCTCTCTTTGGCCTTGAAGAAGGAAAATTACTTGGCCACATCATATCAAAAGATGGGATCAGAATTGACCCTGAAAGAATCCAAGCCATCCTCCAAATCCCATATCCAAGAAACATAAAAGAGCTGCAAGCATTCCTTGGAAAAATCAACTTCCTAAGAAGATTTATTCCAAATCTAGCTGAACTGATAAGACTGTTAAGCAACATGTTAAAGAAGGATGCCAAGGTAAAATGGTCTCTTGAAACCAAACAAGCATTTGAGAGTATCAAGTCTGCCTTAACCCAAACCCCTGTCCTAACCAACCCACAGTTTGACAAAGATTTCATCATTTTTTCGTTTGCATCTGACCACACGATAGCAGCTGTCCTGCTACAAAAGGATGAACAAGGGGCTGAAAAGCCAATCGCTTTTTTCAGCCGAGCCTTAAGAGACGCCCCTTTGAAGTACCCAATCATGGAAAAATAGGCCTATGCTCTTGTTAAGGCCATCAAGGATTTCAGAGTCTACATTTTGTATTCACATGTGATTGCCTATGTTCCACACGCTGTTGTAAAAGACATATTGACCCAAGAAGGATTAGAAGGCAAAAGAGGCAAGTGGATTGCAAACATCCTTGAATATGACATAGAAATAAAACCAACCAAGCTGATAAAGGGACAAGGTTTGGCTAAACTGATGTCCGAAACAAACTTTCAAGCCCTAGACATTAACCAGCTGGACAATGAACCGGAGTTGGCGACTCCACAGATCAGTGAAATATTTCTGCAATGCCCTTGGTACACTGATATTTGCTTTGTATTGTTAAACCTGTGTGCTCCCCCAGGATTGTCCAGGACTAAGAAAAGATTTTTGAAAATGAAGGCTTTAAAGTTTTGTGTTATAGATGGTGCATTATTTTGGAGAAATCATGAAGGTATATTGCTTAATTGTTTAACCATGAATGAAACTAACAATGTCATGAAAGAATTCCATGCAGGTGACTATGGAGGACATCTATATTGGAAGTCCACTGCTGATAAAATTCTAAGGGCTGGTTTCTATTGGCCCTCTCTTTTTGCAGATGTAAAGAAGTTTTCCATGTCATGTCACAAATGCCAAATCTTTGAGGGCAAGAGAAAGTTGTTACCCTTGCCCCTTAAACCTATCTCAATAGAAAAACCTTTTCAACAATGGGGTCTTGACTTCATTGGAGAAATCCATCCCTCTTCCTCAGGCCAACACAAATGGATCCTAACAGCCACTGACTATTTCACCAAGTGGGTTGAAGCCATCCCCTGTAGGCAGGCCAATGATACCATCATTATCCAATTCCTTGAGTGCAATATCCTTTCTAGATTTGGCTACCCTGAGAAAATCATCACTGACAATGCCGCTGCCTTTAAGTCCAAAAAGATGATCAATTTCTGCCACAGATTTCATATTACCTTGGGCCACTCTACAGCCTATTACCCTCAAGGTAATGGCTTGGCCGAATCATCTAACAAAAGCCTCATCAACATCATAAAGAAAGTGCTAGAAGAAAATAAGAAGAACTGGCACAAAAAGCTGGTAAATGCCCTATGGGCAGACAGACTTTCAAGCAAGAAATCCATTGGAATGAGCCCTTATGAGCTAGTGTATGGCATGGAGGCCAGATTTCCTTCATCCCTGGGCATTCCTTCTATCAAGCTCTTACAGGAAATCTAGGCTAAACTAAATGACATTCAAAGAAGAATCAATCAGACCATTCATCTTCAACAAACCAGAGAACAAGTTTATGACAGAGCTCAAATTTTGCAAGAAAAGCTTAAAAAGATGTTTGATAAGAGATCTAAGGCTGAGGATTTCAGTGTTGGTGACAAAGTTCTAAGATGGGACTCAAGAAGGGAAGACAAAGGCAAACATGCCAAGTTTGATTTCCTATGGAAAGGGCCATTTGTTGTTTCTGCTGTTCAGGGAAATAACACTTACTTTCTCAGATCTATAGAGGACGGCACTGCTGAAGAAGGCCCTGTGAATGGCCGTATGCTGAAACATTACCATGATCCCTTTTAAGGGATACGGTGCAGCTTTGTATATATCTTTGTACAGTCTTATTTGTATATATTAGCACTCTGTTTTTATTTATAAACAGGCCGATTGTTTAAGGAACAACAGTAAGTTTTGTAAAGATACAACCGATGCAAGTAGTCCAGTTCTAAAAGCTCTGTCTCTACACCAATTTCAGCAAAACAGCAAGAGGAAATCTGTCGCATTACAAGCAAATCATGGTAGAAAAGAACTATTTGCAGTCATTGTACATAATTATCAAGCACGCAGAAGAAAGCAGGCGATGCTGCACAGTTCACAGCAATTCAGTTGAGGAGGAGGTTGTTCATAGTTCAAAGTTTTACATTTTTAGCAGCCAGAACAAAGAAAGGTTTCCAGTCTACAACAACAAATAGAGAATCAAGGCAGTCTGACCTGCTGTTCTTGGCTTTTCACAAGGAAAAGCCATCCCCAAGTGGAGCCACTGTTAGCCTCCTGTTGCAACAGGTGTTCATTTTTCATGATTGACATTTTTACAGGCCAAATATGTCATACTTTGCAAGCTGCAGTGTTCCATATTTCCAGAAGAGACCAAAGAAGAAAGCCATGAAGTGTGCCAGTCCAAATGCCACTACTGTATTCCAATTTTGATGAATTGTTCCAGTTTTGAAAAGTTTAAAGAGAGTTCCAAATAGTCTAATCTTGGTCTCCCTAGGTTTCAATTTCCTGTTTTAGAATATAGAGAATGTATCTGTCCAAACAGTTTAATCTTGGCAGATTTGTAGATAGGTAGAGAATCAAAGGGACCCAACTGCTTAATCTGGGCCCTGGCAGAAATAAGTGCATATTTAGATAGAAAACATTCAAAAGAAAAATTGTAAAGTTGGGTCTGCAAGTCTAAGTGCACCCAAACCAAAAAGAAGAAAAAATGTTAGGTGAGTAGGCTGGGTGAGTAGCTGTGTGGTTGCAAAATGATTCATGATCAAACTTTGTGTTTCTAAGTGTATATTTTTCCAGATCACAGTTATCAGGCAATTTTCATCTGGAGAAGCTCAAGCTGGACATCACTAACTGCCCCTTCTTCTAATTCCCCAAGTCACTTACTAATTTCCCCAAAGAGGTCAAGATCTGCTTGATTCCTCTTAGTTTCATCATTCTCCATGTCATTTGCCTTGGTGAAGATTTCCTTCACTCAAGGATCCTTTATTTCTCATTTACAAGTTCTTTTCCCCAAAAATTAGCCTAAGGTCCCCTACCTTGGCGCCTGCTGATCATCTCCATATCAACCACTAACTCTAGTACATAACTCCCTATCAGTTTTCCCCTTCCCCTACTAAAACTATGTATATAATACTCCCCTATGTAAATATCCCCTCCCTGGCAATATAGCCATATTTCTTCTTAGTCAGGGAAAAAGCAGTCTATTTGGGGCTGTTTTTAGCCCATCCGAGTCACAACAGGAGTTAGATGACACCTGGTCATGCTAACAACCTCTCCCCTAGCCCTAAAACCCTCTAAAAACCCACTTTGGCGCCCTTATACCAAAGTTTCATTCACAAAAACATATCCCGCCCGCTTATTAACCCCCCAAACCCACAAAACCTAAGTTTAAACCCCGCCGCGCTTTATTTAAATGGGAATATTCCCCAGAATCCTGCCCTTATACCTCCGCCGTTCCACATTCGCCGCTAACCGTTAGATTCCCCGCCCCATAGATCCACTGTGGGCGGGCCTTCCCGTCCCCCAACGCGCCTGAAGGTTAGCGTCCGAGAGATGGGCGGTATTGCCGTCGTACTCCCGCCACGCGTCACCTTCCCGGGTGTGGCGGAGCCCCCTCCCCTGAAACCACCTCTGTCCAAAGGCGGTGCGCCCCAAAACCGGAAACCGCCTCCTGCCCAGTGACATCACCCGCTTGTGTCACCCCCATCTGCCCAGTCACCATGACACATCATCTGCCTGCGTGGCCTCCTGCCATTGTACCGCCGAGTCACCCTGCCACGTGTGCTGCCACCGTGTCCCCTGTCGTACTGCCATGTCACCTCCGTACGTGATGACATCATCCTGCTGACGTCATCCCGCTGACGTCATCCACCGTACAAAGTCCCGTCATGCTGACATCATCAACAATTTTAGCACGAAGGGCAAAAATCGCACTCTGGAGCCCCAAAATCAGTTTCTGAGGCAGTTTTTGATGCGCGATTTGCTGGATAAAATAGGCCTGAATGGGGAATCTTTTCATCACGCAGCCCCCAGCAAGCCCGAAAGGCGCCGAATGACCTGTTTTTCTTCGCGAAGCATGTTGAAAGGAGCAGAAGACAGTGTTAGAGGAAACAGAGGCCAAACAGTGGCCATTAATTTTTGATGAGACCCATAGCAAAGGAGATAAGCGACCCAATTCATTTGTTAGAGAGTATCAAAGGAAAGAGAAGCAGCAAAGTGTACCAGTTAAATTGTTTAAAAGAAACCTTCAGTTCCCAAAGCAGGTTAACATTTAATGGCCGCCAACAAAGTCAAATCAGATGGTGAAAGCCCATCCCTCCTCTCAAATCACAGTTGAAGCATTTAAGGACACTGAACTACAATGGAGCAGAGACCCATGCACAGTTATTGCAGAGATAACTGCACCAAGCCACCGAGGACAACACATTCACTCAGTCCCCATACGGCGGCCCTCAGCGCAGCACAAGATATTTTATGCATTTATTTCTGGATGGGATTAGGTTAAAGTAATCATCTTTCTTCCAGACTTGTTTAGGTCAAACTGTAAATAAGCAATTTTGAAGAGTTTTCCCTATATATACCACCCTCTGCACTATTTTAAGGGTTGGTCGATTTATAATTCTCACTAGAGACCCGCAGTGTATGCCTGAAAATTTTTCTATAATCAAAGACTGCTGAAGAGTTTGGAGTATGACTGTCTGATGTGTTGATTTCTGAAGACTGAATGTGGAATTCCTGTGCTGCATCCTGGAACAATAAGTGCATCTTACCTCTGTTTTATTGTTAGCCACTATCTAAATAGCAGGAAGAAAGATTAGCTTAGAATTTGTTTACAGCACTCTATGCTCAATTTCTGCTGTTTCTGTATGTTTTCATCTGAATGAATTGGTAATGAATATGAATTCCTTCTGGCTCATATTTACCCTAATTCACCTGTGTTCGCTAATTATCTAGGGATTCTTTACTGCCCCTGGGTAGAGCTCTGTTATCTCCTTCTGTTAAGCTGAATGAGAGATTCTTGATTGCCTCTCATTCCTTAGCATTCATTCCATCCTTTAAACCTGAAACGTTGTTTCATGTGTAGCTACCTTGCTCCATATATCTCTCATGTGATCAATAAAACGCACCACCAATCTTCCTCCTCGACTCCATGCCCAATGGTTTGAAACTTATCAGACTATGCTTTGCCTCTCTACCCGAAGACATCAATTTTCCCACCAAAATCAAAACAAAAACCCCCAAGCCCAATACCTAGCCTAAAATCAATTTCAACAAATCCGAATCAGAAAGAGAGAGCCCTCTCTGATTGCAGGTGGGCTAGAACCTGCAATCCAAAGTTGGTTTGTGGTTACCTCGGCCGTATCCCTTTACTACAACCTGAGGGACAACCTGAGTGATAACAGATCCACTGTTGTCCCCACATGGTGCCTGAATGGCCCTCCAAGTCATAACATTATTCGTTGTTGACTCATTCATGTCCTTTCCATACTCATTCCCCTAACCCCCCTTTTCCATGGTCCACTTAGTATATAATATAGATATATATAACATTATAATGTAACCCCTTAGCTCAACCCTCGTTCAACACTATAATAAGTCGAGCAGGGCCCTCAAGGCCACATCGTCTTGGGGATAAAATCTCGTGAGTTTCCCTTTGAGGCCTTTTACAAAAAGTTGGGATGCCTTCAATAAAAAAATTCAGGGTGATGGGGAGTACCCTATCGATGTATACCATTGATATAATGCCCCATGCCTCCCCACAATTGCTAACCTATAAATGCTACAATGCGCCTAAACATATTGGAGGGGGCTTGATCCTTCGACATAATTCGAAGGGTAGAATCCCGATAGGATCGCACCAAGCATTGCTAGAAATCGCTAGGGTAAGGCATGTTGGGGTGACATCATGGGTTCCATTCATTAGGGTTACATGGAGGCTTCTGATTATAGGGTTCACGAAGGAATGTTCCCACAAACCAGGTCATCATAGGAATACAATCTTAGAAGTTACAAGTAGAGCCTCCCTTTGAAACCTATGAGGTAATATACCTCTAGGGTCATCCAACAACACAAATTCATCAAGGAGAACGACCTTGATAACACATAACTCTCACCTTTTTTCATGGTGCTTGGCCACATGGGCATATGAGGTTTAAGGTTTATTTCCTCTAGGCCCTAGGGTTTCAACTCCTATGTATTTGACAAATTCAAATTTTATATAAGTAAAGTTAATACAGCCTTTTCCTGGGGCCTCCACACCCATATAATATGCGAATATGGTTTTTTCCCATCAAGTTATCCCTTCTGAGCTTCCATTAAGACTTATCCCTTTCGATCTTCCCATGCAAGGGTCTACACAAGTGCGTAGGTGCATATATGTATATATGTCGTGTGTTGTCCCTTATAAGTTTTTTAAATGACTTTGGCCCCATCATGCCTCTATTGCGATATATGTATATATATTTTTTTGCATATTTTTATATGAAAACAAGGTTATCGCTCTTGATCTTGCAGATTATAAAATAATTCCTGGCGAGCAACTTGTTGGTAATATAGGCATTCAATATCATTTTTAGCATAGATTGTCTTTCTATCTGTGCACAAACATTTAAAATAATCTATAGGTTCATAATAAATACAGGAATAAACCCATTTCTTAATAAAAAATTAAGGAAATCACTCTATCATTTCTCCACAAGAAAGAGGGCATTCCATGCTATGGTTTGGAGCCATTAAACCTATAAAGCACTCCATAACCTGTAAATAGGAAACTTCAGACATTTAGCCCATATATATAGAATTTCATAAATGAGACATAAACATTCAATAATTACATTCAATGAGTTCATGCACCATAACTACACAAAAATTCAATATCATTCAGAGCTACATATAAATTTCCACAGAAAAAGGCCAAACAGAAGGTCAAACTTCAATTTTCCACCCAACCATAGACTTATTGTAGCCAAAATCACTTACAATAGTCACCCCCAATCTAGATCCATGATCTAAGGGGTAATATTTCTTCAGCAGATTTAGCAAGAAGCTTCACTTAGTACACAGGGGATAGGAAATACACAAGACATTGTATGGTTTATCAACTAGTCAAAAACAACAAAATTCACAATAGTGGTTATTTTATTAACTCTCTCTAAGCAAGCACACATCTTCATGTGGTTTATTAGCCCTAGCTAGCACCCTGAGTGGTTTCTCAACATGTCCTTGGAAAGCACTCATTCCCATTTCCTCTAAATCCTCTTGCACTTTTGAACACAATTTTCTCTTTTGGGAAATCTCATCATCTCAGCTCATAGTTCTTTCCAAATTTATTCATGAGCTTCACTAAGAGGAGCTCCCACTTCCACATTATTGTGCATTTTACTTTTCATTATTTACTCGAGGTGTCTCTCCATGTTCCTTGTGGACTCTTCCTCCTCATTATATTATTATTTGCAACATAAAATTAATCAATGGGGCCAACTAACCCAAATTGGTTTATCTTTCCTCTTCCCTCTTAGATCCTAGATTTATGGTCCCACTCTTTTGTCCATTACATAAAAATATACTCATTTATAATATCAAGTATCATTACATTACAAAAATGAAGGGGCAAACATACCAGGGGTGTCACAATAGTGGTAGTAAAGTGATTCCCCAAATCACCCCATCCTCCTCTACCTTCTCTACCATGTTCCAAAACCTTCCCCCCCACCATCACACCCCTTATCCCTCTCCTTTACCCATTTTCTTTTTCTTTCTTTATTTTTTAAATAATCTGATTTTGAATGTAACAATGTCTTTTTTAAGGTCATGGTTTTAAACATGTTGTAATTTTAGTTTTGAAAAATATGGGTGTCACTAATATCACATCTGATTCAGATTAGTAGAGGAATGCAACAAAATACAGATATGCACATAAACACAGAGATGTAACATAAATAAAACTTCATTTCATTAATATAAAATAACTGAAATATGCTTACATACAAAAATGGAAATAAACTAGCTAGGGCGATGGTAGCTTATCTCTTAGAAGAGATGTGGTGACTACATGCCTCTGAAATATGTTACAATGAGGCTGAAAGGCCTACTTATTATTGAGAAATAATGGAAAACCATAAACATCCAAAAACCTAACGCTAGGAGATGAAGCGCCAAAATTGTGGGCCCTGTTTGGGTAAATTGGTACATCAACTTCCCGAGGTTGTAAATTTGGCATACGATCTCTGCTTGGCTAAACAATGTAAACTTTGAAACGAGAACTATAAACTCAAAACGGGAACTCTAGCCCAAAAACCCCAAAAAAACATCAAAAATAATGCTAAAAACGAAAAGTGTGTATACTGGAACGATTTTTTTATTTTTTAGGCGTAAATTTTGAACATGTTTTAAAAATGGCAGTGAATATGAAATTTACTATGAAATTTATGTGCAAATAATAGCTTCAAAATGAAAGTAATGATACTGGAACAATGATTTTTTTTTTTTAGGGTCAATTTTCGAAATTTTTAAAAAATGCTAATAAAACCAAATTTTTATGTCTCAAACAAATTTATTTATGAGGAAAAAACACATTAATGTTTTTGGTAGAATATCATTTTTCTTTCCTAAGTATAAATTTAACATGTTTTCAACCATAACATGCTAGATACAAAAGAAATTGAAAAATTTTCAACTATAAAATTAAGAAACCATGACATTATGAAAAAATTACATCACTAAATGAATTCAAAAGTCTTTATTTGTATACTAAATAAAACATACATTATATCTCTAATTTGATATTGCATTGTAGATATTTAAACAATAAAATTTATCATACTTAAGACATATAATCCAACAACATAAAAATGATTCATAACTTCTCATTTAACACCATATGGAAAACATTAATTTTATTTGAAGATACGATGCATACATCAGTTATATAAACTGTCTTAAACAATTATTCAAAATCACTCATATTTTCTTGCACACCATCAGAATTCACATCTTCAGATGAGTGACTGGATGCTGACGAAGATGTTCCATATTCTTCTCTTTCATCAACTAGTGCCCCATCTGAGTCCACATGCATGCCGAACATTCCAGGTTTCAAATTTCTTCTAGATCTACGACTGGTTTCAGCAGACTCCCATGTCAACATTGTTCCTTCTGGTAACAACCTTTTCAGAATCTCTATCGTCTTGAAGCGAAGAGTTCCTCTCTTTGTTAAATTGAAGTCATAAACAAGTATGTCAACATCCTCCAATTGTAATATGTCTGTGCGGCGACGATTTATATTTGTACCCTTTCTTTTTCTTTTTCCGCCATTTTTTTTGTCAACTACCATCTCTGGCTTATACACACCATTGAATGGGTGTGTATTTGTGGCATACCAATGTACTTCAACACCTGTAACTGTAGGAATTTACAGGGTAAGTTCCACAGAAGAATACCAAAAGGACACCGCTCACAACCAGATCTCAAATCAATACACCAGTATTTTTGACGTGGTTAAAACCCTCAGAGTGCAAGGAGGGAAACAGTCCACGGCCTGTCCCAACGTGGGTACAGACAATTTATTAATCAAAGAATGAAAATTTACATAAGCTTCTCTCATGCACGGATTACACGAACAATGACCCTCCATGCGCTTTAAATAGAACTCATGGACCAATCGGGTGTCAAGCCACGGATCAAGTGTCGGTAATACCGAGGTGAGAGTGAACCGTCGGATCACTACATATCGTGACCGTCGGATTGTAAGTTACAAAATGTACAACGGTAAAGAAACACACTTTACCTAACTCTAACCTAACTCTATACTAGACCAAGTTGAACTTAACTATATCCTATGTGTCGGAATATCCTAACATCCCCCCTTAAGAACAACTTGGGTTAGGATTGAAGGATTTACAAATATGACACAATAGGAGAAGGAAGGAGGCACTAGAGCCTATCCCCCCTTAGTGACAACTTCCTGAACTCCAAGCATATATCGAAGTTTAGTGAACTTCGCCTCTGTGAGAGCCTTTGTGAAGATGTCTGCAACCTGATCATCCGTTGGACAATATTGCACTTCAAGAACATGGTCAAGAATGAGCTTTCTGATGAAGTGCATGTGTAGTTCAATGTGTTTGCTGCGCTGATGCTGGACTGGATCTTTGCATAGCTGAATGGCACTTTGATTATCACACCAAAGTGTGGTTGGATGCTGCTGCTCAAAGCCAAACTCTGATAGGATCTGACGAAGCCACAAGGCTTCCTTACTAGCTTCCACGGCACCACGATACTCTGCTTCTGCTGACGAAAGAGAAATGGCAGCCTGTTTCTTACAAGCCCATGTAATAGGTCCTGAACCAAGAGTGAAGACATAACCGGCAGTAGACTTCTGATCATCAAGGTCACCAGCCCAATCAGAATCAGTGAAACCAACTAACAGAGGAGCTGCTTTGGCACTGTAATGAATCCCAAACTGTATTGTACCTCGAACATAACGAAGTATTCTTTTAGCTGCTTTCCAATGACTTTCACGGGGGTTTTGCATAAAACGAGCAACAAGGCCAACAACAAAGGAAAGATCAGGACGAGTATGGGTTAAATACAAGAGTTTTCCGACAAGTTGACGGTATAAGGTAGCATCAACTTCAGGAGAAGTACAAGAGACTGAAAGTTTGACTCCAGACTGAAAGGGAGAAGGGGCTGGCTTACAGTCTTCCATGTGAAAATGACGAAGAATATCACAAGCATACTTGGACTGGGAAAGGAAAATACCCTCTTGGGATTGCAAGACTTGAAGACCGAGAAAATAGTGTAAGTGTCCTAAGTCTGTCATTTCAAATTTCTTTTTAAGGCTGGACTTCACATGGTTTATAAGGTTGGGATCACTACCAGTAAGAATAAGATCATCAACATAAAGAACAAGGATGATGAGAGAGTTGCCCACTTTCTTGGTGTAGACAGTATTGTCAGAATGACACCTAGAAAAGCCAGATTCTAAAAGAAAGCTATCCATTTTGGCATACCAAGCTCGAGGAGCTTGCTTGAGGCCATAAAGGGATTTCTTAAGGCGACAAACGAGGCTGGAGTCTGTTTGTATGAAGCCAATGGGTTGTTCCATATAGATTTCTTCCTGCAAGTCCCCATGCAAGAAGGCAGATTTAACATCCATTTGATGTACTTCCCATTTTAAAGAGGCAGCAAGGGAAAGAACAAGGCGGATAGAGTTCATTTTGGCAACTGGAGAGAAGGTTTCAGTGTAGTCAATGCCTTCAACCTGTGAAAAGCCCTTAGCAACTAGACGAGCTTTATGTTTGTTAACTTTCCCATCTGGTCCATACTTGGTTCTGTAAACCCATTTGCATCTAACAAGTTTGCGTCCCTTTGGTAGAGGAACAAGATCCCATGTATCATTTGTCATCAATGAATGATATTCTTCATTCATAGCTGTTTCCCAATGTGGATGGCCTGAAGCTTCTGCAAAAGTGTCAGGATCATGATTCACTGGAGCTTGAGCCAGTAAAGAAGAGGCTCTTTCAAACTGAGAACGTGTACGTCGCTGATCTGTAGGATCACCGGCAAGATCACCTGCTGCATCCCGAGTAGCACGGACCCATCTTGGAAGTTGAGGATCCTGAGAAGGTGGGGAAGGATTATCATCCTCGCTTTCATCATCAGAAGAAGAAATGTTCTCAAAGATAGAAGAGATGGGAAGAGGTGGCACATCCGCCGGACTAGGCTCGCAGGCCGATTTATTTTCATCAAATTTTACATCTCTTCTAATGATAACATTTTTGGACTTAAATGGAATAAGTCTATAGCCTTTTACATCTTCAGAATATCCAACAAAAGTACATTTCTCACTCTTAGGTTCTAAGGCTTTATGCTTTTCATCTGGAATATGGGCCCATGCTTCACTTCCAAACACACGAAAGTGACTTACATCTGGTTTAATGGAACTCCAAGCTTCTTCTGGAGTGATATTCTCTAGAACCTTAGTAGGAGTGCGATTGATTATATAATTTGCACAATTAATTGCTTCGGCCCAAAAACTAAGACTGAGTCCTTTAGATTGCAGCATACAATTAGCCATTTCTTTTAAAGTGCGATTTTTCCTTTCAGCTACACCATTTTGTTGTGGAGTGTATGGAACAGTATGTTGCATTTGAATGCCATTTTCAGTGCAAAAGGTGATGAATGCATTTTTAACATATTCTCCACCATTATCAGTTCTTAGCTTAAGAATTTGATGTCCAGATTGTTTTTCAACGAATGCTTTGAAGGCCAAAAAGGTGGTAAATACTTCGCTCTTGAGTTTTAAGAAGTATACCCAAGTGCGTCTAGAGAAATCATCAATGAAAGTTAAGAAGTACTTGCAGCCAGAGAATGAAGCAACAGGAAGAGGACCACATAAATCACTGTGCACAAGCTGTAAAGGGGCTGAGGCGTGCCAAGAGGCACGTTTGTCAAAACTGTCCCGATGATGTTTTCCGAGTACACATCCGGAACAAACACCATCTTTGCAAGATACCATAGGAAGACCTGTCACCATGTTTTCTTTACAGAGATGCTGAAGGGAGCGATAGTTTAAGTGACCATACCGCTCATGCCAAAGTTTGCTCACTTCATCATTATGAGCAACAAATACTGAGGGAAGATGGGATGACCCAAAGTTGTGAAACTTATACAACCTTTTGGAATCATCAGCAAGACCAGTAGCTAGAATCTGTTTAGGATCTTTTAGATCCTTGATTACAACATCATGAGGTGAAAATTCAACGATTTTACCTTCACCTGAATGAGTTATCTGATAGACAGATAGAAGGTTGCAGGATAAGTTTGGAACACATAATACATCATTGAACTGACCATTGTCTAGATGAACAGTTCCAGTCCCTACAACATTAAGAGATCTATCATCACCAACATATATATTTTTGGTGTTACAATCATTTAAAGAAGAAAACATGGCTTGGTTTTTGGCCATGTGACAAGAGGCTCCAGAATCAATGAGCCACTCATGAGAATGAGAAGAAGAAGAAGATATATTTAATGCATAACTAGACTGAGATGATTGACGATGACATGCAGAAAATGCCGTTCCAGAAGTTGAAGTTGAAGTAGGCTCCAGATGGATGTTATGTTTCTTCATTGCGGCTTCCAAGGCTTCCATCTTCTTAAAGCATTTAGATTCTAAGTGGCCATCTCGATTACAAAAGTTACAATGTCTTTCAGTCTTCTTCCATTTGTTTTTATTGGGCTTATCATATTGCTGAAATGATCTTTCATCTTGAGGCTGAGTTGGTTTAGGACCATTCCTTTGAGGATAAGACTTCTTAGGATTCTTTGAATTTGGATACTGCTGGGCGGCTAACGCTTTTGTGGAAGAGTTTCCAAGATTAAGAAGACCAAGGTGTAAGAGTTTTTCTTGTTCTCTTATTAAGGAATCACAAAAGGAGTCAAAGGAAGGGGGCTTGTAGTCTTTGCCTTGACAAATGAAAGCTTCCCTGGTAGAATGGAAAGTGGAAACAAATACAGAGTAGGCTGGCCCTAACTTAGTGAGGATGGAATAAATAAGGTTACCATCATCTTTCTTAACTTTAACACCTTCCAAGAGATATCTAAGGTTCTTGAATTTTGACAAGAAATCTTCAATGCAAGAAAAATTATTAGGATCCAAAGTAAGCAGCTCATTTTCAAGTTGATGGGATCTAATTTCATTTTTAATCCCAAAAACTTTAGCAAGTTTTTCTAATGCTTCATGAGGAGTTTCAATTTCTGCAATGTGGAATCTAAGATCAGGAGAAACAGACATTCCTATCAAGCCACGTGCTTGATCTTGTCGATTTTCCCATTTTTCGGCCTTGTCTTCATCTTTGGGTTTCTTCTCTTGGTCTGTGGCTATTCTGAAGAGACCTTTACTTCTAAGTAAATCTCCCATGTAGGCGACCCATTGGAAGTAGTTAGTGCTGTCAAGAATGACTTGGCATGGACTTTCCATTTTTGAAAAACAACTGAAGCTGAAGATGTTGAAAGTGAGTGGTCCAATGGATAGATCTCGAAAAAATAGGCGGTTTTAAAAAAAACGGCTCTGAAAAAGGCTTCCGGATGAAGAAGTTATGGCTTTTTGAAGAAAAATTGTTGACGTTGCCGGCAAAGTGCGCGAATGTGCGGGAATGAAAAAATCCGCCCCCACAAAATGGAGACTTGAACCCAAGACCTCTACTCTCTTAAAAGGTCTTTGAACCAATTGATCTATACAAAAGATTTGAGAGAGAGAGAGAGAGGGGGGGGGGGGGGGGGGGGGGGGGCCTCGATTTGCGTGCTTGCCTTGGGAAGACTCTTTTCCCCTACAAAACACAAAACACAAAACCCAACACGAATATCCAAAGAAAAACGAACCTTACGGCTCGAAGTTAGCTTTAGCCAAAAAACTAGAAATTTAAAAAAAATCTCAAAGTTAGCTTTTAGCCGAAAAACTAAATATTTTCCTCAATGTTTCTGATTTTCCGAGATCACACTAAGGTGCAGGGAAAAGAGCATACGCATGAGAAAAATCCTTTCTTTCTGTTTCTGATTTGCCCAGATCGCACAGAGTCGCAGGGCAAAGAGCATACGCAGAAATGAAAGGTATAGATCCGGGAAAAAAAAAAAAAGGCTAAATAAACCGAAACCGAAATAAGCAGAGAGAAAAAGACAGTAAACTGCAAAAAAAAACACTGTATACCTCCCGATCTGAAAAATGACGCAGCTAGGGCTACCGGAAACCTTTTCGCGTGAAACGAAAGGGGTTCCTCACTGAAACAGAGGCTCCGAATGCAACAGAGCAGTCCTCTCGGCCCGAAAGCAGTCAGAAACAGCAGATCTAGGAAACGACAGCCGCATGCAGTTCTACCGGCTTCAGATTTGGATCACCAACGGACGCGGCCCTCAAATAGCTCTGATACCATGTAGGAATTTACAGGGTAAGTTCCACAGAAGAATACCAAAAGGACACCGCTCACAACCAGATCTCAAATCAATACACCAGTATTTTTGACGTGGTTAAAACCCTCAGAGTGCAAGGAGGGAAACAGTCCACGGCCTGTCCCAACGTGGGTACAGACAATTTATTAATCAAAGAATGAAAATTTACATAAGCTTCTCTCATGCACGGATTACACGAACAATGACCCTCCATGCGCTTTAAATAGAACTCATGGACCAATCGGGTGTCAAGCCACGGATCAAGTGTCGGTAATACCGAGGTGAGAGTGAACCGTCGGATCACTACATATCGTGACCGTCGGATTGTAAGTTACAAAATGTACAACGGTAAAGAAACACACTTTACCTAACTCTAACCTAACTCTATACTAGACCAAGTTGAACTTAACTATATCCTATGTGTCGGAATATCCTAACAGTAACATCCTCATTTTCTGTAAAGACCTTTATAACTTTAGCAGCCCAAAATGGATAGCCATTGGGATCTCCATCTGCTAGCACTGCAATCATGCAACCCTCCTTAATATCCTGTACTGAACCCCTGTAAAGGTCATCCATGGCTTCACGTTGTGCTCGAGATCTTCTGGAACCAATATACATCTCTCTTTCCATTGCCTGTGAAGAATTAATAATACCTTGACTTTGTTGTTGTTCAACAATGTTTACTTCCTCATGTTCATTTGACACATTTTGTGGCCAACTAAATGGATTTTTCAAAGGTATATCTTCATTTGTTGTTGTTGAAATGATATCACTTTGATTATTGAAAAATGATTCCCACCAAACTGAATCAGCAATGTCAAAGTACTCATATGTATATCTAATACATTTTTTAATTTCTTCCAGGAAATCAGAATAAACTATATGTCTATTTTGTTTGCATGCATTCTGAACTTCACCAACTGATTGTAATAACAATATTTTTGATGCAAACATTGGACGATCTGGAATGAACTTCAAAAATTGCAAACCTGATGACGGTGCCCATTCTGTAGTAGTTGAAAACTTCTTGCCCCATATTAGTGTTTTCCCATCAATTTTTTTGATACGAAATTGATGTTGGAAGCTAATGTCATTAAGTTGTTCAATGCATTTCCCCTCACCATATGATCCCAGAATAAACCTTCGCATGTCAACAGTTTCTTCCAACACATCAAACGTAGGCTCTGGCATGTATGATTTCTTAATACATTCAATTAGTGATGGCAATCTCCCAACTTCCTTCCTCCTCAATGTGACTAAAAAACGGCTGAACATCTGATCAGTATGGTCATGAGTGTGCCCAACAAGAAGGAAACCAACCTTTACCTTTTGAAAAATTCTCAATTCAACAAGCATGTTTAGATATCCAAAAACAACCTGTTTTTTGTTTTCACGGCAAGTGTTGTCCAATTGTAGATACAAAACTTCAGGAAGATTACCAGACCAATGAGAAATCACATCATGAATTATGGTTATGGTCAGATTTGCATCATTATGAATATTTGGAGCTATGAAGTACACCCTTGGCAACATTTTCCCATTGAAGGCCATACAACCGACCAAGTGAAACTGAATAAAATTTTCCTCTTGTAAATTTTTGGGTGTGCGAACAAAATGTGGTAAAAGTGTTTTCTTCTGGTCCATACCATCAATTATCAAACCCAGATATTTATTCAGATTATCATAACACTTCTTTCGATGCTTGTACAACTTCTTCCTTTCATTTGTTTGTTGTTCGCGATGCTCCTGAAGTTCTTTGACAATTAAATCTACACAGCATAAAAGAAATTCATTAAGAAATATGTTTTCATAGTTGATGACTATACAATTTTAAAAGTTAAAGTTATGAACGCTTACCTCTTTCTGAGCCTTCACATTTGTCCCTTTTTGATTTAAGAGAAGCACATGTACTGCAAATCCCCATCCTCGTCTTCTTAGGAATACAGACATTATTGAATTCTTTCTTCCATATCTTCACAAAATATTGATATGTAATAATTTGGCCATGTCCCTCAGCACCTTCTGCATATTCTTTGTATAAGTTGTAAATTTCTCGTCTTGAAAAATTATCTGGAATATTTATTGTCTCTCTATTTGGCATACACTCTCCAGGCTTTGAAAAGAAATCTTTCATCCATGACATTGCAGTGTTTGATAATGGCCCAAACTGTCTTTTATGACGTACTTCTGAATAAAATGTGGGATCCTTTTCCAAATTTTCTTGAATTCTCGAGAGATGAAAATTCCCAATCGAATGAAACATTTTGAAAGCTTTTCTACACAATAATAAATTCCTAATATGATAATCATAACCTGACAATGTAGATTGCATGCATCCAACTAAATATGAATTTTGCATGCTTTTATTCATTGACAAATATCTCTTCTTGCTTTCTAATGCAAATGTGAAATCCATATGTTTCAAGCAATTTTTTTGGCAACATTCACTTGAAATGAGAGCACTGATAGAACTTCTTCTCGTCAGATATTCTTCTCTACCCCTTGTATAACTAGAACAGCTTGCATTTATACGAAAAGGTCTGCTCCTACTCCTCGATACAATATTTCTGGGCAACATCTCCATCATTGGATCATCATTTTTATAAGGATTTTCATCATCATTAAGAGGAATGTTATCCACACTATCATCAGTTCTGCTTTTTAGATATTGACTTAGAGGATACTCTTCATCTTCCCCTTCTTCAATGCCACTGTCATAGTCTTTAGAATTCGGACTGAATGGAAAATTTGACTCAATGTTTAATGGATATTCTTCCTCATGTGCATTGTCAGTGCTACTCTCATAGTCCATAGAATTAGGACTACGTTGAAAATGAGACTGTTTACTTATTGAAGATGCTACATCCTGTCTTTTGTCATTGCTACCTTTATAATCATTAGAATTAGGACTAACTGCATGATCCTGTCCTTCATCATTGCTGCTCTCACAGTCCTTAGAATTAGGACTAAGAGGACACTGTGACACTCCAATATTTTGAAATTCATCATCCCGCGCTTCATCACTGCTGCTCTCATAGTCCTTCGAATTAGGACTAAGTGGACACTTTGACACTCCATACTTTTGAAATTCATTACCACGCTCTTCATCACTGCTGCTCTCATAGTCCTTAGAGTTAGGACTAAGTGGACACTTTGACACTCCATTCTTTTGAAATTCATCACCACGCTCTTCATCACCGCTGCTCTCATAGTCCTTAGAATTAGGACTAAGTGGACACTTTGACACTCCATTCTTTTGAAATTCATCACCACGCTCTTCATCACTGCTGCTCTCATAGTCCTTAGAATTAGGACTAAGTGGACACTTTGACACTCCATTCTTTTGAAATTCACCACCACGCTCTTCATCACTGTTGCTCTCATAGTCCTCAGAATTAGGACTAAGTGGACACTTTGACACTCCATTTTTTTGAAATTCATCACCACGCTCTTCATCACTATTGCTCTCATAGTCCTCAGAATTAGGACTAAGTGGACACCGTGACACTCCATTCTTTTGAAATTCGCCATCATGCACTTCAAAACTGCTGCTCTCATAGTCCTCAGAATTAGGACTAAGTGGACACCGTGACACTCCATCCTTTTGAACTTCACCATCATGCTTTTCAAAACTGCTACTCTCATAGTCCTCAGAATTAGGACTAAGTGGACATCGTGACACTCCATTCATTTGAACTTCACCATCATGCTCTTCATCACCACTGCTTTCATAGTCCTTAGAATTAGGACTAAGTGGAATCTGTGACTCTTTATTAATTTGAAATTCTCCATCCCCTCTTTCATTAGTGCTGCTCTCATAGTCTTTAGAATGGGGACTAAGTGGAAGAATTGACTTTCTATTCATAGTGGAAGAATTCCCGCTATATTCATCAATATGAATAGAATTGTTACGCGATGAATATGTTGATGGTGTATAAATCGAAACTTCACTATCAGAACAATCCATCCCTTTGAAATAGGAGATGTTGAATGATACAAATGGAGTCTCCTAAGGATATTATATAGCTTAAAGAATGAAATATTCCCTCCAAAAAGTTTCGCGAAAATATTTCCCTCCAAAAATTTTCGCGAAAATATTTCCCTCCAAAAATTTTCGCCTCCCTCCAAAAATTTGTTAGATTTATTTACCTTCATTAATTTATTCTACAATTTATTGAAAAATGCAAACTAAATTTTTTTATGAAATAAATCACTAAAATTAAAATTGTAAACTATAACTTGTACATTAATTATTGTAATAGTTAAAGTATATAATATTTACTAACAACTGAATTTTTTTTAAATTTTTATAATATAATCTAAAACAAATTAATCCCACATTCAATCCGTTGTAAAACAATTCTACAATATTCGCTTCATAATATTTTAAAACAAATTATCCCACATTAATCGTACGGAAAAACATCTTCGTAATTTCACTTATATATTAAATTTCATTATCACTATTACTCACGTCATATCCAGGTTTTCTCAGGTTCGTTGAAAGACTCATGAATTTGTGGAGCAGCTGCATTGTTATCAACAACATATTGAACAAAGATTTCTCGCAATTGAAAGGTAAGTTCAATTTTTTTCCTTCAAAATTTTCATATTAAATTAATTTAATGAAGAAGATTTTTTTTTTAAATTAATAATTTTTTTGAGCATGGTGGGCCCGATCAAACTCAATCGCCCAATAACCGTGGGTAGGCCGTCATCGTGCCCCCCATGTCCCACGCCACCCTCCCTCAACCCATGCGCCCTCCCCCCTCACCTCTCAGCCTCCCCCCAACCCATTATCGACCTCTCCCCCTCACCCATGCCCTCTTCACCTTCCTACCCAACCCATGCACCCCCCCTCCTCAACTCCCCTCCCTCACCTCCCCCACCCCCTAACTCCCACGCGCCCCGCCCAACCTAATCCCCGGCCCACGCCCCCCTAACACCCCATCCCCCCGCCTCGTGGTTCCATCCACCTACCCCCCCAACCCCCCTCCCCCTCCCCCTCCCCCCTGGCCAACGGCCCCCCCACCCCTCGTGGGTCCCCCCGCCCCCCTCACCTTACCCCCTAACCCTTACCCTCGGGCCCACACCCCGCCACCCCCTAAACCCCCCACCCTAACTCCCCTACACACCCCACGGCCCCCCACCCCTAACCCCGCCGCCCCCTAACCCCTACCCCGTGCCCCCCTTAACCCCCGCTAGCCAGCCCCCTCACCCCCTAACCCCTACCCGTGCCCCCCCTAACCCCTACCCCCCCTCACCCCCTAACCCCTACCCGTGCCCCTCCCACCCCCTAACCCCTACCCCCCCTCACCCCTAACCCCTCCCCTCCCCTCCCCCGGCCCACGACCCCCCCTCCCCACTCCCCGGCCCCCTCGCCCTCTCCCGCCGCTCCCCATCTCCCTTGGCGCGGCCCTCCGGCCCACCCGACCGGCGGCGGTCGATTTCCGGAATCGACCGCCCGCCGGTCGGGCGGGGCGGAGGGCCGCGCGGGTGGCGCTGGCCGCGGCCGGAGGGAGATGGGGTTAGGGGGTGAGGGGGGGTAGGGGAGTGGGGAGGGGGGGTAGGGGAGTGGGGAGGGGGGGGCCGTGGGCCGAGGGGGAGGGGAGGGGTTAGGGGGTGGGGGGGGCCACGGCCAGTGCCACCCGCGCGGCCCTCCGCCCCGCCCGACCGGCGGGCGGTCGATTCTGGGAATCGATCGCCGCCGGTCGGGTGGGGCGGAGGGTCACGCCGAGGGAGATGGGGAGCGGCGGGGAGAGGGTGGGCGGGCCGGGGGAGTGGGGAGGGGGGGCCGTGGGCCAGGGGGGAGGGGTAGCGGCGGGGGCACGGGTAGGGGTTAGGGGGTAGGGGTTTGGGGGGGGCGTTGGGGGGGTTAGGGGGGATTAGGGGAGTTAGGTGGGGGGGGGGGTGGGGATGGTTAAGGCGGTAGGGGTTGGGGGGGTTAGGGGAGTTAGGTGGGGGGGTTAAGGGGGGGCACGGGGTAGGGGTTAGATGGGTGGGGAGGGGTGTGTGGGGGGGGTTAAGGGGGGAGTAGGGGAGTTAGGTGGGGGCGTCGGGGGGGGGGGGGAGTTGGGGGGGTGTGTAGAGGAGTTATGTGGGGGGGGCGGGGGTGGGGGGGAGTTAGGGGGGTTGTGGGGGGCGCATGGGTAGGGGGTAGGCGGCTCGCCCTCACTTGCCCAGCAGTCCACTTAGCTTCGTCGTCCCTGACCCGAGCTCCCGCCCGCCCATCGACCCGCCCGCCCACCCGTTAGAGGTGGCTGGGCCATTTTGATTATACAAATAACAAATTTATGGTATATTTTCGTTGTTAATTTAAGTTGATATGCTTTTTTTTATTTACTAATTTATGTGTTTTTATTTTTTAGGAAAATGGCATCAAGGAAAATTTTTGTGAATCTTTCTGGACCAAAGACTCTTAGAGGTGCATGTTCGAAAAATATTGGTGAACGAACTCCACCTAAGCTCATGGCTACAAATCATTCAAGTGCCTTAAGTGATAAGAAGATAATTTCAGACTGGAAAATTTCAAAAGAGCTTAAATTTTCATCAAGGGCCTGGTATGTGAAAGAAAGAGAGAGCACAAATGTGAATATATATCTATATATTGATACACCCCATAATAATGAAAATTTGGAGGTGATGGGAAGAGTCATAGATATGTGTTCGGTACCGAACACTGAAGTTGTTTACGTACTTACAAAAGCTCCCAAGTCACATGAAAGGATTAAATACCGACTATCATATTCATTATATGACACGAGAGATGTATCTACAAAGTTGTGTAAACAAATCGTAAACGAGATGAAACAAAACATCGTAAGTATTGTTATTTGTATTTTTATTTTGCGTTCTTGAAAGTGTCTCGCTATATTTTTTTAATTTTGTTTTTATTGACATATGATATTTTGTTTCGCAGAATTTTTTGAAAGTTGTTCAATTAGGTTGAGAGGCATTCATTTCATAGAGCATGATATCATGAAAGTTGTCAGCCATTTTTACTCAGTGTCAGAAGAAGATATGGAAAACATGGAAAATGTAGTAATTGATGATGCTACAAAACTACATCCAAAGAATCAGAAAAAAGGTCTCTGGTGGATAAATCTAGCAAGGGTAAACAAGTTACTTTTGAGGACGATGAAGTTGAAATTGACAGTGAAGCATAGGTTGCCATTACTGAAGATGACATTGGAACTGAGAAAAGTCGTAAAAGACCAAAAGTAACAATGCCCAAGAATAAATCTGTTGAGAATGTTATGACGAAGAAAAGTAGAGTTGAAGATCTTGAAGTAGTCATTACCAGCAGTCAAGAACCTAGTGAAACTTCAAAAGAAAGTAGAGAAATCATTACACCAGGAGCTGATTTAGATGATGTCATTATCAGAACAAAACAAAATGCCATTCGACGGAACTTGACAAAAAGAAACTTAATTGATGGTGGTCGTACATTTCAGCTAAATGTCAAACAAACCTATAAGGCAAGTGAAGAACAATGCCAATATCAAGTCAGAAAGCCACATCATCTGCATGTTCACAACTTGAAGACATTGATGAGGTACAATCCATATGCTCATGTGGTTAGTTATGTGCTTCTTGTTGATCCAATTCAAGTTCCCAACAAAGAAGCATTTGATAAGTCAAAATGTTTTGAATACAATTATTATGTGCTTGGGGGGAACCATTCTGTAGAAGCTCAAAGACAATTGATGGAGGAATATCCTAATAACCCACGTTTTGAGGCAATGAAATGTATCATTTATGTTGGTTTAAATGAAACAGAAGCAAAGTTAGTAGCATGGGACCATAATTCAGATAATGAATATAGGATGTCTATGACTTTCATCCAAAGGGTTAGATTTATTCATAGTGAATTTCAAGAAAAATGTGGTGGGGATAGGATACATGTTACTGCAGATTTCCGAAAGGAATGTTGTATGGAAATAGGCTATCAAATTGAAGAGAAAACCAATTCAAAAGGTGGAAAAGACAACAGACATAGTGATTTATTCAGAGGTGTTGATAACATTTTCCAATTGGCATTTAGAACTGGAGATGTTTGGAAGTTGATTGATGAGATTTTTACCATGTGCGAAGACATTGGCATTAAAAACCAGAGGGTCAAAAAATCTAAGCCATTGATATGTAGCAATAGTAAATCAGCTCCTGAACTGAAGCAACTTCCAGACGATATGACCATCACGCCTTGGAGGGCGATGCAAGGAGTGAAAGATGAAAAAATTGTCAAAACAATATTATATCGTGTGAGGTCAGGGGAATTATCATTTGAAGAAATGTCTGAAGAATTTCAAAAGTAAGTTTGCTGAATTATTTTTATTTATTTCTAGGATTATAGTTATCTTTTAAATAAAACATGTTGTTCTTGGTACTATTTGTTATACATATCATTATATTAAATTTTTGTTACTTTATCTATGCAGTCACAAAGTTTACATGAAAATTCAGGAACAAATGGTTAGATTGTTGAATGAAGATAGTTGGGATGATGTTGTACGCAACTATCCAGATTCAAGTTCTACATCAACATTAAAAGCTTTTTATCTTGCATTTAAAAAGGTATCTTGATTTATACATTCAGTTTTATTCATCTGTGTACTATTTTTAATTTAAAACTTACACATATATTTGTTTATTTGATAAAAGATGAGGAAGGAAGATAATGGAGCACCAGACAGTTTCAAGACTTTCATTGAAAAAATAAAGATTGAAAGACTGAGGAAGCAACGTATTAAGAATGTTGAACTTGATCCGACTCTTAATCATTTCATTTGGAATGGGCTAGACACTATTCAATATCAAGTAATACAAGGTGACTGTAAAGACATTGCTAAACTCATACCAGAAAGGGATTATGCCCTAGTTATTGCAGATATTCCCCATGGTTTCAATATTCCAAACATTTACTATGATAGTGACCCTTATACTTATCAAGCTTTTAATAAAGTGGTTGCGGGATTTGTAGAAGTGACGTCATCACCATTATGGAGATTTGTGACATTTCATTCAGACACACAATTGGAAATGATATTGTCAAGCTTCAAGGGGAAAACAAATTCAAGGATGCAGCTTACATGGTAAGACGTTTAATAGGTATATTTGATTAATATTGAAAAATTCATTTATGTACAAGTTAACTGAACTTTTACTATTTCATGTTACAGGCAAAAGTCAAATCTTCTTAACAATGAAGATCAACAATTTATAAATGACTGTGAGTTCATTCATATTGATAGTTGGGCAAAAGATGATAGCCATATGTCTATGATTTTTAATCGGGTGGACGGAAAGAGTCATAGCCAAATACTGACTTATGATGTTGTTGTGAGAAAACTAACATATGAAGACAAAGAAACGAAAGGAGAGATAGTTAACATTTATCAAAAACCATAATTATTGATTAACTATCTTATAGACATATGTTCAAATGAAAGAGATTGAGTTCTGGATTTATTTTCTGGCTCAGGTAGGTTTTGCTATATGGAATTGAATTTCAATATGTTCTTTTTTAATTAATATGTCACTGTACTAATTTACTTCATTATTTTTTTTGTGCTTGATAATTAGGTACAACACTAGCATGCTGCCTTCAAAAAGGAAGAAATTGCATTGCAATTGAGAAAGATCCATTACAATGCAATTTCATTCAGCAAAGAATTAATGCTCTTCAATTTCTTCCAGATGCAATGCAAGAAATTGGGTTGAAAAAATGGGACTTTAGTGAATCACGTGTGGCAAAAAAGGCAAAGGAACCCCAACCACCATTACATGGTATGTTTGGAAAGACATACATTGGGAGATTCGCAGACATCAAATACCCATTAGAAGAGGAAAATGCACAAAATGAAGCAGAAAATATTATGGAAGAAGACAATGATGAAACTCTAGAGGACAAAGAGTTTGGATTACGTGACATTGTTGATTAAATTTAAGTTATTCTTGGAAATCAAGTTTTGCAATGTTTTGACTCTGACATTTTATGAAAAGAATAATCAATCAATTAAAGTTGTTATGTGTTCAATATTTGTAATTTGTGATTTTCGCATTGATTTTTAAGTTAATTATTATTTTTTGAAAAAAAATTGATTATTGTTATTTTTTGGACATGAAATTCATTAAAAAAACTATTATTTGACCATTTTTAGTTAAAATTTTTGTATAAAAATTGTGATTTTGACATGTTAATTCTAGCAAAAAATTATCTAAACATCTAGTTTTTTTGTTATTTTTATGTTAAAAATGGTTATTTTTATGTCCATTGTTAAAAAATATTGTTTTTTAGAAACAATTATTTCATGTGGATTGAAAAATTAATTAAGGATGTATAAATATGTAGATTATGTAAAATTCAAACTATCGACTTTCTAATTTAAAAATGCAAAACAATAAAAACCCCACTACAAAAAAAATTAAAATTAAAATAGAAAACAAGAAAATATGAACAAAACAACCACTTCAAAAACTATCAAATTTAGAAAATAATTATTTATATTTCATACACTAGAAAATTTAAAGTCAAAAAATAGGTCTTTTAAAAAAAGGGTGTGATGCAGAATACTCACTTTTTTAAATCAGCATGAAAATCACTACCATTCTAAAATGTAATGCACATGAAAAAAATTAAAGTTCCAAAAACTATGCTCTAAAAAAACATGTGTGTTCTGCATCACCCCTTTTCAAAATCAGGTCATTTTTTGCTATCTCTACGAAACGGGTAACAGTATCAGTTCCCGTTTCAAAGTTTACATTGTTGCTATCATAATACTTCGTTTTGAATATTTCGAAGAGGAGGCCAAAAATAATCCAATAATTTGGTTTGGGACTTTTCCAGTCTCTCATTTTTCCCTAAAAACATCTTTTAGTCCTCAAAAGGGCTCCATAAATTTAGGACTCCAAAAACTACAAAAAATAGTAAGTTGTGCTACAATTAAGAAAAATGAAAAGAAAAAATGGTGGGGGTCCAAGTGGAATAGGTGGGTGGCCACCAATATCCACCTGGATCAGTCCTCCCCCCTTAGGAAGCAATGGTCCCCATTGTGTTGAGTGCCTCCATGAGATGGAGAAACTTCTATTAAACTTGGTCCTTGGTGAGCCACTTGCCTTGGTGCAGGAGTTGGCCAGCTTTGACAACCCAATACAACTGGACCTTCTACCAGAGAGTGTTCTTGATCTGTGTGTCCATGATCCGATCAATTGTGGCCTATTCCATCTAGTCTGGGTTTAACTCTATTGTTATGAGGTGTTCTGCAATGTCTGATGTGTCTAGTAATGGTGGAAAGTATGGTTGAAGGTGGTCCACATCGAACATTGGGTGTAGGCCAAGGAATGGTGGAGTGCTGAGCTAGAAAGAATTGTCCCCTACAACCTTAGTGATGGTGTAAGGCCCATATTAGAGCTGGTGAAGCTTGTGATGGGGACCAGTGAGGCACTCCTTCTGTAAATGTAACCAAACTTTGTCGCCCTCCTAAAACTTGTGTGGCACCAGATGTTGATCATCACGCTACTTGTACTTAGCATTCGCTATGTCCAATATGTCATGGACTTGGTGGCGAATTTTTTGATTACACTTGATGAATTTGTTAGCCCTGTCAACTTCAAACTGGCCATGAGCTGAATCTACCTGAGTAGCTGCAAATGGTATGTCCACATCAATGGGACATAGTCGCTAGAATCCCAACCCCACCTGAAAGGGGTTGTGGTTAGTTGAGTTATGGAGAACTCTGTTGGAGCTATGTTGGACATAGGTGAGGCTTTCATCCCATGTGCGTGGATTCTTCAAGTTGTACATACACGGAATGTGTACGATCATCTTGTTAACGACATCTGTTTGGCCATTAGTTTGGGGGTGGAAAGTTGTAGACTTAGTGAGCTTGGTATCCAACATAAACCAGTGTACTTAGGAACTTGCTGTCCTGATCTGAGATAATAGACTATGGGATCCAAAAATGTACCCACACTCATTTAAAGAAGAGCTTAGCAGTGGATTCTACTGTGATACTCTTCTTGTAGGGTGCTAGAATAGCCATCTTAGAGAATCTGTCGACGACCATGAAAACACAGTCGTTGCCATGCTTAGTAGAAGGAAGGCCTGACATGTAATCCATGGAGATGGATTCCAAAGGTCGACTGGGAGTATGAAGAGGAGTATATAGGCCTTGCTTCTTGACGGTCAATTTGGAAATTACGTAGGCAGTGCAAGATCTGATGTACTTCCCAACATCCCGCCGAAGGTTCAGCCAATAAAAATACTTTTGCAACACTACCACTATTTTCTCTACCATGAAATGTCCAGTGACCTAACTGTAGTGTGCCTCCCAAATCATATTGGCACACTCGCTTGAAGGAACAAAGAGGTGTCCAAGGTGGCATAACAGTGCATCCTAGAGGTGAAAATTTGGAACTTTCTTGCCTTCTAGGAGCGTCTGGTAGGTGTTGTAGAATACTGGACCGCTCTTGTAAAGATGTGGCCACCCCGCAGTCTCATGCCTACAAGAGTCGAGCATAGTGGTTAGCGACATGACCAGCGGTTGGTTGAGGCAGTCTCCATCATTTTTGGTGCTGCCCTACTTGTACTTAATGTTCAAATGGAACTGTTGCAAGTACATGGACCATTTCTGGTGGCGATTGCTCTGCAACTGCCGTTGTGTATGTATGAACTGCATGGGTCGATGGTTTGTGTGGATGACCATTTCCTTCCCCATAATGTAATGCTTCCATTGTCGACATGCCTACACAATCGAATACATTTGTTTTTCATAGGTGGGATACTTTCAGATTGTGTCAGAAAGTGTCTCATTGTTATATGCCACAAGATGCCCCTGTTGAGTAAGAATTACATGAATAGCATAGTCGGAGGCATTTGTCTCGATCTCAAATGGTTGTTGCAGGTCTGGTAATGTGAGAATTGGTGCAGAGCAGAGGTGATGCTTCAACTTGGACAAAACCTTTTGTTTGGATTCAGACCAAAAGAACCTCGCTTTCGCTCCTCCCTTGGTGACTTGACTCAAAGGCCAAGTTATATGAGAGAACCCCAACACGAACCTATGGTAGAAGTTGGCAAGACCCAAAAATTTATGGAGCTTTATTATAGAGGTTGGGGCTAGCCAATCCCGATGACTTGTACCTTGGCTAGGTCCACATGCACACCCCACTCATCAATGATGTACCCCAAATATTGAACCTGAGTCATACCAAAAGTGTATTTCTTCAAATTGGCACACAACTTGTGTTACCGTAGGGTTTGGAGGATCTGTCAAATATGGTGAAGGTGTTCTTCCCAACTCTAGATGAAGATCAAAATGTAATCCAAATACGTTATAATGAAAGAGTTGGTGAAGGGTTGAAAGATGTCATCCATCAGCCTCATGAAGGTTGTAGGGGCATTCGTCAACCCGAAAGGCATGACCAACCATTTGAAAAGGCCCTCCTTGGATTTGAAGGTAGTCTTCCACACATTAGAGGGTTTGATCAATACCTAGTGATAACTGGACTTCAAGTCAATCTTGTTGAAATATTTGGGCCCCTTGAGCTGGTCTAGAAGGTCGTCAATCCATGGGATTGGATACCTATTCTAAAGAGTGATCTTGTTCAGCGCCTGATAACAATACAGTTTCCAGGTCTCGTCCTTCTTTTGTACAAATACGATTAGTGTCCCATAGGGCGATGAACTTGGCTTGATGTTCATTTTCTGCAATAGATCCTGAATCTACCTCTTTATTTCATCATTCTTTATAATAGAGCATAAATAGATTGGTCCATTGGGTAGCAGTACACCCTAGGCTAGATCGATGGAGTGCTTGACCTGGCAGTGTAGAGGTAGCCTTGTGGTTGATGTGAAGATGTCCCTGTACTCCTCTACAAGCTTTTCCATCTACTGTTTCTGTGCGAAAGAGTCTTGTCTAGAGGTTGTGGCCACAATCTTCTTCTTCCCCCGAGGGCGAATCACAAGGAATCGGTTTGGGAAATGATCTTACTACATTTCTTCGTAGTGAACAAAGAAACAATAGTAGGTGATGCTACCTCCGGTATCCTGTAAAACTTATTTCCCAAAGTAATAATAATAGCACGAGGGCTTGACTCATACACAACATGTTGCTTCCACAAGTATGGTTTGCCTAATAAAACATCACAAAATTCAAGAGGGGAAACATCACATAATACCGCATATGTGAAGGGCTTAACGTCGTAGGGAAGGTGACTATTGGCTAATGGATATCTTGCCCTTAATGGAGCCACCTGATGGTTTATGGTTGCAGGTTTGGTGTGGTTGGTAGGCCCAATCACTTCACGACCTCTGCTAAAATGAGGTTCTTTTGACTCTCGTTGCCAACAATGAACTACAACGGAGAACCCTTCACCCACATAAGTAAGTGAAAGAGTCTCTCCCCCTCCTCTGGATCTTTGGGCTCATCCTACTAGATATTAGTGGTGGAAATGATGGCACTAGGCTTCACATCGATAATTTGCTTCCCTTTATCATTCCCCTTGTCAGTTTCTAACTCAGAGTCGGAACATGCATTTGATTCGAAATCCTTCATCTCGGCCACTAGTGACTGCTTGGCTCAGAACTCACTTGTGTTGTGAGTGGAGCTCTTATGGAACTCACACCATTTCCCTTGTCGTTCTTTATCTTTGTGGTGTTGTTCTTTGCTTGTGGCTTCAGTGGGTTATCCTGGGTCACCCCGCCTTGGATTTTTCCTTTGTTCTGCTATTTGTGGTAGCCTTTCCCTTTCTTCAGATTCATAGATCCAAAGTATCACTTCTTTTGTTTAAATAATGCTCAATCTTGACAGCGTATTGATAGTCGGCGCTAAGCAAGGAGATGTCCAGGAACTCCATCTCATCTTGGATGTACTTGTGTAGACAACCGCGGTACTTGAGTACTAAATTCCGCTCAAAATACTTGATACCCAATTTCGTGCAAAGGGTATGGAAAAAATTTGTGAACTCCGGCACATCTTGGTCCCTTCCTTGCCGCAACATGGTCCACTTTATGTATTTATCTTCATAGCTCCCAACGGAGTAATATTGTTCCTTAATGGCATCTCGGAAAGAATTCCAAATGGGTGCGGCTGAAAACAGTGAAGATTCCCTCTCGTCCTTTTGTGACAGTAGGTTTCCCACCAATCCTTGACATGTGGGGCGGCTTTGAGGAGTGCAAAAGTAATCTTTTCCCAATTGGAAAAGTCATGAATTGAAAAATATCCTTCCAACATATGTAACCATCTACCTATGGCGTCTTCATCTATCTGTCCTTCAAATATGGGGATTTCAAATTTAACTTGTACCTTAAAAGGAGTGGTTCCTCTAAAGTGGTTGTTGGATGAAGATGTGTCGCCTGTGGGTAGCGTCGAAGGATCTGGGCAAAGTTATCCATCATTGCGTTCCTTTACCGCTCAAGGGCTTCCTCGAGAAATATTTTGAAAGGATCTTCTGCTCCATCGTCTTTCATTTCTTCTGCTATGGGAGGCCATTCAGGTTTGTGAGGTTGGTCTTCCAAAGGTTCAACCAGTTCGAGCCCTAATTCTTTATACTTTGACCTCGTTGGGTACATGCAAAGAAAAACAGAGAAAGAGTAGACCGCTCTGAAACCACTGATCCAAACTTATGGAGGAACACAAAAAAATATAGATATACACATAAACACAGAGATGCAATAGAAATGAAACTTCATTTCATTAATATCAAAGAACTGAAATATGGTTACATACAGAAATGGAAATAAACTTGCTCGGGTGATGGTAGCTTATCTCTAAGAAGAGATGTGGTGGCTACATGCCTCTGAATTATGTTACAATGAGGCTCAAAGGCCTATTTATTATTGAGAAACAATGGAAATTCTTAAACATCCAAAAACCTAACCCTAGGAGATGAACCACCAAAACTGTGGGCCCTGTTTGGGTAAATTGTCACATCAACTTCCCAAGGTTGTAACTTTGGCATACGATCTCTGTTTAGCTATCATAATACCTCGTTTCGAAGAGCTCAAAGACGAGGATGGAAAAATTCTAACACTAAAATGGTTTAGGAGTCTTTCAGTCTCTTCGTTTTCCCTAAAAAAATGTCTTTAGTCCCTCAAAATAGCTCTGGAAGTTTAGGACCCAAAAAACTGTCATAAATAGTAAGTTGTACTACAATTAATAAAACTAAAAATAAACAGTGGTGGGGGTCCAAGTGGAATAGCTTGGTGGCCACCAATATCCACCTGAATCAACCTCTTTTTTATTTAGGTGTTTATTTTAATTTTTTAGTTGTAGTGATACCAAGTTTTAAGGTTAATCTTTAGAACAACTTTAAATTTTACTTCCCACAAAAAGAAGTGCCATTGTTAGTACCACTTTTGCATTTGGGCATTGGTTTTAAATTTTTCGTTGAAATGGTAATGGTTGTTACAACCATGAACTCAAACATGTTGTACTTTAACATTAAAAATGAGATCGATATTGATAGCACCACTTTTCAATTTAGGGGTTAATTTTAATATGTTGGATGTGATAATATCGATTGGTAAGAACATAGTTTAAACAAATTGTAATTTTAACCTTGAAGAAAAATTATGCCATTTGGTAACTCCACTTTCTAATTCAAGGGTTGATTTTAAAATTTTGATTGCAATGGTATTGGTTGCTAAGATAATTCTTCCAACAACTCTTATTTTTAATATTGAAAAAAATGGATGCTACTAGTAGTTTCATTTTCAATTTCAGGGTTGATTTTTAACATTTTTAATAACAATTTTATAGATCACAATTCCAAAATGCTGTAGTTTTAACCTAAAATAAGAATGGGTGATATCAGTATCTCCACTTTTTGTAACAGGGGTATAAATAACCATTAAATACAACCTCCGGAAAAACAAGAATTATAAAGGGATTTTTTCCAATAAATATTTTTTGTTGTTTCCATAGTTAACACATCCATATTATAAATTGTGGTCAATCAAATCCATGATACTTGCTTGCAACACATGACCTATAGATTTAAATCTTGAATTGGTTTTCAAATTGAAACATTATGTCAATCTACTAGAGAGATTCAACTCAATAAAAATGCATGAAAGAAACATCCTCCCAAATACTTGTAGATAATGTGCTAGATCTCAAGGAAACATATTTAATACCATGTTGGGGGCTAGAGAATCCAAACTTATAAAAAAATCATGCTCTAAGAAAAAGCAATATCTAAACAAACCTTATTGCAATGAAGCAAAAATAAACATAATTCAACATACATAGAAACTCAAAAACATCATTAAACTTCTATATACCTTGTTGACTTCATTGATAGTTTGGTGTCTTATCAAACTTTACCTTTACCTATGCTTTGATCAATTCTCTTGGTGGATCCCATTGGCCATGATCTTATCTTAAGAAAAACAAATCGAAATAACCTACTAATTTGAGAGGATTGTGAATGATCCAAATCCTTCCAACGAGAAGATTATATCTTATTAGTCCCTACCTGGGACCATAGTAATTGATATGGATATTTTTAGTAAGCCTCGCACATAGATCAAAATACTCTTTAGCTTTTAACATATACTTTTTCACATAGTGTGTCTACCACTTTTCCTCTATCAATCAAGTATATTAGATTTTTTTCCTTTGACCAATGCATGCAACTTTCATCTTATTTGGCCTCACACCGAGGCAAAATGTTAGGATAAGTATAAGTAATCAAAGGAATTTCAAGTTCAAATAAGTAATTCCACCTTTAACTTTAGCATTAATTCTGAACATTTTATATTAAGAAAACATCTTGCATACTATGGTTGGGAACGTGACACTATTTTTGTTTGTAAACATGTAAACACATGTCTTTCTGCATGGCATGGTAGTGTTGTCCCTTGCATGTTAGCCTATTTGTCCCTGTATGTTAGCCTATCTTTGGTTCTAGGCATTGTTCTTTAAGCTTTCACCTTCAGTCATGGCCATGGCTTCCATCAAGGCTTCCAAAGGTGTTCATGTAAGATCGTTGGGATCCATAGGGCCAAGAAGTCTATTTATTTTCCCTCCCTTAACATTGTTCTTGAAACTTTCACCTCCTCAGAACAAGCCATCTAGAACATCTGGGTCTTAACTTTGTGTTTCGTGTTGTGCCTTTGTATCCTTTCCAAATCCAACCCCCCTTCCCTCTATTCCAAATTTGTATACCTGAGTTGAGCTAGAAGAAATAAAACATCAAATAAAGAAACAACATAGGCAATAACTTTCATCCTCATAAACAATGGTCCATAGTAGAATCAACAACACAATAAGGCACATTATCATAGCTCGGTTGCTTCCTCCAAGAAGGTTTCATAGTGCTAGTATTTTCCTGTGCTTGTCTATTCTTGTTGCTTTAAAAAAATCACATATTTACTATTTCAAGCATAAATGCAGAATATAGATTGATATACAAAGTTGATGGCAATTTTAATTCTTCACTTTAGACTCTCAACTTGAAAGGAAATCTCACCTCACTATACCATGGTTGTAATTTGATTGATTGAAGTTGCATGCACTGCTCCAAGTTGATCTATCTAGGGAGCTTAGGACAACCTTAACTCCATCAATGAGTAAGGGCTACCAATAGAAACAAACTTATCTATGTTTGTCACTTCTTAGCGTGAAGATGATAGTTATCCCAAAGAGCTAGCTAGATTGAGTGTTTCTTTACCAAATATCCTTGACTCCATAATCATCCTTTCCCATTCCTTTCCCCTTTCACAGTTCACTGAAAAATGGATAAACACAATAGACTTCTTTCTACCTATCTATAGCTAGGCTCACTATTCGGGTTCCTTGCTTTGCTTTCTTTGCAA
Organism: Pinus tabuliformis; assembly: GCA_031772625.1. Classification (NCBI taxonomy): domain Eukaryota; kingdom Viridiplantae; phylum Streptophyta; class Pinopsida; order Pinales; family Pinaceae; genus Pinus; species Pinus tabuliformis. The sequence continues at coordinate 483,348,249 of CM062809.1, read as the reverse complement.
TTAAGCAACACCAATAGTACCATCAAATGTAACAAAGGCCATATGCATAGATTTGACAAGTAGCAGAACAACCTAATAACCTATTTGAAGCTTTTTAGGAATTGGAAAGTGTTCTTTCTTGAACACCATGGATGCTTTATGCTTCTATAAAGTTGAATACAGGTAAGAGCGTCTCAGCTTACCATACACTAGCAAAAGATACCCGTGAAATGATTTCTGAATATCATGCCAATTTGCGTTCTTGTCCATGCTAACTATCTACAGAGAAGCAAGCAGTAAAGCAAATGTGTAGATATTGTGCACATCAGAAACACATTAATAAATCCATATGAACTTGTCACAAAATGTTTAGTGTAAGACAATTTCATTAAGACAAACTCACTTTCTTCTTGCCCTTTCTTACAACCAGGTATGTGACCTCTATTTTGACAAGACCTCACACTTTACACTTTAGGGGTTTGTGACATTGACACAAGGTTTGTATTTGAAATAATAACTTCAGCAGATAAATTAGTGAGATTCCTGGTAGGACTACTAACATGCCAACAAGAGAGGGGTTGGAATTAGGCTGAGTTATGTATCTTCAATGAGCGAGAGTTTTAATAAGTGGGTGCTTTCCTTGTCGAAGCTTGGCCATGAAGACTTGGTTTAGTTCTAAATGAATAATTGTGTGAGAAATTCGTAAAGGTGACAGTTTCTAAAATAAATATTTTGTTGGTTAAGAAATAAATTTATACTCTTCTAATTATCTTCAAATCATTAATTACATATGACTAGTATTATGGCTTTTGAGTTGCCATCGCTCCATCTGTGAGTGTGAAAATGTAAGTACCTTTGACAAAATAACAAGTTATTCAAGCGACAACTTTGTTTTAGATCTGTAAGTCATTACATCACCAACAAGGTTTTGTACAGGTTCTACATCACAGTGGGAAAATTTTCCATTTTACTTAAAATACTATATACTTTCTACTTCCATCAATGATGTGCCAAAGTAAAGATAAATGGAAGGATGACATACATAAGCATATCAGTGTTTTATGTAAAATTCTAGGTACCTTTGGCAAAAACATGTTATTCGTGCAATATATTACCTTGTTTCAAATTTATTCGTGATTACTAGCGTATTCTTTGTGATAGAACCAATAAGGATTTGTCTAGATTGTACCACATAGCGGCAATGTATATTATTTTGTATTTACACCATTGGAGTGCCAAACATAAGGTGAATGGAATGGAAAAAACTACACAATTATCTCTCTGTGTGTTGGTGCAATAAACCTGCATTGTTGTATTTGATTGCATTTTGTTTTATTTGTATATCAAGTTTTTTTTGCTTTTCAAACCTTCTTTAGAAAATTGTCAAAAAAGTTTTATTTTTTTTTCTAAGAAAAATATTTCCTGCATTGAGCTACTACCAAATCTTGAAAGGTATTGTTATAGAGTTTTGTATTTACATCAATGGAGTGCCAAATAGAAGATGAAGGGAATGGGAAAATTGCAAATCTATATCTTTAAGTGTGGGTGCAAGTATATACTTGGATTGTTATATTTAATTGTATCTTGTTTTAATTGTATATGAAGATTTTTTAACTGAGGTACACAAAATGTTTCTTTTCAAATCCATTTTAGAAAATGATCGAAGCAGCTCAATCAGTTTTTCTTAAGAAAATTATTTCTTGCATTAAACTACTACCAACTCTTGAAAAGTATCATGCCAGGATTAAAGGTATCATGCTAGAAGGTTTTCTTTTCAAAACCCCTTTAGAAAATTATCGAAGCAGCTCAATCAGTTTTTCTTAAGAAAATTATTTCCTGCATTAAACTACTACCAACTCTTGAAAATTAAAGGTATCATGCTAGAAGGATTACTGTAAGTGTCAATAAGAACTCCACACGTTTGATCTGATATTTCAAATCTACAAGTTTATGTGTTTTAGCTAACATTAATGTAGCACTCAAAATAAAAAAATATTAGGGACTTTAAATTGTACTTAATGTTTTAGTCTATTGTTTATGTGTGAATCTTGCAGAAAATGATGGTGGTGCTTTCAGGACAAATCCCTGCAGAAGCTTGGTGTTGCATATCGTGAAAAGCAGAAATTAAAACAATCTTTTGTGATTCACGGTGAGTCGGTGACCTATTTTTTCTAGAGTAAAGTTTGAACGAGTTTCAAAATAGGAACAGTTCCCCATATTGTCAGGTCTGTGCCTATATAGATATGTTTCTAATTAGGTACATGATGCACTTTAAAGGTTAAGGTTTTAACATTTGAGAGAATTTGTAGTTACCATGATTCCAAATAAGACAAACTAGTGTTGAATTTCGTTGACTGTAAGTGCAGTTAGAACATCATATAACAGGTTAGACCATTATTATTTGTATCTCAGCACATTTTTATTTTTATCTATTTCAAATTCTTAAAATTTTTAAAAATGTGTTCTTTTAAGACAAATTCATATTGAAAGATGTTTTTTATACCAGCCCTTTTGTTTTTAAAGGATATGAGGATGTGGGTATTTTCAGGTTAGTTTTCTATTTCAATATCAACTGGTATTCTGTTATAGAAGAGTTGAATTTTCTTCATTTTTCATGAATATGTATAGATATTTTTTTTAGGGGGACTTGAAGAAGCATTTTATTACAATATAGAATATTTGTAGATATTTTTTTTTTTAAGGGGGATCCCGCTGAAGAAGCATTATATTACAATATATACAATCTGTACAACTGATATCCTTACAATACGTTGCCTCACACTTACTCAGTGATAGACTTTCATATGTTGCGCGCAAGCAACTCAACATGTTAGACATGAATCGAACTCGGGTGGAGAGGGCAATATTGCTCCATCCCAACCACCCGGGACAACACGCGATACTAAATATTTGTAAATATTCATTAAAGAAATTGCAAAGACATATCTTACCATTACTATTATTTGTAGAAATTGTAAATACATATCATACCATTACTGTTGTAGAAATTGTAAATACATATCATACCATTACTGTTATTTATCTGTAGATATTCATTAAAGAAATTGCAAAGAAATATCCTACCATTACTTTTTAGATATTCATTAAAGAAGTTGCAAAGACATATCCTACCGTTACGGTTAAGGTGGTTTTCAAGCCATAGCGTATTAAGACTTTAGAAAAGTGTTCCTAGTAACTTTTGGAAATATATGGTTATAAATCAACTAACAACTCTTCTCACAGGGTTTTGGAAGCATTGTCAAAGAAAGGTGTCCGTAGTGACTTTTGGAAAGATACGGTTATAAATCAACCAACAACTTTTCTCAAGCCTGCTTTGTTTTGGGGTAACTTTCATGTTCTATAATTATTTTTTGTAGGCTTGTAATTTTCTGTTTTCTAGAATATATATTTATGAGTAAGAAAAATGTTATATTGGTTAGTTTTATTCATTAAATTAATATTAATCAAATTGAATTATTTAAAAATTAGTAGGGTGATAAGTTTATATTGAATTTAAAATTAAATATAATATTATATATATAAATAAGGAATTCGTTAGTTTTATAAAATATTAGTAATCATAAATAGTTTTGAAAAATGAAGATATATACATCTTCAGTTTTTTTAGAAATCTTTCTTTATAAGCCTTAATTTCCTAAAATATCAAGACGACTTCTTCAATCATTATACTTTTCTTAATAGATTTGCTGATGTAATATTATTCTTTCTTTTAATTGCATTTTCAATCTCTTTTTCTATAATTCATTGATGTTTTCCTTCAAGAAAATATTGATCCTTTGAACTTCAAATTTCTTTTTATTAATCAAATTTTCCCATACCTTAATTAGCAAACGATAGAAGGAATCGGATGAGTAATCCTTATCATATTTTCTCTTCTATCTAGAGCAATACAAAATATCAAATAGAATGCATGATAAGGGTGTCTTTAGATTCATCAAGATCAATCTTATAAGTTGGTTTTTTTAGAAAAGTAAGAAAACCTTTGGTAAAAATCGCATCATTATAGTTGAAAAGTAAGTCTACGCGTTTAAAACCATCCAATAAGGTTCATCGTTAGTATAAGATGAAAAAACAAATCTAGGCATCAAGTTAAATAGATAAAGAGAAAAAATAAAATTAACAGTTAGATTGACTAAATAAATATTTATTAATAAATAATATTTTAATATAAAGAAATAATTGTTAGAATATAGTTGTTAATATTGAATTGAGGAAAATAATTAATCAAAATAATTTTTTAATGAAATGAATATTTAAAAATAAAAAAATATTTATGTCAAACTTAAATAATCAAAGCAATAAAACAATTAATAAAATCAATATAATAAAATAATAAAATAAAAATAATATTTGGGTCAAACTTAAATAAACATGATATCAACTAAATCTTTTTTAGATTCACCAGTTGTATCTCCTTCACATAGGCCAAATAATATTCAATCCTATAAAAGTAAAGAGCATCAAAATACATCAACTATTTATCCATTTGGTTTGACAAAGAAAGCTTTATCTTTATATTCTCCCAAACTCTCATCCTTCTTGCCATTCATTGTTAAATTTTGTTGATCATCATTCCACTCTATAAGCACCGTCTTTGTAAACTATCAAAACACTTTACACATCAAGAGTGTTTAACATAATTACCTATTTAATGATAAAAATAACCTCAAAATGAAAATTCTAGATCCCTTAAAACCCTATTTTGGATCAAAAATACCAAAATCAACCTCCAAATAAAATAGTAGTGCTACCAATGACACATATTTTTTCTAGAGTTAATATTAAAGCCTTTTTCAAACATCCTATTTAAGACTCTTAATGTTGTTAACAAAAACATTATAGAGAAAGCATTCGGCAACAATCATATAGGAGATGTTTTCTCAATAATTCAAGTATGGATCACAAAAGTCTAAATTCCAAAAAAAACATTATAATTAACCCTCCAATCCAAAATTGGTATTTTTGGTAGCATCCAACTTTCCTAATTAAAATTACAACTTATTTAACTCTATGGCATTGACAATTGGTATCATTGTAACAAAAAAATTAAAGTCAACCCCCAAATTGAATAGTGGTGATCTAGTCACATCATTCTTTTTAAAGGTTAAAATTACAACTTTATAGTAATTGGTAACATTGCTACTAAAATTTTAAAATTAATTTCCAAATTGAATATTGATGCTACTAGTAGTGCCTATTTTTTCATAGTTAAAAGCACATATTGTTTATAACCATGACTTTAATGACTAATGCTATTAAAAACACAATCTTAAAATCAACTTTGATAGCAAAAACACACACTTCAAACTTAAAGGTGCAACATTTTTTAAACAAGGCACAAAAAACTAACAAAGTTAAACAAACTCATTAAAAAAAAACCATGGGAAAAAAATAAAAAATATCATTAACACACCCTCACACTAAAAGGGAATTGCTTTTCTTTTCATAAATATAATTTTAAAATAACTAATCCAGCTTTTCGAAATAAAAAAATAAAAAAAAAAAAAATCCACTTTTTAATTATCACTTCTTTTAAAAAATAAATTAAAAAAATTTAAATAAATAAATAACTAAATAATTATAATTTAAAAAACAAATTAAATACATTTTATAACACAAACAAATAGAGTGAGAAAGCGATTCCCAAATAACCCCACCCCATCCTCGTGTACGATTTACCCCTTTCCCATCCACCGCTTGTCCCTCCGTTTTTTTTTTATTCAGTTATTTTTTTATTTATATTGTTTATTATTAAATAATAGGATTTGTATTTAGAAAATGATTTTTTTAATGTTATGATTTTAAATATGTTATAATTTTATGTTTAAGAAATATAGGTGATTTTAAATATGTTATAATTTTATGTTTAAAAAATATAAGTGATTTTAAATATGTTATAATTTTATGTTTAAGAAATATAGGTGAATTTAAATATGTTATAATTTTATGTTTTAAAAATATAGGTGTTATTTGTAGTGTTTTTTTTGGATTTAAAGGTTTATTTTAAGATTTTTGTTTCAATAGTATCAAAGTTAATTTTCCAAAAGAATGTTAATGGAAGTGTTATTTTTCGATCTAGGGGTTGGTTTTAAAATTTTGATTGTAATAGTATTGATTGCTATAACCTTGAAACTCAAACAAGTTATAATTTAACGATAAAAAATGTGTCGCACCACTTTTCTATTTAAAAATTAATTTTAATATTTTGGTTATAACAATATCGATTGATAATATCATAATTTTAAACAAATTGTAATTTTAACCCTAACTAACACCACTTTCAAACTTGAATAAAATTAAAATTTTAATTGGAATCGTATTGGTTGCTAGGATTATATTTCAAACAATAATTTTAATCTGGAAAAAAAGATGCTACCAATAATTTCACTTTTCAATTTAAAAATTGATTTTTATAACCTCGAACAAGAAAAAGCGTTATTGGCATCATCTCATTTTGTTATAGGTTAAAGGAACCAAAAAATACTTCTCTGAAAAAAGGAACCAAAAAATACAACTAAAGCAGTATGGGTATTAGGTAACAGGAACCAAAAAAATACAACTTATTATTATTATTTTATTATAGAAAGTGTTTTATCAAGTAAATAATTTTGTTGTTAACATAATTAATACTTGCAATAAATTGTTGTCATTTAGAGCTATAAAGTCTTGTTTGGAATTCGTGATTTATAGATTTAAATTCTGTGGAATTCGTGATTTAAAGATTTAAACTTTGAATTGGTTTTCAAGTTGAAATCCTATTTCGATCTATTAGAGAGATCCAACTCAATAAAAATGCATGAAGTACATAATGTACTAAGGGTTAAATCAATATATTTGACACCAGGTTGAAAGCTAGGAAATTCCCGGATCTACATAATTTTTTATTTTAAAAAGTAGTGTCTTTTTTTATAATAATAAAAAAACAACTTACACCTTGTTCTGTTCCCTTTATTATTGATGGATAAGTTTATACATTACGCCATCCATAAATAGCTTGAAAGTATAACGAAATTCCTTAAGTTGAAAACGACCATCAAATTTTGATGGGTGAGAATACACATTAAACTCTTTTGTTTCTACCTTTACCTATGCTAATGGATTGTTTTGGTCGACCAAGTTGGTCATGGACTTATCTTAATGAAAAATAAATTAAAACAATTTACCAATTATAAAGAAAAACAAATAATAAGTTTTTTTGACCAGAAGATTATATAAATATTAGTCTTTCGTATTAAACACATCTTAATCTTTCGTATTAAACACATCTTAAAATTTGATTTTGATTGATATTTGGAACTAATTAATATAATTCATTCTCAAAACAAAATATTATTTACTACAAAATTGATTAATATTTAAAACCAATTAATATAATTCATCCTTAAAACAAAATATTATTTATTACAAATTTGATTGATATTTAAAACTAATTAATATAATTCATCCTCAAAACAAGATATTATTTATTATTTATTAAATCGTTAAAGGACAAAATATTATATATTATTTATTAAATATATAAATAAGAAAAACCAGTCGTAAGGTATGTATAATTGGTTAATTTTCCAAGGTTTGGTAAGAATATTATAATAATTAAATACGGAAATATTTTGACGGAAAAGTAATGCAAAATTGTTTCTTAAACTCAAAGAATTTTTTGGTCGATCATGATGAAACCTGAAACCGAGATCTTGTTTATAAAATGTAAAGAAAAAAAGGAAGCTATATACAGTCAAAAGTATGCGCAGCAGAAGTCTGATCCTAAAATTTGCACATACCCCTGCAACAATAAGAGGACTTTATTGTTAAGGCCTACATAACCTCCGAAGCTCTCTTAAGCGTTCTATGTCGAAATTCCTTTTCTTCATCAGTCTGCTCTGCCTGGCACTGAAGCGAGTATTGAAGAAGCTCTTGAATGAAGGATTTGTGGTTGTGTTAAGGAAGAATAGATACCCCGCCATGAAGTATATAGATGCGAGAAAGTAGCATACGGGTTCCATCACATCCCATGACAGCTCCCAGAATGTCAGCCTCATTAAACCCGCAGTTTGAAGCCCGAAAAATCCCAAGCCCAACCGTAATTCAGTCATGGCGTGACTCTTAGCTTTCTGATCTATCTCCGCCTTCTCTTTCTCCAATTTCTCCAGCTCCTCTCTGCAAACATTGCTCTTCGGTGCCAGAGAAACGGGCATTGCCTTCTCAAAAGCTCTTGCAATCTGAAACCATGAAAAAAATTAAAGAATTTTTAGTGAAACCCCAAGATCAAAAGTCCTAAATCAGCGAATTCCCAATTCTGGAAACCGTAAATAAGGGCTGAATTAAATGGGATACCTTGTCAGGATGAAGATACACAGTGTTGTTTAAAATGAGGATATGTCCCGATTCGTCCAGTAGCTTAGCCATCCCTTTCGCTTCCGCCTTTGAAGATCCCTCGGACTCCATGCAAACTCGCAGCAACTCTTCATACGAAACGCAGTCGTTCTGAATCCTTTCCAGTCTGTGTTTGAGAGCCTCCAGACGTACGAATTTCAATAGTCTCCTGCCGTCCTCTACCGATATCTGCCCCGCAGGGGGGCGGACGTCTAAATTCTGAAACTGTTCCCGCCAGCCGAAGAATAGTTGCGAGGGAGGGAAAAGCTGGGACGGAGACTGAGAATGGCTCAACTGCGTTTGCTCCCGACCGTGCATGAAACGGGGAGGATGCCCTCCAAAAAGGCTCTGCGGTCGCAGGTTCGAATCTCCTCCGAGACGAAGGGCATGAGGGACATTGCGGAGGCAGGCACAGGCTCTGCGACTGACGGTAGCCATGAATTCAACTCACAGAATCTCACCAAAGGAAGCCAATGAGAGCTAAAATCATAGCACTGCAGACTGCGGCTGGATTCCAGGAACAGAGCAACAGAAAATGGAGGGAAGTGATCGGTCGACGCCATCAGAGTCTCTGGTATTTATGAGGAACGTGGTGGACCCAGAAGGGTAATCGGAATTTGGTCCGGCCAATGTTGTGGTGGATTTCCGAAAGATGACACGGACGAATGACCGTGATAGACAAGACCTTACAAAGCATCTATGGATTCTCCGCATAGCGAGCGTTTAAATCGGAAACGATACTTTTAATTTCAATTACTATTATAATTTTCAATTATTTAGCGTTTTAGTATAGGTAGTGATGAGGTATTTTGTTAAGAAATTATTTGATATAAAGTTATTGGTTTAATTTTTTTCTTGATCAGTCTGGATCAGAGTGATAGTTTTGATCACAACCATATATATTGGACATAATAATAATAATAATATAATTTTATCCAAACTTAAAAAAAACCTCTTTAAATATTAATGTAATCATATGTAATATAAGATCCGCTTACAAAAAAATATACCTTTCCATTATTAAATTTGAAAATAATTTTTTATTTCAAATTAAAAAGATATATTTTCATGAATTTTTTTAATTAAATATTTCTGGAAAGTTTATTAAAAAAAATTACGATAAATATTCAATTTTTACAAATTAATACATATTTATATTAATTTTTATATTAAAAAAAAATTCAAAATAAAATATTATCTTTACGTATTTTTAGCATGTTAAACGAAATAAGTTATAATTTAATATAAATTTTAAATATAACTTTAGGTTAATCAATTGTTAAATAAATAATTGTAATTTAAATTTATTTTAAATATAAATTTATTTAGCCCTTAAAAAACCAAAAAATTTAATATATTTTTAGTGATATAAATTATATATATATATATATATATATATATATATCTATATATATAATTAAGTAACCCATACTAATGTAAAATTATTATTTAAAGTAAGAAAAAAATAATAATAAACCGATTAGTTTCAAACATAGTTTTATAATAGATTATATACATTAAAATTGTAAATGTTTTTCATAATATCATTTTTTAGGAATTCCAAAATATTAAAAATGATAATAGTTATTAAAATAAAATATTTTTCCCCGGATGCGAGTGCTTTAGTTGGTATTTAAGGAGATGGGACAGGGGTGCGGCAAAGTAGGACGACACCTGCCAGCCCAGCACCACCTGGATAAGGATGGGACGAGCCTCATACAGAGGAGGGTGCGTTCACATGGTCTCAAGCATTGGGATGACAGCATGCACAGCCGGAACCTGGACCGGACCATCACCTCCGAATGCTTCAGGTATAGCTGGGCTTCGACTCCATTAATTGCAGAAGTTATGGCGGGGGATAGTCGAGGAGAGCTGGCTGTAATCAATCTCATGTATAGCCATGGTCTCGGTTGGAAGTTTCATATGCATTGTTGGTCGGGCGAAGGTGGGTTCTGGGACGCTGTTGGGTCATGCTCGGCTTCTGAGACGCGCCCTCCGCCAGCTCCAAATTTGCTCTTTTCTCCTCGCTCGGAATACCTGTGCGCTCTCTCTGCTCCATTTCCCATCATGGTGAGACAGCGGTTAATTAGCATAAGGGGCGGTTTGAGAGGTGGCAGCGCTTGACAGCAAGTCCGGAGGCGCAGCACCTCAGGGTCTCCCTCTTCCTCTGCGGAAAATCCTCGCTATCCCAACACTAGAAGCGGATGAGGTAGAGCAGGCCTTCGCTCAGATCCATTTCCTCTGCCCCAGCACCCCTCTCCCCATACCACGCTCTTCCACTTCCGCAGCACTCTCAACCAGCCAGTTATCACTGCCACCATCTCCATCTCCTTCTCCAAGGAATCGATTCAGAGTGCCCAGATGCCCTGCCCTGGAGGCGATATGCCTAAACCGGAGCCTAGTCACCGCAAAGACCAGCAGAACGAAAGAAGAGACAAGGCAATTGCGCATGGTGGACAACCCAAGCGGAAAGGGAAGGAGGTTATGAGGGAAAGGCAGGAGGATTCAGAGCCTCAGCGTGCCAAGCTAGCCATGGAAGTGGGCAAGATGAACGAGGAGAACACGCAGCAGGCTGAAGGAAGAGGAGAAGGCGAGCAATCTCAGCCAGATAACCGCGAAGATTGGAGCTGCCCGATGGTGGAGGAACTTGCCACGGAGGAGTTCATCAACCAAATTTTGAATGCCAGGTGGCACTTCATCTAACGTTTGGTTCCACCTCTTTTTTGTCCACGTAGGTACATCCAGGAGGATGAATTGTTGGTTTTATGTTGTTTTCTTAGCTCTCTTCAGAAAACTGAGGAAAATGTTCAATGATGTCCTTCTTTTTGTAATTCCCGCACTATCAGACTGGTTTCCCCTTTGTTGGGGCAGTCTTAGAACTAGTTCTAACTGAGGGAAATGTTCAATGATGTCTTTCTTTTTGTAATTCCCGCACTATCAGACTGGTTTCCCCTTTGTTGGGGCAGTCTTAGAACTAGTTCTTCGGCAAGCTGAGATAGGCTGTTTTCTTTCACAGCTAGTTCCTCTCTGTAAATACCTTTTTTCCTCTTAATAGATTAACCTTACTTAGAAAAATAAATAAATAAATATTTTTGTAAATACTTATATAATTGTTTGATGTATCTAAATGTTAGATGCAAACTATAATTTGGATTTATATTTTAAATATATTATAATTATGTTTAATTAAAAAAATTATGTTTAGTACAAAAATTCTTTCTTGGTTAGATTTTTATTGAAGAATGATGATTTATGAATACACTATAAAAAAATTGAAGTGATTTTAGATACCTTATGGAGTTTGATAAACATATAAATTTAATATCATTATATTTAAATTAAAATACTAATAATTTAGAAGTTTTAAAATCTATATAAATAAAAACAATTACAAAAAATTACTCATTAAAATCACCCTATTATTTAATTGAATTAAATTTTAAATTTAACTCATAATTTATATCCATTTTCATACAGTACGCAACTAAATTTTTTATTTTTTTCCATAAATAAAAAATTATTTAAATAAAAAATTATTTTTAATTAAAATACTTTATCAATAATTTTTTAAAATAAATTTATTTTCTTTACCATTTAAAATTTTTGTTTATAAATAACAAATAATTTATATATATAATAAATAACCTATAAATAACTTTTTAAAATAGAGTTAATTCTTTTAAGAGAGGTTAAAGAATTCAATTTTGATTATTACCTGCCTTCCTGTGCCGTGAATTAATTTGGACTTAAAAGGTTGGTGAAAAATCAAAGGACATGATGCTTTCCTCATCCCACTAATAATAATCTCACATTACATTTTTTTTTTCAGAAAGAAAATCAGAATAGTATTATATTAAGAAAATATAATGAGCATTAAATATTACATGTCAGCATTCAGAACTGAAAATGCAGGAAAGGTATAGCTGGAGCCTGGCTCAAGCAGAAATCTAGGACATTGTCGATAAAGATCAGAACAAAATCTTATGAGTAGACCCAAAATATCAAAACAAAACAGGTTGTCATCCAAAAAAGAAAAGGATCAGCATAGTTCAGAGAAAGAGGCTGAGAGGGGATAGAACAAAACGATAGAAGAAGAGCCATCATTGACAAGCGGGCTCGAGTATAGCTGAAATGTGCACCAACGTGGAGCAGATAGGAGCCATGGAGTCCTGAAAAATGCAGGCATTCCTCCACATTACATTTACCATTATTGCTAAGGATTTCATTGTTTCCATTTTTTTTCCCAAACAAAATTGATTTGAAATTCATTAATATCAAAGATTAAAAATATTCGAAATTCATTAATATTAAAGATTAAAAATATGTAAAAATAGAATGCAATGAATTAATTTGGCCTTAAAAGGTAGGTGAAAAATTAAAGTACATGATGCTTTCCTCATCCCACTAATGATAAATTCTCACCTTACATTTACCATTATTGCTCAGGATTTCTTTGTTTCCATTTTTTCCCAAACAAAATTGATTTGAAATTGATTAATATTAAAGATTAAAAATATGTACAAATAGAAATTGTTTGCGGTAAATTAAAAATATATATATTATTAAAAATAATTTATAATTTGTTTAAATAATTTTTATAATTAAATTAAATATTTGTTTAAATTAATATAATTGCACAAATTAAATGATTAATAAATATTTATGATATTTAATAAAATATTTACTTGATAATATATCTTAAGTTATTAAAATTAAAAAAAATCATAAAAATTAATTAAATTATTATTATTATTATTAAATGAATTAATATGTAAATTAAGCATAGATATTTAGGAAAAAAATGTAATAAGATTTTTAATTATAGAGATTCACGCCATTTTACCATGTAGATTTTTAATCTATATAGGCTTTGTTATAATACTATGAGCTAATATCATGGCTTATTAATAAAACATACCCAAAAAACCATACTTCCTTTTATATGATACTTGTTCCTATATTACTTTTGGAATTAGTCTATTAAACTAAAAAAGAAAAAAGTGCATAACTATTTTAGAGATAAATCTCAACCTCTTATTTGTCTATACTATTACTAATAACCTAGATTATTCCATAAAAATTACATCTCTGCCATCCACCTAGTAATTAATTTAAAATTCTAAAACCCAATTCCAAAACATACACCTATGTAAGTAAATAATTTTCAAATTAATTATTATATTATAAAATTATTTTAAATAAATTCAAAAACCATTATATAACCATTTAAAATAAAATAAAATATATTCTAATATTCTTATTACAAAATGAAATTTCACAAACATTTAAAAACATTTTACAAGTAAATTAAATAAATAGTTATTATATCTACTAAATAAATTTTATATTATTATTCTACTAAATAAATTTTAATTTTATTTACTTGCTTTATGGATTTTGATTATCTTAAACTAACCTGACTTTTTTTTGTTTGTATTTTGAGATAATAAAAAGTATTTACTTGTTTTATGGATTTTAATTATCTTAAACTAAGATGACTTTTTTTTTGTAATTTGAGATAATAAAAGAACTTATAAATTGTGGGTACATATCTCTGAAAGACGAGAAAAATCATTTAAATGTGACAACCATATATCTAAGTTTATTTTAATAATATAAAACAATATATTTTTTAAAATTATCTTAAACAACTACCCAAAAAACTTCTTTAAACGAAATTCCGTTATCCATCCTAACCATGATGTAAAACTACGGCTCTAAATTAATTTAAAAGAAACGCTTCTTACAAAATAAATTTTAACCCCTTACTAAATTATTCCTGAAACATTATTGTCAAAAAAAAGTATGTGAGTCATACATCCATATATACCCAACACAAACTCAACAAATGGGGGCCAATGTCAAGCACAAGCAAAGTTATTAAACTTTCTCAACTTTCCACCACAAAAAATCAAAGTTATTAAACTTTCTCAACTTTCTCCGTGGGACACAGGAGTGCTACCCATTGAGGTTTCCTCGTCATCATCAATAAGGCACGTCATCATCAATAAGGCACAACAGCACCATGACGGAGTGGAGCCCACAAGCGCTAGGATTTGTTACGCCTCTTTCCATCACATGGCAATGTCTCTGAACTTTTTTGTGTGTCCTATGAGGAGTGCAAGATCCTGCTTAAGGTATTATTCGTGGTGGCTGATTTTAGATTAGTTTACTCGGTAATTAATGATGATGGTTAGCATTTATTTAAATTGTGTTTATTGTTGTTTAAAAATTTAATTAGTTTGTTTATTTATTTATTTTTAAATTAAAATCCAGTAATTAAATTTTTATAATTTTGTAATTGTAGAAATATTTGTAAATTGAAAAATGCAGATAATAGTAATGCAGATATATAGAAGGTGATTTAAAAGAAAGTGATTTTATTTTATTTTTGTAGTATTATAAAAATGAGTCCTTATTTTTATTTCAAGGTATTTTAAGAATGGTACAATGTTAAATGTTATATTTTATTATGGAGTTTGTGAAAGTTGTTTTTTATTTTAAGAATGGTATAATGTTATATTTTATTATGGAGTTTGTGAAAGTTGTTTTTTATTTTAATAATATTGGTTTTTTAGTTTCTATTTTCTAAATTAGGTTAATAACATTTATATAATATTTTGATTTTATTTTTCTCTATTTTTTTTAATTATGTCATAATTTCTTATTAAATTTAGATGTGAATGTTTTTTAATGGTATTAATATTTTTTAAAGTAATCTTTTTCTTAGTCCTTGTGGGTAGCTCAGTTTGCAAAGCATGTAAATATGCTATGTAAAATTTTTATGAGGGTCTTGTTTGGATCCTCTCATTAACCTATGCCTACATTAGGGATAAGGGTGGTGCACCTAGTGGTTATAGTGGTAGTCAATGTTTTCCCATCCATGATCCTTGTTTGGATCCCCTCATTAACCCATACCCACATTAAAGATAAAGATGATGCATCTAGTTAGTATAGTGGTAACTAATAAATTGAGTACATGTCCCTAATTGCTAATTTCACTAATCACCAAAAAAACAACAACAAAAAACAAACTACTAACCTTTATTTTGCAATAATTTAACCAAAACTTAGTATATTTATGTCATTCAGTGCCAAAAACATAAAAAATATAGGATAAAACATACTATTTTATTTTAAGATTATTATATGTTTCTAAATTTACTAACTCTTTCTCCATAATGACATAACATCAAATTTAATATTTATATTACAAAACTTGATATTTACATTAGGGATAAGGGTGGTGCACCTAGTGGTTATAGTGGTAGTCAATGCCTTCCCATCCATGATCCTTGTTTGGATCCCCTCATTAACCCATATCCACATTAAAGATAAAGATGATGCATCTAGTTAGTATAGTGGTAACTAATAAATTGAGTACATGTCCCTAATTGCTAATTTCACTAATCACCAAAAAAACAACAACAAAAAACAAACTACTAACCTTTATTTTGCAATAATTTAACCAAAACTTAGTATATTTATGTCATTCAGTGCCAAAAACATAAAAAAATATAGGATAAAACATACTATTTTATTTTAAGATTATTATATGTTTCTAAATTTACTAACTCTTTCTCCATAATGACATAACATCAAATTTAATATTTATATTACAAAACTTGATATTTACATTAGGGATAAGGGTGGTGCACCTAGTGGTTATAGTGGTAGTCAATGCCTTCCCATCCATGATCCTTGTTTGGATCCCCTCATTAACCCATATCCACATTAAAGATAAAGATGATGCATCTAGTTAGTATAGTGGTAACTAATAAATTGAGTACATGTCCCTAATTGCTAATTTCACTAATCACCAAAAAAACAACAAAAAAAAAACAAACTACTAACCTTTATTTTGCAATAATTTAACCAAAACTTAGTATATTTATGTCATTCAGTGCCAAAAACATAAAAAATATAGGATAAAACATACTATTTTATTTTAAGATTATCATATGTTTCTAAATTTACTAACTCTTTCTCCATAATGACATAACATCAAATTTAATATTTATATTACAAAACTTGATATTTACATTAGGGATAAGGGTGGTGCACTTAGTGGTTATAGTGGTAGTCAATGCCTTCCCATCCATGATCCTTGTTTGGATCCCCTCATTAACCCATATCCACACTAAAGATAAAGATGATGCATCTAGTTAGTATAGTGGTAACTAATAAATTGAGTACATGTCCCTAATTGCTAATTTCACTAATCACCAAAAAAAAAACAACAAAAAACAAACTACTAACCTTTATTTTGCAATAATTTAACCAAAACTTAATATATTTATGTCATTCAGTACCAAAAACATAAAAAATATAGGATAAAACATACTATTTTATTTTAAGATTATTATATGTTTCTAAATTTACTAACTCTTTCTCCACATAACATCAAATTTAATATTTATATTACAAAACTTGATATACACGTTTTTTTCTCTTCTCTAGCCATAAAGCCACTAATTTGCAAATTTAATATTTATATTACAAAACTCATAGGAATTCGATATAAAAGCCACTAATTTGCAATACTTTTCAAGAATAAAATAAACATTCTCCCTTTATTAATCTTCAATCTTTTTCTATAGTCATAATTTACTCAATTCAATTAAAATCCATAAAATATATGGAAATTTATAAATTTAATTTAACTACTGAATTATTTTTGACATGTGTGAAGACCGCCATTGATAATGAAGGTCTATCCTTTGCAACAAACGCTAAGGCACATTCCATATGCCAGTAAAGTTAACATTATTAAAAAATGAGCATTAACTAAGTTAAATATCAATTAGAAACATGGCATAATGAGGTGAAGGCCTGTCTTATATTTACACGCTAACCGTACCATTTTTTTATTTGTCAAGGTTGCGAATTATTACGTTCAGTTATTAATTATTTATTACTTTGAATTGATTTACGACATATTTATTTAAATTTTATCGATTTTTTTTTTTTTTTTAAATACATAGATGAATTTTTTTTTTTTAAGAATGTAAATCAATTTTTATTTTTATTATATATATGAAATCAGTTTTTGATTTAAAGAAGGTAAAGTTTGAGTTAGCTTGATAAGATTTTTTGATTTAAAGATTGATTTAGCTTGATGGGATGAATTTTTTTATTTTTTTATTTTTTAATCAATCATTTTTTTATTTATAGAAGGTAAAGTTTGATTTAGCTTGACAAGCTAGACAAATAGATATGTTTGTAAATAAACAAGATTAATAGTTGTAACACAGTGTAGTTTTTGTCTTTATTGCTAATTAATTGATTAAGGTTGTGTCTCTTTGTGCGAGATTCACACTTTATCGTTATTCAAGAATGTCCTTATTTCTGTAATTTTTCATTTCTTTCACCTCCACACTTCCATACACTGCAGAATGAAAGCCACTCTCATATAGATTTCCTCCACACCTCCATACTTGGTACAATGAAAGCCATCTTCACATAGCTTTGTCTGCACTTCTGCACTTTGCATAATTTCGCAGTGTGCACAATGAAAGTTTTCTCTGCTCATTCGCATTTCATACCATGAAAGCTTTCTCCGCACCTTTGCATTTCGCACAATGAAAGTTAAATCTGGATTGTGTGGTGTGTGCCGTTATTCGAGAGTGTTGTTTTTCCACATTTCACACAATGAAACCTTGATCTTGCACAATACAGAGAAAGCTTTCATTATGCATCCTCCACACACTACACAATGAAATTAATTCAATTAAATATAAAAGAAATAATCTTAATTAAAATTCATATTAGGAGCAAATCCATATGAATTGTGAAGGTCAGGATGAGGCTTTTATTTTGTGTAGTGTGAAGTGCAGAGGGGGCTCTTATTCTGTCAAGTGTGAAAGAAGCACTGCGTACAATGAATTTAAGTCAATTAAAAATAAATATTAAAACATATAATTCGATAACCCAGTGACAAATAAAAGCCAACAAACACCTCCACACCCTGTATAATGAAAGACACCTCCGCATAGCTTTCCTTCGTACTTCTGCATTCCATACAATGAAAGTGACTTTCACATAGCTTCATCTACACTTCCGCATTCCACAAAATCAAAGAGGTAGGTGTACAATAGAAGTGTGTGGGAGGGGAAAAGTACTTGTTGCTTATTTCTGCACTTTCACATAATGGAGTGTGTCATTATTTGAGAATGTTCCATTTTCGTATTCTGCGTAATGAAACCTTTATTATGCGCAGTACAAGGAAAACTTTCATTGTGCATCCTCTATACTTTGCACAATGAAATTAATTTAATTAAAAATAAAAGAAATTAATATGCTTATTAATGAAATTTAAATATGGTTACAAAATTAATATATCAATTTCACTCCAAGTAGTGATGAAATGTGGTCGCACTTAAGTGTAGAAGGAAAATGAAAGCTTCTTTCATATCTTTATAGTTCGTACAATGAAAACTAAATCCTGAGATATGCACACTTTTCAATCTTGAGATGTAGAGGAAGAATGAATGAAATCTTAGTCTACACCTCTACACTTCACACAATGAAAGCCAAATATTTAGACATACACACCTTGCAATCGTTGTAGTAGTTGCTTTGAATTCACACAACTTTCACTGTGCGAGGTTCCAAGGTGCGACAAATGGTTTCATTGTATAAAGTGTGGAGGTGGGGAGAAAGCTTTCATTGTTCCGAGTTCGGAGGTGTTGTTGTGACAACCCCAGCTATTTTCCACTTATGTATACAATGTAAATATTGATAAAAAAATGGGTTGAGTCAAAGGGACATATATTCCAGAGCTGAGGAGTAAAAATTGCTTTAGATTGCTTTTAATTTGTTATGAATGCCAAGAAGTTGTTAGTCATCTTCAATGGGATAGAGTTATGCCATTAAGAGGATCTAGATGATAGGAGAAGGGCCATGCTATCTTGAAGGAAAATGCAATCGTGATGAAGACACCAAAATTAATGCAAGGATGACAACATTGTTGAGTTCTGAAGTCCAAAGAAAGCAGGAGGAAGTGGGTCATTGGTTGGATGTAGTAGCTAGTAAAGAATGAGATTGTGGGGAGGGAGATGTGGCACCACCCCATGGGATATGAATATTTTGCTAAAAATAGAGGTAATTGTCTAAAGGACTCCAAAATGGATAGATGAAAAGACGATTTGAATAGTCTAATATAGGAGGAGAACATTGTTTTGGAGTCTGGTGCTTGTTGGGAAAAGGAGAGGATAACATGTGAAGAAGCAAGGGAAGGAGGAGATAAAGAGGGGAATACTGACGCAAAAAAGGAAGTAATTTTCAGTTGGTAAGAAGACAAGAAGTTGCTCTCAGGTGAGGAACAATGGTCTCTAGATTCCTTGACATCTAGAGGGTGGATATGGTCTTCTTTAGAGTTCCTTGATGGATGGGGTGGAGGATTGTTCCTTGGATTCCTGAACGGATAATTTTCTTGTTGTATTTGCGTTATATAGTGGGTTATGGAGTCCCCAATATGGGTGGAACCAATGTGTTATAGGTGGAAGGGTGGAGGCAACATGCATTTGGATTTCCCCATGTTATTGTTGATTTCTTAAATAGTTGGTGGGTGGAGGAAAGAGAACCTTTCGAATCCTTGTTCCAACTAGCAGTTCGAGTTTAATCCCTTGAGAAAAAGTCCCCTCAGGATATGGAATCTCGGTTGGGGGTGATGGTTGCAAGTGAGAGCTGGTTGTGGCTTGTCTATGGTTGGGTGGAGAGTTGTTGTCCCAAGCTCAGTTGCCCAATTTTAATTCAAGGTAAGTGTCTTCATATGTATATTTTCCATGAAGTTTATGTTATATTGTTAATAAATTAATTTTGTATTGATTGCATAAATGGTTCATGTCTCTCTTATGATTACGAGAATAAAGTTTTGATGACCTTCCACATAGGAATGTGAATAAACATTCTTTACGTAGGGAAAGGAGATATATATATATATATATATATATATATATATATCAATGTTGTATGCACATAATGATTGCAACTATGCGATTGGTGTGGGTAAACATTGGGTGGAGGTATAATAATTTATGTCAATTTGATTAAATATTGAGCTTAACTATTGAGATGAAACAATGATGACTCAAGACATAGAGGGCCTATAGAGGAAAACTTGTCTGAGGAGTGCGGACTGAAGTCTCACCTGAAGCAGTATGGAGTGATGTTGGAACCAAGTTTCTACACCCAGAGATCAATGTGATGTCATTTTCTGCCCTAGATATGCCTTCGCGCAGATCGATAAGCCTTTATGGCTTATTGATGTAACTTCCTTTAATCAGCCTCTAGACCTTCGTGAAGATCTACGGTTGGCTTTCGCAGACCCTAAATAGGTAAATCAACTACTTACATGCATCAAAGATTACTCTTAGCCCAGTATTTACTCAGATCTGTTTAAGTGTCGATAACTCTAACATACAATGATATAATCTTCGCATAAACCCTTAACATCAATTGTGTTCATATAACAATATAGATCAAGTAAAGTCGTGCATTAATACATCATTATTTTATAAACCCATCATTTATCACAGCATAAAGCACATTCATACATAACAGAAGTAGATAGGTAAAACACAGGAATTTCTGTAATAATATTCTTTATTAATATTCATTTCAACTTACAGACTCAAGACTTCCCTGCGCACTCAGCTGCAGGGGTCTGCGCACTCAACTACAGACTCTACTCTAGGCCTTTGCACACACAACTGCAAAGCCTTTTCCTCCTCCAAGACTTCTACGATCTTCCTTCTATTGACCCATTACATTCGTCTTCATCCTTTTTGTCTTCCTTAGACTCTCTAAGACACACCTATTTATACAATCCCATGGTCCGCGGACCATGGGTAGTTCTTCAAAAAGCCGACTTAACTTACATAAAATAGGGTAAAACCCTTTTTGACTCTTTAACTATCTACGCACTCCACGACCACAATTTGTAGAGACTTTACATTCCTTTACATAAAACTTTGGGATTTTGCCCCAAAATTGACTGAGGGGACCCCATCCCAACATGCATGTTGAGTGAATAAAATTAGCAACAAGTCAAAGAAAAGCTAGAGAATTTCCTATCTTTAGTAAGATGACACAAGAACTTCCAAAGATAAGGGGAAGACACTTAGGAAACTTTGGCCTCAAAGGAAAACAATACTTGTAAAGGATGGTTGACACTTAAAAAAATGAAGAAATAAAAAAATGACACAAGATAGATTGAAGCGGAAGCTCATGAAAACATATTTAGGCTCCAAAATTGAATAAGGGAAAAATTTCAGAGGGTCATTGTCACAACAAAAACAGTTAGCGACACACTTGAAGAACTCCATATTATTTGTTTAGGTCATACCTTTAAGCATGAAGTCTTATCCCTTTAGGAAGTATTGATTCATTTAGTGGATTTCCTCAGTTTCCTCATTTAACCCGACTATAGATGTAATTTACTCTATTCCCTTTACTCGGTCAAACACATTTACAGAGCCTTGCTAGATCACAATTTTTTTTGATATAGGAGAGGGTAATATAGTAATGTGAGTTAAAGATAATCAGAGTCTTATTTTTCATATCTGGTGTTCCCTGATACCATCAAGCCTATTCAGTACCCCAACGGAGTCACTACAGAAACACAAGCATCACTTAGCTACCAGTGAGCTTGTTCAGTACCTTGGCGAAGTTACTTGCTTCACCTCTCTATGCAAGAAGACGTTCTCTTCTTTCACCCTTTATTTTATTTTGTGAATTTCAAATGTGCTTAGGCACTTATTATTTTGCTTGGGTGGAAAATGGATCCCAACTTATTGACAGTAGGAAAGGTTGCTCCTTCAAATACAGTTATATATACCTTTTTTATTGATTTTCTCGCTTATAAGTTTCCCCCTTTCCTTTCTCTACTTGATTGGATCGATAAGAAAACACCATTAAACTAAAAAACCAAGTTTAGGAATGCATATCCTAAATAGATGCGAGAATCATGGTTCTACTTATGGGTTTCAAGTTGAATGGATTGTATTTTCCATCCAGACATCATCGACTTTGAAATATATATCGGCCCAAACAAAGAAGAAAAGTAATAGGTTAGCCAAGAGTTTCATGTGACTACCATTTGCCTTTCCCAAAGCTAGCCACATTATGTTGGAGTTAAATAAACAACTTCCATGCACAATATTATCAAAAACAAAGACATGAAATTGTAAAAGAAATGAGGAAAATCACGGGGAATGAAAACGAAAAGAAAACTATGCAATGAAAAATAACTAAATGCAACTATACCTAACATTACTAAGAGGCTAGAAGCTCGAAACTAAGTAAAATAAAATTTCGAATGTAGCCACAAAATTTTCTTCCTACCCTTACATCAAAATATATTAGAAAGTAAAATAAAAATAGCACAATGTGTAGTAAGAGAGATAGACAACCAAGACATATGTACATAAACACAAGAGTGTGAAGTGCAAGCAAAGTGGTGTAAGGTAAAGGACTTCTCTATCTGATAACAATGAAACTGATGAAAACAAGAGACACCACAACAACACCTCCTAGACTCACAACCATAAAAATTATGATTGAACTCATGAAGGTACTTGCTACAAGCCATTGAACTCCACGTCTGACCCTTCGAAACAATCTGCGATGGGATCATAAAAACAACTAGCTTGGAAATTTTGTAGAGAAAAATTTACTATGAACACATCTGCATCATGTAAAAGATCAAGGTTAGGTTGTGAATCACATATAGATAAGAAATGATCAATGTTGGTATGTGAAACAAGTCTAATGATGGATAAAGACAGAGGGTTCCAAATCAAAATATTTGACTATCAGTCAACACACTCTTTGCTTCCAAGTTCCATATCAAAGATTCACATAAAGAAGGGTGAAAAGGTTGGAGTTTATGCATCTGATAACATATTCTATCTTGAGGGCTAAAGGATTTAACATGGAGATACTGAACATCCCTTAACAATGAATCCACATCCCATGACGAAATTCTTGTAATGGAATTTTGTGAGAAAGTATTAGGTCCCTATAATATTAGTGTAGCCCCCATATTGTTATTTTTGAGCCCCATGTAGCCCCCATATTATTATTGTTCCCCATATGTTATTTTTGAGCCCTTACATTATTATTGTTATGTAGGCCGTGATTATATTGTGACCCTTTAGACTCTTATATATACCAAGGAGGTCTTGTCATTTATATGATCCAAGAATTTTTCATTTGTGTGATGTAAAGGAGGTTTCCCCCTCAAAGAGGCTAATTTTCAAGTCGTTGATCTATTTTTCTTCTATTTGTGATATGGTTGCATAAAATTTGGTATCAAAGATTTGGATTCTATGGTTTCACTACCTCAAACATGTCATCATGGAATTTTTTCTATAAATTTTTTTCTTCGAGGATTCAAAAGCTAAAATGTTGACCACATGGATCCGACATCCTTGTGAACTTATTATAAAACTTTAAGATCTTGGTTCACTATATTTTTGGATATATGTTCCGAATAAGTTAGGGCTATTGCATGCTCCAGAATTTAGTCTCAAACAGGTGACCTAGGCGAAATCGTCATGACTTTCTCCATGAGCATCAGATTTGAATTTCGTAAAAAGTGACAAAAATTGAAGAGACTGTAGTTTTTTTGTAGCATTATTAGGGCTAAAGGTTTAAAGAGTGACATGTGCAATTCCGTACAAGTTTGACCTTGTGAACAAGTCCATAACCAGGTCATTGTGGGAGATTGGGCATAACTTTATCTTAAGGAACCTAATATCATTCTGACTTGTGGTGTTGGAAAGAAGACTCAGAAGGATACCAAAGGACTAAATTTAATATCTTGGAGAGCCAAATTATAGAGATACAACATTTTAATTATTTATCTCCTAAAAGAAAGAAAAATGTGTCTGTGTTTTTTTTTTAATTTCATAATTGTTGTTTGAAAAATTAGTTTGGAGTGATTTAAAGGGAATAATGAAGCTTATATATCAGTATTTGGTTGTAAAATGCCTCCCAAAAAAACAAATTCTACACTAATTAAGCCCTCATAAACCTCTACTATGATGCACGAAGAGGAAGAATTGCAACATGATATATCAAAATTAAGGGACTAAGAGAAAAAAAATTCGCTCTCTGAAAGAGCAACCGAAGATGAACTAAAAGGGGACTTCGATGGATTAAAAGGGGACATGGATGGCTTAAAAGGCGACACAGATGGCTTAAAAAGGGACATGCATGGCTTAAAAGTATACATGAATGTTTTGAAGGAAGCTTTGGAAAAGTGTCTAGAGAAAAGGCTTCCTAGTGGTGATAAGGTATTTCATGGAACTCGTGAAGAGAAGAAATGGATTGTGAATCATGATTTTAGAGACTCCAACTTTGGGATGAAGACCAACATATTCCAAAGATCAATATGTGGAAATTTGATGGCAAGGACCTGATAACATGGATATTATAGATGGAGAAATTATTTGATCTACATGATGTGACACACACATAAAAGGTACGCATTCCATCTTTATATCTAGAACATAATCATTTTTTGTGGTATCGATGGATTTATTATTGTAAATAAACTTTCACTTTGACAATTTTCATGAAAGAATTGGTAGCACATTATGAGGATACAAAGAGAAATACCTTCTTTAGCCAATTAATAAATCTCAAACAGAAGGGTTCAATGGCGGAGCACATTGAGGAATTCCAAAGATTGAATATCAAGGTAATATTTCAGAGGAGCATAGGATTGATGTCTTCATAGGAACTTTAAAGGATAACATCAAACATGAGGTTTTCCTTTGGGAACCTAAGTCATTGGAGAAAAAGTATGGCAACAAGGAAGTCTACCACTCACAACTATAAAGATGGAAATGTTGTTGCTCCTAGCCTCCCACAACCTACAAGGTTGGTACCACAACAACTGGAGGAAAAAAGAGAAAAAGGGCTTTGTTACAGTTGTGATAGAAAATAATAAAGGGTCATATGTGTATTGAGAAGAAATTATTTTACATAGATTGTTAAGAGGATGAAGAAAAGGATCAAGAAACATCAAAGGAAGAGGATATACACTAGCCTGAATCAACCTCAAAGAAAGAAGAAATGAATATGACCATATCTTGTAATGCATTTACAAGAATTACCACTCCTCAAACTCTCAAGATAGAAGGATATATCAAGAAAAATAAGGTAGTAATGTTGATTAATTCTCGTAGTACCCATCATTTTATTCATTGTAAGATGACCAAGGATTTTAATTTCTTTTTATATCCAACACCAAAGTGTCAAGTAATGGTTGCAAATGGAGGAACCATAAACTTCTCAAGGAAGATCCATAACATCAATCTAACCATGGGAGAATATGTATTGAATAGTCCAATGATTATCATTCCAATGGGAGGTGCAGAAGGAGTCTAATGGTTACAATCTTTTAGGGATCAGAGATTTTAAATTTTCAAGAAATTTTCTTGAAATTTTTCTTAGAAGGAAAAAAAATTAAATTATTGGGTATCATAGGGAAACATGGGAAGATAAGAAGTTCTAACATAAAAAAATATTTTGAAGAAGTAACAGTGAGGGTTATGTTTGTTAAATGTTCAAACATCTAAGGAATCCATTTCTTTAGATATCCAAAGAGTCTGTGATAATCATTCCAAGGTATTTGAGAACCCCAAAGGTCTCCCACCTATTTGCAATCATGATGATGTTACTCACTTGATTCCATGAAGTGTTCCTCCAAAAAATAGACCATACAAATATCCCTATGCCTAGGAGAGTGAAATGGAATGTATGGTTACAGAAATGCTAGAGGAAGGTATAATTCAACCTAGCCAAATTTCTTTTTTTTTTTCCTCTTTCATCCCCAGTAGTATTGGTGCACAAGAAGGATGGATCATGGTGTAATTATCTAGATTATGGAGAGCTCAACAAGCTCATTATTAAAGATAAGTTTTCCATTCCTGTCATTGATGAATTTTTGGATGAACTACATGGAACAATTTACTTCACCAAGCTGTATCTTCGTTCATGATATCATCAAATTAGAATGAAGACAAAAGACATTCTGAAAACAACATTTAGGACTCATGAAGGTCATTATGAATAGTTTGTCATGCCTTTTGGCCTTACTAATGCACCTTCCACATTTCAAGCTTTGGTGAATTCCATTTTCAAAAACTTCCTTAGAAAATTTGTGTTAGTATTTTTTGATGATATACTAATCTATAACAAGTCTTGGAAAGACCATGTTCAACATGTTGACAGGGTGCTCAAACTATTGGAGGAGAAATAATTGTATGCAGAACTCTCCAAATGTTTCTTTGGGGTACATGAAGTGGAATATTTGCGTCATATTGTATCCAATGAGGGTGTTAATGCAGCCCCTAAAAAAATTAAAGCCATCAAGGAATGGAAAATTCCCACAAACATGAGGAATCTTCGAGGCTTTCTCAGGTTGACGAGATATTATCGCAAGTTTGTTAAGAATTATGGGAAGATATCAGCACCTCTAACAACACTACTGAAGAAAGATGCATTTTGTTGGACTCTAGAAGCACTAAGGCCTTTGAACATATTAAAGAGGAAATATGTCAAGCCTTAGGTACACCAAACTTCACAAAAGCCTTTATTGTGGAATGTGATGCCTCAGAAAATGAGATTAGTGTTGTTTTTAATGCAAGAAGGAAGACCCATTTCTTTTGAAAGTCATCCAATTAAGGGAAAGTATTTACATAAATATATATTTATGAGAAGGAAATGTTGGCAATCCTACATGATTTGAATAAATGGTGTCCTTACCTAATGGGAAGATACTTCAAGGTAAAAACATATCATGATAGTCTTAAATACCTCTTGGAAAAAATATTATCTTCAGAAGAGTAGCAAAAATGGGTCACAGAGATGTTGGGTTCTAACTTTGAAATTATCTACAAAAAAGGGAAGAAAAATGTTGTTGTAGATGCACTCTCAAGAAGGGATGAGGATGTGGAAGCACTTGTTTATGCCATTTCTATTATCCAACCTAATTGGATAATTGAAGGAAGGGAGGAATGGAAGATGACGAAGAAGTGTGGATAGTCATTCAAAAGTTGCAGCAAGATCCCAATACATATGATACATTTATTTGGAAAAATGACTCATTATGGTACAAATATCGCTTATATCTATGTAAGAACTCCCAACTCAAACAAAATATTCTTTTGGAATTGCACATCTCTCCTTTAGGAGGGCACTCAAGATTTTTAAAAACTTACCACAGGGTCAAGAAATATTTTTTTGGGATGACCCCAAATCCGATATTCAGAAGTTTGTGGTAGAATGTTTGATTTGCCAACAAAATAAAGTTGACACAATTAAGAGACCAGGTTTGTTACAACCTTTATCCACTCAAAGTCAGCGTTTGGAGGATTTCTCTATGTATTTTATCATAGGTTTACCTAGTCCGAAGGAAAGAGTGTCATCATGGTGGTAATTGATAGACTTACCAAGTACACACACTTATGCAATATCTCATCATTTTAAAGCCAATACAGTTTCTATTGCATTTATAGAAATAAGTTAAAAAGATACATGGAAACCAAAAGATTATTGTAAGTGACAGAGATCCCATTTTCACTGATAATTTTTGGAAATAATTATTTTCTTGTCTCGGTACTCAATTAGCTCATATCTCATCTTATCATCCTCAATTCGATGGGAAAACTGAGATAGTAAACAAATGTTTGGAAGGATATCTTCATTTCTTTGTATATAATAAAACAACACAATGGGTTAAGTGGTTACCTCTGGCGGAATGGTCGTATAAAGCTTACTTCCATACCACAACAAAAATGACCCAATTTATGGCACTTTATGGATATCATCCACCATTCATCACATTGTATTTAAGATAAAATTCTAAGGTTCAAGCAGTGGAATATCACATCAAGCATCAAAAACAAGTTCTCCCACTCTTAAACGATAACCTGAATCTAGCGCAGATCCAAATGAAACAATAGGAATATCAACACCACAGTGAAAGAAGTTTTGATGTAGGCGATTGGGTATTTTTACAACTACAACCATACAAATAAATGTCCCTCAAGAAAGTTAAGAAGGATTATAAATTATCACCCAAGTACAATGGTCATTACAAGGTGTTGCAAAATATTGGTACTATAGCATACAAATTGGAGCTTCCCGCATCTTCCTGAGTACACCTAATTTTCCATGTTTCATGGTTAAAGAAGCTTATAGGTGACAAGCTCCTAGTTCAAACAATATTTCCAGAACTTTATGAGGAATGAAAAATAATATTGGAACTTGAAGCAGTCACATAATCAAGAAACTAACAGCTACGGAATTGGTCAACTTCATAGTATCTCACTAAATGGAAGAACTTCCCAGCTAAAGATTCCATAGGGAGCATGATAATTTTATACATAAGCATCCAAAACTACTCAAGTGTTGAGGACAACACTTTTTTGATGGAGAGGAGCATGTTAGGTCCCTATAATACTAGTGTAGCCCCCATATTATTATTGTTGTGCCCCATAGAAGCCCAATATTGTTATTTTTGAGCCCTTACATTATTATTGTTATGTAGGCCCTGATTATATTGTGATCCTTTAGACTCCTATATATACCAAGTAGGTCTTGATATTTGTATGATCCAAGAATTGTTCATTTATGTGATGTAAATGAGCTTTCCCTCTCGAGGAGGTCAATTTTAATGTCGTTGATCTATTTTTTCTTATATTTGTGATTTGGTTGCATAACATAAAACTTTGATCATATGAAGTTCAAAACTTTCATCGAGGTAGCAACAACCTAACATAACGATCAATGTAGACTGAAGTGCCTCGACTTTTCGACAAGACTTTAAACTTTCAAATGATGAACACTTGAGCTTTAAACACATGGTTGGTCCTACATCTAAATAACTTGTGTTATTCACAAAAGGGACCAAATCAAAGTTACTCAAATCAAGAAATTCATGGAATGTTTGATTGTTGTGAGAAAAATTTACAAGGCATTGACATAAATATTCGATGATTGACATGTCATCTTCTTGAAAATACTCATCTCCTTGCGTTAGACTAGTTAATTCACTACTCACAAATTGACACAAGGCATGGTGTGTAGGGATATATACACTTGAAAGAAACTCTTCAATGATCTGATCTCAATCCAATTGAAAAATATGCAATTTTAAGTCTTCCTGTGAAAAGAAATATGCATCCAGAAAACCTGGAAAATGATTATCACACAATTGCATGGGAACAAGATGATCAGGATAATGTTTGTCCAAGGATTCAACATGATTAAAGGATTTAGGATCGACAGGTTGATCATCAATATTATGAGATGAATGATTAATAGAACAAGAGGAATCATCATCTTGTGAAAGAGAAGAGAGGAAAAGTAACTCCTCATCAATAGATTCTTCAGTATTACAAATTGTTTCCAAATCAAATTTGTGCATTTGGTTCACATATTTTTCGGGTTTAATAGCATAAACAGGGGAAACCCAACAAGGTACAAGAAAAGGAGGGAAAGGAATAAAAGGGTAGTATATTCCTCTTCAAAAGATTGAGGTTCTCCTTGAGACAGACAATCCAAAAGATATGATTGAAGAGGCTCCCTTGAAACTCTAACCAAAAACCAAAATTTCTCATCCAAAGACTCCCAATACATATCTTCATCAAGGAAATCATAACAAATATGAAGAAACATATTGACAAAATATTCTAAATATTAATTTGGATTAATTATAAGATGATCAATCTTATTACAAGCATCATTGCTTGGCATGAACTTCCAATGTAAGGTTTAAAAACCTTGCAAGAATATATTCAAAATAAACTTTTCTTGAGAAACATAATTGAACGAATTCAACCACATAATCAAGAACAGTTGTTGGACCCTTTCCGTCAAATTATAACTGTGACAAGTTATGTATAAATTTCACGAGGATTGAAAGATCCAAATCCTTTTAAAAGAACCTTGAGATTAATATTTTGGATGAAGCCATTAAAGACTAGATATTCAAACAGATGTTATGAGGTCAACTTGTCATCTAGCCATCCTTCTAATGCCAGAATGTCGACTGTGTTGGATATTGCCAACATATAGGGGGTATCCCGGATGTGAAGTCCCAATTATACCTCACACCATTTGGTGTAGGAGACCCATCCGGATATAAGTTCAAGACACCATTGCAAGTGATTTTAAAGGAATGCCTTGGCTACAAAACATACACATGATATTATACACATAACTTTTGGGGTAGCAAGTATGTATGCTTTGTGAGACACCAAATGTAAAGGGAGATTCCATGAAAGGGAAATAAAGACACAAATCTTGTAGAAAAGTATTAGTACTATCCTAGAGAGCCACCCGAGAGAAAGAATCGTTGATTAACTTGCAAATTAGTTCACAAGGTAACAACAATCACGTAAACACATAACAACACCCATTCAACAAGATTAATATCTAAAGCAACGAAGTAGTTCATTATCTTTAGTATGAGTAACATAAACATATACTGCAAACATCTAAAGAATAGTCTTACAACATTCATGATACATGCATGAAAGAGTGTTGGCTCCAAGAGCTTCTGATAATTAATGAAATATCCAAGTACACTGCTACATCAATGAATCACTAGCCCCAATAGTGGAACTTGAATCTACCACTTGCTTCTCTAAAAGAACGATCTTCTCGCCTATGCACAAATAGAGAAGCTAAGGCCAAATATCTAAAGTACAAGCCATTTGTTTGAGTTATGGGGAATTATTTATAACAAATGATAATGACCTTTGAGATTCCTCGTGACTCTTTGACTTCCACAACCTATGGACTTCTATGTGACTCTTCATATTCCACATGTGTCTCTTGGAATTATTTTACATTAAACTTCTTATTCATAAAAGACAAATTACATCAAAATGGTGGCTACATAGGACAAAACTATAATAAGAAAAAACTCCTCATGTAGGAGAAAAAGACAAATCAATGGCTTGAGAATGGAGTTCATTTGTGATGTAGGAGTGCCATGCTCTAAACTTTGTTGTGATAACTTTAACTTTGACTGGTAGCTCTACAATGTACCACATATTTACCTCCAATGCATCTAATAATATATATTTGGAGTTTGAATGTATACTACTCCATAACATGGATAAATTCATGTGAATATTAGTTGGCTCAATTGCATATTGTAGAACAACATTCTTGGTCACCTCCAAGCCTTCTTGATTTACTACTCACTTGATTTGTTCAATGAACTATTTTAACTCTTGCATGATGACATCCTTACTCCTTATTTCTCAAAGTGAACCCACATAAGGTATTCTATATTATATGTTCCACGCTTGGGAATTCAAACTATTATGTAGTCGAACATAAGTAGTTATGGTGTTGGTTTCTTGTTCATCAAGATGGGTGTAATTTTGAGTATGTAGTCTTAACTGTGCTTTGTCCACCTCAACTTTTATCATGTATTTCCTAACCAAATGGTTAGGTATGTTTAGATACTTGATTCCCCAATCCTACATCAAATTGATAATTGTTCTTGTAACCATTAGAAACTTCAGGATCTCTTGAGGTTTCTTCTAAATTTGGACCATGGGTGAAACCACTTCATGTAGGATAACCATTGCATGGTATAGCTGCATCATAGTGTCTTCCATCAATTATAATTCCTCAATATGGTCATTTGTAGTTCTATTGTGCTAATGCTGATAGAAGAAAACCTACAATTTTTTGTGGCAAGATGATCAACCTGCTCTTTTGTGGTAGCCAACTCCTTTGACAATTGTGCATTGTCACTCAAAAGATGCTCTGTATTGTCTTGTGCTACTGTCACAAAAGCCACATTTTTTTCCATCACTACTCAAGGATTCCTCTTGCTATTGGATGTTATTACCCATTTTGTGGCTATGGAAACTAGATGATCAAGGTCATTGGGAAAGTACCTCCACCTTTATTATATAATTCTCTTCTTCAACTGGTCAAAGGTAAAGCTAGATATATCCATAACCTTGTCATCACATGGGAGATGACCGTCGGTGAGAGGAGGATTTGAATAACTACTTGGCTCATCTACACTTGGTTCAATGTCTTCATTCTCTTCCCGTTTTTCTTCTATATCATGGGTCATTTATTATTCATCTTTTACCTATGCAGATTCCTCTTCCTATTTGTTCTTTAACTCTTCTTCCTATATTTTCTTCTATTGTTAATCTTCCTCTGCTCTTCTCCTTTCCTCCTCTGCTTTTTGCTTCTACAAGAGTCCTTCTTGTTGTTTCCTTTGCAACTCCTTTGCTTTCCTTTTCTTCCTTTCTTCCTTATATCTATGATCCTCTTCTCTGTTACGTTCTTCGTCTTTCTTATTTTCTTCTTCTAATCTCTTCTTCTCCTCTCCCATTTGCTTCTTTTGTTGTTCTGCCTCTATTGCACCCTTGCATAGCAGGTCAACCTTGAAATTTCTACATCTGGATCATTCTTTTTCCTTTTCCAAGATGATACAGTGTCAACCTAGGCAGTTTCTTCCTATTGAATCTCTCTCATCTGTACATCTAGTACCTGTGGAACATGGGAGGGACCTGCCTCGTCACCTATTATATCATTCCACAATTATTGTACCAATTCTTTAATTTCTCATCTTCTTGAACGATTATAGGTCCATACGGCCATTTGTATCGTTTCTTGGTACAATGTTGCATGAAAATTTATCATATCTATGCAAAGTAATTGTTCCAAAATGAAGACACATGGGTTTTTCAATTTCAGCATCAACAACCTTGAGGCTCTCAAGCTCATACAATCAAATCCATAAAGGAAAATATGGCCAAGCAGGGTTCTTCTTCCTTTGGAGTTGTGTAGAAAAACCATTTTTCCAATCATAGGCTACTTCCTGAAAGACCACCCTATTGGTCACACACCTCGATATAAGGTGAGATGTGGTATGGCACCTACAATATCTAATGTATGTTCCCTATGGTGAATTGAACCAATCAAAAATACCATAAAGTTCCTCCTTCACCCGATCTGTCATGTAGGTAGGTTCTGTTTCAAAAATCATCTTATAGACAACTACAAAGAAGTGCTCAACCACTTGTGTATGCGTTCCTTGGATATTGATTTCTGACAATAGTTTGCAATGGAAATAGACAAGAAACATCTCTTGAGGGGTCTAGTTCCCCTCCATCCCTATGAACTCATAATGGGCACAAATTCCTTCTAGCATATAAGCAGACATGTAGATATTTGGTGATTGTTTTGCTTGTAAAGCTTTCTTGGCCTGTTGTATGTTACGCTATAGTTCATGAGGAAGAATATCATCCTAGTTGAATACTTTCCTTCTAGAAAAAACTAGGTTGAGAAATTTGATCCAGTTCTCCTCAAAGTATTCAACATTCTTCCTTCCATGCAATTTGCAGCACATCACAATAAGATATTGATAAACCTTTCTTAAAATTTTGTCTTATACACTACACTTCACTTTTGGGTGAATTTTGTAGGCTCGTGCCACCAAGACTTGATGAGCTCCTTGACATTTAGATTAGCCAAAGTTGCATAAAACTGTGTTAAGATACTTCCTATGAGTCATCATCTTGTAATAGGAATGTATGTCATGCGAATGGTAGGTGGAAATCTCCTTACCGCTTTCACTGTTAAGTGCCAAATTCTTGCTATCCATATGTAACAAGATCTATTCGATATATTATGCATCAGGTAATACTAGGAATCTGCATGCCACTCTATGTATTACAAACCTCTTAATGTTTAAGTATACGTCCCTATCTTCTAAGTTTTCTAGGAATTACTTTTGCATGAAAGAATCCTTTATGTACTTCCGTAATACCTTGATGGATTTGTCAATAAAGAATTTTCTATCTGATAGGATGGGAAAAAATTTCTTAGAGCATTCTAATGCCTCCTTGGTACTATTCTCTAAAGTTTCCTGTGATATAACTTGTGGAGTGGTAGGAGGCATTATTTCCACTAAGGATGAGAGAAAAATGTATTTTGTATCCTTAGCACATAAAAGTGGAACATAACTCATGGTGAACAAAGATCAATTTCCAGAAATCCCTTAGTGATCACATGCAAACCATGAAAAATACAACGATCAAGGAAATATTTGGGAAAATTGGGAGCACAGGCCTATAAAGAGTGACGCAGGGTGGCTATACTAGCCACTGGAAGTGCATATTATGCCAAGGAAAGGAAGAGGGTGCATTTTGGGATCACAATGGGTAAACAGGGCTCGACTAAGGCTTAGAACTGTGCCATGTGCTTTATGGGAGAGAGAGAGGCCTCTTAGGCACAGGTCGCAATTACTTTAAGCAAGAGGTGTTATAGACATATTTGGGCACTGCAACCGCAATCAAATATGTCCATAAACCAAGGGCTTCTAAACCCCTAAAAGCGTTTTTTCATACCCTAAAGGAACAAGGTCAGCTGATTACATCATTTCCCAGAAGTTCTCCTTGAAAAACTGCTCAGAACTAGTCAAAACTGGACCATACAGACTGCTCCATGTTGAGGGTGCAATGCATCTCACCTGTTACACATGGGGGGTGCAATGCATACTGAAAAGCCATTCTGTAGGGTGCGATGAGCGAGAGCAGACAAATGGCAGAAGCAGTTTGCTAGGTGGGAACTCAAAGAATCTTCTAGAAACTGCTCATATGACACTTGCCTCTCTAAATTCACCCAGGGATGAGTAAGAGATCATGAAATCTCCAAGTGGAACCAACAACTATTAGTGAAATGACACTAATCAATATCCCAGAAGCTGACTCACTCTCCTGCAAACATCTATATATGGATCCCTCATCCTAGAGATCCAGGGGCTGGAATTTTGTAATTTGTAAGGAAGTGTTGTTGGTTTCTCTTTGAGACATTGTATTGTTGGGTGATCTTGCTTTGTATGAGGTGAAGAGGGATTTCATGCTGGGAGGATGATGCTGGATCAGACAGCTTGGTTGTAATCCTCTCTTCTACTACTTCTATTAATAAAGCTATTTGAGTTTTCTTCGATATACTTGTGTATCTCTGAATCTTGTATTTGTATATGCATTTGTATGGTTAATGTACATCTGATCCTACATTGGTTATGGTTATAGATCTCTATGCTTTGATGGTATTTTTCTGCCTTTACTCTACAAGTGTTCTTTGAAGCAGGACAAGTGAGAAAGGAGTGGCGAAAGCTCTATCAAAGGAGAGAGGAAACAAGCAAGGAGACTAGCGAAAGACTGAGGTTGGTACTCTCTACTTCTCTCTCATCTATCTCTAATAAAGGAAAACACAAATAACTTTAGTTTGTTTGTTTCTAAGATAGCTACCCGTCTTAGTGGGACTAGCAGCTCTGAATGGACACTAGTTTTCCCGATAACAAAATGGCGACTCCACTGGGGAGCGAATAGTTTGTTTGTTTTGTTACTGTTGTTTTCTTTATAAACCACAGACAGAGCCTGAAGTTAAGCTAGCTAGCCTTCGAACTACTTTTGCTATGCAACTGCAAAGTAGATCAACGCTGCTTCAGTCAATCTCTGGGTTGGTTTATGAATTGAACATCTGACTTGCAAACATCCTAAGTGCCCTGGTGGTAGCTTAAATAACCTCATTAGATCATTCCCTATACTTTGTGTTTACTGACTACCATTAGCTCAACCTAAATCCCTTAACTTAGCTGTAAACTGTGAGTGAAAACCAAGCTTAGTCTCATCCCTGGACCATCGCACTATCTCTCATTGGAAATCTGGATGCATCGCACCTCCCATGTGTTGCAGGTGAGATGCATCCCTGTTTCCCTATGTTACAAGTGCGATGATTGAGTAAGATTGTTTCTGCCTCTAGATTTTGGTTTTTTCTTCATTGTCTTCAGCTTTATTTAGTAGTTTTGCTATCTATGATTAGTATATCACTGTCGAAACCATCTTCCTTTGCATTATCCAGCCTCCATTGATAAGGAATTGTGAATGTTTTTTTAATGTATTTTTCATCATTTACAATTCTCCTTTGCAAATAGTAGCTTAATTGAACTGTCGTCTTTTGATTTGAAAGTGTCGCAAGTGTCATTTTTAGTCAAGAAAAAGAGTTTTGTAAAGCATTCCTCTTTTAGATAGTCGATTACAGTTTTGCCATTGTATTTGATTTGAATTAATAGTATTTCAAGTGTCGAAAGCAATTTTAAATTCGAAATCACAAAGTGTCGTCTTACTCTTCCTTTCGTTTTTTGAATTCCAAATCACAAAGTGTTGTCTTAGTCTTCCTTTCATTTTTTTGAATTTGAAATTGCAAAGTGTCGTCTTAGCCTTCCTTTCATTTTTGAACAAAAAATTATTAGTACTGTCTCTTTGAAAGAAGATAGTTCAGATCTGTACTTAGTTTTCTTTTGTCATTCTCACATTAAGTAGACTGAAAAACAATACATGCATGTGCATTTGCATTTATACTGCATGCTGAAATTGATTTAGGAAAAGTGCATCTAGTGTGTGCTCTCTACTCTATGTTGAAAGAATTTCATTTCTCTTTCCTCAGTAGCTAGGATTTTCATTGCAAAAAGAAAGTAAACAACTGTTTATCATCTTATATTTCATATTTAGGAATTGTATATCTACATCACGCGGTGAACCTTAAAGGAAAACTTCTTAAGAAAGATCAACTGTAAAATAAACCTCAATGAACATAAAAATGCTTTGGAACCTAACGCACAACATTTAGAAGTCTAGGCTAGAGACGTATTCCGGCGTCGTAAAGCCTGGTAACTATCGCCTTCATTGTAGGTTGGGTGATTCCTCCTCTTTGATATGACAAGTGCCAGTACGGACTTGTGCTCCCATGTATCGTCGAGTATATATTGGGAGACCATAATTGGCTATATCCTTTATCCTTAGGAAGCTGTGTCTGTTGCCCTATCGATCGCAATGCACTGAACACAGCATTCGGGGAAGATTGATTGCCGTACCGTAAAAAGTATTATGCAATTTTGTGATTGGTTTGGTAATCCCTCTATCTAGATTTCTAAAGAAGTCACTTTCGTTCCTTTTTAGACTCCCTAAAAGAAAAGGCCCATCTAAGCACTTGTCACTTCAGGCTCATTGAAAATCGAAGGCGACTAGAGTCATCTTTAGCTTTTTCTCGACTCTGAAAATTTGAAAAAGCAAGTTGAGTCAAAGCATCATAAAATTAATTTTAATCGGAATAATGCCACTGTTCCCTCGTTGGTCTTAGGTTGAGAAAATGGAGTCTACCAATCAAGGATTTCCCCTTGGGGGAAATCCTAGTCCCTTCTCCTCTTGGGGAGATGTTGGTGCTCCACACATGGCTACATTGTCCCTTCCAGGACTCACAATTGGCCTACCAGTATGGCTTTTCTTGACCTCCGTCGTTCAAAACACTGTAAATCCTCAGCAATCAAATCAGCAACCAGCTGATACTAAAGTTGGTCCCCCACCTTCTACTTCATTTGTTTCTCCCTCTCCTTCTTCCTCTTCGCTTGGTGAAACTAGTAACACTAAAAACCAAGTAACTGAGAAGAAGAAGAAAGAGAAGGAGAAGAAGAAGAAGAATCCAACAGTAAAAGGGGGCAACCATGCATTGTCTGGTGAAAATCCACACACTGCACCTTCCAAACCTAAATCTCCATGTGTCATTTTCAAGGGAGACCACTATCATCGAGATTGTCCCTGCATCCCACGGATCCTAAGGGACTGGTCTCCCCACTTTCACAATCTGGTGTCTTCAACCTCTGATCATCATGTTGAGAGCACACCATCAACTAGCGAAAACGAAGTCAATGGAAATAAAGGAAGATCTAAATTTCCTTTTAGACTGTGTGAAGGCGATCATGCCCTCTACCGTTGTCCTTTCCTGTACAAAGCTAAAAGAGTCTTGGATAACCGTCCTGCTTCACCGCAGCGACTTCCTCTTGGATACAAGAAACTCTTGCCGAGTCCATCGCTAGTTGAAAATCTGACTGACACACCTTTGTTGTCGGTCAAAGCACCTATCATTGAAGATAAACCCTCTGAGTCCACACTGGACCAAAACCAACAAGTCGAGACGGCAATCAACCCAGCCTTGTCTTCAGAAGGTCTACCTTCAGATGATACTGTCACCAAAGAGAATGAGAATGATGTCGTTCAAATTCTTTTCGTTAACACAAAAACCGATGAACATGGGGGAAATCTACCCGTTCCTTTACCACAGGAAGGAAGTTCGTCAGAGATTTATCCGGCCATTTATTCAGTCCCTCCTCCAAGAAATCTAGTTGTTTCCTTCGATTGGAATCTACTAGGGAGACCCCGCCTACCATCTAATGTACCATTCTGAATCATAGTACAAGCTTACAGAATGATCATGGTTGGTACTATCATAGATGAAGGGGCTTCTGTGAGTATCCTTTCCTCAACTGCTTGGAAAGCACTTGGTTCACCATCGCTTCTGCCTGAGATTCGAAATCTGATAGGCTTCAACAAAGGAACCAGTTGACCGTTAGGGATCCTTCCAAATTTGCCTATAAATTTGAGAAGGAAAACCGTTCATCTAAACGTGATGGTAGTCCAAGGGCCTCTAGATTACAATCTACTCCTTGGGCATGACTACATTTATAGCATGGGAGCTATTGTTTCCTCACTCTTTCGAGTGATGTGTTTTCCGCATGAAGGCAGAGTGGTCCACCTAGTTGACCAGCTTTCATTCCCTGGTTCAAACACAACTATTAGTCAAATGCCATCCCTAACTGGTCTTTTTGCACAAGGAATGTCTCATCAATCTCCAGTCTATCCACCTGATGAGCGCAAGTGATTCGGTGATTGTGACTGAAACCCAGGAGGCATGCGCCCTGGTCTGCTTTGGTAGAAAAACCCTAGATATAAGGTAGGTTTCCGCGTAGGAATATGACTAGTCTGACTCCCCTGTCCATTTAGGAAAATGGAAGTAGACTGGAAAAGGATTCCCCTATCAAAGGTTAAGTGATTGGCACTGACATCAGTCACCCTTGTCCATTTTTATGGACAAAGCCAAGGAAGTGTTTTGTTTGCTACGCGGATGTAACAATCTTGCTAATGAAAGAACTTCCGTATGGTAACCTACAAAACTCTACTTCGTTATACCTAGGGGCATGCAAACCTTTTTGCATGCAAGTGAAAAACGACCTTTTATTTTCTTAGTTTGTAGGCTCTCAACCCTCTAAACTCATAGTTTGGTCGTTCCTAGCTTGCATACAAAAGTCTCCAGAGCAAGGTTTCGAATGGGGCAAGCTCCTTAAAAAATGAACCTATCGATGAAAGACATCCTTATTATACGACTGGCACAAGCAGTTTTACATGAAGTTCAAGCTCATTAAAAAATAAACCTAGAAATGAGCAAATGTTCCCCGAGAGTTCAAGCTCATTAAAAAATGAACCCTCCTTCGGTAAATAACCATTGCGATCGCATAATTATCAGCTTTTGAACCTTAGTCATGTTCTTACCATCACCTCCACTCTTTTTTAGCCGATCATACGCCTCCATTTGATTGTTTACCCTTTTGAGGAACAACTGTGACGAGTGATTCTATTAGCCACCTTCTTTACACTGCCGTGATTGAAAAGTTCCAAACCTTACCTGGAATCAGTTGCTATCCAACAACATCACTCGTTCCTCAAAAAATGAGTCTCCTTTAAGCTCTTTTCATCTGACTCGTAAAATATGAAAAGATTGCCGAGCAATGGCCTCTCCAGCTCAATAAAGTCATTGGAAGTGCCATTCCTCCTCTATATTTTAATCTTTTTGGACCTGAGGGATCATTACACAAAAAGATCGAGCGCTTGTCTTGTTCAGCTCGTTAAAACTATCGAAAAGTCATCCCTTTCGTATTATTTTATACTTTTTCGGACTTAAGGGATTATATTACGAAAAAGGACTACTGGAGTTACCTTTCTGTCTCTTTTTAGACTCTCTAAAATTGAAAAGGACCGAGTTATCTTTGTCATTAAACTCGTTAAAAAAATAGCGACAAACTTGTCCATGCAGACAAGAACGAGTTTCACTATCACTAGGCTCA
This sequence comes from Pinus tabuliformis, assembly GCA_031772625.1. Lineage (NCBI taxonomy): Eukaryota > Viridiplantae > Streptophyta > Pinopsida > Pinales > Pinaceae > Pinus > Pinus tabuliformis. The sequence continues at coordinate 483,307,856 of CM062809.1, read as the reverse complement.
TTAAAACATAGCGACAGGTTTGCCCAAAGGGCAAATTATAGAAAAAGCATATGTTATCCTCCTCAAGCTTGACAAAAATAAAGAGGTACTGGTCAGCAATGACTGGGGAAAAAGGGAAGAAAACTTGAATAACTTCATTGGTAGCAAGTCGCTCTTGAACATGACACTTTCACTCCATCACCATGATTGAGTCAGGTTGGGTTATTCCATTCACCGATCATATCACCATTGGTCTGCCGTACCATCCATTTTGGGGTTAATGCTACCAATCCATTTCAGTGTCGCTGATATGTTCAAGAGAAGTCGCTCAGAGAATTCACCAACCTAACTAACGCCTCATCTGCTGCAATACCTTAACGCTCCATTCTTTCATGACCACCACCCTAAACCTTGTATCATCAGATCATTTTCACGTCCACAAAATTATTTGCTCCATTCCGTGTCGTAGATGTGGGATTCATTAAGGCCCTCCTATGAAGGGTCACTTCTTTTCGACGTCAGCTCATTATCCAAGAAGTTGACTTAGGAACAACCCTTTTAGTACTTTGAAGCTTGCATGCCTCAATGGCAAGTTTCTCACTTCCGGCGACAGGTTTACATCAATGGCGTTCGACCGCAAGATTTTGCGTGGTGTTCGACATCAACTCATGTATTTGCACCACGTGAATTGTACTGCAGTACCTTGAGGGTCATTATAATTATCGGTGATTCCTCTCGTGCTTGTTAACAACTTACATCATTGGCTGGTAATCAGGCGATGTCTTTCCATGTTCGACATCAGAACATCTTTTCACATGGATCGACTTGTACTTCGGGCGAAGATTGAATGAGTTTGAAGACCTCGGATCTACTTCATCCATTTGGGCTGTGATATATTCAGGAAAATAAAGACATCAAATGTACATCATTGCTGCACAGATAATCATCCAAGCTAAGGGATGATGGCTCTACCAGAATCGTCAGTTTGCCACACAGACGATTGTCTGTCCTATGTACATAAAAATGAATTTATAAACTTGAGCATGGGAATCCCTGCCTTAGCTAGATCATGAAAATATTATGAAGATAATGTATTGTATTGTATCTTATTACAGGTCACCTTCCAGTTCGAAAAACCTCGGGTCCTCATAATAAAGCATTTCACCCGACATCAGAAGATTTACGACTTCATGCTTTAGGGGGCAACTGTTATAGACATATTTGGGCACTACAAACCCAATCACATATGTCCATAAACCAAGGGCTTCTAAACCCCTAAAAGTGTTGTTTCATACCCTAAAGGAGCAAGGTTAGCTAATTACATCATTTCCTAGAAGTTCTCCCTGAAAAACTGCTCAGAACTGGTCAAAACTGGACCATACAGACTGCTCCATGCTGAGGGTACGATGCATCTCACCTGTTACACACGGGGGGTGCGATGCATACTGAAAAGCCCTTCTATAGGGTGCGATGAGCGAGAGCAGACAAATGGCAGAAGCAGTTTTCTAGGTGGAAACTCAAAGAATCTTCTAGAAACTGCTCATATGACACTTGCCTCTCTGAATTCGCCCAGGGATGAGTAAGAGATCATGAAATCTCCAAGTGGAACCAAGAACTATCAGTGAAATGACACTAATCAAAATCCCAGAAGCTGACTCACTCTCCTGCAAACATCTATATATGGATCCCTCATCCTAGAGATCCAGGGGCTGGAATTTTGTAATTTGTAAGGAAGTGCTGTTGGTTTCTCTTTGAGACATTGTATTGTTGGGTGATCTTGCTTTGTATGAGGTGAAGAGGGCTTTCATGCTGGGAGGATGATGCTGGATCAGACAGCTTGGTTGTAATCCTCTCTTCTACTACTTTTATCAATAAAGCTATTTGAGTTTTCTTCGATATACTTGTGTATCTCTGAATCTTGTATTTGTATATGCATTTGTATGGTTAATGTACATCTGATCCTACATTGGTTATGGTTATAGATCTCTATGCTTTGATGGTATTTTGTTGCCTTGACTCTACAGGTGTTCTTTGAAGCGGGACAAGTGAGAAAGGAGTGGCGAAAGCTCTATCAAAGGAGAGAGGAAACAAGCAAGGAGACTAACGAAAGACCGAGGTTGGTACTCTTTGCTTCTCTCTCATCTATCTCTCATAAAGGAAAACACAAGTAACTTTAGTTTGTTTGTTTCTAAGATAGCTACCCGTCTTAGTGGGACTAGCAGCTCTGAATGGACACTAGTTTTCCTGATAACAAGGGGGTGACACATTGCTTCTTGGAAGTGCGTAGTGGTGCAAGGAGACTCAAGATGGGTGAAGGTAACAAATATAGTAGGAAGATATGCGTCACTATGACTTGGAAGTGTGCTATGCACTCTAGAAGAGAGCCTTTCTTTGCTAGGAACAGTTTGTAAACAAAAAGGTTGCATATCTTCTAGAAGTGTGCTTTACTCAAAGAAAAGTTCAAAACTGCTAAGTGAAGGTCTGCAACAAGTCAAGAACATAGTAACCTTGAGAGAGAAAGGATTCAAGTGTTTATAAGTTCTATCGCAATCATGAGAAGAAGGTAAAGGACATGGAATGCGAAGATTCTATAGAAACACCACTTACGACAGCAAGACAAAACTTGTAGGGGCAATAATTAATGAAAACGACACTTCATATGTAGACAACAGATCAAAACTCCATTCACAAAACAAAAGTGCCACTAAAAATGACAAAAGAAAACAAAAAAAACAGTTTTCAAAACTTACCACGAATTGGTGCACTTGAGACCAAGAATGAAGAAAAAGTCATTGTGATGAGAAAATGCACCTAGCCCAGAGTGAACATTGATTGTGAGAATGAAGAATGAATTGGGTTGCTTATAAATAAAATCTACATGCAAAGAAAGGCATGCATGCTCGTCACTTATCACTTGATGAGTAAGTTAGTTAAGTTAAGTGGAGAGGGTCCCTATTTTCTAGGAGTGCACTCAACATGCAAGTAAGTAAGGGTGCATGTGTGAGAAATAAGGGTGTGCACTAGCTAGAAACAAGCAGTGCACAACTTCTGAGAAAAAGCAATGCATACTTGTTGTTGATAGGGAGTTTTCACTCTCTGTGGACAAGGAGTGTGCACAATCGAGAGGTAGAAGTGCACTCAAGCTCAAGATGGTGTAATTTCATTCAACAGTGCATGTGCAACCACTATTTTTAGGAAGTGCACTTTCTCTAGGAAAAAAGGTTGCACTTTCTTGCGTTTGTGTGTTGTGCATGTTAAGTGAAGAAAGTTAACACTAAGTCAAAGAAAATCTAGAGCTTTTCCTATCTTTAGAAAGATGACACAAGAAATTCCAAAGATAAGAAGACAACACTTAGGAAACTTTGACCTAGGAGGAAAATGACACTTGAAAAGGATGGTCAACACTTAGAAAAACAAGAACAAATAAAAAAAATGGTACAAGATAGCTTTAAGCAAAAGTTCGTGGAAACATATGTAGGATCCAAATTTGAATAGGGAAAACAATTTTGGAGGGTCGTTGTCACAACGATAACATATTGCTATGCCATTTATCCCTATCAATGGGTAATTTTGTCTATACGAAACTATCAGTTGGTCTAAAAAATGATAAAGACACTTTCCAGTGGGCCATGTCTTATACTTTTCATGACATAAAACAAATTGTGGAGGAATAAATGGATAAAATTGTTGCCCATTCCCAATGAAAGCCTGATCATTCAATACATCTTCATCCCATCTTCATGCAATGTTGCAACTATAACTTTCATTTGAATTCTCATAAAAGTGTTTTGTGCATTATTTTTAAGTGATTAATAGGATTAATCATATCCAAGTAGGGGTCATGGTTGATCCTTTGAAGGTTGACGTGATCACCAATTTTCCTCCTCTCTAACTCTTTCCAGCTTTAAATTTTGTAAGGGAAGGAAAAATTACGTCATTTCATTGTTATCCATGTTGAACTCCTGAAGAGTTTTATGCATCTCCTCAAGAAATATATACCATTTGTATGGGAAAACCAAGAAAAATGATTTTTTGATGCCTTGAAAAGTGACTTGATGTTGGTCTTGCTATTAATCCATTTTAAATATAGTTGTAATTTCCTATATCTCACAAAAAATGATTTGATGATCAAAATCATCCTTTTCCAAGAAGATGAAGGCAAAAACTATCACGTCATCTACTACCTCCCTAAAGGATTGGTGGGGGCAGAGATTTTATATCCTTACATTGAAATGTTGACTTAGCTAAGTGGTTATGACATTACATCCTCTTACATAATATCATCATGGTCATAGACTCCAACGACATGAAAATTTTTCTAATTCGATATATTATTGGGTAAGGTACTCAATATGGGTAGTATTCTTGTAAGAATTTGATTTGGATTTCATAGAAGTGAAACCAAATAAATAAATGGTTCTTATAGAGATTTTATTTGACATTCCACAAGTTATAGATGAAATAGTGGTTACTTATATGTTTCCTCATGAGTTCTTACTTCTCATTAAGTTGATTGATCCATGGAATGGGGATATATAACTCTATCTCTAGACTCAACGATTTCAGCCTGAGTTGTCTCATGATGACCATAAGCACATGCACCACCTATCGAAACAATATATTATCCTCAAATATACTCTTTATCACCATGAGGTTGATATAGTGTTACATTGATGTTTTACTCATGAAGAGTTGAACACAGGGAAAATTTTAGGGTTGAAATTTCGCAAATGGGCTAGTTTTTGGACATATTCTAAAAAAAATATTTCTCAATTTGGTTAAAAAAAATCCTATTTTTACATATTCCTTATATTAATCCAAATAAACGAAAAATTATTCATACCTTGATTGACTACGTAATGATGTCTAGGGGTTCAAAAATGATAAAGTATAGGACAAGTTGATCATTAACTGGTTATCTTTACCATTCGTTGTGTTCATTATAGAAAAGTTTCTACCTTGATCATGAACAGACTAAAACTTATAAATTGTAATACCACCATCAATTTTAATGGTGCTGAGCTGAAGTTGGTATCACTGATACTCTCTTGACTTGATATTCATATTATTAAATACGAAACTTTATTCAGTACCTAAAATTGTATTCTGTGATAAGTATCGAATTAAGCACAAATATCTGAAATTACCCATCATCACATAAAGAACATTGAACAACTGTGACTGTGTTGAAGAAGTAAATAGAAATATTTCCATGTTAGTTTGGAACTTTATATATAAAACCAAATTTTAGAAATCACAACTAAAGTCTGACTACTACTACTTTGAATCAATACCGATGCCACCAATCCATGGATTTTAACCAGGCCTGGAATGGTTATTGCCTAGTGGCATTTCAATTTTTGAGAGTTTGAAATGCACAAGAGAAGACTCCAAGGGGCTTCTTTCCCATAATTATTCTACTAAGCCCGAAAAAGAATAAGTCTATACTTAGCAGAGCCCCACCTACTTCCATCTCATAAATTTTAACGAGCCCAAGTTAGCTAAGGCTCAAAGTGTTTAGTTTTAGAGAGTATGAAGAACCCAAAGTAGACTCTAGGGGTTTTCTTTTTTGTAATTATTCTGCTATACCTAGAGAAGAATAATTATGTACTTGGTAGATCCCTAACTACCACTGTCCCATTAGTATTAACGAGCCTGGGTCAATTAATGATCAGAAAATTCAATTTTAGAGAGTCTGAAATGTTAAAAATAAACTCCAAAAGGTCCTTTTTCGTAAATAATCCTTCAAGTCTAGATAAAGGATTAAACCTATCCTTGATAGATCTCCTCTTTATTCTATGCAAGCCATGGAGAAAAATAGAAATTAGCCCACTTTTATTTATACTATGTACATATATACATATATTAAAATAATAAAATGAAATTAATTTGAAGAACTGGCAGGAGTTGGGTTCCCTTTAGGAATCAACTCCATTTCTAGATTCTGCATAACATCTTGCAAAAATTCTTGTTTGGAAAGCGGGTAGAGGTAGATTTTCAGTCTATGACCATTCACCACAAGTGAAGTCTGATCATCATCAATGGTCTTAAATTTGAATGAGCCATTGTCAAAAACTTCTTCTACTTCATCACGTCCTAGCAATCTAGTTTAAAATTTTGCTTTGAAGTGTTTAAACTTGCTATCATACAATAGTATCTAGTCTCCTGGTTGGAAGAATTTCTTCTTGATATACTTGTCATGCCATCGGGCCCTTTGGTCTTGTACCAACATAATATTTTGGAGGTCATCTTGTCTAATTTCATCAAGTTCATTTAGCTGAAGCACTCTCTCTTTCTGAGCTTCATCTAAATCCATCCCAAATTGAGCAACAGTTCGAAATGTATTCACCTAAAAATCGATGAGGAGTAGCACCGAATTCCCATACACCAACTCATAATATCCTATCACATTTATCCATGTTGTTTGGTAAGCCCATAGTGATTCTAGCAACCTATCAGCCCAGTCTCCATGGTGTAGGTGAATTGTTTTAGTAAGAATGGACTCCAAGACTTTGTTAGTAGATTCTACCTGTCCATTTTCCTAAGGATGGTATGGTGTAGACTTCCGGTGCTTAATTTGGTATTGTTCAGTATTAGATTTTAATAGTTTGGAACTAAATTGTGTCCCTTGGTCAGTGACAATTTCTCTAGGTACCCCAAACTGAGTAATTATATCTTCAAAAATGAAATCTACAATAGACTTCTCAGTGGAAGAATATAAAGTTTTAGCTTCCACCCACTTTGTTACATAATCAATACATACTAAGATATACATCTTCCTTCTAGACATAGCAGAAATAGGCCCTATGAAATCTAATGACCAATTTTCAAAGGGTTTTATTGATACCTAAGTTTGAAGAGGCATCTCGTCACTTTGAACAAGTCTTCCCATTCTTTGGCAAGCATCATGACTAGAAATGAACTTCTTCGCATCTTTGAAAAGAGTGGGCCAATAATAGCCCGCATGTAGCACATAATAACTTTTCCTATTATCTAAAAAATTCCCACCATAGGGTTCACGGTGGCAAGATCTCAATATCTCAAGACATCATACACTTCATGTTCTTGCACACAAATACTTATGATTAGATATGGTTTGGTCTGGTATAGGTTTCCTTCTATCCATGAGTAGTTGGCACTCAGCTGCACAATCTTATGTTTCTCCTTGGCAGATAGATTTTGTGGAAACTTGCCTGATACCACATAATTAGCCACATCAGCAAACCAAGGAGTATAAGTAGAAAATCATCTGGGACTGGAGCAGTGTCCTTTGAGATGCTCATTCTAAACAAAAAGTCCACAATTGAATTGTCTCGTCTAGGCATGCCAGTCACAGTAATATTAGGTTCTTGAAGAAAAAGTAACCACATAGTAATTCTTCCATTTGTAATCGGTTTATTCATATGGAATCTAATAGCTGAATTATCAATATGGACAAAAGTTTCATAACCAGTAATATAGTGCCTAAATTTATGGATAGCATGGACCACTGCTAGTAATTCCTTTTTAGTAACACTGTAATTTAATTATGCATGTAATATATTTTTACTAAAAAAATAAATATTATATCTAATGTGATTCTCCATTTGTCCTAACCCAACTCCAAGGGTTGTATCTGATGCATCAGTGCAAATATGAAAAGGGAGAGACCAATTAGGCCCTCTCGACAGTAGAGTAGTCGACAATCTATCTTTTAGTACCTGAAAAGTGATTTAACAATCAGTGTCCCATGAAAAATCAAGATCTTTATCCAGCCACTTAAACATAGGTGCAACAAGTTTAGTAAAATTTTCAATAAATCTCCTATAATACCCTGCATTCCCCAAAAAACGGCTAACTTCTTTTTGCGACGTTGGGACTGGAGTTTGTGAAATTACCTCAATTTTTGCAAGGTCAACTTTTATCCCTGTTTGTGACACATGATGAGCAAGGAAAATCCCGTTAGTTTGCATCATTTTTCATCTCTCATTACTGAGGGATATATGGGTTTCCTAATAATGAATCAAAGCTTTCTCTAAATTTTCCAAATCCTGCTAAAAATCATTGCCATACAATATGAAGTCATCCATATATACTTCCACATAGTCATGTATAAGGTCAACAAAAATAGCTAGAACAACCCTCTAAAAGGTGGTTGGAGCATTACACAAGCCAAACAGGGGAAATCTATAAGCATGGGTGCCCCATGGGTAGGTAAAAGTAGTGTTTTCTTGGTCTTCTGGGGATATTTGGATTTGATTGTAACCATTGTACCCATCCAAGAAGGAGAAATACTTTTTCCGTAATAAAGTATCAAGCAGTTGGTCAATAAAAGGAAGCGGAAAATAATCCCTCAAAGTGGCCTTGTTTAGCTCCCTATAATCAACGCAAATTCTCCATTCCCCATTTTTCTTGGGAATCACCACTAAAGGAGATATCCATTTACTAACAGAGATGGTATATATAAAATTTTCACTCAAAAAGTTTTGCAGTTCATCTTTAACAATTTATTTTAAGGGATGGATTCATTCGTCTTTGTGGCTACCTTGTAGGTCTGATTTCTTCATTGGTGTAAATATGATGTATGCATGTGTCGGGATGAATTCCTATCATATCGAAATAATCCCAAGCAAATGCACCCGACTATTTTTGGATCATTTCTACTACTTGTTGCTTATGTTTTGTACTTAAATCTATACCAATATATAATGTTTCTCTAGAACTGAATTCAATGGATTGGACACCTACATCTCTGTTTCCTTCTAGGTTGCAATAGTAAATGATGAAAACACAACAGGATAACAAGTTTCCTAAAAGTCACTGCTGAAAACATGATTATAACCACTAAAAGAAACAAGATATTCAATACATCTTATATCAGATAAAAATTATTGTAAAATATGTTCCTCGTATTGTTCTTGAAGTCCTCCTGATTGTTCTAAGGTTAGCAAGGGAAGCATGAATTTTTCTTCTCCATAAGGAATTTCCAACCAAATAGGCACTTCACCAACTAATTGGGCAAGTGGAAAAATAGTCAATCTTTGAATTTGAGATCCATTAGAGATAGTCAGTTCCCCATTTTTGCACCCAATGACAACATCAGCTATAGCTATCCATGGCTAGCCTAGGTATATTGGGTGTCCTGGTTAGGTATTTGTTGGAGAAATTACTATGAAATGAATATATATTCCCAAGAAGCTACTATTACCACCACATATTCTAAGAATCCAATAGGTCTAACAACATACTTATCTGCTAATTCCAACACAATAGGTGTGGGTCTTATCTCTTTGAGTTGAAGCAACGTCATGGTATCAATGGTCATTGCATTGACGAATGCTCCAAAATATAACAAAGTGTTAGGCAGAAAAGTTCCATTAATCCCTATAGTTACTATGGGGTTCCCTAGATCATCATATTTTAGTGGTAGTTTAGATATCATCTCTAACATTTGGCTAATTACTTTGATAGTTTAATTGTTATTTTTCTTCCTTCCTATTTTCTTAATGTAAATATACCTAATAATCTTAGTGTAAATAGGAATATCTTTAATATCTTGTAATAAAGGGATCCTTATAAAAACATTCCTTAGCTCGGATTCCAAATCATAATCTATGGGTGTCTTGGTTTTCTTTACAAGAAATATTTCATGGAAAGGAGGCTCCTTAGGTTCCAAGAGCTCTTGTGGTTCTTTTACTTCATTGTTCTTTTCATTTTCCTTTTTTTCAATCATTTTGTCTTCAGATTCTATATGGGGATCCTCCTCTTATATGACCACTGCAGATTTATTTTTGCTAATCATTTTCCCATACCTTAGTTGAATTTCATTTATGGGAAAGGAAGTGATAGCATAAGTGGGAAACAATTGCACTTCGATGTTTTGCATAGGTTGAGGAGGTCTATTATTAATATTATATATAGGTTGTGAATTGTTCTAGGAGGATTTGCGTTGAATTATTGTTTCCTCTACTATGAAGATGGGTTGGTATTACGAGGTAGGGGAAAAGTTTATGGCTGTTTTAATGGAAGTGGTAATGGTAATGCAGATTGTTGGGGATAAGGTAGGTTATAACCTTGATGGAACTGAGACACATTAGGTGTGTATGGAATATAAGGTGGATATTGTGGTTGGTAATGAGGGTATGAAGTTGCAGAGCTTGGGACTAAAGGACACTCCCATAAGGATTCCCTTTCCATCCCTGGTTCCATGGTGAATTCTGAGGTGGCTGGGTAGTCCATGGGGAATAAGATGCCTAGTAGCTCTATGGTTGATACAGAGGGAAAATCTTCATGTTAGGATATTGATACGAGTTGTTTTTTGGTGTTATCCATGAGGGTTTCCTAGATGGTTGGGGAAGCTCACTTGTTTCATCCCCTCCTTTATAAATATCTTGTAATCCTGGTAGGGAAGGGAATTGTTCAGTAGGGTGATCATGGGTGAAAATTCCACAAACTTATACCACATTTATGGGGAATTCCCTCTCAGTGTGTTTCCTTCTACATTTAGGATAGAAAATGGCTAAATAAGCCTTCTCTTCCTCTTGTTTCCTCCTAATTTTCAAAGTATCCAACTGATCACTAATATTATTCAGGATATATGTTTTAAAGTTTTCTAAGAGGTTCCCTAGTTCAGTTCGAGTAACACCACCCTGCACTAGTTTATAATTCCTAGACACATAATCCTTTGGGTTGCTATGAATTATTTTTCCTACCTTAGCTTGGCTTCTAGAATAGGTTCTACACAGTTCAACTATTTCAGCAAAAGGCTTCTTATCAATATCGCCAGAGCTCAAGATATTTAATGTTTCAATGCATTCTTCCCTTAACCATTTAAGAAAAACAATCCTAAAGGTTATTTCAGCCAAATTACCTATTCGATATTCATAGTTATAAAGAAAATTTTCAAGATATTCTTCCAAACTCTCGTCTTCCATTTGTTGCATTCTAAAAATATAATTAATATCTCTTCTTTTGCAATAATCTTGATATTTCTTAAAAAAGATAGATTTCATATCATCCCATGAATAGATAGTATGTTCTCCCAAACTCATAAACTACCTCAGGGTTGAATCTTTCAGGGTAGTAGGAAATCATTTGAGCTTATGTGCATCATCATTGATGAGTCCCATCAATAGGTACATTTTGAAGATTAATATGCCATCCTCCAGCCTTAAAACTATCCTTCTCTTGCATTAATTCACATTTTTTCGTTATATTATGCTTAGTAAGAGGAGTAAAAGGTTTTTTTCATAGTATGTGGCCTAATGTGGATTAATTACAGGAAAATGAAGCATTTTTTAGGCTATTACTATGTAGTGGCTTAATGGAGAAAACTAGGAGAGAATCTAGCGGGTTTTTCCACCTCCTTAAATCCCTAAACTCGACTTGGGATCACCATATCCTATCTCATCACTTCGAGTTCATCGGCAACCGAGTGACTCCTAGTCCAAGTGAAGATCAAGAAGGACAATATCCATCATTTTCGAGATCAAGGAGGGAATCATTCCTACTTTCAAGGGATCTTCTTCAACTTCCATTTTTGTATAAATAAACTAGAATAAGAGCTCATTAGGATTCAAATGCTTTGTTCGGCTAGGTGTAGGTATTAAGGTTCAATCTTGACATTGTTATTAGATGTATTAGACCTATACTTTTTGATAATGAGAAGTTGGATTTTAAGTTGCATCTGAGTTAGTTTCAGAGGGCTAATACCCTTGGGTTTGGGCCCAACCTAGAAGCTTTGGTCCCTCTTCTTCTACTTATGTTTCTTGTTAATTCCAAGAAGTTTATAGTTTCTTGCATTTCAGTAGAAATTAACCAATAAAATCTTGTGGTTGCAGCCTCTACATCATCTCTCTTGTGGGAGAATGAGTGGAAGGATTCACACCCACAACCCAAAAATATTGTGTTTATGATTTATTGTAAATATATTAGTGTTAGTTGTCATGTCTTACATTTGTTTTCTATATCTTGGAAGTCCTCTTATTGATTATATCAGTGGTATTACATGATTAGATATTATTGAAATTCATTCATCTTTTCCATCATAAGTTATTTCATTTTGTTAATGATAAATTGATGTATGCATGTGATTGATTGGAGGGCTAGTTGATCTTCTGGGAAGGTAACCTTCACCACTTCCATCCTAAGATCTTTCATCTTCTCCTTCCACTTCCAAAATTTATCCCAAAACCATGTTTTATAAGCCATTCAACCTAGGTCACCGAGAGCACTCATCCTAGTGCAAGGAAGGCCTCCAGGAGGTCTTGAGCTTGGATAGGGGCTCAAATCAATCTCATTTCATTTTATTCGACTACTATCCACCTCTCCACACTTTCAAGATAACGTTTTCACCTTGAAAAACAACTTGGATTCCCTCCTATAGCATTACAGGCCTGCCCGTAGCATTACAGGCCTCCTGTAGCAAACTTGTAGCAACATTTTCATTCAACAATTTTGACCCCAACTACAACTTTGACTTAGCATAGATGCATAATTAACCCCAACTATGATATTATGATCAGGGAAAGCTCCTAAGCCACTCCAAACCTTCCTTTTCTTCACTTCAAAAATAGAGTAGAGTTAGTTTCTTTATTATGCAAGTAGTTTATTGACTTATGAGAAAGTATGAACTAGATATATGGTACATGAAATTTTGATTGGTTGTTTGATGAAGTGCACAAGATAAATTATTTTCCTTTATGCAAGTAGATGAGGTAATTGGATGAATTCTGCAAGATAACATAGCTTTATTTCTGCAAGTAGGTTAGCCTTTGTCCTTTCATGAATTGATTAGTTAGGGTTTTACAAGTTCAGTCAATGGCATTTCTATTTTCATAGCTAGAAGCAATTTCAAATTTTTCTTTTATCAAGATTTCATTCTAATTCAATAGGAGGAAGGGTATCTAATAACTTGTTGATATGATGTCATTAATGAGGGTGGCATGAGTGAAATCTTATCTGTTATGCATATAACACTCTCACCTCAAAGTTTGTACAACCCTCGGGTTGATAAATTTGAGTTGAGGAGCCCTTGGGAGTTGCAACATTCCTGGTACAATACCAAGGCTCACTAATCATCATAATTATAACTTCTACAAAGAATATCAAACTCAAACAGAAAAGGGTCAGGGTCTTCAGAGGACGTACCATGGAAAATTGGAAGAGATGCCAAAGGTATATTTTTCATAGTAATGTTTCTAGTGACATCTAAGATTATAAATTCAAACGTAGTCTTTGAATCTTCCTCATTCTCCTCAGGTCCCCCTCTTGGCCCATCTCTTCGGTCATTATTTCCACCAAGGTATTTATTCTATAATTATCCCCACCATTGGTCCTACCATTATTTTTGTCATTGTTTATGTTCTCCTCACCTCCTCCTCTATTAGTCATCCTTCGAACAGGTCCAAAAGTAAGCTTTAGTATGGTATTCCAATTGGAAGAAGATTCGACTAGGTTGGGTTTTATATACCCAAGTCCCAAGTCTCTTCGAGGTCCTCTTACTGTTGATTCTACTTGTGAGACTACCATGAATTTTGTTCCTACAACAACTCCTAACATGGTCTATTATTTTTGTAGTATGCCTTGAAGTTGTATTGGCCCCTCTAGGTGCAGTATTTCCTTTTCAGAGGCCACTTCTATTGCATAGATTTCTCCTTCCTCTCTGGTACCTGCGTCATGATCAACAAGGTTAATTGGGGAGGTCTTTGTAGGGCCAAATAGTTCTAAAAGTGATTTTGTATTTTGAATAAATCTTCCCTTACTATCTCTAGGTTTACCTCTACTTTTGCGCATAAGAGAGAGAAACAAAAAGTACTACAAAAATTCACTAAAGACAATAAGAATTTGGAGCAACCCCACCATAGTGGATGGGTGGCTCTTCACTCACGTCTTACCGTACTCTCTCCGCCCTTTGATTTCCCTGCAAAATCATTATCACACACATAAATTCACTAAAAGGAAGTGTCACCTGTACTGTTTGCAACTCCTAGACAACAACTCCAAAAATGTTAGGGTTTCGATATGTTCTTTTAATTCCATAAATTTAAATTTTTCAATCTATATTTCGTAATATTTGAGTTACAAGACATTATGGTTCAGATCTAAGTTGACTATTTTATACTTACTTAGTACGACATTAAGTACCAAATGTCCAAACTCTGTTTCTAGTTTAAAAGTGTCGCACTAATTTTTTTTATAGTAAAGAAAACTATTATTTTCTTCAATGTCACACACATAATGCAAATCACTAATTCATCTTCAGTAACCATGCTGTTAATTCATACTTAAAGAATTCTTCTGGAAATAAATTCAACAATCATCATAAACTATACTCGTAACTCAATTTAAACAATTTGTTTTGATCAAAATCTTCACAAAGAACTAACCCAAGGGTAAAGCTAGAAATCAAAAAGAAATCATATCAATGCTATTAAACTCAGAACCATTTACATGACTTTCTAATTCAACGAGTTCATTTGAAATTGATTGAAAAATGAAATAAATGGCTTACAGTTCCTCCATAATCTCATGAAAATTCAAGTATATTGAACATCAACTACAATGACCACTTATTGGAACTTCTGACCCACATACATCAAATTAATTCTTTCAGATCCTAGATTTCAATCCAAAACCATGTAAAATTTATCCCTCGGAAATTCAATTTGAGCTGGAACATGTTCTTCCAAACTTAGCAATGCTCGATGTCAAAAGAGAAACCTACAGAATCAAGTAATCCCTATGAAAACGATTTCACATACTCAAGCAATTCAGAATGGGAATCGATTCTTCAATAACCAATCACCAACTGAAAATAGCATCCAGATCTACAAAATATTTTAAAAATGATTCATTTACACTTTCTAAGTACTGAATATCCGAAAGTTAAAACAAGAAACAAAGATTCTAAGTACAATTTCTCTAATGTGATTCCACATACACACTTCCTATCTAATTGAAATCAATTACAGAACTTGGTTGAGGTCGGTGGTGGGCCCTTGCCATGACCTGAGACAAGCTAATTTACCTCAATAACTTCACAGATTATAAACACATAAATTCATAGATATAAAAGCCAATATCACTTATATATTAAATTATTCAATAAAACATGAATATAAGTGTTCCAAACTGAAATGAAAACAAAGTAATAAAATGTTTACAGTCACAATTTTCTTACTTTAGTTTCGCTAACCCCTCCCACTAATTCTTGGCCTTCTTAAGGAATTTATGACTTGAAGATAGTTACAACAAAATAACTCAAAAAAGCAATACATGTGTGATCTAGGCTTAATTAAGCTAAGCCAAATTCCAAAGATCAGTCATCCATTTTATCGTATATTTACTGGTCCAACTGTAACATTATCTTTAGGGTGAAGAGGTTATCACCACGACCAAGAACATAATAAGTTTCCCTCGAGATGCCCATCGGTTGATTGGTGAAAAATCTGGAACAAAGTACCAAATAGGTATGTAATTATTTACTGAATGGCTACCTGATATATTTTCAAGATAGAAGCGGGGTCCCTTGTGACCTATTAATTCATTTAAATTGTCATCATTATATTTAGGAACCCTAGCAATAAGTTAGTCAATAATGATTCAAGAAGTATAAACTCATTTAACATCTACTTAGACTAACCAAAGATATGTAAAAATAGTCCTAATTGTGACTCTTACCTCCATTTATAAAAAAGGTAGTTTATTCAATATGGAATGCTTTCTAGGTGTCAAAAATGGAAAAATAGAGTAGGTTATAATGGAAATAATAGGAAAAGGTGTCCAAAAGGGTGACAAAAGTATGGCCCAAAAGGTATGATGGGTCTCCAAATTAGACATAAATTAAGGCCCATCTGACCATCCTTTAGCACATTAAAGCTCTCTTTTTTACATTAGATGACATAATTTTAGCTTTAATATGTTCATTAGGAAGGTTTAGAGATAATCACTAGTTGAATTAATTTTTGTGGAAATGGTAGGGAAATTTGTGGGTTTTGATTCTGAACTAGGACTTGTGGCAATTGATTAGCTTGAGGAATTTGATTAGACGGGGGTAAGAATTGTGGTGGAAGGTAAGATGGTGAGTATTGTTGATATTGAGCATAGGCTCCATAAGGATTTTTCCATCCTTGATTCCAAGGTTGTGACTGTGGCAGAGCCCAAGGCTGTCAGGCTGAATTCCAATTACTTTGTGAAGACTGGGCAAATTGTTGTGGTCTAAATCCTTGTGATTGATTTGGTTGGGGGTTTTTCCATGGTCTTTTGGCTATAAAGTAGAGAGGGTCTACTGGTTCTGAGATTCCTTCATCATTGAATACAGCCTTAAGACCTGGTAAGGATGGACATTCCTTTGTATCATGATTATCTACACATATGACACAGGTTTCTATGGCTTTTGAGTCTAAGGGACACTCTCTTAGAGCATGTTTCTTTCGACATTTGGGACAGAAGATAGATAATGCAACATTTTTGGAATTTTGCTTGTTTTGTATTTTAAGGGTGTCTATCTGTTCACTTAGGCTCCCTAAAATATTTGTTTTGAAGGTGTCAAGAAAATTTCCTATTTCTGCCCTGCTAATTATCCCAGTTGCAGACTTGTTTATTCTCGACAAGAGAGGGTCTCTAGGACTCTTTCCAACTCGTGCTTTACCCCTTGAGATATGTACACATAAATCACAAATATCTGCAAATGGTAGTTGGGAAATATCTCCTTTTCTAGTTAGGTTAAGGAGATCGATCCATTCATCTTTAACGGCTCTAAGTAAAAGAGCTTTTAAGGTTTCTTCATCCAAATTATCCATTTTTTCTCTTTTAACATTATAAACAAACCTTTCTACCAAGTCTTCAAGATTTTCATCTTCTTTTTGTGTCATTTTGAAGACTTCATCTTTAAGGTTACTAGGCATACAATAATCTCTATATTTTCCTAAGAAAGCCTCTTTCATTTGTCCCCATGTTGTTATAGAATGCACTCCTAGACTCATGAACCATTTTAATGCTGAGTCTTTTAATGTGGTAGGGAACAATTTTAACTTTTGAGCATCATGCAGATAGTCATATGATCTACATAATACTTCAAATTCGAAGAGAAATGTTTCTGGATCTTCGTTTCTTTTCCCGTGGAAATTAGGAAGAATCGAGGGTGATATATTTTTCATTGTGAGGGTTGTATCTTCATCAAGAATAGGGAATCCCGAAGGATCTTGATTTCCTCTGCCTCTACCCCCTCCTCTACCTCTACCTCTTCCTCTTCCTCTTCCTCCAATCCTATCTTCTTTGCCATGGACATTTTGTACTTCTCCTTCCCCTTCTTCAGCCATGATAAATTATTCGGAGCTAATATAATGTTCTTCTAATCTTTCTGGTTCCTATATCAATGGTTGTTCAGAATAAGTTTCCAATTCCTCTTCTTCACTAGGAATTTCTAATTATTCTCCCAAAATTTGTTCACCAGTGAGGGATAGAAAGATTACTCCTGTAGTTGGGGATGTAGGATTTTCTTCTATTACAGCTTCAATAGAAGAAGTAGGTGAAGTTTTGGATTGAATTTTTGATCTTGAGACTGTTAGGTCCCTATAATACTAGTGATGCCCCCATTAATATTGTAGTTGTATCCCTTATTAATATTGTTGTGCCCCTATTGTCCCCATATTATTATTACTGTGCCCCATAGAATCCCTCTATTGTTATTTTTGTGCCCTTATATTATTATTGTTAGGTCGGCTTGATTATATTGTGACCCCTTAGACTCCTATATATAGAAAGGAGGTTTTGTCATTTGAATCATCCAAGAATTGTTCATTTATGTAATGTAAAGGAGGTTTCCCCCTCAAAGAGGCTGAATTCTAAGGCGTTGATCTATCTTTTCTATCTTTTTGTGAGCTGGTTTCATAACATTTGGTATCAGAGCTTTGGATTCTAGGGTTTTGCTGCTCCAAATAGGTCATCGTGGCATTTTCGCTATAACTTTTTTTTTCTACGATGTTTCAGAAACGAAAAAAAAATCCATTTGAGACGAAATTTCACTGAACCTTGGGTCCGATTTTCAGAGCTTTTCATGCTATATTTGCAGAGATATGATCAGAGGAAGTTGGTATTTTTGTAGACTCTTGAATTACATTCCAAACAGATGACCTGGGGAAAATCATCATAACTTTCTCTCTGAGCATCGGATTGAAATTGTGTAAGAAGGTACAAAAAGAGGACAAATTGTAGTTTCTTGTATATAATTTTTAGAGTCAAAGGTCGAAACAGTGACACGTGGCACTTCATACAAGTTCACTCTTCTGGAAAGGTCTATAATCAGGTCATCTTGGGAGATTGTGCATAACACTTCCTTGGAGAATCCAATTTGGATCAGACTAGTGGCATTGGAAAGAGGACGTAGAGTGCTACTACAGGTCGCAATTTTAGAATTGGATGATTCAAAATTATAGAGATACATCAAATTCAATATCAAGCTCCTACAAAGTGAAAAAATCTGTGTAGTTTTTTTTAAATTTTTGCATAAGCTTGGTTTGAAAAATTAGTTTGAAGGAATTCAAAGGGCATAGTAAAGCATTATTATCAGTAATTGATGACCCGAGGAAAGAAAATGCAAACACCTAGTAAGCAACCTGAAAGCTTTAGCATGACTCATGAAGAAGAGGAAGAAATGCAACATGATATATCAAAATTATGAGACCAAGTGCAACAAGTGTCACTTGCACAAAAAGTAACAGAATCTAAGATGGATGGTTTAAAGAAAGATGTAGAAGCTAAGATGGATGGTTTAAAGAAAGGTGTAGAAGCTAATATGGATTGTTTAAAGAAAGGCGTAGAAGCTAAGATGGATGGCATGGAAGCTAAGATGAATGGCGTGGACGCTAAAATAGATGGCATGGATGATAAGATGGAAGAATTGAAGATAAATATGAATAAGTTGCTACAAGAAATGGTAACTAATGGTGAAAGGGTAGTAAAGGAAACTCATGATGAAAACAAAAGAAATGTTAATCATGATTCCACAGACTCTAATGTTGGATTGAAGACCCACCATATTCAAAAAATTGATATGAGGAAGCTTGATGGCAAGGATCCCGCAACATGGATATTATAGATGGAGCAATTTTTCGATCTCAATAATGTGCAAAACACACAAAAAGTATGTATTGCAACTTTATATTTGGAACCAAATTAGTTTGTATGGTATCGATGGATTTTCTCTCGTAAACAAATTATCACTTGGGCAATTTTTACGGAATAATTGACGGCACCTTATGAGGATACAAAAAGCAACAATTTTTTTAGCCAATTGATAAGTCTCAAACAAAAGGGTTCAATAATGAAGCACATTGAGGAGTTCCAAAAATTGAACATAAGGGTAAAAAATATTCCAGAGGAGCATAGGATTGATGTGTTCATAGGGACTCTAAAGGATAATATCCAACATGATGTTCGCCTTTGGGAACCTGATTCATTAGAGAAGGCATCCAGGTTAGCAAGGAAAATGGAAAGCAAAATTATGGCAACCAGAAAGAATACCACTCACAACTATAAAGATGGAAGTGTTGTTGCCCCTAGCCTTCCACAACCTATAAGGTTGACACCACAACAATTGGAAGAAAAAAGAGCAAAAGGGCTTTGTTACAGTTGTGATAGAAAATACACTAAAGGTCATAAGTGTGCTGAGAAGAAATTATTCTACATCGATTGTGAAGAGGAAGAAGAAAAGGAGCAAGAAAGGTCAAAAGAAGAGGATATACTCCAGGAACAAAGCCTAGATAAAGAAGAAATGAATCTGACCATATCTTGTAATGCATTGGCTGGAATTACCACTCCTCAAACCATCAATACAGAAGGATAAATCAAGAAGAAAAAGGTAATAGTGTTGATTGATTCAGGAAGTACCCACAATTTTATTCATTGTAAGATAGTAAAAGAATTGGATTTCTTCCTATATCCAGCACCAGAGTGTCAAGTGATGGTTGAAAATGGAGGAACGATAAATTACTCTGGAAAGTGCCATCATATCAAGCTATCCATGGGAGAATATATATTGAAAAGCCCAATTCTTTCCATTCCAATGAGAGGTGCTGATGTTGTACTAGGAGTCCAATGGCTACAATCCTTGGGTACAATAGCTTTTAACTTTCAAGAAATTTTCATGAAATTTTATGCGGAAGGAAAGGAAGTTGAATTAAGGGGCATTGCAGGGAAACTAGGAAAGATAATAAGCTCTAACGGTATGACAAAGCTTCTAAAAAGGAACAACGAGGTGTAATTGCACAATTATGTTCACTAGATGTTTCCACATCGAATTCATCTATTGCTCCAGATCTCCAAAAAGTCTTGGACAATCATTCCAAGGTATTTGAGAATCCCAAAGGTCTCCCACCTATACGTGATCATGATCATGCTATTCATTTGATTCCAGGAAGTGTTCCTCCAAACATCAGGCCGTACAGATATCCCTATGCCCAAAAGAGTGAAATAGAACATATGGTTGCAGAAATGCTTGAGGTTGGTATAATTCAACCTAGCCAAAGTTCTTCTCTACTCCAGTAGTATTGGTGCACAAGAAGGATGGATCATGGCGCATGTGTCCGAATTATAGGGAGCTCAACAAGCTCACTATTAAAGATAAGTTTCCCATTCCTGTCATTGATGAATTATTGGATGAATTGCATGGATCAAATTACTTCACCAAGTTAGATCTTCGTTCAGGATATCATCAAATCAGAATGAAGACTCAAGACATTCCGAAAACAACATTTAGAACTCATGAGGGTCACTATGAGTTTTTGATCATGCCTTTTGGCCTTACTAATGCACCTTCTACATTTCAAGGTTTGATGAATTCCATTTTAAAACCTTTCCTTAGAAAATTTGTGTTAGTATTTTTTGATGATATACTAATCTACAACAAGTCTTGGAAGGATCATGTTGAACATGTTGACAGGGTGCTACAACTATTGGAGGAGAAACAATTATATGCAAAAAGATCCAAATGTTTCTTTGGAGTACAAGAGGTGGAATATCTGGGTCATATTGTATCTCATGAAGGAGTTAAGGTAGACCCTAACAAAATTAAAGCCATTAAGGAATGGGAAATCCCCACATCTGTAAAGCATTTGCGAGGATTTCTCGGGTTGATAGGGTATTATCACAAGTTTGTTAAGAACTATGGGAAAATAACAGCACCTCTAACAACATTGTTGAAGAAAGATGCATTTTCATGGACTCCAAAAGTAACAAAGGCCTTCGAAGATCTTAAAGAGGCAATGTGCCAAGCACCGGTCTTAGCTACACCAGACTTCACAAAAACCTTTATTGTGGAATGTGATGCTTCTGGAAATGGAATTGGTGCTATTTTAATGCAAGATGAAAGACCCATTGCTTTCGAAAGTCGTCCAATCAAGGGAAAGTATTTACACAAAGCTATTTATGAGAAGGAAATGCTGGCAATACTACATGCACTTAATAAATGACGACCCTACCTAATGGGAAGACACTTCAAGGTAAAAACGGATCATGATAGCCTTAAATACTTTTTAGAGCAAAGATTATCCTCTGAAGAACAACAAAAATGGGTCACAAAGATGTTGGGTTATGACTTTGAAATCATATACAAAAAAGGGAAGCAAAATGTTGTGGCAGATGCACTCTCAAGAAAGGATGAGGATGTGGAAGCATTGTTGTGTGCCATTTCTATTATCCAACCAGATTGGATAAACGAAGCAAGGGAGGAATGGAAGAATGATGAAGAAGTGTGGGAACTTATTCGAAAGTTACAACAAGATTCCAGTACATCTGATACATTTAGCTGGAAAAATGATTCGTTATGGTACAAAGATCGCTTATACCTCTGTAAGAATTCCCAACTCAAACAAAATATTCTTCTGGAATTGCACGCTTCTTCCTTAGGAGGGCACTCTGGATTTTTAAAAACTTACCACAAGGTTAAGAAGGAATTTTTTTGGGATGGCCTTAAATTGGATATTCAAAAGTTTGTGGCGGAATGCTTGGTATGCCAACAAAATAAAGCTGAAACAATTAAGATGCCATGTCTATTACAACTTTTATCCATTCCAAGCGAATGTTGGGAGGAGGTATCAATGGATTTTATCACAAGTTTACCCAAGTCTGAGGGAAAGAGTGTCATCATGCTGGTAGTTGACAGACTTACCAAGTATGCACACTTTATGTGCATTATCACATCCATTTAAAGCCAGTACATTTTCTATAGCATTTGTGGAAACAATTCAAAAGCTACATGGAAACCAAAAAATTATTGTAAGTGACAGAGATCCCATTTTTACAAGAAATTTTTGGACAAAATTATTTTCTTGTCTTGGTACTCAGTTAGCTCATAGCTCATCTTATCATCCTCAATCTGATGGGCAAACGAAGATAGTAAACAAATGTTTGGAAGGATATCTTCGTTGCTTTGTATCTGATAAACAGACACAATGGGTCAAATGGTTGCCTCTGGCTGAATGGTGGTATAACACTTCCTTCCATATTGCAACAAAAATGACCCCATTTATGGCACTTTATGGATATCAGCCACCATCCATCACATCATATTTAAGAGAAAATTCTAAGGTTCAAGTAGTGGAACATCACATTGAGCATCAACAACAAGTTCTCCAACTCTTAAAGGATAACCTCGTGTTGGCGCAGAATAGAATGAAACAACAGGTAGATCAACATCGTAGTGAAAGAAGTTTTGATGTAGGTGATTGGGTATTCCTACGGCTACAACCATATAAACAAATGTCCCTCAAGCAAGCTAAGAAGGATAACAAATTGTCACCAAAGTATTATGGTCCGTACAAGGTGTTGCAAAAGATTGGTACTATGGCATACAAATTGGAGCTTCCTGCAACTTCTCGAGTGCACCCAGTTTTCCATGTTTCATGTTTAAAGAAGGTTATAGGTGACAAGCTCCTAGTTCAAACAATATTGCTAGAACTTGATGAGGAAGGAAAAATTATATTGGAACCGGAAGCATTCGTAGAAACAAGAACTCGACAACTACAAAATCGATCCATTTCAGAGTATCTCATCAAGTGGAAGAACTTATCTGCTAAAGATTCCACAGGGAGGATAAGAATTTTATACAGAAGCATCCAGAACTACTCAAGCGTTGAGGACAACACATTTTTGAAGGGGAGGGGCATGTTAGGTCCCTATAATACTAGTGATGCCTCCATTAATATTGTAGTTGTATCCCTTATTAATATTGTTGTGCCCCTATTGTCCCCATATTGTTATTACTATGCCCCATAGAATCCCTCTATTGTTATTTTTGTGCCCTTATATTATTATTGTTAGGTCGGCTTGGTTATATTGTGACCCCTTAGACTCCTATATATAGAAAGGAGGCTTTGTCATTTGAATCATCCAAGAATTGTTCATTTATGTAATGTAAAGGAGGTTGCCCCCTCGAAGAGGCTGAATTCTAAGGCGTTGATCTATCTTTTCTATCTTTTTTTGAGCTGGTTTCATAACAGAGACTTTAGGAAGTCTTTGTCAACCTCTAAATGGAATTCGGGTTTGAGTAGGTGGTGTGGAATATCAAAATCGTGATGAAGTGAGTGGATTTGTGGGAATTAAACTTCTTCCTCATCCTACAAATCTACCCCTAGAGTCTCCATCCCCATGCATGTCATGTTTTAAATTAATGATGGTTTTTTTTTTAACTTCTAATTGTACTTCCTGGCAACGATGCCAAAATGTTTGGTCCATTCAATGTCCTTGAATTGTCAACTAGGGTGCGTAGACTGATGAAGTACAGGTGCACAATATGTGCTTAGAAGTTATTCATTAGGTCGTTATGTATTTTTTAAGATCTAAACTTAAGATGGAGGTGGTGTTTGCCAATTATATTAGTGTTGTAATTCTTAGGGATGTTGGTTAAGTTTCCTAGGAATTAATCTCTATCCAATTAGTTTGTAGATGATGTGAGAGTGGTTCTACTTGTGTTAGATTGTTTTGGGATTTTTTATCTTGAATCTTTATGCTGCAGCTCCTAATTCTCTAAGTGAAAAAAGAAACTTATTCTATCAGCTATGAAGTAATACTATCTGAACTCAATTGTTTAGGAGATAACTTCTCACTCTTTTACTTATTCAATTTTGGCTCAAAAAAAAACCCAAATAACATCTATATTATGAATTGAACACACTTCGATTATGTTAGATAATAAGAAAAGGAAAGAACCATGTTTTACCAGGTATAAAGAAAATTAAATAACATACTAAATTAGGTATAAAGCAAATTAAAGTTCTTATGCAAATAAAAATTCGCTGGCGAGATCATTATGCTGCATTGTCACACAAAACAAAGCAATTGAAGAATTAAAGGAAATCATATTGTAATTGATTAAAACCTGCCACTATTTGTAGGGGCCCTCCACATAGCATTTCAGAGCTTCCAATAAACACAACGCTTGCACACAAAAACTAATTCTATTCACACGGAATTCACAAACTGTTCACAATTATGTCATTCGACACACACCCAAATCAAAGTGCGCCCATAAGTTTTAGAACAAGTCTCTTGGCATAATTGTATGAATAATTCAAGCCTAATATCTCTATCTTATCTAAACTTATATTGCTAAACAGTCGTTTTTCTATTCCAAAAGAAAAACGATAAGGTTTAAATCGATCTCAGGTTTTGTTCTTCATTAATCCGACGGTTGACTTGGAGTTTGACTGTGATCTCCTTCGCTTCTCTTAGAAAACAGTTTTGAGGGGATAGAAAGGGATCCATGAGGGAGCCATCCTCTATCCATATTCACCTTTTTCTGCTGACCTGGAACTCTAGAACCTTGCGAACAATGGAGACAGCTACAGAAACCTAGGTTAGTTGCGGAAACAGACTGATTCAGTAGCCAATTGTAACTTTAACAAAACAATAGGGTATAAAGTTAAATATGAACAAGAAGACATATTATTGCATAACTTCATCAAAACCTGGTAGATATCGCTTTATTTAGATGGTAAATATATAGGGAAAAGAGAGGATCGTTAGGTAAAAAGGATGTCATGGTAGGACAATATTTGGACTCTACAAGGAGTAACTTTGTGTTTTATGGACATCTCTTTTTAAGAACTAATCATGGGAGTGTGCCTAGTGCACTTTCCAATTTGTATTAATTTCTTGGTACAATTGGTGTTGTTTAAGCAACAATCCATTTAGTGGGATAACATGATCTCAGGGGGAGAAGAGTTGATTATTGGGATGCTCAAGAGGAGTGAGCACAATCACTTAAGAAGAAAAAATAGTGGAAGAGTAAGCAAAAATGCATTTCTATCAGTCGATATTTGCAGCAGAAACAATACCATGTGGAGTTTTGATGTATACATAAATGCATTGACAAAAGAGAGGGCCAACAACCATGGGGTGTTAGGGATTAGATAAAAAATTCAAAATAGATGGTACATGTTCAAGGGAAGCATATCATATATGCCCAGTTCTCTAGAAGCCAAAGTAGCTACAAGAAGACTCAAGGACTTGTTTTGTTAATGCTTGTTTTTGCAGGTGTCTTTACCCATGATGTTTGTAGTTAACTTTGGATTGAAGACTTTAAGTGCCTCATCAGAGATATATCATCTCTTGAGAAGAGAAGTATGAAAAGGAGAATGCAAACTGGCAGCTTAATCCTCAGAAATTATTTAAAAGGGGGAGAGAAAGAAGTTTATAGCCCTTTTCCATTGATGTCAAAGGGGGAGAAAGAGTTATTAGTGGCTCATGCATGGAAGAAAAACTCTCAAAGGAAGCCATTCATTGGATGACATTTTGTTTGTTGGATGTAGTGTGAGGAGTGGCCATCAATGTGGAGAAGTGTTGTGTTTCCATAAATTCCAAAAAGGGAGATTATTGGAAAGTTGGAATTGTTAGGATGGGAGGTGGCATCATGTGCATTGGAATTGATGTCAACTGGGCCAGCATTGATGTCAAATGGGCAAAGACAGTAGATGCATGGTTTTTTCAGCTCAGGGGGAATCTTAAGGTATTTGTAGTCTTTTTGTAGAGAATCATAATAGTAGTAGGCTAGTTAAAGAAGTTAAAATATTATATTTATGGTGGTTGGGGGCCTATTCCTTTGAAGGAACTTTTGCCTCGGGAGATCAATTCATATGTTCCTAGAAATGACACAGTTGGATAGTGTTGGAAAATAAATTTCCAATGGTATGTTGAAATCTAAAAAAGATTTCCTGGAGTAGTAGATATTGTCGGTTAATGTATGCAGATAAAAAGGGTCAAAGTTTAAGGTTGCATGGCTCAAGGTTTCGCATAGACCTTGCCTTTTGTGTGGAATTTCTTTGTTAAATAAATTTCATACGTAGGTAGTTTCTAGAGTGAGGTTGGGTCTTGCAGTAAAATTCAAAGGTGTGGACACCACCAACCCATGACACCCTACCATTTGGAACACTTTAGTTAGGTATGTCCCTCTAGTTCATCCTTTGTCCTAGTCCAAGGTTTGGGCTAGTTGGGAAGGAAGTTTTTTAGGTGAGATTGCAATGGTCTGATCAACCCTCAACCTCTGACTCCCGACCTACATGGGACTTTGTACAGGAAGACAAATGGAAAATGATGATTGGTTGGCAAGGATGATTGGCGGCAGCCTTGGTGGCATGCTGACATTAGTACAGGGTTACGTGTCACTCTAGGTAAGTGACATGTGGCATGTGTTTTCACCATTTTCAGGTGGCCAAGTGGGCCAAATTCAAGTGACACGTGGCACCATATAGGAACCAATGACTTCAACATGATGCTCGAGTGACATCAACATGACTATGTGGAAATGTCTTCAATGTTTGTGCCAGGGAACCGATTTGGAGAAGTTTTAGCATTGAATGCACGACTTAGGTCCAAGACACAAAAAATGGCATCAAGTCAGGAATTTGAGATAATCTAGCCTCCGAGCTAGTTTAGGAAAATGCATGCACCTAGCAGGAAAGAAGGTCGGCCTCCAACCTCCTGATCAACATTGAATGATATGCATAAAATTTTGTTTTGTGAAGTTTTCATGGTATAAATGTTTGATAAGAACTAATAGCCGACATGCTCATTATATATGATATAAGGATTGTGCACTTTGGGCATATGTTGTGTAGTGCTAAGATATTAGAGCTTATGGATATGAATGGGTCGGTAGTTGTTTAGAGTTGAATGCGTTATATTTGGCAGGTGTGTCATATATGGCATTACACCACACTTATAGTTAACAGGCTTGAACAAGTCAGAAGCGAATTTTGTCACAAATTTTCATACTTGGAGAAGATTGTCATATTTGGCAGCTAGCCGAAGATAGAGTGGCAGTGCAACAAAGACATTGCTAAAATTAATGGTGATTGGAGAGTATAAAGAAACATGGTAGCAACGACCAAAATCATCAAAGCATATTAATGGAGCTTTGTCCTCAGTAAGGAGAGCCTTTCCTGATCTTAGAATTGGTACAACAAATCAACTACGATAAAGGGGTGCCATAATATGATGTTAAAATTTATGATGGTGTGCTATAAATATTTCTTCTTGAACCCTACGTGACTTAAAGAGAAGTGATGGAGAGCCACATTGATTGAACAATTAGAATTTGATTAAGTGGCTGAGAATCAAGATGATATCGAAACATGGTTAGCCATGTTGAGAGTACACTCAAGCAATGTGATGCATAGGAGTTCCAGAATAATTCTCTGTGTAGCAGAGCAACAGAACCATGGACTGCAACAAAGCAATTGAGCATGGGGACGCAACATTGTAGTGAGTCGCTAAGAGATATTTGGGTGAGTGTGTTCTACTGAAAAAGGCCGAGATTTTTTGTGGAACTACTGGGGGCCTAGAGCAAGCATGTTGAATGCATGTGGATGGAGAGCTAAATGTATGCTACTACATACTGAGTAAAACGAGCAGAAGATGGAATGTTGCATGGGATGAGTGAAGCAAAGGTTTTTGAGGACATCAAAGAGCTAATGAGTTAGGGACAAAGGGTTGAAAATTTGTGATGATAATATATTGAAATTAGGCAGAGTGAGTTCTAGTTCAAAGGACCAAGGATCGAAGAAAACAGAGCTGAAATGAGGCCAAGTGGGTGCCATTACAAAGAGTAGGGATTTCCTTATGGAGTGTAGGTTGGAGCCTGTAAAACAGGGAGTTGGAGCTTTCATATAGTGGGTGTCCGAGGAGAGCTTGGAGATTGGTGCCTCCTGTAAGTGGGTGCTTGCATAAATCCATGAATTTGGTGCTTCATGGTATGTTTATCAAGTATCTGCAAAGAAGGGAGTTGGGGCTTTCTACCAGTGCGTGCTAGAAAAAAGTCCAAGGGAGTGGGTGCTTCCTGTGACTGGTGGATCACAAACAAATTGATGTAATAGAGTAGGAGCTCATATTTAAATCATAGAAAAAAAGATTCATGGTTTTTCCCTTTTGGGTTTCCACATTAAATTATGAGTGTTCCATTTGCTTGCTGCTCATGATATTGTTGTGTAATTTAATGTGATGATTTCATTTTTTTCACATGTTATGATGGTGTTCGCTCACATGAATCATTGCCAAGATTAAATAGAAACATATATTGGCATTAAAATTAAAATTAGCCTTAATACTCATTCACACCCCCCCCCCCCAAGTATTAAATATCGTTTCCAACATAGCTTCCTATAGAGAGAAAGCTTTCTCTATTATTAATAAATTTATTTTATTATTACCAAACATGAACTTTTTAGTTTTCATATTAAAGGAGGCTAAAATCAATTCTTGGATACACATTTGAAGGTTTTCAATATTTTTATACATATATCCTATAGGCTTCATACTCAATCTATCTATCTACTTTTCATATCTAGGAGGAGCCTAGCCCAAGGCCAACCCACATACTGGATGGATGAAAAATAACCCCAATTGTTGGATGTTGTCACCACAATTGTGCAAGGATTTATTGGACCTCGATGCCCCTTGCAACAGTGTTCATCAACCACAATTGACTCCCACTCTCAACCCCACCTCATGAAGTTTGAACATGATACCTAATTGGGACTAAATCCCACATAGAACAACTAGTCTATACCTCATGGGTATAATCTTCATACGCTATAGGTCCATAAATTATATTAATTAAAATTAGCTTCTAGCGCATCCCATATAGCCTCTTTTTTCGATATTCATTTTAAAAATTTGATAATTAAAAGTAATTATACTAAACATGACATCATATTACAAACATGGTTAACTAATTACAAAATTATGAATAATTATATTGAACATGGTATCCTAGTATATGCGTGGTTAATTCATTGTCTAAATTTTGGTGGACAACAAATAGTTTCCTTTTGGCTGTCTAACGATTAATTTCAATGTTTTTTCCTAGTAATGAAGAATGGTTTAGTAGCTTTTAGACATTTTTCTTCTTGGATCTATAGAGTATGAAGCCTATAAGGTGTGTTTGATGTTTCACTCCAGTAATGAAGGATGGAATCAAAGTAGCTTTAGTCATTTTCCTTCATGGGCCTAGAGGGTATGAAGCCTAGCCTTGTGTAATATTTTAACATCATGTCCCTAGGTAAACTATTTCCCTTAAATGAACTAATTCATGATAAAAGACATGAAAAAAAAACAATTACATTGAGCATGGTTAACCCTATCATCTAAAAATTCTTTGAGGAAAACAAATAGTTTCCTATAGGTTGTCCAATGACTAACTTTTATGTTTCCTTTTAGTATTGGAGGATGCATTTGAAGCATTTTGTAATCATTTTTCTCCATAAACTAATAGGACATGAAACCTATATTGTATGTATATGATTTGGTATCTCATCCTCTAGCAAGTTTGTTTCCCTTAAATTGGGGACTATTTCATAACAAAAAGACAAGATTACAAATAATCACATAAAGTATTACATCTTATTTTCAATGTGGTTAATTTTGTCATCTAAAAATTCTTTGTGGAAAACAACCAATATCTTTTGGGTTCTCTATTAATTTAACCTCTATATTTTGATATTAATCTACATAAACTAGTTGACATCCTTGTTATATACCTACAAATAACTTTTCCGTCTAAAACTTGTTTATGGGAAACAAACAATTTCCTTTAGGTTGTGTAACTATATAGCATTTGTATTTAAATTAATATAAAGGAGCTAGTTAGGTGACATGTTTTGTATTGAATAAAAAAGGAAAATATAGTATACTTACGAGACTTATCTATGTTAATAAAGGATCAAAAGATAAAGAAACAATGATATTGTTCCCAATATGGTTTACCTTGTAGATATCCAACAAAATATTGTCACGCGATTTTGTAATTGGTCACAACATCGGTTCCATGAAGACTTGATAACTTCAATGAGCTCTTTAACCTATTTATTGTTTCTTCATAATAGACATGTCCTTGAGGGCATTTTCAATTTGATCAACCACATTGAATGTTATCTATATGAGCAAAATTGCTATGTCTTCCTTGCAAGCAAGTTTCTCGAAATCCTCTCCCCTCTATGTTAGTTAATTCAAATTTGGTAATAGCTAGCTCCATGTACAAGTATATTAAATAGATGGTTTAGGGGTTTTAGAGCTCATAATAAAGATTTAAGGCTTGCAATTTTACCTAATTCCAAATTGTAGAAAAATCTTGTGGAAAAACAACTTTGAGAAACTCCAAATTCTTGGCACCTATGGAAAAATTATAGCCTTTAACTTGTTTTCATCATGTAATCTTCCCATTTGTTGCATGACAAAGTGTTTCCTTCTATGTTCTAATCAACCTTGAATCTACTATATTTTCTAGCCTCTTACCCATTGGACTCTAATATTGATTAGAAAAACCAATATACTCCCAAAAACCACTAATTGTTACATTGCTTTCTAGCTAGCCCAAAAGTTCATGGTTGCCATATAGGTTCCCTTGTCATATGGATGTCGTTCCAAGTAATACATTACTATTCTTTCAAACAGGTGTTAAGAAACAAAGGAGTATTAAGCATTAGCTCTTAACTTTATTCTAACCAAGTAATTCTCTGTATCTCTCCCACTCATTTTTCTGCTTTTAAACTTCATTTTAAAAAGATTAACTAACTTTTTTTTTTTGTGAACTGTTGGGGTTGTATATTCATTAATTTCAGTCATAATCTCATTGATTTAAACTATATATTAAACCAAAAACAAAACAATTACATATTTTTTTTAGATTTCAACAACTAAATTTTAAGGTTTAATATATTTATAGTGAAAATAAATCCTAAAAATCACAATGGAAAATAAAATTTTACGTAACATATTACCTAATAAAAATTATAATTATTAATACAAATTTCATTACCATAAATTAAAGTGCAAACTTCTCTGAAATAAAAATAAACTACACTTTAATTGTATTTAAAATCTAAATAAAGAGAATAAAAAAGCGGGCAATCACAAGCTTTAGGATCCATAACCATGCAACTCTACATGATAGATTGAGATAATTTTGATTTTATATGAATAGAAAAGTTGGATCATTTATTTTTAATACAGATCGTTACATCAGTAAGTCACATGTTCGACTAATAACTTCATACTTTTTTACACATTGTAACTTCCATAAATAGATTATGGTATCTTCCACTTCATCCATTCTTCCACATTGCAATTCGATAAAATCATGGAATCGTTCGACTAATAACTTCATACTTTTTTACACATTGTAAGTTCCATAAATAGATTATGGTATCTTCCACTTCATCCATTCTTCCACATTGCAATTCGATAAAATCATGGAATCGACCAGGATTTTTGTTATTGGCATAGATTTATTTTAGATACAAATTTAATATAGATTTATAGTTTTATTTTAAATACAAACTTAATATAGATTTAATTTCTTCGATGAAATTTTTTATAAATTATTTTTTAAATATAATTTTTTTACGAGTTTATTTTAATGTTTTATATAGTTATTTATTTTTTTTTATTTTTTATTTTAATTTTCTAAATTTTTTATTTTGATAGGTATAAATAAACTTTCAAATTTGATGATGGACAAACATCTTTACATATTATATTGAGTTGTAAAATAAACCTCTCCACTTAATAAAAAGGAAAAAAAAAATTATAGATCAATATTTTTTCTTTTTCACACAGTAAAAATATAAATCAATATTAATATTGGAAAAATATTTTCATGAAAAATAAAAATTTAAGCAAAAATTAATAAAAACATGGACTCTCACAGCTATGAAAAGTAGCAAACGAGTACAAATCACTATTATGAGTGGGAGATTTTTTTGTTTAATATTTTGTCACTAGTCATGAGGTTTGCTTATTCATTGATGGTTGTAAAAGTCCATGTGAAGTATGTGAAGTTTGTCTACAAAGTGATTGTTTTGGGGTTTGTATGTTTACAACAGATTTGTTTGTCTAAGTATTATAAGTGTTTTCGTTATCTTCATTGGAGTTTGTTTATTGGCCAAATATTTTAATATCGTTCAACAAGATTCATCTGGTGTATTTATAAATGTTGCATAAATCCATTTGTCTCCATTGAGGTTTTCCTATTGATAAAAACTTGTAATTATGAGCATCGTAAGAATCACCATGGTAGGGTTGACACAAATTTGATACAACTTTTATGATTTTATTATGATTTTATTTTTTAGTGAATTTTGTATATGTTTAATTTAAAGTTTGATACAGTCAATGTCAATGTACAACAAAGAGGACCAAGATAAATATACAACAACAAAGTATTAATGAGATACTCTTTCACTCTATGAAGATTACAATTAAATTGTACAATAAATATATCCTCTTAGGCTTTCATAATCCTCATAAGCTCTCAAAATCTAATTAGCATTTTTTAATATTATTCACACTAAATGTTCTACTCCTCTTAGACTTCTCCTCACTCAACTATGATTTTTCAATCTAGGAAACACTTTGCCTCCTTTGTATTCTTTTTAATATTTTTCCCATATCAACCAAGTGATCATGTCCACCTCTTTTTGTCCACGACATTTGTATGTTTTCTTCTTAATGGAAACAATCTCATAAGTTCTTGCCAACTTATATTTAAGGTATACATTTTGTTGATAGAAACTATCTTATTACGGATAACCTTCCTCACTCTCAATGCCATATCAACTTCAATCGAAGGTCCTTCTTTCACAATTGACACCACTCCAAGTTCACTAGTTATCTATCAATTTATAACACTTCTCTATGAACCTTTCCCTTCCAACAAATTCAATTATTTTATTTCAACAACCTATCTTCTTCCTTTCTTCCTTTGCTTTATTTACAACTTGTTCATCTTTTCAACTTCCAATATGTTATTATTTATTCTCTTATGTGCACTACATTTCACCCTTTTGCACATAGCTCTTTGTGCAACCATTGACAACAAAAAATGTGCATTGTCTAGTGACCATTCCTTTTGTGCAATCTCTCCATCCATCATATTTTATGTGTAGCTAGTTTAGAATTCCTCTTAATGTTACAACAACATAACATATGTATAAAAGATACAATGAAAATGCCTCATTTACAATAATTTTGGAGTAACATAACATATGTATAAAAGATGCAATGAAAATGTCTCATTTACAACAGTTTTGGAGTTTGGGATAAGAGATTTCCAAAATGAACATAAAGTAATCTATAAATTCATTAACCTAGTTAGTATATTTACAATATGTTAATGGTGTGGTTTGCCCAAAAAAAGAGTAAATTTATGAAAAGCGAGAATGCTTATAACATTTACCCCTCCATTAATATAAAATAATATTTTTCCAATTTTTTTTCATTATCTTAAAATTAGAAAATATTACAACCCTATGGAAAAGTAAATAAGAACTAATTATTATTAATCTTCCTAGTACTAATGTGGGGGCCAACGCAAATGATGAATGTACTGATATGTATTCAAAACCTAACTCAATTCAAATTTATTTTTTAGTTTTATGGTTTTGTTTTTTTGTAAGAAAGCATTTCTAAATTATATTAGATGACCAAATTTTACACATTGTACAATCATGAGGTCCATCTTTGCCTTAGAGCAAGGAAACCAAAGAGTGTAGTTCAAAATTCTCTGCCCCTGTGTGGGGAAACCAAAGTTCACAATGTCGAGAGAGTTTGACATATGTAAAATGACGTTAGTCAAATTACATAGGATTGACCCTCACGACGCATCGATGGTATACTAATGAACTAGGGTAGTGGAAAACTACACCATCACAGTGAGCTTCTTAGTCTCCAATTGTGTGCACTTAGCCTGAGCGGAAGGGGTGTGGACGTGTTGGTATTCATGGAGTCAAAATAAGGTTGCTCAAAGAGCCAAAACCCAAAATGATAGAGAAGTTACCAACCTTTTTCCTTTCATGTTGTCAGTGGATAGCGAGCACTGTAGTGGAGCCTCATCAATGTCGAGTTGGTTCCTCCTCGTGCTTGGGTGTTGCCAAGAGCCTGCACTGTGTTGTGGTCCTCAAGGACCTCCTCCAAGATGTAACAACCAAAAGCACTGGGTCAAGAGGGGGAGGGAGGAGGAGCTCCATTCATTGGAGGAGGAGGAGGAGGAGGAGGAGCTCTACTAGGGGAGGGAGGGGATGAGCTAGCAGGAGGGGAGCACGAGGGAGACATAGCATGGGAAGGAAGGCTGGGGGATAACCAATGTTGAGATCTCTGGCTACTCTTTTGAGTGAAGAGGAAGAGTGTTTGAAGTGCGTGGAGAAATTCACAATCCAATTGGTAACCTTGGCCTTACCCTTCTCTTTATCCTTCAGATGACGGGCCAAGAGATTGTGGAGTGCCCAAAGGGACGAGCTTCCTCTGCAGGTATCCTCTTCCTCCATGGCAACCACTTTCCTTCAAATGTGCAAAAGTATGTTGTGGTCGAAGAAGGCGGTGATAGAAGCTTCATCCAAAGTTTTTGGGGGTCAGCCACGCCCTCTGTCCTGGCTAGGGCAATGTCCCATTCCTCTGTCACTGCTCATGATTAAGTTGCAAAGGTCGGGTATTGCAGAATTGAGGTTAGAAATGGCAGAGTAGAGTGTAGAGGAAAGCGAGTAGAAGATAAACAACTAAAAGGTCGGGCTATTATAGAGTATAACACTGGAGGCGACAAAGTAGACTGCACATTCCAATATGAGAAAGTGAATGCGAAAATGAAAACAAATAATTGACATCCATTAAAGGACAAACTCCACATACCAGAGGACATTAATTAATCTCTCTCATCACCTAAATCCGAAATTTTTTTAATCTTATAATTATACATCATATCTCATACCAATTTCTAAATTAACACAAATAACAAACGTGATTATATCTCTTTGAAACTTAACTCAATTAAAGTTATTTTTTTTTATCATATAATTATACATCATATCTCATACCAATTTCTAAATTTATATTTATACTTCTTTGCTCTTAACTACGAGTATTTATTACATGCATATTTGGCATAAACGAGCTCAAATTTTGAGTCATAGAGCATTATACTTTGAAAATGACAGTGGACGTTGCGTACACGAGATTTCTTTCTTTAAATCTATATCCTCGTTGTTCAAGTAACAATCAATGTAATATTTTTATATGGTATGATATATTGTATTCACATGGGGAATCACAAAAACTAAAACTAAGTTATATTGTGTACAAATTTGGTGCCATTTGCTATAAATTTCACCAATCCCT
This sequence comes from Pinus tabuliformis, assembly GCA_031772625.1. NCBI lineage: Eukaryota > Viridiplantae > Streptophyta > Pinopsida > Pinales > Pinaceae > Pinus > Pinus tabuliformis. Next base: position 483,272,240 of record CM062809.1, on the reverse strand, counting down.
TAAATTATTAAAATACTCAACTTTAAATGGAGAGTGTGAGAAAATCAATTTCTTCGTAATCACATTTCGTATTTCTAAATTATATTATAAAAAAGAAGAGTGTGAGAAAATCAATTTCTTCGTAAGCACATTTCGTATTTCTAAATTATATTATAAAAAAGAGAGCGGCATAAGCACATTTCGTTTTTCTAAATTATGTTATAAAAAAGAGAGCGGCATAAGCGCATTTCGTATTTCTAAATTATATTATAGGAAAAGAGAGCGAGTTTGTTCACTAATATTGAGTCTGAGACTTATATTACAGTGTAGTGTAATGTAAAGGGATTTGTAAATATGGTTAAAATAAAAATAAAATATTTTCTAAATAGAAAATAATATTGGCTATAATAAAAATAAAAAATATGCTATGAACATTTAATTAGTTGGTTATATAACTTACTATAATTTAATGTAAAAATAATTAAAATTGAAAAAAAAATATATAAGTAAGATGTTTAGACTTTATACTTTTCAAAATTATTTTAACAGTATATCAACTTCATATAGATTAATATATATATAGAAAAAAATGTTAAAAGAGAATATTATAATGTCGAATAAAATAAAATATTTTAATATGAATTAATATTGACATATACTTAAAAATATATTAATAACAAAAGAACCCGTTTAATGTGCGCTCATAAAATGACTAAATGCACATGTTATGTAATCCCTTTAACATTCAAAAATACAATTTAAACAATAAAAAATTACACATTGTTTTTTGCACTCTAAAATAATTTTACACCTAAAGAAATTTGATCCCTCTTGACTTATGTTATATCCATGGTTAAAATGGATCTATGTTGGGGGAGCGAGGGGACTAGCTAGCGGGAGGGGAGCGCAAGGGAGACATAGCAAAAGAAGGAAGGTGGGGGGATAAGCAATGTTGAGATCTATGACTACTCTTTTGAGTGAAGAGGAAGAGTGGTTGAAGTGCGTGCAGAGCTCCGCAATCTAATTGGTAGCCTTCGCCTTATCCTTCTCTTTATCCTTCAAATGACGAGCCAAAGAGATTCTAGAGTGTCCCCTGTGTGTCTCCTCTTCCTTCATAGCCACCACTTTCCTTCGAATGTGCACAAGTACGTTATGGTCGAAGAAGGTGGCGATAAAAGCTTCATCTAGAGTGGTTGGGGTCGCCACGTCCTTTGTCCTAGCCAAGGTGACATCCCCTCCCTCTGTCATTGCTCATGATTAAATTGTAGAAGTCGTGTATTACATAATTGAGTTCAAAAGGGATGGAACAGAGCACAGTGGAAGGCGACCAAAAAATAAACAACTAGAAGGTCATACTATTATAGAGTCTAGGGCGACAAAGTGAATTGCGCATTCCAATATGAAAAAGTGAATACGAAAATAAAGTCAAGTGATTGTCATCTATTGAGAGACAAACTGCACATGATGGACACTATTAATTAATCTCTCCAATCACCTAAATCCAACCGTTTTATAATTTTATAGTTATACATCATATCTCATACCAATTTCTGAATTAACATAAATAACAAACATTATTATATCTATTCGAAACCTAACTCAATTCAATTTTTTTTTTTAATCATATATACATCATATCTCCTACCAATTTCTAAATTTATATTTATACTACTTTGTTGTTAAATGCAAGTATTTTATTACATGCGTATTTGGCATAAACGAGCTCAAATTTTGAGTCATAGAGCGTTATACTTTGAAAATGACTAGTGGAAGTTGCACATACGAGAGTTATTTCTTTAAATCTTCATCCTCGTTGTTCAAGTAACAATCAGTGTAAGATTTTTATATAGTATGATATATTATATTCACATGGGGCATCACGAAAACTAAAACCAAGTTATATTCTATTCAAACTTGGTGCCGCGTGATATAAATTTCACCAACCCCATAAACTATTAAAATAAAGAGTGTCAGAAAATCAATTTCTTCGTAAGCAGATTTCGTATTTCTAAATTATATTATAAGAAAAGAGAGCGAATGAGAGCATAAACTTTGGTGGAAGAATATAATTTATTTATTTTTATTTATTTATTTTTAGTTCTGAAGGGATAAAGCTTGAGTTTATTTATTAATTTTAAATTAACTAACAGCATTAATTTTTTTTTTAATTTTAAATTTATTTTAAAATGTTAAAAATAATATATAATGTTTTATTATTTAAATTGTATATTTGAATGTTAACGTGATTATATAACATGTGCATTGAACTATTTTATGAGCTTGCATTAAACAAGTTTTTTGTTATTAATATATTTTTAAATATACATCAATATTAATTCATGTTAAAATATTTTATTCATAATTCACATTTGATATTTTATTTTATTCAACATTATAATATTCTCTATTAACATTTTTCTATATATAGATATATATATGAAGTTGATATTAGCTGTTAAAATATTTTTAAAAAGTATAAGGTTTAAACATCTTACTCACATTTTTTTTCACTTTAATTATTTTACATTAAATTATATTAGGTCATATGGACAACTAATTAAATATGCATAACATATTTTTTTCTTTTCTTTATTATAGTCGACATTGTTTTCTATTTACTATTTAGAGAATATTTTATTTTTTATTTTAAGAGAGATGGACATACTTACACATCGCCTTCACATTGAGCTATAGAATGCGTCTTTGGACTCAATGAGCCTCTGGACTCAACAAATTTAATGGTTTTCAAAAATAATAAATTTAATATTAATTATAATAAATTTATTTTCTCATATATATTATGAGAAAATAAAATTTGGAAATAAAATTTAAAATTAATTTTAATTGTGATGCTATAAAATTCAGTGTAAAAAGATGTAGTGATTGCAAATGAGTGTGAACATTTAAATATGGGCCTAGTATAAAAGTGATGTTGTAGTTTGAAACATTATATCAAATAATAATAATAAAATATAATGTAGGGTCAATTAAAAAGTAAAAAATAATAAATCTATTCAATTCAATTTGTTATATTGTAAATTTGATTTTATTAATAAAATCATAATTTTTGGGGACATCATAATATGCATATCATATTAAAATAAATTTAAATAATAATAATTCATATTTATAATCGTAAACATATAAAAACTTAATGAATTTAATTAATAAACATCCAATTAAAAATAAAAATGTTTCTAGTCTATGGGGAGCAGTTCAAATGGTGATCATCATGTTACGAAGTATTATGTAAACCATTAAATTCAAGATTCAAATCCTGGTGGGTCAGTAATCCAACCTCTGTGATTACTGCTCCATGATGGGTATCACTGTTAATATTGACAAGACTAAAGTCATGATTATTAAATCCATTAAGATTACCTATGATAATTTCATTTATGACAACAATTACTAAGAGAAGGTTTCTTCATACAAATATTTAGGTATTAACATTCAACGGCAGCTAAACTAGAATTGTGGCACTGAGAAAATGATTATAGGAGGTTGGAACGCTTACTATGAGCTTGAAAATAATTGTAAGACGACTGATATTTGGGTTTTGAGTAAAAAAAAAGTTCCTCTTCGAGACCCTTGTCACCCCTGTTACCTTATATGGATGTATGGTGTGGGGTTGCAGTATATCTAGAGATTCTTGGAGAAAGATTGAAATTATCCTAAAGAAATTCATAACCTACAACCTCAAGATTAAAGGTAATAATCCCTACCCTATTTTGTCTATTGAAGCTAGCCTTTCCCCTATTGAAACCACAACTATGTTTAGTGATCCAGGTGGATATTGGTGGCCACCTACCTATTCCACTTAGACCCCCACCACTGTTTCTTTCAGTTTTTCAGTTTCCTTAATCGTGGCACAATTTACTATTTTTGGTAGTTTTTCGAGTCTTGAACTTCTGGAGCCATTTTGAGGGCCTAAACAATGTTTTTTTGGGAAAACAAACAAACTTTGGCTTACTTTTATAGTTGAAAGTTGTAGTCCTCGAATAGATATTTCTAACGATGTATTGTGTGCGTCAAATGGAGATCGTATGCCAAAGTTACGACCTCGGGAATTTGATGTACCAATTTACCCAAAGAGGGCCCATAGTTTTGGCACTTCATCTCCTAGGGTTAGGTTTTTGGATGTTTAGGGTTTTCCATGGTTTCTCAGTAATAAATAGGCCTTTGAACCTCATTGTAACATAGTTCAAAGGCATGTAATCGCGACATCTCTTCTTAGAGATAAGCTACCCTGGCCTAAGCTAGTTTATTTCCATTTCTGTGTGTAAGCATATTTTAGTTATTTGATATTAATGAAATGGATTTTTATTTCTATTGCATCTCTATATATGTGTATTTATGTATTTTGTTGCGTTCCTACATAAGTACAGAGCAGTGGTCTCAGAGAGGTCTTCCCTTTCTCTATTTTTCTTTGCATGTCCCCATTGAGGTCAGGGTATAAGGAGTTAGGGATTGAATTGGTTAAACCTGTGCAAGACCAGCATCACAAACCCCGATGACCTCCCATGGCGGAAGAAAAGAAAGATGAGAGGGCAGGAGATCCTTTCAAAATGTTTCTCGAGGAAGCCCTCAAGTGACATAGGAATGCGATGATGCATAAATTTTCCCAGATCCTTCAGAGGTTACCCACAGGTGACACATCTTCATCCAACAACCACTCTCGAGGTGCGACTCCTTTTAAGGTAAAATTTAACTTTGATATTCCCATATTTTAAGGTCGGATAGATGTAGAAATTGTAGATAGACGGTTGAATTTGTTGGAAGGATATTTTTCACTTCTCAAAGCTACCCCACATGTCAAGAAATGGTGGGAAAGCTGTTGCGAATAGAAGGACGAGAGGGAATCCTCATTGTTTTCATCGCACCCACATGAAATTCTTTCTGAGACGTCGTCAAGGAACAATATTACCCTGTTGAGAGCTATGAAGATAAATACATAAAGTGGACCATGTTGCAGCAGGGAAGGGACCAAGTTGTGTCAAGTTCACAAATGTTTCCCATACCCTTCGCATGAAGTTGGGTATCAAGGATCCTGAGTGGAATTTAGTACTCAAGTACCATGACTGTCTACACAGGTACATCTAGGACAAGATGGAGTTCCTGGACATCTCCTCCCCTGGCATCACCTATCAATACATTGTCACAATTGAACAGAAATTTAAACAGAAGAAGCGAGACTTTGGATCTTAGAATCCAAAGCAAGGGAAAGGTTTCCCCAAGCTGTAGAACAAAGAACAAAGCCAAGGAGGGGTTACCCAAGACAACCCGCTAAAGCCGTAAGTGAATAGCAACACAACGAAGACAAAGAAGGACATGGGGAAATGGTGTGAGTTCCATAAGAGCCCCACTCACAACACAAGTGAGTGTTGAGCCAAGGAGTCACTGGTGGCTGGGTTGAAGGCTTCTGAAACAGATGCATGTTCTGACTCTAAGTTAGAAACCTACAAGAGGAATGACAAAGGGAAGCAGATTATCGATGCGGAACCTAGTGCCACTATTGCCACCACCAAGATCTAGAAGGATGAGCCCAAAGATCCAGAGGATGGGGAGTGACTCTTCCACTCATAGATGTGGGTGAAGGGTTCCCCGTTGCAATTCATTGTCTACAGTGGAAGCCAAAAGAACCTCATTTCAGTAGAGGTCATGAAGCGGTTGGGCCTACCAACCACACACACCTGTAGCCATACACCATCGGTTGGCTTCACCAAGGGCGAGATCTTTGCGTCATCCAAAATTGTTGCCTTCCCTACAACATCAAGCCCTTCAATATGAGGTATTGCGTGATGTTGCTCCTATTGAAGTTTGTGAGGTATTATTAGGCCAACCATACTTGTGGAAGTGACATGCTTTGTATGAGTCCAGGCCTCGCACTGCTATTATTACTTCGGGTGATAAGTTGTACATGATATCAAAGGTTGCACTGCTTACCACCATTTCTTTGATCACTACAAAGCAATGCAGTAAGATCATTTCCCATATCGCGAAATTTGTTTTCCTTATCATTCGACCTCAAGTAAAGAAGAATATTTTCACCATGACCTCCAGAGAGGACTCCTTCGCATGATAACAACAAATGGAAAAGGTTGTCGAGGAGTACATGGATATCTTCACCTCACCCATAGGGGTACCTCTACGATGTCATGTTAATCACTCCATCAATATGACCCCGGGCGCGTCACTACCCAAAGGACCAATATAACGATGCTTTGTTCTAGAGAACGATGAAATCAAGAGGAAGGTTCAGGAGTTTTTCAAAAGGTCACATCAAGCCATGTTCACTACCCTTTGGGAGCCAATTGTATTGGTACAGAAGAAGGACGGGACCTAGAGACTCCGTATTGACTATCAAGCACTGAACAAGATCATTTTCTGGAACACGTATTCAATCCCACAAATTGATGACCTTCTTGATCGGTTTAAGGGGGCCAAATATTTTAGCAAGATTGACTTGAAGTCTGGTTATCACCAGGTATTGATTGAACCCTATGCCTTCAAATCCAAGTAGGGCCTTTTCGAATGGTTGGTCATGCCTTTCGGGTTGAAAAATTCCCCTATAACCTTCATGAGGCTGATGGAAGACATATTGCGACCCATCACCAACTCATTCGTGGTGCTGTATTTGGATGACATTATGATCTTCATTTAGAGTTGGGAAGAGCACCTCCACCATTTTTTACAGGTCCTCCAAACCCTACAAAAACACCAATTTGGAGAAATGCACTTTTGGTTTGACCTAGGTTTAATATTTGGGGTACATTATTGATGAGCGGGGTGTGCATGTGGACCTAGCCAAGATACAAGTCATTCGAGATTGCCCAGCCCCAACCACTCTAACAGAGCTCTGCATCTTTTTGGGCCTTGCCAACTTCTACTGCAGGTTCGTGTTGGAGTTCTCTCATATCACTTGACCCTTGAGTCAAGTCACCAAGGGAGGAGCGAAAGAAAATTTCTTTTGGTTTGAATCCCAACAGAAGGCGTTTGTTGAGTTGAAGCATCACCTATGCTTTGCACCAGTGCTCATATTACCATACCTACAACAACAATTTGGGATTGAGACAGAAGCCTCCGACTATGCAATTGGTGCAGTTCTTACTCAGCAGGGGCATCCAGTGGCATATCATAGTGAGACACTTTCAAACACAGTATGAAAGTATCCCACCTATGACAAAGAGATGTATTTCATTGTACAAGCATGCCAACAATGGAAGCATTACATTCTAGGGAAGGAAATGGTCATCCACATAGACCATCGATCCCTATAGTTCATACAGACATAAGGGAAGTTGCAGAACGATCACCATCAGATTTGGTCCACATACTTGCAACAATTCCATTTGAATATTAAGTACAATAAGGGAAGCACCAAAAATGTTGTTGACTGCCTCAACTGACTGCCAGTCATGGCGCTGACCACTATGCTTAACTCTTATGGGAATGAGACTACGAGGTGGCCATATTTTTACAATAGCGATCCAGAATTCAACAACACATACCAAACGTTCCTAGAAGGAAAGCAAGTTCCAAATTTTCACCTCCGGGATGCATTGTTATGCCACCTTAGACACCTCTGTGTTCCTTTAAGCGAGCATGCCAAGATGATTTGGGAGGTGCGCTACAATTGGGTCACTAGAAATTTCGGGGTAGAGAAAATAGTGGCAGTGGTACAAAAGTATTTTTATTGGTTGAACCTCTGACAAGATGTTGAGAAGTACATCATATCCTGCATCATTGCGAAACCGACCATCAAGAAGCAAGGCCTATATACTCCTCTACCTACTTCTAGTCAACCTTGGGAATCCATCTCCATGTATTACATGTTGGACCTTCCTTCTACTAAGCATGGCAACGGCCACGTTTTCGTGGTCATCGACAGATTCTCTACGATGGCCATTTTGGTGGCCTGTAAGAAGAGTATCACAGTAGAAGCCACTATTAAGCTCTTCTTTTAACGGGTGTGGATACACTTTGGGATCCAACAATCCATTATCTTAGATCAAGACAACAGGTTCCTATGTACATTTTGGTCAACTCTTTGGTTGATGCTAGATACCAAGCTCACTAAGTCCACGACTTTCCACCCCTAAACTAATGGCCAAACAAAGGTTTTCAACAGGATGATCATACACATTCTATGCATGTACAAATCAAAGCATCCACACACATGGGATGAAAGCCTCCTCTATTTCCAACATGACTACAACAGAGCTCTCCATAGCTCAACTGGCCACAACCCTTTTCAGGTGGGATTGGGATTCCAGCCACTATGTCCCATTGATGTAGCCATACCATTTGCAGTTACTCTGGCAGATTTGGCTCATGTCCAGTCTGAAGCTGACAAGACTAACAACTTCATTAAGCGCATTCAGCACATCCACTAGTAGGTACAAAACATATTGGACAAAGCAAATACTAAGTACAAGTGTTGTGGGGAAAAATGCCTATGCAGGACGATCCTATCCACCTAAGGTGTGACAGTGCCTTAGCAACAAACAGAGACAGCTATTCTGGTTTCTTCCTTTATGAAATGTGAAAGAGGAGAGATCAATGGACTTACCAGTGTCTTCCGTTTGTCCCTCGATCTAGATCCTCTTCTCCTTTGGGTGTTCACAGCTACTTGCCTCCTCGCTCATCCAAGAGAACAACTACTTGATTCCTGCGAGATCACAAGAGAACAGCTACTTGCAACAAGAGAACAGCTACTTGAGACAAGAGAAGAACACAACACAAAGGCAGATATTCATATTGATAAATGATTCAGGATTAGAAATAAATCAAATACACTAATGCAATCATACATCAAAGATACATCAGTATATAGGAGAAAACCAAGATAGCTTTATTGATAAATAACAAGGTTCAGGAAGAGATACAACCCAGAGGGCTCCAATCCAGCATCTCCTTCCCAGCAGAATGGAATTCCTATCTTCACCTCCCTTCAAAGCATTAAGCACCCAATGATTCCAGTCTCAAACCAACAACAATTCTTTGCAATAACAAAATTCCAGCCTCCTCTTCCCATGGAGGAGAGATCTATATATAGATCTTTTGGAGAGAGGATGAGTCAGCTTGAGGCTGGTATGAAACTGACTAGTGTCCTCTCCCTCTCTCAGTTCTTGAGTCCACTTGGAGGTTCTTGCTTCCACTTGGAGATTTGGAACCTCTTACTCATCACCAGTCGAATTCCTTGATGCAAGTGTCATTTTGGAAGCTTCCTGGGCATTGACACATTGAGAAATGAGCCTGCCACTTGTTCAGTTACGCTCAACGCAGGTAGCCTTTGTTGCAGTTGACATTCAACGCAGGTAGACAGTGGAGTAGTTGACATTCAGCGCAGATGCTCAGTGGAGCAGTTGACATGATCCAGAATTGGCTTGTTTTTGAGTGTTTTCAGGTGGAGAACTTCTGTGAATTGCTGTGGTTTGTTGGCCTTGTTCCTCTAGGGGTAGGAACAACATGTTTAGGGACTTTGGATCCCTTGATTATGGACATTTCATGCTCAAAGCTGTAAGGCACAAAAATGTCTATAACAGTTGCCCCCTAAAGTATGAGGTCGTTTATCGGGTGAAATGCTTTATCCAGGAGGGTCCGAAGTTCATCCATTTGCTGGGAGGAGACTTGTAATAAGATACAATACAATACATTATGATTCATACTGCTTTCATGATCTAGCTGAGGCGGGCATTCCCATGCTCAGCTTTATAAATTCATTTTTTGTACATAGCACAGACAATCGTCTGATGGTAGACTGATAATTTTGGTGAAATTATCATCCTTTGAGTAGGATGATCATCTGCTGCAATGATGTACATGTCAAATGTCTTTATCTTTCCTGAATATATATCGCAGCCCGGATGGATGAAACTAGATCCGGGGTCTTCAAACTCGTTCGATCTTCACTCTAAGTACAAGTCGATCCATGTGAGAATTGCGCTGAAGTCGAACATGGAAAGACATCGCTTGATTACCGGTCAATGATGTAAACCATTAACAAGCGCGAGAGGAATCACCGATAATGATAATGACCCTCAAGGTACTGCAGTACAATTCACGTGGTGTGAATAAAGGACTTGGCGTCGAACACCACGCAAAATCTTCTGGTCGAAGGTCATTGATGTATACCTGTCGCCGGAAGTGAGAAGCTTGCCATTGAGGCATGCAAGCTTCAAAGTACTGAAGGGGTTGTTCCTAGATCAACTTCTTGGATAATGAGCTGATGTCGACAAGAAGCGATCCGTCAAAGGAGGGCCTTAATGAATCCCACATCAATGACACGGAACGGAGCTAATGATTTTAATGGAGGTGAAAACGATCTGTGACATATGATTCAGGGTGGCGGTCATGAATGGATGAAGGATAATGTATGGTAGTGGATGGGACCCGGTTGACTCTTTCTGAACAACTTCTCTTGAACATATGGCGACACTGATGCGATGGATCGGTAGCATTACCCCAATTATGGATGGTATGGCGAGACCATGGTGATGTGACCGGTGAATGAATCAACCCAACCCGATTGTGGTACGGAGGAAAAGTGTCATGTTCAAGAGCGACCTGCTACCATCAAAGTTCTCTTTAGTTTTCTCCCAATTTTTCCCCAGTCATTGCTGACCAGTACCTCTTTATTTTTGTCAAGCTTGAGGAGGATAACATATGCTTGTTCTATAACTTGCCCTTCGGGCAAGCCCATCGCTATGTTTTAACGAGCCTAGCGATAGTGAAACTCGTTCTCGTCTAAAGACAAGTTTGTCGCTATTTAGTGGTTTAACGAGTCTAACGACAAGGATAACTCGGTCCTTTTCATTTTTAGAGAGTTTGAAAAGGTACGTAAAGTTAACTCCAAAATTCCTTTTTCGTCATCTAATCCCTTAAGTCCGAAAAAGTATAAAACAATACAGAAAGGATGAGTTTTCGATCGTTTTAACGAGCCGAACAAAACAAGCGCTCGATCTTTTTGTGTAATAATCCCTCAGGTCCAAAAAGATTAAAATCTAGAGGAGGGATAGCACTTCCGGTCGCTTTAACGAGCTGGAAGGCCAAAACTCGGCAATCTTTTCATATTTTACGAGTCAGTTGAAAAGAGCTTAAAGAAGACTCGTCTTTTGAGGAACGAGTGATAAACAGGGTTAGCAGCTGATTCCAGGTACAGGTTGGAATTTTCCAATCACGGCAGTGTCACAAGGATGGCTAGGTGAAATCACTCTTCGCAGCTGTTCCTCAAAATGGGTAAACAATCATATGGAGGTGAATGATCGGCCAAATGAAAAGTGGAGGTGATGGTGCAAACACGACCAAGGCTTTGATGGCTGATAAGGTTACATACATAATGGTTATTTACCGGGCTGGGTTCATTTTTTAAAGAGCATGAATGCGCCAAAACACTGCTCAAACTTATGTTTATTTTTTAACGAGCATGAACTATGCGCTAAAACTGCTCGGATCTTGCATTTATTTTTTAACGAGCATGAACTTTATGCTAAAACTGCTCGTTATCGCTTTTCTATTTTTTAACAAGCATAAATTCCGCGTTAAAACTGCTCGATATCGATTTTCTATTTTTTAACGAGCATAAATTCCGCGTTAAAACTGCTCGTTATACCAGTCATATGATAAGAGTGTCTCATTGGAGATCGCTATTTTTTATGGAGCTTCATCTCACTACGCTTTGCTCCGCATCCTTTCTTTATGCAAGTTTGGAAACGACTAATCCTACGAGTTTAAAGGGTTAGAGGTCCTAAAAATTTAAAAAATAAATAGCCGCCCCTCGCTTGCACTCAAAAAGGTTTGCATGCCCCCAGGCATAAAGTACGATTTCAAGGTTACCCCTCAATTTGCAGATAAAACATTTGTTCTACCAGGAAAGGCCTACCTCTTTCAGGTTACCCAAAGATTGTTTCATTTGCACAGCAAACAAGACACTTCTTCAGCAATGTCTACCGAAATAGACAAAGGTGAGAGACTCCGTCTGTCAACTCACATAACTTTGACAAAAGAATCTTATTCTAGAACAACCCCTCTTCCGTGCCGGACGGGGTACGGACTAGTCATACTCTCTCGCGGAAACCTACCCTATACCCAAAGTTTTCCTGCCGAAGCAGACCAGGACGCATGCCCCCTGGGTTCCAGTCATATCCTCCCGGATTACTCGCGCTCATCAGGAGGACGGACCGTGGGTTGAGACACTTCTTGCGTGAATAGACCATTTAGGGATGGTTCATGACTATTTGCGATGCGTGATCCGGGGAATGAAAGTTGGTCCACGAGCTTGACCATTCTTCCTTCATGCGAAAAACACATTACTCTAAAGAGTGATGAGACGATGGCTCCCATGCAATATATATAGTCTCGTCCAAGGAGTAGGTTATAATCCAAGGGTCCTTGAATGACCATCACGTTCATTTGAACGGTCTTCCCTTTCAATGTTATGGGCACATTGGGGAGGATCCCTAAAGGTCGACTGGTTCCTTTATCGAAGCCTGATAGATTTCTCATTTCAGGCAAAAGCGCAGGCGAACCAAGCGCTTTCCAAGCAATAGAGGAAAGGATACTCACAGATGCCCCTTCATCAATAACTGTGCCAGCCATTACCATTCTGTATATTTGGACAATAATTCTGAATGGTATGCTAGCTGGCAAGCGGGGTCTGCCTAGTTGGTTCCAGTCAAAGGACACAACCAGGTTGCTTGGTGGTGGGACCGAATATACGGCCGGATATCGCTCTGATGAAATTCCTTCCTGCGATAAAGGAATGGTGGCATTGCCCCCTTGATCATCAGAGTCAGTGCTGATGAAGAGAATTTGGACGGTGTCGTCTTTATTCTCCTCTGTGATGATGTCATTCGAAGATAGAGCCTCTGAAGGCAAAACCGGGTCAACTGCCGTTTCAACCTTTAGACTTTCGTCAGGTATGGATTCAGACAGTTCATCTTCAATGACAGGTGCTTCGGCTGACCACCTGGGCGGGTCAGCCGGGTTCTCAACTAGCGAGGGACTTGGCAAGAGTTTTTGATATCCAGGAGGAAGATGCGCTCGTAAAATCGGGCGATCTTCCAGAACTCTTTTTGCCTCGTCTAAGAAGGGACAACGGTGGATGGCGTGATCGCCTTCACACAGTCTGCAGGGAAATTTAGCTTTCCCACTCTGTCCTGGGGCTTCACTCCCACTAGTTGACGGTGAACAGTCGACATGGTTATCAGAGGTCGATGCTACCGAATTGTGCAAACGGGGGGACCAGTCTCTTAGTATCCGAGGGATACAGGGACAATCTCGGTGGAAGTGGTCTCCCTTGCATATGACGCATGGCGATTTAGGCCTTACGAGTGCTGTGTGTGGATTCTTGTCAGACGACACTTGTTTGCCCCCAGACGCCTTTGGCTCCTTCTTCTTCTTCTCTTTCTTCTTCTTCTCCTTCTTCTCCTTAGGAACTCGGTTTTTTGATTTACCGGTTCCGTCAAGCGAAGAGGAAGGAGGAGAGGAAGATGAAGTTGAAGGCTGGTGGGTAACTCTTGTCTGGTCTAACTGTTGACTCGACTGTTCAGGAATTGTGGTATTCTGAATGACATTGGTTGAAAAGAGCCAGACTGGTAGGCCAATTGTCAATCCTGGAAGCGACAATGTGGCCATGTGGGGCGCACCAACATCTCCCCAAGAGGAGAAGGGACTAGGATTTCCACCAAGGGGAATTCCTTGGTTGGTGTGCTCCATCTTTTCAACCTAAAGATCAACGCGGGAATAATGGGTGATTGTTCCGTTTAAAATAAATTGTTAACGATGCTTTAGACACAACTTGCTTTTTCACTTTTACAGAGTCGAGAAAAAGCTAAAGATGACTCTATTCTCCTTCGATGTTTTAACGAGCCCGAAGTGACAAATGCTTGGATGGACTTTTTCTGTTATAGAGTCTGAAAAAGGCCAAAAGAAACTGCTCTGGAGTTCTAGGCAGAGGGTGTGCCAAACCTTTCGCAAAACCGCAGAATACTTTTTAAGGTACGGGCGGTCAATCTTCGTGAATGCTGTGTTCACTGCATTGCGATTAGTAGGGTGGCCGACACGGTTTCCTATGGATAAAGGATATATGCCTATAGGGGTCTCCCAATATATACGCGACGGTACGTGGGAGCACAATCCGTACTAGCGCTATCGTCCCTCAGGAGGAATCACCCACCTTCCACGAGATCGACAGTCACTAGGCTTAACGACGCCGGAACACGTCTCTAGCCTAGACCTCTATGTTGTGCGTTATGTTGCAAAGCGTTGTTAGGTTCATTCAGTTTATTTTAAGTTGATCTTTTTAGAAGTTTGCCTTTCAAGGTTCACCACGAGATGTATGATACAAATTCCTAAATGCAGTCTAAAGATGATAAGCAAGCTTTATATCTTTTCAACTTTTGAAAATCCTAGCTACTAAGGGAAAAGAAAGACACCATCTTTTCTCAAAGAGCAATCAGCACACTCTAACGCACTCTTCCTAAATCAAGCATGCAAACTTATCAAAATGCAAATGCACAATGCAGGTGTTCGTTTTCCGCTTTCTTAGTATTGATGCCTACAAAGAAAGCTTTTTGTACAACTTTGAATTTGCTTTTAAATGATAAATACAAACAAGTTTACTTTTTCGAAATCAACAAGGGTAGAAGAGATTACAACACTTTGCGATTTTCGAAATGAACAGCTTGTTTCGACACTTAAAAGAGACAAACTCAAACCAATAAGCAAAAGCAAATGTATAATCAACTGAAAACAACCAATGAACTCTCTCCTAAGATCACAATCAACAGATCTGAATCAAGGGCTACAAGATGATTATTTCACTCATGCAAAGGAAAACTGTAAATGACGTAAAAACACATAAAAACACTCACAGTCCTTTTGTACAAAAGGAGGCGGAATCTAGGCAAAGAAAAGGAGTTATCAGACTGGTACCTATGCTGGTTAAAGGCTGCAAAAACAGAGATCAAAACAGGGCAACAGACAACAGAGAACCCCAGCTGCACAAGGCTAAACTGGTTCAGCGCAAGTCCAACACTGTGGAGTTGACATTCAGCGCAGGTAGCCTTCACGGGACCTGCGTTGAAATGCAGACTGCCTTCACAGCAGTTGCGCTGAAGAAGAAACTCTCGTTTCCTCTGGGTTCTGGGTCATAAAATGCTCAAAAATCAACTGTTTCAGGCCAAATCAGAAACACAAGCAAGGTATAATCAGAGGGATGCTTTGAGAGGGTACTAAGATCTATCACAAAGGATCATCAAGTCATTTGTGAGTCCATTGTTCAGATCATAGACAAAATCCAGTGGAGGATCAAGGCAGCAACAGTCTACTTTGCAGAAGCAGTTCGATTGTTGCTGTTAAGTCTATGAGGTAAACAATGATGTAAACACAAATAAAATGACTAAAACAAATCTCCCCAGTGGAGTCGCCAATTTGTTGTGGGGAAAAATGCCTATGCAGGACGATCCTATCCACCTAAGGTGTGACAGTGCCTTAGCAACAAACAGAGACAGCTATTCTGGTTTCTTCCTTTATGAAATGTGAAAGAGGAGAGATCAATGGACTTACCAGTGTCTTCCGTTTGTCCCTCGATCTAGATCCTCTTCTCCTTTGGGTGTTCACAGCTACTTGCCTCCTCGCTCATCCAAGAGAACAGCTACTTGATTCCTGCGAGATCACAAGAGAACAACTACTTGCAACAAGAGAACAACTACTTGAGACAAGAGAAGAACACAACACAAAGGCAGATATTCATATTCATAAATGATTCAGGATTAGAAATAAATCAAATACACTAATGCAATCATACATCAAAGATACATCAGTATATAGGAGAAAACCAAGATAGCTTTATTGATAAATAACAAGGTTCAGGAAGAGATACAACCCAGAGGGCTCCAATCCAGCATCTCCTTCCCAGCAGAATGGAATTCCTATCTTCACCTCCCTTCAAAGCATTAAGCACCCAATGATTCCAGTCTCAAACCAACAGCAATTCTTTGCAATAACAAAATTCCAGCCTCCTCTTCCCATGGAGGAGAGATCTATATATAGATCTTTTGGAGAGAGGATGAGTCAGCTTGAGGCTGGTATGAAACTGACTAGTGTCCTCTCCCTCTCTCAGTTCTTGAGTCCACTTGGAGGTTCTTGCTTCCACTTGGAGATTTGGAACCTCTTACTCATCACCAGTCGAATTCCTTGATGCAAGTGTCATTTTGGAAGCTTCCTGGGCATTGACACATTGAGAAATGAGCCTGCCACTTGTCCAGTTACGCTCAGCGCAGGTAGCCTTTGTTGCAGTTGACATTCAACGCAGGTAGACAGTGGAGCAGTTGACATTCAGCGCAGATGCTCAGTGGAGCAGTTGACATGATCCAGAATTGGCTTGTTTTTGAGTGTTTTCAGGTGGAGAACTTCTGTGAATTGCTGTGGTTTGTTGGCCTTGTTCCTCTAGGGGTAGGAACAACATGTTTAGGGACTTTGGATCCCTTGATTATGGACATTTCATGCTCAAAGCTGTAAGGCACAAAAATGTCTATAACAACAAGCAGCGTCATGATCAACATCAGATACCGCACAAGTTTGAGAAGGGTGATAAAGTTTGGTGACATTTGCAGAAGGATTGCCTCATTGGGCCCCACTGCAAGCTTCACCCGCTTCGATATGGGCCTTACACCATCACTAAGGATGTATGGGAAAATGTTTCAAGCTCAACATTCCACCATTCCTTGACCTGCACCCAGTGTTCAATGTGGACTGCCTTCGACCACACTTTCCACTATTACTAGACACATCAGACATTGCAGAACAACTCACACTAACAGAGTTAAACCCAGACTGCATGGAACATGCCACAACTGATCGCATCATGGACACATAGATCAAGAATACTCCCCAACAGCAGATACAACTGTATCGGGTTATCAAAGTTGGTCAACTTCTACACCAAGGCAAGTGGTTCACCAGGGACCAAGTTCAGCCAAAGTTTCCCCATGTCATGGAGGCACTCAATGCAATGGGGACCATTTCCTCCTAAGGGGGGAGGATTGATCCATGTGGATATTGGTGGCCACCCTCCTATTCCGCTTGGACCTCCACCACTGTTTCTTTCAATTTTTCAATTTCCTTAATTGTTGCACAATTTACTATTTTTGGCCATTTTTTGAGTCCTGAACGTCCGAAGTCATTTTGAGGCTCTAAATGACATTTTGTTGGGAAAATAAGAAAACATGAGCCTTTGACTCATGTTTGTAGTCGAAAGTTGTAGTCCTTGGATAGATCTTTTTAACGTGTTATTGTGTGCATCAAACAAAGATTGTATGCTAAGGTTATGACCATGGGAAGTTGATGTACCAATTTACCCAAACAGGGTCCATAGTTTTGGTGCTTCATCTCTTAGGGTTAGGTTTTTGGATGTTTAGGGTTTCCATTGTTTCTTAGTAGTAAATAGGCCTTCGCGCCTCATTGTAACACAGCTCAAAGGCATGTAGTCGCCACATCTTTTCTCATAAAAAGCTACCCTCGCCCGAGCTAGTTTATTTCCATTTCTGTATGTAACCATATTTTAGTTCTTTGATATTAATGAAATGAAGTTTTATTTCTATTGCATCTTTGTTTATGTGTATTTTTGTATTTTGTTGTGTTCCTGCATAAGTCTGGATCATGTAGGTATCTTATGTATAAGAAAAAGTTGTACAACATGAAAGCCAAGAAGTTCCCCAAAATGGCTTCTAACTCTAGTTAAAACCACCTTCGGCTCAAGCAAGGTTGGCACAAGGATTCCAATTCTTGGCTCGACCATTAAGGGATAAAGGAGTAGATCATCTCGGGAAATAAGGATAATATTAAAAACATTATTACTTCAAAATTTAAGGATAAGTTGTGGAGTGATAATGAGTTAGATGGGAAAAGGAAGTTAAGGTGTTATAAGGAAGTAATCAACCCCACACTTGCTAACGAAAATCACCTTTGTGTCTTAACGAGTGTTAAGAAGAAAATGAACATTCCTAACATTAGAACTAATTTGCATGAGCTTCAAAGTGAAATTGGGAGTTGGTTTATTCCCAAAACACCTTGGAGCAAAAGAATATGTCTCCTTTGCGATACTAAGAGAGTCGAAGATGAAAAACACCTTCTCTTGGATTTCCCAACCCTTACTCACATCCATTCTCATTTCAAAACATTTGCACCACTACCAACCTCCTTGACTTGTTAAGTCAGCAAAACTACAATGACCTCGAGCACTTTTCTCGTCTTTTTTATCAGAGAATAAAATTTTAAATAATCTTAATTATTTGCTTCTTTCTTAAAGTCTGGTAAATTATATTAATCTAAATAAATGTTCTTCATTATCATATAAATAGTAATTATAAAGTAAAATTCATTTAATTATATAAATTAAATTAAAATAATAATTAATATTTATAACCATTATATCTTAATAATAAAGAATAATATTTACCTTTCCATGCATTTATGTAATATTCTTTTTTAATTTTGAGTTGTTTTTGACATAATTGATAACTATTAAAAAGCGTAAATTTATATGTTAAGATTCATTGTACAACATTATTTTCGACACTCTAATGTTGTATTTAAAATGACGACACCTTAAAGAAAGATTCGATGCGTTTTGCTTTGAAAACAAATGAAAAAGTAATTGTGCTTTGAGACTGATATGATTAAAGGAAAAAAAAATTATTGACTAAAATGTGTTAAAAGATTTTAGTGTATGTACTGGTGAATAATTTGTTTCAGAATTGTTTGTTGTATTGATATTAAATATGAAAAGCTGTATTTAATAGGAATATAGGTTAGTTTTAATTTTGGAATTACAAAAGGAAGGATTAAATCTCTTAAAATACAATTTTTTAATATAAAGTTATAAATTTTTATTTTTATTTTAAGTTGTTTTTAAATAATTGATAACTTTATATATATGTTAATATTTATTGTACAACATTATTTTCATATTCTAATGTTATATTTAAATTGACATTCGATGTATTTTATTTTGAAAACAAATGAAAAAGTGGCGTGCTTGGAGATCAATATGAAAAAAATTAGATAAATTTTTAATGATTATTAAATAAAATTGTTAAAAGATTTTAGTTTACATATTGGTGAATAACTTGTTTTAAAGTTGCAAAATTTAGGCTTCTGTGATCCACATCAAATTTATAGAGAAAAAATTTCGGTAAAAATCACATCTTTCTTCATTTGTCGACGCGTTTCGAACCAACAAGTGTGATTCAACGTCAGGACAAGTTGAAGAACCAGACCATGGGCGCAGTTTAAATAGAGAGAGCAGATCATCCAACGACTATAGAGAGAGCAGATCATCCAACCACTATCTTTGACCACTAGGAAACTACTATATTTGACCGGGACCACTAGGAAACTACTATATTTGACCGGGAACTGTACTGAACTGGGGATAGGGAAATTCGATTAATTCAAAAGTTAGTTTTTTTAATTATATTAAATTAGATTTAACAGGTTATATTTAAACTAATAATAAATTAAATTATTATCAACAAATATTATTAAATAAATTAAATTTGTTTGTTGATTGCTAAAAATTATTTTAATGTTATATGTTCAAGAATTCTTATTCAATTTATGTTAAAGTTATAATGGGATTAAAGTTATGAAAAGTTGTATTTAATATGAACATAAGTTCATTTTCCCCGGATGCGGGTGCTTGAGGAGATGGGACGGGCGATCACCTGCGGCCACCTGCCCGCCATGCGCAAAGGAGTTGTCTACACATGGGAGATGGGACACTCTCAGCTGCAAGGAATAGGAATTAAAGGCATACAGCAGAGGAGCATAAATGCTCCGTTCACCTCAGCATGCGAAGCAGGGTCAGGCTCCTCGGCTCCCATGAATGCCATAGTAATGGCGGGAGAACCTCGAGGCAAAGGCAAATGGGTTATATATGTCTGCGGTATGGGACTAACAATGCGAATTCAGGGTCTGTTCTGTTTGTTTCTGCAGCCTCTGGCGCTGCTGATCGCTCCAAGCTTTCGTCTTTCTGCCTGGGCCACTCACCCGCATGCATATGGTCTTTCCTTGGCTGTTCTGGGATTTAATTCTGCGGTGAGCTCTATCTCGGCCTCAGACATAGAGACTCTGTTGGGCTCTGCAATCATGGTTCGGCCTCGACAGAGAATGCTCAGCCGTCGAGGCACCTCCCGAGGCGGGTCCTCGCGCCCCCCAGTCGACGAAGACTCTCCCCATCACTGCCATTGCCACTGCCCTCGCACTCAAGGAGCAAGCCTCCTTCGGTCCAGCCAATTTCTGGATGCCAGCGCTCCTGGGTCCTCTTCCTCGCCCTCCTTTGGCTCAACAATCTTCAATTTCAACAGTTCTTTGAACCGTCCCCGGATCAACACCCACGTTTCGGTGCTCTTCATTGAGGAAACCCAAGATGAGGGCGATTCCAGAGCCCATCGGGGGACGATGCCTTCTGATGGCTCTGCAAGAGCCATGGAGACACCCTCTGCAGATCCTGTGAATGTTTCGGATAGGCCATTTGCTGGTCCCACGAGTGCAAGGGAGACGATGATCAGCCAGAATGAGGATGTCAAGATGGAGCCCGTTCCGACAGCTACGGAGGAGGCTCAGGACATGGCGGAATTCGGGTGGTGCAGGGTAGTGGAGGAGGATCCGGAAGACTAGCTGCAACTTCTTTTCAGGTCTCTGCGGCCCAATAGTGCGGGCATTTGGTAATTCTTGTTGTTTTCGGATATGCTCCTGTGTCAAAGCTGTGGTGTTACTGTCTGTGTCAATGTTGTTGGGAATTTGTCTGTGTTTAGGTTCTGGGACTTTTTTTCTCTGTGGTTGGGAAAGTTTTTGGCTCCCCTGCGCGGGATTAGTTTGTTGTTCCACTGGCGCCCCTGCGTGGGATTGCTTTTTGGTCTGGTTTGTCCTCTGAGACTGCGGAAGCTGTTGTTCCATGCTGCCACCACCTTCAGGCAGCTGGTTCTTCTTGCCATGTAATGATGTAACTGTTCTCTGTTAATGTAAATAATAGAATAGTTTTAACGAGAAAAAAAAAACATAAGTTCATTTTAATTTTAGAGCTACCAAACAATCAAAGGGATTAAATATCTCAAAATACAAAACTACTTTTGAGTACAAAACTTGAGAAAGGTTTGCACCTTTATGTTGGTTTTTAGCAATACACTAATAATTTATTTTAACTATAAGATTTTTTTTTTTTTTTACACTTGTTTTATATAATATTTACATAGTTGACATTGAAATATTTTATTTATATTTCACATTAACATGTCTCGTCATAGCCTAAAATATAAAGCAACATATATCCATAGGATTTTCTCTATATACGTGTGTGTGTGTTTGTGATTGTATATATATGTTTCTCTTGTTATTAATTAATAAAAATTCAATTGAAGTGACATATTCAATAATAGAAAACATATATGTTTAAATTTTTTTCATTACATAACATATTCAGCTTATATATATAGTAAATTACAACATCTCTCAGAGTTACTCTACAACCCAATATATGAAGGAGATATTTTTATTTTTTTAGTAAGGTAACATTATATATATATATATATATATATATATATATATATATATATATATATATTACAACATCTCTCTCATTAGGTTGAGAGGCACTCTATAATCCAGTATATGAGGGAGATGTATTGGGTTGTAGAGTGCCATTTGGTACAATAACTATAACAATTAATCTTTACAAGTTACCAATTTTCCATAAATTCCCATTATTATTACAAAAAATAATTATCAAATAAAATACCACATTTTTTAATAGATATTTATATTATAAATATAAATTATTTAAGTTAAATGAAAACAAGCTATATTGTTTCTTTCTTGATTAAAATGGTTATTCAATAAATCTTAAAATCTTAAAATGTACTTTATTAATCGTGACAATAAAATTAACATCATTAGAATATGATTTTATAACCTAATTACATCTTCACAAAAACTTTTGGCTTACAAAAAGCATAATAATATTGATACATTAATTTCCCCATAATTTAAATACATTATTAACATTATAATTTCCCTCCTAATTTATTCCTTATTCAATGAAATTTATTTAATAATTTCTTTTAAGAAAGAGTGCATTTATAAAATTGTAGGAAGGAGTTTGAACATTATTTTTATTTTATATTATCTAAATCTAACTTTAGTGAACCTAATAATTAAAAATACAAATTTAAAGTCACATTGACTATCAACACTTTCATTTATTTTAATAATTAAATTACTTTAAAAAATAATAATAAAAAATATAATTTTAATCAATTTTATCACATAATTATTTTTCAAAACATTTTAACTCAGTGACATCAGCTTAATCTTAATACTTTAATTTCCGCCCTATTCTAAATATAACAATACCATTGTAAACAAAATTAATTTTCTTCCGTATTCAGCAAGCTTTTTTTATATATGGAAACCATAAACATCATTATCATATAATAAATCTAAATTTAAAATATAAACAATCATAAATTATTATTTATGCGAATACACTTACTGTAATATCTTTTATAAATATTCCATTGCGATGAAGACATGTCCGATTGAAATGTCTTTTTCCTCATTCTAAAGCAGGTATTCCTAATCTATAATTAAATTTCTTTAATTTCTTATTAAAGAATCAAAATAATTAGATTAATAACATTTCAAAATAATACACCCAATGAGAATATCGAAGCATTATGCACTAGTCATTTTCAAGATTGGACAATAAGCTATTTTCTTGTGATAATTGAGACCTGTTACGAAAAAATTTCTGGCCAGGGATTCATATAAAATCTGCACAAGTGTGTGTTAAATTCATTAATGATCTTAACCAATTGCCATTTAGCACAGTGCTTTGATATATATACAAAGTGAAATTATTGATGACAAGGTCCTTTCATGTCTTCAAAATAAGTTAGGTGATTGATAGCTTGGTTTGCATGTATAAAGAACCATCAAATTTATTTACATATGAATGTTTTTACCAATGAAACTACACATCATTTTGTTTCTCAAATGAATGGAAAGTGTACTAACTCCATTAGGTAATTGCAACTTAATATGCCATGAACTCATTTTTTATAAACAATATTTCACCATCTATAATGACATAACATTGTATAAATCCTATTTAGAAAGAATTAAATCTATATAATGATTATACATTGACATGATAATTTGGTAATCATCTCAAGTCCAAATTCTTGTTGATTAAATAAAATTTGCACATCATCATATGGAGAGCCTATAGTATAATTCTTAAAATGAAGTTTCGTGTAATTACATGTTATTTGGTTTTAGGGAGAACGTTAAAAGCTTTAAGATAAGAAAAGAAAAGGTAAGACGAAATATTTTTAGATTAATTAAAAAAATAATTTTATTTGGTTATTTAATGTTATACATTAATTAAGGCAGTTTATTAAGGTTTATATTAAATAGATGATAACAACTTTTTAATAAAGAAAGTGTAACTAAATTATGGTTAATTCACTAATCCTTTTTCATGGACTAAACTAAGTGTTGGAATAATAGACGAAAGAAACAAAAATAATTTATTTGGATGAATGTTTTTGTAGGCATTGAAGTTGTTTACAATGAATATGATATTTGTGATAGGCCTCTAAGAGAGTTTCCACTTCTAGAGCAAACCTACATCACATAGATCAATCCTCTTGAAAAATAGACTTATGCTTAATCTCCAACACAATTCAATATATAATGCTAGACCTACCATACAAAATAACATAGTAATGGAGTACTAAATGGTGACCAAAGTTCTCATAGAACGTTGACACCTCCCTTTCCCTAGCTATCTTAGAACCTCCCTTGAGTTAGTGGGGTTTAATCATCTAAAGTGTTGCGAGGGACTAAACTCATGGAGATTCCCTATGACCAAACATCAATCCTTTAAGATTAGAATCGATATAATAGTAAGAGATTTTTATAGAGATTTTGATGAGAAAATATGCAAGCATTCTAAGAACATGGAAAAGTAGTTAGGAAGCTGCATTATCAAGGTTAGATGCCAATACGAGTGTGTAACTACAAGATATATTAAAGAATAGAAAAACCAAAGAGGCTTTACAAAGAGGAAACTTGACATATAAATAGTGAAAAGAAATAATGTAAAATAGTAACTAGTGAACATTAAATTATCGTATGGACAGAGAAATTTGTATAGAAAAGTCATATCATAGTTTTGACCTCAAATCATTAGTTTGTTAGCTTATACCATATGTTATTTTCCAAATCATGCCCTCTATTATGCAAATTATGACTTATAGCCACACCATAGTGGAAAGAATCCATGAGTCACATGGTGCCCAAAAGATATGAATGATTAAGGAATATTGACGAAGTAAACCCCTAACCAAGCAACCCAAAACAGATTCAGTCCATTTGGGACCTAAAATGAAGTATCCTAAAATAACTCTAGGTCACATTAGGGGCACAAAGCCCTAAAATTTTTCGACAGAGTGAGTGAAGAAAAGGTTCTAATATGGCCAAATTAATGAAAAAACCCAAATAAAGTGGCTAGTTATAACAACTACAAGAATCAATTAAATTCAAAACACCTAAAATCAAATCCATATAGACTCGAAAAGAATGCAATAAGCTAGTGATACCATCGAGAATATCTTGAGCAATTCCAAAAATTGTCCATCCTAGATATGAGTTCGAAATATTGATTTAACATCCTTATTTGAGGATATAATGGTAGATGGAAATTATCTATATATAACACATATTGAGGCGACAACTATAGATGTAGTACTAGTGGAGGAAACAAAGGAAATCACAACATTAATAAGAGGAACAAAGTATGTGTAGGGAATATTGAGGTGGTAAAAGGATCTATCAAACCTTAAATGGGTGTAATGATAATATGTGGGATCCTTTGAAGTAGTGGCGGAGATGGAAAATGATAAACTCCCACTTGTTAGAATATTAGAATATGGCCCATGTAATGATAATATAAGGATGCCTCTAAAGTAGTAGTGGCATAGCAGGTGATAAATCATGTCATATAATATTAGAGTATGGCCCCTGTAATGAGAATGTTGAGCACACACTTATACTAAGAGGGAGGAGGGGGGTGAGTTAGTATGAGACAATTTTTACTTATTTAAAAATTCATGCACCATGGGAAAACATTCACATATGACATCTATCGGCTGCAAAACATGGAACACAAATTTATGTGGAAACCATTTCAAGAGACAAACAAAAGGATTTTTTTTTTTTTTTATGATTCTTTTATAGGCATCAACCTTTTATTACAAATATTTGTAGGAAACAACCTATTGGACATACGCATCCCCACTGGAATAAACTTTGGTATGCACCAATCTACTCTTCTAGATATTTGTAGACACCAAGATACTAGAGACATTGATCTCTTTGTTTATGAGACACCAAATTTCATATAGCTTCTTTAAAAATGATATGTTCACCAAAACACTAGATTTGATTGCTACTTCTTTATATCTTCTCATTGATGTCCCAAGTGAAAGTTATGGTAACTTTTCCAAAAGTTTTTTTATTTTTGACCCTTTACCAAGAACAAACTTTTATAGTGTGTCATGTATCTAATTCTTTGTATTTGATTCAATTTTTCGCCTAATTCATTTATGCATGTCTCCTAAAATCTCTAAAAATTTCACAGTTTGATGTTTCCTAGAAAACAATATAGCATAAATGTCATTATTTATCTTTTGAAATTGATTTCAAGGCCATTCATCAACTCCAAATTCCAAAGGTATATCCTTGAAACTATAATGAACTAGAATATGAAATTTTTACTTGACATACTTTAACTTTGTTTCTCAGCATGATCAAAATTTCATGGTTTGATTCTTCACGGAACGTGAACTTGTTTAAAGTTGACTTTAGGACCATTCACAAACCCACATTCCACAAGGTATATCTTCAAAATTACAATGAAATAGAAAATAAAATATTTACTAGATGTACCTTGAACTAGTTTCTCAACATGCTCAAATTTTGACGGTCTGATTCTTCATAGAAAATGAACTACAGTTAAAGTTCCAAGTTCAGTTGTTTAAAAATTATTTTAGAACCACTCACAAACCATAACTTCCATAGAGTATATCTCCAAAATTAGAAAACAAAAATATAATATTTTTACTATATGTACCATGTGATGTCTTTTTGATCTACTCCAAATTTAATGGTATGAAAAATCCTAGAAAATAAATTATAATGAAAATATTGAGATGACTTGTTTGAAATAGAATTAAGGAACAATCACAAACCCTGACTTCCATAGTGCATATATACGAAAGAAAAATGAACCAGAGTGTGAAATTTTAAGTATACGTGCCCCTTGATCTCCCCTTAATATTCTCAATATTTCACCATTTGAAACAT
This sequence comes from Pinus tabuliformis, assembly GCA_031772625.1. Taxonomy (NCBI): domain Eukaryota; kingdom Viridiplantae; phylum Streptophyta; class Pinopsida; order Pinales; family Pinaceae; genus Pinus; species Pinus tabuliformis. The sequence goes on along the minus strand of CM062809.1, from coordinate 483,245,828 downwards.
CCCAAAAACAAATAATAGCAAAAATTCCAAGATGAGTCTTTTACTCCATAAATTACAGTTTTGTTCACATGCACTTTGCTTCCAATGCTTTCTCCTCTTATACGTATCATATCTCTTCATGAAAATACATGTTAATTTAAAATGTTGTTGATTGTGTTGGTCAGGTTCAAGGGGAGCTTGTTGAATATGTTTCCATTTATGTCATTGCTGAATGTATGTTATCATGACTTGTTGAGTGTAAATTGTCTAGTTTGACGTCATGGATGAAGTTGCACATTTGAGTAGTCCATTGTTAAAGGAATTATTCTTCAATTCCTTAGTCCAAATGGGAAGGAAAAGTGTATAGTTTTCTAATCTACTCAGAGACCTTACTAATGATATATGGCACTTTTCCTAACCCCAAAGGAATGCAGAGAAAATTAGGTTCAAAGTGTAGTAGTACTGGAAAAGTTCCAACTTAGGTCACAATTATGTGGATTCATCAGTTTAGGAGCCCATCAGCCATTGGACCATTAGAAGATACATTGAGAAGGAGGAAGGTAGAATGGAAAAGGTTCATGGAGGTAAAGCCTGGCGTCATCACTCCCAGTCATCAAGGACCAATAAGATAAGCACACATGGGATAAGTGCCTATCAGGCCACTAGGCCATTGGCATTGTTTCATAACCATCAAAACAAGTCGAACAGTACAACAACCCAAGATCCTGACAAATATGGATGATAGGTGGCACCTTCATGTAAATGATAGAGTGGCAATGACATGGCTCAAAAGATCATGTGGCATCCTTAGGGTGATATCACATGGCACTCGTTTTGGGAACTTTGGGGAGGAAAAGTGATAGATGGAAGTTTAAATGTGGCTTGTGCAGGAAAGCTTTGGAAACATGGCAGGTTTCAATTGATCGATACAAGTGACATGGATGGTACAATTGGTAGGTTGACTTGGCAAGGTAGTAGGGCCTAACTGGAATAGTTATCTAGGATCCAAGTGTCTCGGGGTGCAAATAGCAAGAATTTTTAGCTTAATCTTAGATTCTATATTTAATTCAAGTCAAACATACTAAAAGGGAGTCAAAGTTCTGCATGGTCAAGTTTTCAGGTGAGAGGAGGTATTCAGGTATCCGAGCCTTCTAGAGTGTAGTAAGTTAAGTTGCTAACAAGCGACCCAAATCTAGATTCATCTAAAGGTAATTGTAATGGTCAAGGTTCCACATATGTCACAATTTCAAGGTATGGAAATTGCTCTAGATATCCAAGAATCTGAGGGTTGAGAAGTGCACACATTTTTGGTGTATCAAGAAAGGGACAGATGTTAGATCTCCTAGATACTTACCTTAGCATCATTCCCAAGGAGGAGTGGATCCCACCTTTATTTTTAAGTGTTACTCAGGCCTGGAACAATTTGGCTATGCTGTAGAGAGAAAAAAGAGGAAGGGATCAAATCCCAAATCCATAGATTTATTTGAATGCAAGAATATTCAAACTTTGCCTGCATCCAGAAGCATGCTACTAGGTGTGGCTTAGAAAATGATCAAATGCTAGATTTAAAGGAAAGTTATTTATAATTAGAAAGGATTGAATTGCACATGTTGTTTGGCTTAGTTCCTTTTTGAGCTTAAGCCCCAGTTCAAGACCTCGGCCTTATGATTCAAGGAGCTTAGAGCTTGACTTTCAAGGCTTGAAATTTGGTGTTTTTGGGTGCAAAAATTAATTAAGGGTAGGAGAAATAAAAAGGTTTGAATGGGACAAATCAATGTGATATGAGGATAAAAATGAAGATAAACAACATTAATAAGGTACAGTCCCATCCAAAACATTGTGTGAGAGTGTTATGGACACGAGAAGAGCTACAATTCAAAAATAATGGGGGGAGAGATAGATGTGTTGTAGAAAACTAAAGAATATGAAGGATAATGAAGCAAATCTTAGAGAGAGTGCGTAGAGGAGAGTTGAGTAGAGGTTGAATGTGAAAATTGGCTAAGATTTTAAGGTGCTATGTATAAGAAAATTGAAAATATGGAGTGTTTGAGTATTTAATTGTTGAAAATGAGTAGTGTGCATGCGTATATTTATGAGGGATTTGTTGTGATTTGATGTAAATTCACTTGAACCACAGAATTAGAGGAAGAGAGGGTGTTGCAAAGAAAATATCAAATAAGTCAGGAAGATCAAATATTAAAGCTTGTTGTATGAGTGGTACTTGTAAATTAGGGGATTGGAGTCTCCTTTAGGTTGGTGCTTATAAATTTTAGGGAGATTGATGTCTCCAACAGGTCGGTAATTGCAAATAAGTGGGGGTTAGTGCCCCTAGCAAGTGGGTTCTTGAAAAGAAAAGGTGGTTGGTGTCTCTTGTAGTTTGGTACTTACATAATCTAATTTAAATTGAAGTTTGTGCTTGCATTTACATGAAAATCAAAAGAAAATGTATGGTTCTCTCCCATAAGGGTTTCCATGTATATTTTGTGTTCAATTTATGTGCATTATGATTGGTGTATGGATGTGTTCTTAAATTTTTTAGATTATTAAAAAATTATTAATTTTGATTCACCCCCTTCCCCTTCCCAATATCAACATAATTCCTAACAATTGGTATTAGAGCATGTTCCTTCAGTAGTAGTCTAACAACAAGAATTTAGATCCAATTTGAAACATTGCCAGCCAAGATGGTAGTGTCACTAAAAAAGGTCCTATGTTCAATGGAATGAAATATACCTTTTTGAAGGTGAGAATGAGGACTTATTTAATGTCCCTTAGTGCAAATGTTTGGCATGTAGTTTTAGATGGATATGAAGAGCCAACTATTTTTATTAGAAGAGATGACAAGGTAGACTTATCCTATAATGCTAATGTAATGATTACAATCCTAATTGGTCTTTCTCAATTTGAATTTTTTAAAGTCATGCATTGTATGACAACCATAAAGATATGGGACACTTTGAAGAACATATATAAAGGTGATAATAAGGTAAAGAAATCTGAAATCCATGTCCATAGAATGCAATTTGAATCATTAAAGATGAATGCGCATGAAGATTGAACCAAATTCTTCCTTCATGTGGATGAAATAGTAAGCACCATATGATGCCTTGAGGAAATTATGGATGATTTCATAGTAGTTCAAAAAGTGTTAGTATCTCTTCCTTCCATATTCAATGCCAATGTTTCATCTCTTGAAGAATTGTGAGATCTTAGTAAACTAATAATGGAACAACTATAGTAACTCTAACTTTCTATGAAATGAGAATTACAAAAGGTAGATTTACATAAAATGAAGTAGCCTTGAAAGCATATAAGAAGGCCAAAGATGAAAAAGAATGTTCAAGCTATGGATCTAATGAAGAATAAACTAAGTTTGTCAGAAGACTAAAGAAAGGATATGGAAAATACAAACACAATTTTCCTTTCAAATGCTTTAATTTTTGAAAAGTTGATCACCGTGCATCTAGACACCCATATGAAAAGGAATATAATGAATAATTCGATAATAAAAAAAAAGGTTTAGAAGAGTCAAGAAGGATAAAAAATTCAAGAACAAGAGTTTCTATACCCAAGAGGACAACAAATCCTTAGAGGATGAGGATGAGAAACCTTCTAATGAAGAAAGGATCAATGATTTGATGATTATAGCTATAGAAAACCAAGTTGAAGGGAAAGATGAATAGGAATTAGAATAAGAAGAGTTTGAATTAGATCTAGAAGGTGAACTAGTTAATGCCTTCGAAGAATCACATAGAATTAGGAAAAGGAACAAGAAGAAAAAATAATTGTTGGTAAAGCATGAAAAAGAAAATGATAAATATAAATATTTATCACTTCTTTTTTTGAAGGTGGAGTTGGAGGAATGCTAGAAGATTGAAGACACTTATTAGAACAACTGAAAGAAAACTAATAGCAATGTGAGAAGTTGGAAGGAAGAAATTGTCTCCATAAGAAAAGAACTAGAAAAGACCAAGGCTCAGCTGAACCAAAATTTAAATTTTACTAAAGGATCTAAAAAATTGGATGAAATTTCGAGTGTTTAAATATCTCCCCTCATAAAAATAAGTTGAGGTTATGAAGGAGTGAAAAGCATCAAGAAATATTAAGAAAAAGAACTAAAAAACAATCTTGAAATACTCAAAGGATGCAACAACAATGAAAATGATCAGATTCAACAACAACAAATAAAGGTAAATGACAACAACGAAATGAACGACAATAATGATACTCGGTAGCATTAATGAAAGGAAAATAACAATAGTTCATACTGCCACAAACATAGAGTGAAAAAAAAGCATAATCCTCATTCAGACATTCAACAAATAACTAGAATATCTTTCCCTCAAAGTTTGTTTGCTTGCAGGTATCAAAATATATTTTATTGCTATTGTTATTCATGAACGAATTTTGGTCATAAGTTTGTCCATTGTAGATCATATATTAAAGATAATCATATCAAAAATTAAACTTATTAGTCCTCAAGGAATGGGGACAACAAATTTGTAAATCCTCATAGGAATAATCCCAAAAGAAACAACCATTATGCTCCTCTAGTAGATCATATTGAATGTTATAGTTGACACAAATTTTGACACAAGGAAAATGAATGTATAAGAAGAAAAAATAGATCATCCCCTTAGATCAAGTAAGCACAAGAAGAAACCAAGACTTGGAAAAAAAAGTAGAAAAGAAAGAAGAATGTGGCATCGTATTTTATGCTCAAAGCCAAGGTAGCCATTGGTATGTGATAGGTGGTTATCCAAACACATAAATGTTGATAAGAGTAAATTCATATCATTGTGAGATGATAAGACTGGTATTGTTAACTTTAGTAATGATTCTCCAGGCAAGCTAATGGGCAAAAGCATAATTAGTTTGGACAATGGAAGAGGCAATGTTAAAAATGTTCTATATGTAGATGGACTTATATACGATTTGTTGAATGTGAGTTAGACATATGAGACGGGGTATTATGTCACTTTTCACTCCAAAATCTGTGAAATAAAAACGGCAAACATAAGAAAATTAGTAGGAAGGGTTGTGATAACACTAAATAAAGTATACATACTCAATGAGGAAAATGAAAAAATGCTATTTGAGAAATATTAATGACATTTGGCTATGGAATAGAAGGTTGGGGAACTTAAATTTTGATCATATGATGAAGATCAGTAGGAAGCAAGATATAAGGGATTTTAAACTGATTTGAAATCCCAACAATAAAATCTACAAATCATGTCAAATTGGAATTAAATCTTGGGTAACTTTCAAAACCATGGATCACTAATGAACTTGAACTTTGTGTTTGGTTCATACAGACTTGTGTGGACCCTCAATAACTGAGACCCAAAGTGGAGAACAATATCCTATTCTCATTATTGATGATTGCACTAGGAAAACTTGGGTTGGATTTTTAAAAGAGAAATTTGAAGCATGTGGTAAGTTCAAATCTTTCAAGGCTCTTGTTGAAAATGAAATAAATTTTAAAATTAAGTGCTTATGGTATACAATAGGTGGGGACTTTACCTCAAATGAGTTTGATTACTTTCGTTAAGATCATGGGATAAGGAGACAACTCCCAATTGCAAACACCCCACAACAAAATGGTGTTGTGGAAAGGAAAAACAAAACTATGTAGCAAATGGATAGAGTGATGTTAGATGAGAAAAGTATTCCCAAAATCTTTTGGACTGAAGTTATTCATACAATAGTCGATATCTTAAACAAAGCTCACTTTAGGACAAATAGTGAAAAGACTCCTTATGATATTTGGTATGTAAAATCAAATTCAATAAAGCACTTAAAATTATTTGAATGTAAGTGCTACATCAAAATTAATGATGACAATTGATGGGCCTCTAAATTAGACACAAATTAAGGCTCATCTGACCTTTCTTTGGCACATGAATGCTATATTAAACCTCTACTTCTACACTTAATAATGTTTTTTTAGCTTTAATATGTTCATTAGGAAGGTTTAAAGATAATTTCATATTTTTCCCTAATATAATTTATTTTTGTAGAATGACAATGAGAATATTGGGCAGATTATGAAGATTTGGAGGAGGAGATAATCTAGGGACTTTATTCCTACTAAAGGAGGATCGAGATTGGATAATAAATCAACAGGATATTATGAAATTATTGCACAAACTCTGTAGCTCCAATGATTGAGAAAATCTAGGAATGTGTTCCTTGTCATTTAATGCAGATTACTAGTGTTGGGAACCAGATCCACTATTTGAGAGATTTTGGAGGGGAAAGCTTCCTAATTTCAAGGAGAATTCTTCCTCATATTTTTTTATAAGTACAATATCGAATTTTCCTTTAGTGACATGTATATTTTAGTTTTCTATGGAGAAAACTTGTATTTTTGCAGCTCCACTTTCATTTCTAGCAAGGATGTACTTGGATTGATTCAAATAATGAAGTTTGGTGCCATTTTAGCTTCTAAAGCTTGTTCTCTTTCAAAGAACTCTGATTATCCTTGGGCTTGGCCATCCTAGGAGTCTAAGAGCCCTTTTGTATAAATGTTTTTTCTTCTTTTCACTTCTTATTCACATGCATCCCTTATTCTTGTTTTTCCTATTTCTGCATTTGCTATTAATGCTTCTTGTGTTATAGGATTGGGTTAAATGATTGAATTAAGTTATTTTGAAAGTCATTAAAAGAGTCACAAGTATTATGAATCCTTATAATAGCTTTGAAAATTCATGTCCATCATTGGGCTACGTGGATTGGGTTACTAGTTCATGAATCTAGACTCTTTAGAAGTCCTTGTAGCAAAATAGTAGTAATATTTTGCTATTTTTTATAACATGTTAATTAACTTCATTTGAATTAATTCCACATGAATTAGATAAAAAAAAAACTTAAGTCAATGAAAAATCTTACCCCATTTCATTTGTACTTGATTAGGTTAGGCATTTGATAGGTTAACTAGGTCACTAGTTCTCGAATTTCCATATTTTAGACTAGTAATTTTCTACTATTTTTTAGCATGTGTGAGCAAGGGTGTTTTGGAGTGTTTCCACTTGGAATGGATAGCTAAGACATACTACTCAATAAATAAAAAATTCCCATCCCATTTTCATTTTATTTACTTGTTCATTCGGTGAGTTTTTTTTTTTTTCCCGTAAGAAAAAGTCGTAATTTTATTCATATTGATAAAATCACATTTTGTAGATGCTTGAAGCATATGCATATGGCTGTTCCTGTAATGACAGGCAGAAAACTGAAATAAAAACAAAGGGGCAAAAAAAATTGTTCCTGTAAAGACAGGAATACAACAGAAATGATAGAAAAAGTTGTGTCTACAGGCCTATATTTTCCTTCCTTTTTTCTTCTCAACTTTGCGCCAGACTCCAGCGTTGGGAGTGGGGACAATTAAGGCAAGATGGTTTTCCTCTATGTACACTGATTGTTCTTTATCCGAGTCCGATCCTTCGGAGCTGTGTGCTCGTTTTGCTCTGCTTATTTCCAGCTGTAGTTCTTGCTGCCGTACCAAGCTATTTGGCTCCAATTTGGGCTCTTCGGTGTTTTCCTCCATCGCTTTTTCCTGTCTTCTTTGTACATCTGTGGGATCCGTGTTCAGTGCTTCCTCCTCCAGTGGTTCGGTGTGCTGCCAACCTTTTGGTTTTTTCTGTTGTTTCTTGTTTCCTTTAGGCTCCCTACTAGACAGTGGACATGCATATTGGAGGTGCCCTGTCTGCAAGCAGCTGCGGCATCTGAATGCCGTGTTCTCGTAATCAAGTTGTTGCGTCCACAGTGAATTATTAAAATTCAATGTGATGTGATCTGGGAGTCCTTGACTTAGATCCACCTCTACACATATTCTGGCGTATGTGAAGATTCCCCGGTTGGCTCTGTCCTCATCTATTTTAAGATGTTTTCCTAAGGAATTCCCAATGGCTGTTAATGCTTTTCGATGCCAGAAATGCAGTGGGAGGTTATGTAGCCTTACCCAAACTGGCATTGTCGATACTACCATGGTATTGGCATCAAAGTCCGGGAACCAGGGGGTGATAAAGAGACCAGCATTGCCCCAAAACCAAGGCCCCTGATTAATGATGTTGTCTCGTTCCAGTTCTGTGCTGAATCTGACTATGAAGAATCCCTTAGGGCATAGATATATTTCACATTTGGATGTCCATGTAGTAAAAACCCATTGATGCAGTGCATCAGCTTTGGGCCAATAACCATTAAATCTGCATATAACAGCATTGTGAATTAAATCTGTGTACAGATCTGTTACCTCCGACAATGATACAGTAAGCATAGGTGATTCTGGCCTCTGTTCCACAATGTAGGGCCCTGGAATCTCTGGTGTGGGTGCTGGTCTGTGTTGTAGTGGTTCCTTTCCTTTGACTGCATCGCGGAAAGAGCCTGTATTCTTTGAGCTAGTTCCCTTGCATCCGCCTCGAAGTCTCAGGTTGAGGATGATGGTTCATTCGGTGAGTTATCTCCTCCTGTAGCAATTTTGTCTTTTCCTGTAGCAAATATGTCCCTTCCTGTAGCAAACCTGTAACACCACTTTCCTTCATCAGTTTTGAGCCCAACTACAACTATGACTTGGCGTAGATGAATAATGACCCCCGTATATGATTATATAATCACGGGAATCTCCTAAGCCACTCCAAACCTTCATTTTATTCACTACAAAAACATAGTAGACTTAGTTTCTTTATCACAAGCGTGATGCAAGTAAGTTACTGATTTACAAGAAAGTGTGAAATAGTTAGATGGTACATGCAATTATGATTGGTAGTTTGATGAATTATGAAAGATAAAATAAATTTCTTTATGCAATTATATTACCCTCTGTCCTTTCATGAACTGATTAGTTAGCATTTACAAGTTGAGAAAGTAGCATTTCCATTTCTTGCAAATACAGTAACGATTTCATTTTTTCAATTATTTTAGGTTTTGATTTCATGACATTCACTCCATTACATCAGATCAACAAAAGGACACATTTCATGATGCACATATAGTGTCGATACCTCTTAGTTTTGTACGAACCCCGGGTTGATAATTAAATTTAGTAGCCTTGGGAGTTGTAGCATTTTTATTGCAATACTGAGGTTAATCACTTTTTGGCGTTGTTGTCAGGGAGGTGTCAAAGTATGAATTGTTCTCTTCCCTAGTTGATTCATTTCTTTCACTTTCTGGCCAAAAAATAAAAAAATAAATAAGAATAATAAAAAAATAAATAATAATAATAATAAAATAAATAAATAAATAAATAAAATAAAATAAAATAAAAATTGCATAAGGCATATTTCATTTCAAAAATAGAAAATTGCATTGCATTAGCATTCTTATTCATAAAATAAAATAAAAAATACTTCTCCAGCACCAAACCTCCCCCATTTGATCACGTGGTGCAGTAAGAACCACATCACCATCCACTTTTGCAAGTAGAAGAAGACAAGGTGAAGAGAAGGTAGAATAAATGGATGGAGATAATGATAATCAAGAATATCCTCTTGGATTTCCCACTCAAGATACTAATGTCAATGTGCATATGAAGAACATCCCTCCATCTTTTCTTCCCAACTTCCATGGTATAAGGTCAGACGATCTGAAAACCTTTCTCTTTGAATTTTAAATTGTTTGTAGATCTTATGATTACTTATTCAAAACTAAAAAACTGATATTGTTTTTGACAACATTGAAGGATAGAGCTCTTAAATGGTTCATGATTTTAGGGACTATTTCAATAAGACCATGGAATGATATGCAAAAGATATTTCTAGAAAAATACAAAGATCACGATCTTAAAGAAGGAATACTTAGAAAGAACCAAAAAGAAGATGAAAGCCTTCTAGATCTAATAGAGAGGTTCATGTAGAATGTTAAGAGTGAAAAACTACATCATTTAGGATCCGACACACTAAAAAGCCTCTTACTTTGAACAATTAGGGATGAGTGGATTGAACTCCTTGATCTCATGAGTAGAGCTGATGTATATCAATTATCATTTGAAGAAATTTGTGAAACATGCAAACACATATCAAAAGGGAGATCTAGAGTAAGTAAATCAACATCAAGTTCGATAAGTCAAGCTAAACTTGGAAATTTGTTTGATGGCTTTAAAACAAAAATTCTTAGTAATATAATCAAACAAGTAGAAGTCTTAAGAATGAAATATGAGGAAAAATAATATGTTGATATTTGTGTCATCCATGCAGAATCACGTGATGTTAATTATTATCCATCATTACCAAGGTTGAAGGAAGTTTACCAAGAGGACAATGGAGTAAGTCAATCACCAAATAAGTTATGTTTTGTAGCTCCAAGAGGATCATGGCATCCTAGTCAACCTATAGAACCTAATTCATAATTTCAAGGTTATGCACATCCATCTCAATGTAATTGGAACACACCCTTTCCTTGGAAACCTTCACCATTTCAACCCCAAAGCCAATCTTGGCAACAAGGTTGGCAAGGACCTTATGGGAGAAATCCACAATATCCTTAATAATTTCCTCAATATCCTCCATACCCAACTCCAAGCTATCCCTACCATCCACCTCCACCACAACCACAACCCTAACCACATCCATCTCAAATATCCACTCGCACTTAACTCCTTGTACCACCATTTCCAAACCCATACAAGGATGTAGCTCAACCCACTTACAATGTTAAGATACAACACTTCCAAATATCTCCTCTTGATCTAAATGGTATTCATATTAGCTCAGGAAGAGTATAGCAAAAAATAGATTCTCTTGATGTCATTGAAGTACAACATTCTGAAAAAAAAAGATTGAAATGAGAAGACCAAAGAATCATGGGATGCACTTGATGAAGAGAAGACATCAGAATTAGAGATTCAGGAAGTTACATCATGTTCACCATTAGATCATCTCTGTGTTCAAGACAATAATCAATAAAAAGAAGATCTAAATTTCATGGAAGAAGAAGAAATCCAAGATGGTCCAAATCAACAAGTGGACCAAGGGCATCACAACTATATTGAAATATGGTTCCAGAAAATTGTTAAGTTGCAACAACACACTCTTTTTCAACAATTTTTGATCTCATCTAAGTCAAAGTAGTTGGTATCTAACATTTAGGTACATTTCAAAGCATATGTTTCGAGCCTACACATGATTTTATTTGTCATTTTGTTATGCATGTGGCTCCATTGGAAGTATTCCTACACTTGAAAATGATTTTGTTTTTTCAAGTAGAGTAGGACAAAAAAAAATGAAAAAATAAGAGGAAAAATAAAGTCTAAAGTGAAAACCTCCTTTGAGGCGTCTAAGATTGGCTCATTGAAAACATCCATGAGGCAGTCAATGGGTTGGAAAAAGAGAAAAAAAAAAAGAAAAAAAAAGATCCTTGGTGAAAACCTCATTTGAGGTGCCTAGGCAGACCTAGTAGTTGAAAACCTCATTGAGGCAGCTAGTAGGCTTAAAAGAAAAAAATGAAAAAAATGAGAGATATGGATAAAACAATTCTACTATAGGAGGTTGCCCTAAAATGCTACAAGAAAGGACCAGAATTGCTACAGGAGGTAGATTTGATTGGAGAAAGAAGCCAAAAGGTCATGTATTCTTTAGGAAATGTTGATATAGGTCCACCATAACCTCATAATTCATTTCCATACCACTTGACCTCTTCTCCACTCTCATTTTCATCCCTATCCATGAAAAATCTCCATTTTCACCCCTTTTTTCATTACTTTCACCACAACCAAGGTTTTTGATCCTTGTCCATATATTTATTGTGAACTATCAGTGTTTTTGGAAGAATTATCTAAATGATATCGTTGTCATAGAAGGGTTTCTGTGACTGCTATAGGAAGAACTACATTCTTGTAGCATTCTACAATTACCTTACAAAACCAAAATTGATAGAAATAGAATTAAGAACTGATAATCTTTAAGACATTGTAGAGTCATTTCATCAATTTTGGGTAGATACAGGACCTCTACAAATTGTTGCAAGATCATTGTTCATCTCCAACAACAACCTTTGATCCATGGTGGCACTTATATTTTGATCACATGGAACTTCAATCAACAATGAGCAGATTCCATCCAATGAAAAACAATTGATGAAAGTGGAATTTTGTACCTCAAAGATAATTCCAACAACTTCATCAATGTTCCAATAGCCTCATGCAAGCATCAAGTCAATCATCAACTACAACACTCACATCATGAGCATCTCAGCAACAACATTTTAGCCAGGGATGTGAAGTAGCAACAACAACAACAAAAAATGGAAAAGACCTCCAGATTCAAGGCTATTAGCAATAGGAACTCCAACAGATTATCACATGCAGCTCCAGGATCATTAGTAGCAGCTTCAGAACCACCAAAGGCAACTTCAACAGCCATATCAACAACCTCAATATTACCTACAAAAACACATCAAGGGTAAGGATCATGTATGCAATCCTCTAAAAAATTCCTATGAACTTATTTTAGCTTGAAAAAAGTTGCAAGTGTATGAAGGAAAATGTTTTTTATAGCCAAAATGAGTAGCAGAGCAACCTTGGCCTTATCTAGCAAATAGCTTCACATTTCTGCCATCACACCCACATGTGTGGGAGAGGAACAAGACAAAAGTGAAAAGGACTTGATAAAGTGGGTTGTAACCATTTAGTAGTGATGAAGGACAAGGACTGCGAAGGTATAAGCGAGGGCCAACTCAGTTAACTCAAAGCACTTTTGAGTTTATTTTGTATGCACTGAAAAAGAGAGAAAATTTGAAAAAACAAAAAAATAATGAAAAAATCAATAATAATAATAATAAAAGGTGGAACCAACACCTCTTGGCATGCAAGGAGTACCTACTATAGGATTCAGGTTGGTTGCTACAGGAAGGACAAATTTGCTACAGGAATGAAAAATTTGCTACAGGAAGCTATCATAGTGCTATAGGAAGATAAGTTTTGCCCAGAATAACCACTAGAGACATGGGAAGCAAGGAAATATTCAAAGGAAAAGTAAGTAAAAAATTCCTTCTCTCCAACATTTGGCATAAGGATTTTAAAAGTGCCTCAATCATCAAGAAAAAGTACTTTGCAAATTTATAGTTTGGATTCTAGTAAGAGAAAACAATTGGATTGGTTCAACATTTGCTTAAGAATATTTTGTGTTGAATAGGAAAAGAGTGCATCTTGTAATTTTTCTCTCTTCAACCTTGAAACAAGAATGTCAAAAACTTCTTTTGTTACAACAACCTCCACTGCATGGGAACTTACAAGGCCTATAAAATGTGCTACAAGAAAGTCACAGGTTGCTACAGGAAGCTTGGTAGTGGATAACATTACCATCAAACCCTATGAAGGTGGAAAGAATCAGATGAAAATGGTAAGTACTAGTTTTATCCACCAATACGTGGCATGGAAACCCTTAAAAAACTCTCTAAATTCTAAAAATCATACTCTGTAGCTGCCACATATTTAAATATTAGTAAGAAAGATCAATGAATTTGTTTCATTAAGGATAAAGTGTCTTGGGTTTCATGTTGAATTCTACCTTCTCCTTAGCATCATAAAAGAATGTTTATTCTACCTTTGTTTCCATAAACACTCTGACTCCTGTAGCAAAAGAAAAGAAACTTGTTGTTCTACATTGATAAAAGTTTTTTGAAGTCATGAAAGGAGAGGGAGAATCAAAGGAATGATGGGAAATTGAGATAAACAAAAATCTTACCCAATAGGGGAAGTTACATCCACATCAGTATGGGATATCATGAAATTCATCTGAGGAATAAGAAAAGAACAACAGGGAAGAAGATGGATAGGTTGTTTAGAGGATGAGCAACCATTTCAGCAGGGGGTTATGATGGGCCTCTAAATTAGTCACAAATTAAGGTTGATCTAACATTTCTTAGGAACAAGAAGGCTATATTAAACCTCTCCTTCTACACTTAATAATGCTTTTTAGCTTTAATATGTTCATTAGGAATTTTTGAAGATAATTGCATATTTGTGCCTAATATTATTTATTTTTGTAGAATATTGTGAGAATATTGGAAAGATTATGAAGATTTCGAGGAGGAGATAATCTAGGGACTTTCTCCCTACTACAAGAGGATCAAGATTGGATAATAAGTCAACAGGATATTAGGAAATTATTGCACAAATTCTAGAGTTCCAATGACTGAGAAAATCTAGGAATGTGTTCCCTGCATGTCATTTAATGCAGATTCCTAGTGTTGGGAACCAGATCCATTATTTGAGGGATTTTGGAGGGGAAATATTCCTCCTTTCAAGGAGAATGCTTTCATTTTTTATAAGTACCAATTCAAATTTTCCTCTAGATTCATGCATATTTTAGTCTTCTCGTGGGGAAAACTTGTATTTTTGCAACTCCACTTTCATTTCTAGCAGGGATGTACTTGGATTGATTCAAATAATGTAGTTTGGTGCAATTTTTAGCTTCCAAATATTGTTTTGCTTCATATTACTATGATTTTTTTATTAGCATAGCATTCTCCTTTTATCCCACAATTTATCTTGAAAATACTTATATGCATAATCCAACACATAACACCCATAACACACTACTTGTGTCTATGCACTTTTGACAATATCCACCACACTTGATTCTTGTGTGTGTTAAATCTTTCCATATCATAGCATTGTCTATGCGATCATGAAAATTATCACTGCATCCAAATGGTGATCTCCTCTCTTTTCTTATTTTCCTATCACCTCTCCTCTGCACCATCCCCCTTGCGGCCCTTGCGTGTTGACCACAAAGTGAAAAGTACAAGGAAAAACAAAGGGGGTATGGGTTTTTCCTCCATTAACAAAGCCCATACTCCACCTTCTTCCCTACCATGTAAACCATTAAAACCCGGTCAAAATTTTTAAGGTCATTTAATGAATAGCCTTAACTTAAGAAATTTCCCAAATAACTCCTCCTCAAAACTATGAATCCTTGTCCGCTCCTCAAAACCAGCCATTATGTTTAAATTTCCAAAAAATTTACATGAATTACAATTCATAGTCATACTTACAAGAGATATAGAAATAAGGGTTGTCAAAAATCCCAACCCCAAAGTGTGCTCTATGCCAAGCACAAAATTTCATAATGCTCTTTACTCAACACCAAATTTAATAGTATTGTATGTCGAGTACAAGGTTCGCAGTGAGATTTATATACACAACTATTCACATTCATTTACATTTATATTTACATTGTCTTAACAAACAAACAAAAAATGGTATGATACCCTCATTTGTTCAACCATCTCACAAGTGGCGTCATCTAGTCCAAAGTGCATCCATTTCTCCTTGACCTGCTCAATTACTCGATTTTGGAGCATAATTTGTCTATGATCTATAATGCGTAGTGGATCTAGCTAAAATTTTCCCCGAGATTCCACATGTATCATAAACCAATCAACAACATGATTAGCATCATGTGTGTTAGGCCAAATTTTGGTAACTTCACGAATTTCATTTTTCATTAAGAGAAATCATGAATATATACAAGGAGAGGAAGACTATTGGAATTTGTATCCCAATGTCTCTTTGTCTTATTTATTTTCCCATTTACAATATTCCCAAGAATTTCCTGATCCAAAATATTAGGTTTCAACCTTCTCTCCCTTAATCTAAAGGGATGTTGGTTAGCCCAAGCATCATTTTCAAACTTTCAAACTTTTTTTTTCCAAGTACTTTGGTGAAGAGTCTACAATCTAATCATTTGTGGAACAATGGTGTTGGTGAATAGTCTTGGCTCAACATGATGTCAAATCGGATGATACATTGTACTGATATTCTTGGTTCGATCACGGAACTTTGGGTTCTTGTTCAACTTTATTTCATAAGTATTGTTAATCAAAAGAGGATCAGAATGCACTTGTGTCTCCTGCAAATATACAATAATTTTCCTTAGCCACACAATTTCATTTGCTGCTTCTACTGCTACCACATATTCTACCTCAATTGTGGAATCTACTAGAACTTATTTTTTACGTGACCCCTAGGGGACAACTCCTAATCCAAGACTCATAACATAACCTAAAGTAGATACTCCATTTTCTTTGTCTCCATCAAATCTGAATTAGAGTATCCAATCAAGTTGAAGCCATCCATATGTGTATACTCGAGTCCAAGTACCTTAGAGCTATTTTTGCAATAGACCAATGACCCTCACAAGGATTTTGTATAAACTTGAAGAGGATTCCAAAAAAAAATGAAATGTCCGTGCTGGTAGTAGTCAGGTCGTTGAGACTTCTTGTGAGTTGTTTGTAGTTTGTTCCATCTTCAATTCATTTCCTACTATAGATGTGAGCTTTAAATTTTGTCCCATTGGAGTAGTCAAAGGATTTCACTCAACCATGCCAAATTTGTTCAACATATATGCAATGTACTTCTTTTGACAGAGGAATACAAACTTTGAATGTTGGGTTACTTCAATACCAAGATAGTAGTGAACATATCCCAAATATGTCATTTCAAAACCTTTCCTCAATTATTTCTTTATGGATGCAATATAATTTTCATTGTTCCCTTTCATCAGATGATCATCTACGTACACCACAATATATACAAAAAAATTCACAACTTTCTTGACAATGTTAAATCATCAAAATCATAGTGTTGGAAATTTAGTTTCAAAATATTCTCAATCAATTTCTCGTACTAGGCTCACGGTGCTTGTTTGAGGCCATACAAGGATTTAACAAGCTTACATGCTTTGTGTTGCTATCATTCCACAACAAATCCTTTTGGTTGAGACATAAAGACATTCTATTTAAGATCTCCATTCAAAAAAGCAGTTTTAACATCCATTTCATGGACTTTCAAACCATTATGAGCTGCTAAGGTGTTGGGCACAACCCAACTTGGTCCAAGTTTTGGGTCAAAGACTACATTTTGAGGAGCGGAGCGTGTGAAGTCGATGAAGTTATAATCATCACGAGGTGTTTTAGGGGCTTTAGGGAGGGTGAAAGTCCCTTATTTTATAACTCGTATTGGGTTTTAGTCATTGTTTTGTCAGATACATGGTATGTGGATTTTGGTCTTGTAGCAAGCAAGTCTATTTAAAGAAGATGTAAGAATTTGTAAAGGATATTACGCAAGATAATAATAGAAGATCATAAGCAACTTGAGGCTTGTTTTTGAGTTTGTATTTTGGGGAAGGCTCCGCAATTGAGTGCATATAGGCTTGGAAGAGTTTGTAGCTGAGTGCACAAACCACCTGTAGCTGGGTGCACAGGTCGAAGAAGTATATGTATTGTAGATCTATATTAATAAAGAATAAGTTTGGTGAAGTATTGTGTATCTTTTTGTGTTCATTCTTTGTTGTTGTTATTATCATTATGCATTCCTTTTACTGAAATTGTGTGAAAGAATACATGTTATATTGTTTTATGTTATTTAATGCAATAAGAATAATTCTAGAAAGTTAATCATCAACGTGAAGTAATTCATGTATGCCAAATTGTAGGAAGGTAGAAAACATAAGTAAACACACGGACACAACAACATGCATATCCCTCTGGTTGCAGAAACCTAGTTCTACAGCCTCCCATAACTGCTTCAGGTGAGACTACGATCTGCTTGTAGGTCATTGCCGAAAGGGCCAATGGTTGAGGGTTTTGTTGGTGTGCAGTACACTCTAAACCTGGGTCAAGCCCCCTCAAACCAACAAATGGTTCCATTTTTGGGACCAAGATCTACTTAAGGGATACGTTTTAGCGCCCGTCGAAGAAAGAAATCTAGGAGTGGGTTGAATAGAAAGAAAGAGAATTTATGGAAAAAGAGAACAAAAACCCTCAATTATCAACTGAAGACTGGTTGCATAAGTATATCTTTGAAGAGTAATAAAAAATATTCCTTGGTTCATTCCACATTTAATTTTATGAGTGGGTATCTAAGTTGATCAACCATAAGACTTGTTTCAAGAACGATGAACCTAAGGGGTGGAACCCTAAATCTATAAGGCGACTCCAAAACATCAATAACAGTATTTATAGGAAACCTTTTTTTTTCCTGGCTTGTTCTATTAGATGGCTTCCCCCCCCCGACCTTTTCTTGCTTTTGAGGTTTCCCGAATCCTTCTATTTTAAGCCTTGTCTTTTCCATCCTATTAGGGTTTTTCCTTTGGTTTAGTTGTTTTACTAATGGTCCTATTCTTGACATTCTTGCTTTTAGATTTTGTCACTCATTCTATTTATTTTTTCCTGGCTTGTTCTATTAGATGGTTTTTTTTGTGTACCATAAGATCAATATAGATTAATTCTATATTATTTCCAATAAATATTATTAAATCAATAGCAATATTATTAAATCAATATTATTGAATATTAATTCCACTAAATCGATATTATTAAAAAAACCCCTAGTGTTATTTAGTTGATTTAATAACCTAAGATTAATATATAAATTTAAGTGATTAAATAAATTAAAAAGGAATTAAATTTATTTATTTATTAACAAAGAAAATTTTTCTAAAACCCCCCTTCACCATAAAATCTATATTAATTCTAATATTATGAAGTCAATATTATTAAATCAATATCAATATGATTAAATCAATATTATTATCTTAATAATATTATTAATAATTTTAATTCCACTAAATCAATAGTATTAAAAATAACCCCTGTTACTTATCCCTAATGACAATAAGTTAATTTAATAACCTAAAGAATAATATATAAATAATAGTCCATAGTAATTTTAAATGTTTAAATAAATTATTAAGGAACTAAATATATTAACTTAATAATAAAGAAAAATGTCTAAAACCCTCTTTACTTATCCCTAATGATTTAAGTAAATAGATTAAAAAATAATTATTTATATTTATAATATATATAAATAAAATGGAATTATATTCTAATATTTAATAATATATAAAATTATTTATTATAATTATAATATTATTTTTATTATCTGTTGACTTTTTAAACATTAAAATATTATCTAGCTATTTTTCTATTTAGCCGTTGATGGTCAACCTAGTCAACCTAGCTGTTGGGAAGGTCTGCTCTCCCTATTTAATGTGCAGCCATGATTTGACTCCTCAACTTGTCCTAACGATGAACCACACTAGTTGGTTCGAAACGCGTCAACAAAGGTTTTCTTCTTGTGATTTACGCCGAAACTCTTCTTATAATTGTTATGGATCATAGAAGCCTCAATTCTATAATATCTATAGGGCTGTTGATTTTTTGATCAATAGCATTTTAGGAGGATTTATCACTGAATTCGTGATAGATGCGATTGTATCCTATAGTGAAATTGAACAAATATTTTTCAAAGGACCACAAGGTATGTTCTTAAAATCTTTTAATCTTTGGATTAGGATGTTATTGTGTGAAAAGGGAATTCTGTTAATGTAGTCAGATTGATGTTTGGGCGAAGAGAAAATAATCATGAACGAGGGTCTATGCAACGATAAAAATGATACAAAACAGATCCGAAGAATTTTATTGAAACTGACTATAGACCCTTGTTATGAGGATCTGAGAGTCAATAATAAAAGAGTAACCCTACAACTCTACAATATTCCCCCGCCCATCCTGAAGACATGTTGAAGTCAGGAGCTGAGAAGAATCAGGGCATCTTTGGGATTCCCCATCCATCCACCCCCATTACACCCCATCCCCCTCCCCATAATTCCCGTACACCCCCACCCCCACCCCTTCCACCTAGCCCCCAGAGAAGAAACATGGCCGAAGACATTAAGTTGCCTATTTTCAAAGGATTGGGATCAGAGGATCCTGATCAGTTTTTGTTTGTAGATGATGCAGTATGGAAAAAGAAGGCACAACTCATCACGTCACTCCAAGAAAGAGACCTGAATTGGTATATGAAGTACTTTGTGGCTAACTCGACTACTTCGCTGGATGAAATTAAGAAAGCATTGGTATTAGAATTCAAGAAGTTGAAATCAGAATCACCATGCATCACAGAACTAAAAGAAATCAAATAGATAGTGATTGAATTTGTGTGCGAATTCGATCAACAATTCAAGGTGTTGATGGGTAAAGTGAGCTTTGATTTACCCCCAAAACAACATAAAGAATGGTTCATAGTCGCACTACTACCACATATTAGGTTACCTTTGACACAACAGAAGATTGCAACTCAAGCTGAAACATTGGAGATTGCAATGAAGTTGGAAGCTTCGATGATTGGGGATATTCATGCAGGAGTACAACAAATACAGATTCAACTAGCCAAACTGACCTTGGAATTGAAGGACCTCAAGAAAGGTAAAGAGATTAGATCATAAGTATGGTGTACAAAATGCAAAGCAGAGGGTCATTACAAGGTTCAATGCCCCATGCTTAGAGATTATATTGCATCTGGAGTGCCTAGTATAGTAAACCTAGGTTTGTGGTGTGAGATTTGTAGAACGAGAGGAAAATATCACTATGAAGATTGCTACCTATTACAGAAGTATGTACAGACATTGAAGCAATTGTTTTGTAAATTTTCTAGATCAGTAAGCCATGATAAGAAAATTTTCCAAAGTTATGACTTAATGATGGAGCACACTGCTGATAGTTGGAATGCAAGTTGAAGGACATACACATGAGGAGCAAGTCCAGCACGCTGGTCAAAGAGGATTTCAAGGAAGAGGATGAGGTCGAGAACGAGGATCTGGTTGAGGACGTGGTTAGATTATTTGTTACAACTGTGGACAAGTCAAACACTTCGGAAGAGACTATTAGAACCCTATGACAACCTACAGTTACTCTAAGTCTTTTGAATATGTGATAGAGGAATGCCCCATCCTTATTGCAAAGATGTAGGAGAAAATAAACCAATAACCTGTAACAAATATTCGAATGATGATAGTTGAGCCAAGGGAAGATCAATCACACATTTACATTGTAACAAGAAGTGGAGCTACGACTGGAATGATAAAGCCAAAGGAATGATATAGTTTGGTGCAATTTTTAGCTTCCAAATATTGTTCTCCTTCATATTACTATGATTATCCTTAGGTGTGTCCATCCTAGGAGCCTAAGATCCCTTTTATATAATTTTATTTTCTTCTTTTCACTTCTTATTCACATGCATCCCTTATTCTTGTTTTTCATATTTCTGCATTTAGTATTGATGCTTCTTTTGCTGTAGGATTGGGTTAAATGATTGAAGTAAGTTATTTTGCAGGTCATTCAGAGAGTCACAAGAATTATGCATCCTTATAATATCTTTCAAAATTCATCTTTATCATTGGGCTACTTGGATTGGGTTACTAGTTCATCAATCTAGACTTTCTGGAAGTCCTTGTAGCAAAACAGTAGTAATTTTCAGTTGATTAGGTTAGGCATTTGATAGGTTAACTAGCTCACTAGTTCTTGAATTACGAGATTTTAGACTAGTAATTTTATGCTATTTTTTAGCACAGGTGAACAAAGGTATTTTGGAGTGATTCCACTTGGACTGGAGACCTAAGACATCCTCCTAATTAAAAAAAATTGTCCCATCCCATTTTCATTTGATTTACTTGGTCATTCAGTGAGTTATATCCTCTTGTAACAATTTTGTCTTCTCTTGTAGCAAATATGTCCCTTCCTATAGCAAACATGTAACACCACTTTCCTTCATCAGTTTTGATCCCCATTGAAAATATGACTTAGTATAGATGAATAATGACCCCCATATATGATTTTATGATCAGGGAAGCTCCTAAGCCACTCAAACCCACCCTTTTATTCACTGCAAAAACATAGTAGACTTAGTTTCTTTATTACAAGCATGATGTAAGTAGGTTACTGATTTACATGCAAGTGTGAACTAGGTAGATGGTACATGAAATTATGATTGGTAGTTTGATGAATTATGCAAGATAAAATAACTTTCTTTTTACAAGTACATTAACTTTCGTCCTTTCATGAATTTATTAGTTAGCATTTACAAGTGGAGCAAGTAACATTTCCATTTCTTGCAAATAGAGCAACAATTCCATTTTTGCAATTAGTTTATGCTTTGATTCCATGACATTCACGTCATTACATTAGATCAACAAAAGAAGGATACATTTTATACTGCACATATAGTTTCGATACCTCTTAAGTTTGTACAAACCCCAGGTTGATAATTAAAGTTGGTAGCCTTGGGAGTTGCAACATTCTTGTTGCAATATTGAGGCTCATCAACAATCTTAGTAATTTTGATGCTAGATCTGATGAAGGAATGTTTTCAAGACATTTAACTAAGATCAAAGGATATGTATGATATAATAAAATATTGTGTAACATTGTTGACAACATTGATGTGAAAGTGGATGAAGCTTTACCTCTCAAGGAGAAGCAACCTAAATATGTCAGCACAGATATATCAGCCTAGATATATCATCCTAGTTGATAAAATCAATAATGAGTATGAATGAGGAATCAAAAGAGGAAACATTCTCTCATCCAAAGACTTCTTCAAGGTCTTTGCAAAATAATCGCCTTGATAGTCAAATTCTTGTGACAGGGAAGTAGGAGTTTAAACTAGAAGAAAGTTTATTATAGGTACTCCTTGACAAGCACATATTCCCATGATGTCCACGACTGAACCCAAATATTTTTCTTAGGAAAGTAAATACAAGCAATGGATAAAGGCCATGAATGAAGAATTAGATCATATCGGTAAAAATAAAAATTAGAAATTAGTTCCAAGGCCAAGAAATAAAAATGTCATTAGCACAAAATGGGTCTTTAGGAACAACTTATATGAGGATGAACAAGTTGAAGGAGTGGAATTTGAAGAAACTTTTTCCCCTGTTGCAAGAGCATTTGGAATTGTTAATGTTGTTAGAAAATCTAGATGATGTGTGCAAAATTAAAAATGCTTTATATGGACTAAATCAATCACCAAAGATATGGTGTTCCAGATTAGAAAAATACTTACATTGGCAAGGCATCAAATAAGGAATAGATAATAACAATTTATATATTAAATCTGAAGATGAAAATCTTCTAGTCATTATTGTTTATGTTGTTGAAATAATCTTTGGAAGTGATGCACATGTGCTAAGTAAAAAATGTGCATGTAAAATGCAAGATGAGTTTAAAATGCTAATGCTAGGAGAACAATCCTTTCTTCTTGGTTTGTAGATTGCATAATAAGCAAAATGAATGCTTATCTCCCAATGAAAATACATTAAGGAGATGTTAGCACTCATAGGGTCACTAGATGTAAGATAAGAAAAGATGATGAAGATTCACCACAGGTTAATCAAACCATGTTTAGATCAATTATTGGAAACTTATTGTACCTAATAGCCTTAATGCCAAACATAATGCAAGTTGTTGGTTTAGTAGTAAGGTATAAATTAGCCCCTAAAGAGAGCCATTTATTATCTACAAAAATAGTATTCAAATATTTAAAAGCCACTACGGAATTTTGTTTATGGCATCCCAAGGGTCATAATGTTTCCTTAACTATATACACAAATGTTGATTGGGCTAGTAGTGTAGATAATATGCAGAACACAAGTGGTGGTGCCTTTCTACTAGGATATTTTTTGGTGGCTTGGTTGAGTAAAACCCATAGTTCAATCTCATTGTCCATAGTTGAAGCCAAGTACATAGCAGTTGCTACATATTGCACTCAAATTTTTTGGATGAAGTAGACCTTGTAAGATATGAAGGTAACATATGATGAAACAATTCCCATTGTTTTTTTATAATAGAAGTTCCATAATTATGTCTAAGAACTCAATGCTTCACTCGAAAACCACACATATACTTATCAAGTGTTATTTTCTTAGACAAAAAGTGGTTGATTAGATTGTGAGGTTGGAACATACGTCAACAAGGAACAAATTACTGATATATTCACTAGGTCTCTTATTTAAGTTAGAAGTTAGGAGTGGTGTCTCCCTCATTTATTCAATAAATTCTTTTAGGAAAGAGGGATACACAACAATTGTTCCATTTTTTCAAGGATATTTGTATGCCAAGAGGTCAAAGAGAACTAAGTAGAATAATCTCAAGGGGAGCTACAAGATCAACAGGAGTAACATGTGTTCAAGGGGGGTAATTTGCACTAAAAATATGATGAAATGGAAAATTTGCATGGCTTATATGTTTTGTCTCATTTCAAGTGGTATACATGGCTACAAAAATTAGTTCCAATAGTCCTTAGCATCAAGATCCTATCATATTAAAGTAGGGGGGAATTTGGCTTTTGGAATAACCATTGGTTTGCATTGGTATAGTTGTACAACAGAAAAAGAACAACTTCCTCAATTGGTATTAATATCTCTTTACCATTGATGTCAAAGGGGGGAATGAACATACATTGGAATTTATGAGAAAAATTCAAAACTAGGGGTACAATCAATGACTTGAGAATGGGAGTCAAGCCCAAAGTCTATTCACTTAAGAACCTAAATGGAGTCAACCCCAAAGCCATCAATGACCAACAATTTCTAGTGTTGTTTCCATTGATGTCAAAAGTGGAATTGAACATGTTGTCATTATTATGAAGTTTAGGGGGAAGTTGTTGAATATGCTATCATTGATGTCATTGCGAAATGCATGTTGTCATGGCTTGCTAAGTGTAAGTTGTCTAGCTTGATGTGATGGATGAAGTTGTACACTTTAGTAGTCAATATTTGAAATAATTTGTTCTTTAGTTTCTTAATCCAAATGAGAATGCAAAGGATACAATTTTCTACCTTACTTAGAGAAATTTCCAATGGTATATGGCACTTTTCCTAACTTCAAAGCAATGAGGAGGAGCTTGGGTTTGAAGTGTATTAGCAAGCAAATTTCTAGCATGGGTCATGGTTCCATGGATTCATTGGACTAAGAGCCCATCGGGAATTGGACCATGAGAAGACAAGTCAGGAAGGAGGAAGATGGAAAGGCCAAGGGCTACAGTGGCAACTCTTGAGGTCATTTTCCCCAATCACAGAGGATGAATAAGCTATGTGCATGTTGGCTAAGTGTCTATTGGGCCACTAAGCCATTAGAATTGTTTTAAAAGCATTAAACCAACTAGAAAAATTTGATAACCTGAGACCCCAACACACATGGAAAGACACGTGGCACCTACATGTAGATGACATAATGGTAGTGATGTGGCTCAGTTGATGACATAAAGCCTCAAGGTGATGACACATGGAACTAGTTTTCAACACTTTTGGGTGGCAAAGTGATAGATGGAAGTTGACATGTGGTAGGTGTAGGGGAGCTCTAATTACTTGGTAGGTTTTAGTTGATCATCGTAGAAGACATGGAAGGTATATATGGTAGGTTGATGTAGCCAGGTAGTAGGGCCCAATTGGAAGATTTATCCAAGCATTTTGGTGTCTAAGGATGTAGGTAGCAAGAGTTTTTAGTTAAATCATAGATTTCAAATTAGAAGTCAAGCTGAGTCAAAGGAAGTTAAAGGGCTCAGTCGAAGTTCCATGTGGTCAAAGTTCTAGGTGAGAGGAGGTATTCGAGTATCCGATCCTCCAAGCAAGCAACAAGTTAAGTGGCTAACAAGTGACCTAGATCCATATTTAGCCGATGCCAATCTAACTAGTCAAGTTTCCACATACATCATTGTTCCAAAGCATGGAAAGTGCTCCAGATATTGGGGCCTCCGAGGGTTAAGTAGTGCACACGTGTTTGGTCATTTAAGAAAGGCCCAGATGATAGATGTCACAAACACTAGCCTTAACACCATTCTTGAGGAAAACTAGATCCCACCTTTGTTGTTATGCATTCTCTGGGCCTTGGATAAATTCAAATGTGTTGTAAAGAGTGAAAGGAAGAGGGGACCAGATCCTAAATCCCTAGATTTATCTGGATGTGAGAATATCTAGACTTTGATAACATCTAAAAGCATGCTATGAAGTGAAACTTAAAAATGGTCGGATGTTGTATTTCAGGGAGAGTCTGTTATAATGGGAAAGGACCAGATTACGCAAGTTGTTTATCTTAGTGCCTTTTTAAGCTTAAGTCTTTGGTTTTGGCCCTTGGTCATGTGATTCAAGGGGCATATAACATGAGTGTTGAGACTTGAATTTTGGTGTTTTTAGGTGCAAAAATTAGTTAATGATAGAAAAACAAAAATGTTTGAATGTGACAAATAAGTGTAATTGAGTATATAAAACTGAAGATAAACAATGTGAATAAGGTGTGATCGCATGTAAATATTGTGTGAGAGTGCTATGGACACAATAAGAGATATTATTTGAAAATAATGAGGAATCACATAGAGCTATGCTGTAGCAAATTGGAGAAGTTGAAGGAAAGATTATGCAGATATGAGACAAAGTGTGCAGAGGGTAGATGAGAAGAGGTTGAATGTGTAGATTTGATGAAATTTGAATTTGTTGTGTACACAAATAATATCGATGTGGAGTGTTGCGGATTTAACTGTTGAAAATGGGTTGTGTCCATGAGTATATTTATGAGGCAGATAATATGATCTTATGTAAATTCAATTGAACCAGATAACCAGACGAGGAGAGGGTGTTGCAAAGAAAAAATTAGAGAAGTCAAGCATATCTAATAATGAAGTTTGATGTATGAGTGTTATATTAATTAAAAAGCCATAGATCTAAGGCTGAAAATGTATGAGAATGGGATCTGAGTGGCTAAAGCAAGTGGGTTCTTGTAGATCATGGATTTTGTAATAGTACCTACCACTCTCTTACAATAATATGGGTTATGGAAAGGTGCTATTGACATTTTTAACTCAAATCTCTCAACATCTAATAATGTATTCATCATAAAAGAATGTTAGTTTTCTAAAGACTTGCAGAAATAGTTATTAATATAAACTATGTGCCCAACTTCATGAGACTTTTCCGATGATGTGAACTACTTATCAATTCAAATCTCAAATTGGAAGTAACAATGAAAGGACAATTGGTCTTTATTAATGTGACCATGTTAACCGTAGCGTTTCACATGGACCCTACATGGATTTTCCTTTTAATTTCAATATTCTTATGAGTCAACAATTCTATGAAACTCATCGAAGATATATATATATATATATGAAACCCACTTCAGTTATCAAAATGTTCATAAACAACCTCTACCATGTACCAATGTGCATAATTAAATATATTACAGAAATTAAACTCCCATGACATATATTTATATATTCACGATGTATCGCTCTACCATGTACCAATGTGCATAATTAAATATGTTACAGGAATTAAACTGCCATGGCATATATTTACATATGAACAAGAATATATATATGAAACACAATGTTCAACTATTGCTATGGGCATATAATCGTGCCACTGGAATACTTATATATAACCAAACATAATACAATTATCGAGATCTTTGCCCTGGGTAAACGAAATTTCAAATTCATTGTGAGCGACATGCCCATCGACCCATCAGGGTCGAGTTCCCAAGGAGCTTCACATAAATTCACCTTGTAAGAGTTGATGATGAATATAACAAATATAAACATAACACAGTCATGGAGACCTCTGTCGTGGTCGACAATGATATATATATATATATATATATCAGTTTTCAAAACATATGTCTAGGTCGACGATGGTTTGGTGCCAACAATGAGCTAATGATTTAGTGCATCTAAGATAACGCCCACATTAGAAATGCATCGACACACCTTATATATTAACACAGTAATGGGTGAGGTCCGACTGAATTGGAACTAAGCCTATGTTAACATTTAAATATAAATGGCATCAAATTTGTATGGAAGGCTGGCAGCGCCAAACCTTAATACAATTAAGTCATATGAGAAACCGACAGAGGCAAATATAATTAAATGGAATGGAACGTGAGTTGTGTCAATATCAACAAAGTTAAAGTGCCATGAAAGGCCAGTATGAACATAGCTAGATTGATACAAGAGGTTGGCATTAACATAGCTAGAGTGACACGAGAGGCCTCGGCCAAGCTAGACACATGCCCCGCCAGTAGCATCAAATTTTATAAACAATTGAATCACATAAGAGGCATGGAGGCTGATTTAATCATTACAAGATTAGGAATTCCTAAAATCATTTATGACATCGCACTTGTTAACTGAGTACTTATTAAAGGGTGGAAATATTGCTCGCCCAATAATTAATAGAAGATGCCAATTCAATATATGTATTCCAAACTCATTTATGGTTCATCCAATTTACACCTATAAACCCAATGCAATGATATTCCATACAATCAGCTTCCGTTAAAATTAGGAATTTACAATAGTTATACATAATTCTCGTAATAAATTTTGGTTTTTGTTAAAACAATTTAATGTGCCTACGTGGCATCACCACCTTACCGAGGTGGTCCTACGTCACTTCGGGCTTTGAGTGTCGTCATGGCCAAAACCACGTGGAACGTCCCACCTCACCTAGATATTGTCGAGGGACTTCACATCAATTGCCACTGCCTTCTTTGTCTCTCTAGACAAATACTTTTTTGTCCCACCATCGCGCCACATGACTCTGCTACCCAGCACCGGGGTAGGCCAAGTGTGATTCGTTGTGAAATTAGACGTCAATTAAAGGGATAGTTCATGTTCTATGTCTTCCATCGGTCGTGGCACCATGCCTCCATTACATAAGAGACACTACAAAACACGTCCGAGGAACTGCGCCCCATGATGATGTGTCCTTCAACCCCATGGACCCCATGTTAGAACCATATGCACCTCTAGGCCTAGCTCACATCTATTCCCTTCAGCGCCTATTTCTTGCACTTGCCCCTGATGTCCCCCACCTCCAAAATTCCATTGAGTTTTGTCTTGCAACAAGATTTGGTCCTGAACACAATTTCACACTAACCCCAAGGGGACCTACACCCCCAAAGGGACCTACACCAGATGTGCCTTGCTATGCCGAATCAATATTTGGTTCATAATACATTAGCCTATGACGAAGAAACACTCACCATACTCCCTCGAATGCTTGAACTCCCAAACCTTCCTGGACTAGCCTAAGTCTGAGCTCCAATTACAAGATTTTTCCACCTTAATAACCCAAAATGACCATATGGGTTTCTTCAATTATTTTCCCCAAAGTAATGTGTTACTCATAACATTTTCTTCTACAATAAGAAGACCTTCAATTAGATAATATATATGGAAGAATGGAACCCCATTCCATGCTAGCTTTATAAGAATTAATATAGCCATAATGTGAGTAGTAAAAATATGAATTGTGCCTACTACCGGGTGCAAGACTTAGATAAGAAATTGTTGAGGCTTAGCTATAAGCTTAGATGAAATTACACCCCATTAAACACAAAATTGATTTTAACTAGCACCATCAGAACCACAGATGTTACATGCCATACAAGTATTACTCGTAGACTTGCACCCGTCCATAATAATAATTAACCATGACAAGCATAGCGTATCAACAATGAAAACCGCACATGGTGACAAAGAGCGAAACCCAGCTAATAAATACATACACTCTATAATTTACCCATGTACTAAGGAAAACATTAACAATCATAGGGATATGCAAATCTCCCTTAAACCATGAGAACAAGCGCAATTGTGTCCCATTGAAAAAAACTAGGAATAATACCATTCCCCTGTGGGTATTATAGATATATTCATTGTCATTAGAACAACATTACAATTGATGTGCAGTAAGAAAAAACATAATGTACACATAAGCAACTTATCTTATGAAGTGAATGACTGGAAATTGAGGGAGGGACTTCCACTCTCCACCCATCCATAGGCCAACTGCACTACAATCTTTCTTGCAGTTGACCACCCTCGATTCAAATTCAGATTCTGAGAAGTAAGTGCTCAAGGGAATTTAAAACCAATGCCAATTAATGAATCACATAGGAACCCAGAGAATACCCTACCTTGACACACTTAGTTTAGGATTATATCTTCCTTTGTCGCCACCTATTCACCTAGGAATCTAGAGTACTCTAAAGTCCATATATTAATCCCGCAAATATAAGAAACACACAAATCTTTCCCTCTATAAACTAGGGATCCAAAGTATATTGTATTCCCCTTGATCCACCTCACAGGATTCCAGAAGGCACAATATCTCCACCTATTCTTCCTCTTCAACCATGTTACCCATATTGCTCTAGGTCTAGTGCCAATGTTAGCATAGCGTTCTCCTCTAATCCCACAAGTTCTCTTGAAAATACTTATATGCATAATCCAACACACAACACCCATAATACACTACTCGTGTCTATGCACTTTTGACAATATCCACCACACTTGATTCTTGTGTATGTTAACTCTTCCCATATCATAGTATTGTCTATGCGATCATGCAAATGATCCCCGCATCCAAATGGTGATCTCCTCCCTTTTCTTCTTTTCCTATCATCTCTCCTCTCCACCATCCCCCTTGCGGCCCTTGCGTGTTGACCACAAAGTGAAAAGTACAAGGAAAGACAAAGGGGTATGGGCTTTTCCTCCATTAACAAAGCCCATACTCCACCTCCTTCCCTACCATGTAGACCATTAAAACCCGGTCAAAAATTTGGTGGCCATTTAATGAATAGCCTTAACTTTAGAAATTTTCCAAACAAATCCTCCTCAAAACTGTGAATCCTTGTCTGCTCCTAAAAACCAATCATTATGTTTACATTTCCACAAAATTTACATGTATTACAATTCATAGTCATACTTACAAGAGATATAGAAAGAAGGGTTGTCACAAAGCCCACCCCCAAAGTGTGCTCTATGCCGAGCACAAAATTTCATAATGCTCTTTAATCAAAACCAAATTTAGTAGTATTCTTTGTCGAGTACAAGGTTCGCAGTGAGTTTTTTTTATTTTTTTTTAGGCTATGGTTCATGGACACCCTGGTCAACGAGTGGCGCTACGTCCACAGAAAAATTTGGGATCGACCCCAAAGGGAATCTAGCCCTGCGGCCCACTAGCAAGGCCTGACCCCAAGGGCTTCGGGGAGATTGGACCCTGTGACCTTCCGATGGCGAGGCACTGATTTTTGACCAACTGAGCTAACCCTTGGGGCTGGTTCGCAATGAGATTTATATACACAACTCTTCACATTCATTTACATTTATATTTACATTGTCTTAACAAACAAACAAAAAATGGGTATCCCTCATTTGTTCAACCATCTCACAAGTGGCATCATCTAGTCCAAAGTGCATCCATTTCTCCTTGACCTGCTCAATTACTCGATTTTGGAGCATAATTTGTCTATGATTTATAATGCATAGTGGATATGGCTAAAATTCTCCCTCAAATTCCACATGTATCATAAACCTATCAACAACATGATTAACATCATGTGTGTTAGGCCAAGTTTTGGTAACTTCACGAATTGCATTTTTCATTGAGAGAAATTATGAATATATATAAGGAGAGGGAGACTATTGGAATTTGTATCCCAATGTCTCCTTGTCTTATTTATTTTCCTATTTACAATATTCCCAAGAATTTCCTAATCCCAAATATTAGGTGTCAACCTTCTCCCCCTTAATCTAAAGGGATGTTGGTCAGTGCAAGCATCATTTTCAAACTTTTTTTTTCCAAGTACTTTGGTGAAGATGTCTACAATCTAATCATTTGTGGAACAATGGCGTTGGTAAATAGTCTTGGCCTCAACATGATGTCAAATCGGATGATACATTGTATTGATATTCTTGGTTCGATCACGGAACTTTGGGGTCTTGGTCAACTTTATTTCATAAGTATTTTTAATAAAAAGAGGATTAGAATGCACATGTGTCCCCTGCAAATATACAATAATTTTCCTCATCCACACAATTTCATTTGCTACTTCTACTGCTACCACATATTCTACCTCAATTGTGGAATCTACTAGAACTGATTATTTACGTGACCTCCAGGGGACAACTCCTAATCCAAGACTCATAACATAACCTGAAGTAGATACTCCATTTTCTTTGTCTCCATCAAATCTGAATTAGAGTATCCAATCAAGTTGACGCCATCCATCTGTGTATACTTGAGTCCAAGTACCTTAGAACTATTTTTGCAGTAGACCAATGACCCTCACAAGGATTTTGTATAAACTTAAAGAGGATTCCAAAAAAAATGAAATGTTTCTTCTGGTAGTAGTCAGGTTGTTGAGACTTCCTATGAGTTGTTTGTAGTTTGTTCCATCTTCAAATTCATTTCGTACTATAGATGTGAGCTTTAAATTATGTCCCATTGGAGTAGTCAAAGGATTTAACTCAACCATGCCAAATTTGTTCAACAGATATGCGATGTACTTCTTTGGAGAGATGAATACAAACTTTGAATGTTGGGTTACTTCAATACCAAGATAGTAGTGAACATATCCCAAATATGTCATTTCAAAACCTTTCCTCAATTCTTTTTTTATGGATGCAATATAATTTTCATTGTTCCCTTTCATGAGATGATCATCTACATACACCACAATATATATAAAAAAAAAATTTACAATTTTTTTGACAAAGTTAAATAATCAAAATTATAGTGTTGGAAATTTAGTTTCAAAATATTTTCAATCAATTTCTCGTACTAGGCTCACGGTGCTTGTTTGAGGCCATACAAGGATTTGACAAGCTTACATGCTTTGTGTTGCTATCATTCCACAACAAATCCTTTTGGTTGAGGCATAAAGACATTCTCTTTAAGATCTCCATTCAAGAAAGCAGTTTTTACATCCATTTCATGGACTTTCCAGCCATTATGAGTTGCCAAGGTGTTGGGCATAGCCAAACTTGGTCCAAGTTTTGGGTCAAAGACTACATTTTGAGGAGCGGAGTGCATGAAGCCGATGAATTTATATTCATCACGAGGTATTTTAGGGGCCTTAGGGTAGGTGAAAGTCCCTTATTCTATAACTTGTATTGGGTTTTAGTCATTGTTTTGTCAGATCCATGGTATGTGGACTGTGGTCTTGTAGCAAGGAAGTCTATTTAAAGAAGATGTAAGAATTTGTAAACGATATCAATCAAGATAATAATAGAAGATCATAAGCAACTTGAGGCTTTTTTTTGAGTCTGTATTTTTGGGGAAGGCTCTGCAGTTGAGTGCATAGAGGCTTGGAAGAGTCTGTAGCTGAGTTCACAAACCACCTGCAACTGGGTGCAAAGGTTGAATAAGTATATGTATTGCAGATCTGTATTAATAAAGAATAAGTTTGGCAAAGTATTGTGTATCTTTATGTGTTCATTCTTTTTGGTTGTTATTATCATTATGCATTCCTTTTACTGAAATTATGTGAAAGAATACATGTTATACTGTTTTCTGTTATTTAATGTGCTAAGAATAATTCTAGAAAGTTAATCATCAATGTGAAGTAATTCATGTATTTGAAATTGTAGGAAGGTAGAAAACATAAGTAAACACACGGACATAACAACATGCATATCCCTCTGGTTGCAGAAACCTGGTTCTGCAGCCTCCCATATCTGCTTCGGGTGAGACTGCGATCTGCTTGTAGGTCATTGCCGAAAGGGCCAATGGTTGAGGGTTTTGTTGATGTATAGCACACTCTAAACTTGGGTCAAGCCCCATCAAACCAACAAATGTTCCATTTCCAGGACCAAGATCTACTTAAGGGATATGCTTTAGCACTCGTAGAAGAAAGAAATCTAGGAGTTGGCTGAATAGAAAGAAAGGGAATTTACGGAAAAAGAGAACAAAAACCCTCGAATATCAACTGAAGACTGGTTGCATAAGTATATCTTTGAAGATCAATACATAATATTCCTTGGTTCATTCCACATTGAATTGTACGAATGGGTATCTAAGTTGATCGACCATAAGACTTGTTTCAAGAAGGGCGAACCTAAGGGGTGGAACCCTAAATCGATAAGGCGACTCTAGAACGTCAGTAACAATATCTCTAGGGTTGTTGATTTTTGGATCAATATAATTTTTGGAGGATTTATCACTGAATCCGTGATAGATGCGATTGTGTCCTATAGTGAAGTTGAGCAAATATTTTTCAAAGGACCATGAGGTATGTTCTTAAGATCTTTTAATCTTTGGGTTAAGATGTTATTGTGTGAAAAGGGAATTCTATGAATGTTGTTAGATTGATGTTTGGGCGAAAAGAAAATAATCCTAAACCAGGGTCTATGCAAAGATGAAAATGATACATAACAGATTTGAAGAATTTTATTGAAATTGACTATAGACCCTTGTTAGGAGGATCTAAGAGTCAATAAGAAAAGAGTAACCCTACAACTCTGCGATATTCCCCCACCCATCCTGAAGACATGTTGAAGTTAGGTGCTGGGAAGAATCAGGGCATCTTTGGGATTCCCCATCCATCCACCCCCATTACACCCCATCCCCCTCCCCACAATTCCCCTACACCCCCACCCCCACCCCCTCCACCTAGCCCTCGGAGAAGAAACATGTCGACGACATTAAGCTGCCTATTTTCAAAGGACTGGGATCAGAGGATCCTAATCAGTTCTGGTTTGTAGATGATGCAGAATGGAAAATAAGAAATATCACTAATGATGGTGTAAAGAAGGCTCAACTCATCACGTCACTCCAAGAAAGATCCCTGGCTTGGTATATGAAGTACTTTGTGGCTGAACTGACTACTTCGCTGGATGAAATTAAGAAAGCATTAGTATCATAATTCAAGAAGTTGAAATCAAAATCACCATGCATCATAGAGATAAAAGAAATCAAACAGATAGTGATTGAATTTGTGTGGGAATTCGATCAACGATTCAAGGTGTCGATGGGTGTTAGTGCCTAAATCTACCTCAGGCTGAGAAAGGTAGGATCTAGGGTAACATCAAACCACGCTTAACCTGGTAGCTAGCCCTACCAGGTTGGGAGAGGGCTCTCTCCTTGTCACTCTCAAAAAAATATGATCAATGAGGGATTGAGATGACCAATATGAATACTGATCTTAGGCTAGCTATGTGTGCAAAAGAGCTTGATTGAATATAATGATGTTTTGTTGGCTCAAATGGAAAGGGAAATTTGGGTCTGGGGAATGAGGCTCAATTTTGCAGAGATCTCTATGGGGCAAGGTAGGCAACTGATTTGATACTTCAAATCGAATGAAATGGAGAGATTTAGACAGGTGAGGAGTTGAAGAGGGAAAGAAAACCTCAGGGATCCTCTTCAAATAGCTGAAAATGTCAATAACTAAGCAAACCCTAGGTAGAGCACTGCAATTTCAATGGATTCTACCCTTATCCTTGTTTGTTTTAGTTAAGAAGAAGCAAGAGAGATAATAGCATACATAAAACACATGTAAACTTACATTTACAGAAGAAAACACAATACCAAAGCAAGATGCCACATGAATCCCATAAAGTGCTGCAAACCTTGGTCTATTCCTTAGCCAAACTACTGAAATGAATATACAATGAAGCTCCAAGCTTTCCCAAAAGTCAAACCATGCTAATGACTGAAAAATTACAAGATATAGGCAACCAAAAAATCATCTTAGCCTCTAGGGGTCGAGCTCATAAGATTAGGAGCTATTCCAACAAAATCTAAACTGAGAACTAAAAGGTAGGTAGTGGAACAGCTTGCCTCTAAAAACTAGGAAACTGATTCATTCAGTTGCAAACTACCTTTTGATGGATGAATCTACCTCTAAGAGTGAAAATGTAGCATAATTACATCAAAATCCATCAATTCATATTAAATTACATCATTATTTTGACATTTAGAAGAAGAAAAGTCAAACTATCAAGAAACTAGGCGAAAAACAGAGTATTTTTGGTCAAACTGAGCAAAATTCCTCCAATGCGTCGCGCTGATTTCCCTATGCATAGTTCCTTTTTGCAGCTGATTTTGGAGGCCTTCCTAGTGTCCAAATTTGCTCCAAGTGGGCTTGTTGGAAAGGTTTACCTGTCTACTTTCTCACACAAGTGGAATTTTTGAATTTGGCCTCAATTTGCCCCTCCAAAACTGAGTTCTCCCAAGACTGCTTCCTATGTGTCAAAGAAGGGGCACAAAGGTCATTTTTGGGGTGTTTTTGACCTTTTTGGAAGCCCAAAACCTGTCAAAATTTCTTGGCCATTTGTGAGCATGCATATGTTTTCATGACAAGTCCAAATATGTTGATTTTTCCTCAAAATGATTCCTCCATCAAAAGCGAGTGCTAGGTGGCATGGCGCATCGGGCGGAAAACCCTATTTTTTAAGGCAAAAATTCCAAAATTGCAAAAAGTGTCCCAAATTTTTTGAAATTTGGGTTGAGTGTCCTCCATTAAGTGCTATGTTGGGCCAAGCAAGCCTCAACCAAGATCTGAAGTCTATCTTGCTCTTTTTGCTTCCTTGATGCCTTCTTCAACTTGGCCTTCAAAATCTTGATTCTTTCTTTGCACACCTTGTTTCTAGCCAAGTAGTGGTATGCCATGTTCCTCAACATATTTTTCTCATTGTTTGCCTTCTCTAGCATCCTCTCCAAGTGAAATTTTGTCCTTTCAAGCCAAGATTCACGATCAGCTTGGATTTCTTATTCAAGTGTTGTCAACTTGGTTTTCCTCTTCTTGGCAGCTTGCCGTTTTGCCTTCATGTTTTGGAGCTCCATGATAATTTGCTGATCTTCTAGTTGTTTGTTCCTCTACTCCAAATAGTTAATTATCCACTTGGCTCTTTCTAGATTGAGAGACAAATGTTGAATGTCATCTTGTTGCTCCTGAATGACTTCTTTGAGCTTTGAGCTTTGTGAGCCCAAATCTGTGTCATCATCCTGAATGAGGATGAAATCTGCCTCTTGACCTCCTGACGGTCCCTCATCATGCAAGGAATTCTTACCCTTGTCCTGTACCTACTCTACTGATGATGAAAATGAGACCCCTTCCACCCCGGGTGGGGATAGTACTCGTTTTGCTGCTGCTGCAACTCGGCAAGTGAAGTGGGCTCCTCCCGGTTATGTTTTCCACTTTTGTGAGGCCTCCTTGGTGCATGCATTTCTCTAGAAGAATCACTGACTGTCTCCTCATCTCTGACTCCATGTTTGCTAATGTGTGAGTTTTCTTGATGAGTATGAAGAGATTTATGGTGTTTTTAGTTTTCTGCTACCAAGGATGAGAATGTATGAGGGACTGTGGAGGGAGAGGGTATGAGGGGTTTTGGGAATGTTATTGACAAGTTTTTTGGGAAATAGGGGGTTTAGGGAATAGTATGTAGGCTTAGGGACAACAATTAGGGTTTAGGAATTTGTAACTAGGGTTTGGGATAGTGGGAGTTTGGGATATGGGTTTAGTGAATTTTAAGAATATGGGAATTAGGGAATGAGTAGATGAAACTGGAAAATAAATGGAGGAGTCAAAGAGTGAGGGAGTGATGGAGTGGACTTGGTAGAAAAAACACAAATGCAAACCCTAGGCAATTGTTTTTGAGCAAAAATTGCAAGGAGGTAGGGTTTGAGTTTTATCTCACTAAATCACCATAAGCACCAAGAGAAATTCATTCATTGGTCATGGAGGGATGTTAACTTACTTGGGCAATGAAGAATTTAGCAATTTGAGAGTATTTGGAGGAAAATTTGAATGGATTTCAGGCTTTTTAGCCCAATGCGCCACACCATCTCAATGCGTCGCGCCAGTTCATTTTTTACACTGCAGAGGGCTGCCCAATGCGCCGCGCCATCTCAATGCATAGTGCCTTTTTGCAGGAGACTTTTGGAGGCCTTTCTGGTGTCCAAATTTGGCACGGGATAGATCGTTGGAAATAGTATTGAGTCTACTTTCCAACCCAACTTGAATTTTTCAATTTGGAGTTCATTTTCCTTGTCAAAAATCAAATCTCCCAAGACTGGTCAAAATGTGCAAAATGAGGTTGCCTCAAGGCAGAGTGTTGTTGCAGTCAACTTTTGAAGGTCTTCCTCAACTCAAAATTGAGCTCATGATAGCTCAAGGAAAGATATTTGTGTTTATTTATCATTTGACTCATCAAGAAAGTCATTTGGCCAACCAAACTAGGAAAAAACTTGATTTTCCCAAGGTCACTTTAGAGGTTCATCAATTCTCTTGAGGCAACTGTATTTTTGATATTTCTCTAAAACCATGACACCTGTGTAAAAAGTGAAGGAGGTTTTTCTTCCTTGGCCTATTGTGGATAAAACCCTCTCTCAGTTTTTTCAAATTCATCTTTTCTTGCTCAAAAACATCATTGAAGTAAAACCTATCCTGATGTGTGGAACAGGGGATTTGTCGAAATGAAACGAAATGAAGGGAATAAGGGGCTTCTAAATTCTTGAGAAAATTTAGGGAAGTAGGGAGGGATGTTAGGAAGCAGGGGAAAGTGGAATTTTAGAGATTGAGTGAGGGGAAGAGGTCCAAAAGGGAAAAACACAAGCCTAGCCTAGAAAATTGTCAAGTTGTAGCAAGAAACTAGGGTTTGTGCAAAAATGAGGAATTTCAGGGATATCAGTGATGGGAAGTGTTTAATAAGGTACATTAAGGATAGGGGAAGGTGTATGAACATCAGGATACAAGTTTTGCTGATGATTTGACCATACAAGAGAAATTACCTTCAAAACCCTAGGAGAGGGACCTAGGCACAACTGAAGCATGAAAAAGGTGTAAAATGACCCTTTGGAAGTTGGCATGATGATGAAAACCCTCTGAATGATGGTACACTCAGATGAATGGTGACATGGACCGACATTTGGACAACTTTGAAAGGAGTAAAATCAAACCCTAGACCTAATACCTAGTGACCAAATTTTGCTTGAAGACTCACTGAAATGACAAAATTTGACCTTGACACCTTAAAATCACTTTGTAAGAACATGTTTGATCACTAGAGGAAGGCTGCAAAGACTGGCACTAACAATGGGTAAAGTGAGCTTTGATTTAACCCCATAGCAACATAAAGAATGGTTCATAGCCGCAATACTACCACATATTAGGTTACCTTTGACACAACAGAAGAGTGTGACTCAAGCTGAAGCATTGGAGATTGCGATGAAGTTGGAAGCTTCGATGATTGAGGATATTCATGTAGGAGTACAATAGATACAGATTCAGCTAGCCAATATGACCTTGCAATTGAAGGACCTCAAGAAAGGTAAAGAGATCAGACCATAAATATGGTTTACAAAATGCAAAGCAGAGGGACATTACAAGGATCAATGCCCCATGCTTAGAGATTATATTGCATCTGGAGCGCCTAGTCTAGTAAACCTAGGTCTGTGGTGTGAGATTTGTAGAACAAGAGGAAAATATCACTGTGAAAACTGCTACCTATTATAGAAGTATGTAAAGACACTAAAGCAGTTGTTTTGTAAATTTTGTAGATCGGTAGGCCATCATAAGAAAATTTTCCAATGTTATGACTTAATGATGGAGCACACCGTTGATAGTTGGAATGTAAGTTGAAGGACATACACACGAGGAGCAAGGCCAGAATGCTAGTCAAAGAGGATTTCAAGGAAGAGAATGAGGTCAAGAATGAGGATCCAGTTGAGGACGTGGTTAGATTATTTGTTACAACTGTGGATAGGTCAGACACTTCACAAGAGATTGTTAGAACCCTATGACAACCTACAGTTACTCTAAGTCTTTTGATTAGTGGAATGCCTCATCCTTATTGCAAAGATGCAGGAGAAAATAAACCAATAGCTTGTAACAAATATTCAGATGATGATAGTTGAGCCAAGGGAAGATCAATCACACATTGGCATTGTAACGAGAAGTGGAGTTGCGACTGGAAATGATAAAGCCAATGGGAAAAAGGAAGCTGAAGCCACATGGGTAAGAAAAACTACTGAGAAATATCCTGCATTTGATATCGTGAAGGAAAAACAAGTATTCATAGAGGTGAGGTGAAACTTTATGGATGATGGAGCCTCGACCTCCACCATGCAGCCAACTTAGAAGGATAATTACGAGACAGTAACGGTGCAGCACAATATGTGGATCTGAATATTTTGAAGTATTTTCTAAAGACTTGCATGAAGTTATTAAGAAAACAGAAGGTTGTAGATGGGTTGAAAGAATTGATAGATTATCATGCTCCTAAATAGGTACTGCAGAGTGAGATGCATCCAATGAATAATCTTCATAGAAACAAGAAGTGGACTGGGAAGGAAATGAGGCTTACAACATAGATTGGGGAATACGACATGGATCAGGTTATCTCGGATCTAGGATCTGGTGCTAATGTCTTGCCAAAGCAAACTTGGTAATTGATGGGTAAGCCAAAGTTGCAATGGTCAAATATCCAAGAGAAAATGGAAAATCAACAGAAGATCATCCCTCTAGGAAGATTGTCAGGAATCATAATAGGAATTGATGGAGTGTGCACTACCACTAACTTTGAAGTGATTGAGATTGTGGATGATAGTAATCCCTACCTTGTGTTGCTTGGATTGAATTGCGAATTTGATAACATGGCTATAATTAACTTGAAGAAAAGGAAAATGATATTTGAAAGTAATAATATGAGAGTTATTGCAGCATTAGATCCATTGGAGCGAGCGAGATATATTGAACTTGTCAGTGAAGAATACAACGTGGATGACACCAAAACATTTATCAGATAACAAAAAAAGAATAAGAATGGATCAACACTACTGTGGATGGAAACCTGGCTTGGAAGCAAGATAGTTCCTGCACTTTAGAAGAGGAAGAGGAATTGAAAAATTTCGAGAACAGGTTGCATGAAGTGTCTACAAGGTGATGTGCAAGGATCACTAAAGTAGTGTGCTATATGATAGCCGAGGTACATGACTTATCTTTATATGATGGTTTTGGTGATGTAAATGCTTTCTTTAGAGATTATGAAAGACAGGTACCTAAATGTCAAAGACTGTTAGCTCTACATTAAGCACTAAGGGCTACTCCTACTAGATGGTGGGGTACTCATAAGAGGTATATATTTGATTGGAAAAATTGTAGAAGGTTGATGTAAGTAAGATTTGGACAAGTATAAACAGAGCTCGTAGACAAGTATGATGGTTAGAATGATCCTAGAGACCACATACATCTTTGTATGGTATCTTGGGGACAAATTCTGCGAGAAGAATGGGTGCATGGCCTCATCCATACCTTGGAGACAAATCCTCATAATTGGTATCTGGAAACCGAGCTTCGACATGGTATTGATAGCTAGGAAGAGATGGTTGATGGATTCATAATGACATTAAGATTTGAAGATGACTTTCCACATATATATGCAGCTCTAAATATTGTTAAGAAGAATATTTTTGAAAACAAAGTTCCAATTATCTGGCAGCTTGATTGGGATGTGCAGATATGCAATGTAATGAAATGCTATAATCTCACCATGAAATAGGACAAATATCCTCACAATATTGACATCAAAGATTTAGAAGGTCATTTCGAGGTAAATGGACCTGAGATAGAGATGCTTCATATAACGAAGCTATTGAAGATGAGGAAGGTGAATATAGGATCAGAGGTTGAACCGAAGTACACAAAAATAGGAGATTACGAGGATGAAGACACAACCAACAAAATAATAGATCTCTTGCATGAATATCAGGAGTTGTTCCCTACTAAGTTTTCAGATCTAAAGGGCATATTGAGAGATTTGGGAGTCAAGAGGATTCCTCTGAAGCCTGATGTGAAGCATGTAAAGAAGAGACCATAGAGACTAAATCAAAAATACAAGGAGAAGGTGAAATAAGAAATAGACAAAATGTTACCAACTGACATAATTGAACTTGTTGAAGAGTTTGAGTGGGTAAGTCCCAAGGTGGTTCAAGAAAAGAAGGCAAAAGGGGAAATCAAAATTTGTGTTGATTTAAGGAAATTTAATGATGCATGCTTACATGACCCCTTCCCTACACCATTTATAGATGAAGTATTGGGCAATGTAGGAGGAGAGGAGGCCTATTCTTTCACATATGGCTTTTTAGGATACCATCAGATCAAGATTGTGCCAGAGGATAGACATAAAATGACTTTTGCAACAGAGTGGGGCTCTTATCAGTACACAGTGATGACTTTTGGATTAAAGAATGCACCCACTATATTTTCCAGAGTTGTAATTGTGGATTTCAAATAATATATACATAAGTTATACTTGGACGATTGTGTAGTATTTGGTCTATTAAAGAAGCATGTGGAAAGCTTAAGGTTGATGCTGGATACGTGTAGGCAACACTAGATCTCATTGAGCTTGAAGAAGTGCATCGTTTGTGCACCATTGGTATACTATTGGGACATGCAGTTTGTAAATAGGGATTAATGGTGGATCCCGTAAATATTGTAGTTATTGTGAACCTGCCAGCACCAAAATTAGTAAGACAAATGCACACGACATTAGTGTTGGGCATGGAGCCTGATTATCTTCTTTATTCAGAGGTATCATCGCATTGGACCCCAATTCGTAATGGGGTGACAAGGTCACCTATTTGTTCACCACTAGGGGGGTCCACGGGGGGTGATGGTGATTTTTATGAGCCCCCCTAAAGCTAAAAATAGATGTAAAATTTCATTGTAAAATATTGTAATTTCGTAGCCAATCTTATCCGTTCATTAGGAAGATGATCTGATGGTAGAGGTTATGTTTAATTTAGGGTTTTTTTCCCTATAAGGAAACCCCTCACTATATATGAGGGAATTGAATTGCGGCTATGCAGATGTGTATTCTGAGCGACAGAAGAGGGAGGAGATTGTGTGAGAACGAAGATGAAATAACATCGGATTTGTTGTGGGTTGTATCTTTTCATTTTGCTGGATAATACAAAGGAAGGACCAGTTGTTTCTCCATGGACGTAGCCCAAATTGGGTGAACCACATATATCTATGTCTCTCTTGTTTTATGCATTTTCTGTGTTTACATTTCTATAATATTTTATGTGTTCCATTGCTCTATAATATATCATTTTCTAACAATTGGGACACACTCACTACTACATTAAGTTTATAAAGGGGTATGCACAAATAACTATGCTGATGGAGAAATTTCTGAAGAAAGATGTGACTTTTCAATGGAGTGAAGAGTGCTAGAAGAGCTTAGATGTACTGAAAGAGAAGATGGTAACTGCGCCTATTCTAGTTTTCCTGTACTGAAAGGAGTTCTATGTACATG
Source organism: Pinus tabuliformis (assembly GCA_031772625.1). Taxonomy (NCBI): domain Eukaryota; kingdom Viridiplantae; phylum Streptophyta; class Pinopsida; order Pinales; family Pinaceae; genus Pinus; species Pinus tabuliformis. The sequence continues at coordinate 483,202,966 of CM062809.1, read as the reverse complement.
CTGATGCATCTTGCATAGAATTGCGTGTAGTGCTAGTGCAGCCAAGAGTAGGGGAAATTGATCATCCCATAGCATTTGCAAGCAAGAAACTGTCAAACGCGGAAAAGAACTATATCACAACAAAAAGAGAGGGATTACCAATGGTGTATGCATTACAAAAGTTTCGGCACTACTTGTTGGGGGTGCATTTCAAAATGTTCAATGATCACTCCGCATAGAAATATTTGGTGAATAAATTTGTTTTAGGAGGAAAGATCTGTCAATGGTTGTTATTATTCTAGGAATAGGAATTTGAAGTTATAATAAAACCAGGGAAATCGAATGTTGGACCTGATCATTTATTAAGAATAGAGATAGGAGAAGAACCCAAAAATATTGAAGATAACCTTCCTTATGCATAACTATTCACAATTAGAGTCACTGATGATCACTTCGTGGATATCATTCAGTTTCTGACCATAGGAATGGTGCCGGAAGAGTACACTATGAAGGAAAAAAAGGAGTTGGTCGTTCAAGCAGCTGATTTCTCATTGATTTCTAGACACTTGTACAAAATGGGACCAGATGAAGTATTGTGCATATACGTCCCTAAACACGAATGACAAAGTATTCTGACATAAGCTCATGGAGGAGTCGCAGGAGGGCACTATGTAGGAAAAGTCACTGCATAGAAGATCTTGAGATTTGGGTTATGATGGCCCACAATACATAAGGATGCAAACAAATTATGCCAAGCATGTGATGTATGTCAAAGAACAGGAAAGCCATCTACAAGAGATGAGCTACCACTACTACCATAGGTAACTTTGTATGTTTTTGACAAATGGGCGATTGACTTTGTTGGACTTGTTAGTTCGCTACTAAAGAAGACTGTTGTGAGGTATATAATCACAGCAACTGATTATTTGACAAGACGGGATGAGGCACAACTAGTGAAGGATTGCAGTGCAAAAATTGTTGTGAAGTTCATCTTTGAATATATATTGTCTAGGTTTGGCTATCCAAAGATCTTGATGAGTGACCAAGGCACACATTTCTTTAACAAGACTATTGAAGCACTAACTGAGGAATTCTAGGTTTATCACCAGAAGAGCACTCCTTATCATCCTCAGGGAAATGGAACAATGGAATATTTCAATAATATTCTGGAGAATGCATTGACCAAGGTATGAAATGTGAACAAATATGACTGGGATTTGAGAATTCCAATGGTGTTGTGGGCATATAGAACAACATGCAATAAATTGACAGGGCAAATACTATTTAGGTTGGTATATGGACAAGTGGCAATTAGGCCTATGGAATACATTATGACAAGCTTGAGAATTGTAACTGTCATAGATATGGCAGACCTTGATATTATGAAGGAAATAATGTCGCATATACTAGCTCTAGAAGAAGACATGTTCATAGAAAGGTTCCATCAGCAAGTACATAAAGTAAGGGAGAAAGACTGGCATGATAGGCATATCAAGAAGAAGACATTCAAAGAAGGATATCTTGTATTATTATATGATAGAAAATTCGTGAAGTTCCTAGGAAAATTTAAAACACATTGGTTAGGACCATATATCATCAAGCACATCTTTGATGGTGGTGCAGTTCAATTCATGAAGTTGAATGGACAACTGATTTTGGGACGAGTGAATGGTAGTAGAATAAAGATATATAGGGACGAATTTGTCCCTAGAACTTCGCACTAAAAATTGAAAGGAAGAAAGTCTTAGTGGCACCTGCAGTTGAAAGTGGGCACAAGACTATAAACTACTATATAGAAAGGGACTTCGCTGAAGGAAGATTATTGTGCGACATTTAGGAATGTGACGAAGTTTGAAGGAACTTCAACAAAGAAAAGGTGACTACACCATCAGGAAGGGTTCGTCGAAGTTGGCCATAAATATGACCATTGGAAGGAAAAAGATATTGTTAAAAGGAAATCTTGATTTAGGGACGTGAGAAAAGAGAATCTGTGAAGCACGGTTGGTTGTATCTAGCCCCATACCTACATTAAATGAGAAAATCTTGAATCAATCATGAGGTTGGAATTCAAATTTGTTATAAAAACCACATCCCGTGTCACATTTGAAACTTTGTCATCTAGATAAGTTGCGAAATTGCATAAAATAGAGCCACTGTATGTCTGAGAGGAGCTTTGAAGAAATTGTTGGAACATTTGCAAAGAAAGGATTAGCAGAATTATGGAGGCACAAGGAGTGAAGGTACCCATGTCCAAAAGACACCATAGGTCACCAAGAAAGCAGGTGCCCACAAAACCACAGCCATAGAAGAAGCAGGAGCAGAGACCAACTAAGGTCTCTGGAGTGGAACTCAGAACATCCTTGAGGAAGAAGACACAGACATAAGTTTGCACGAAGAACAAAGAAGCTAAGTGGAAGAAGTCGATGTAGAAATGAAAGAATCCAATACAACAGAAGGTGCCTCAACAGATCAATGATAGCAAATAGGAGGTTAAGTTTCAAATCATGTAGTCAGAGGATGAAAAGTTTCCCACTGTGCTCTCACCTTACATGCCACCAAGAAAACCAAATTCCAAGCTGGTTAAGGAGCCCAAGGATGAAAGTTATATGTGTTCACTCCATTGTTGCCGAAGGAAGTGTCGTTTGAGGGAAAAGTGTTGGGGATGATCCCATAGCTAAAAATAGAAGACTGGGACTTTAATGATCGAAGTAAATACCCACAATTTGAACCAAGTAGGTATCTGAAGCAGGTTCGGTACCTAGACAGTGGACTCATGAGGCTGGAACCATTCTAGTGTGATGTGTTATGTGGAATTTTGCATCTACGGATAAACAAAATTTCCCTAGGTGGGTAGCTACACCTATAACAATAGATTTAAAGCGCTTAACCTTTTTCTATAGAAGATAAATAAGACAAGGGACCTACTTGTTATCTTTCACTTTCCATTTGTCTCCTTTGTATGGATCGTATTGCTCCTTCTTGAACTTAATCTGCTTGACAAGTACCTGCAATCATAAACATAGGACAAAAACCAATCAAATCAAGAGATCTATCTACTATAAGCAAATGGAATCGAAAGCATTTACACATATAATCATCATACATAAAGACAAGAATATGGGAAAAGGTGTAAACAACTTTATTAAGTAGAAGGAAGAGTTACAACCATGAATTCTGATCCAATGTCACTCCTCCAGCTTGGGTTCCAACCAACATCACATCAATAACACAACACTCCGACAACATAACAATACTTGCTCACAATCTCAAACCTCACACCAACAGTATCTCCTTACAAATTATCAAAGTCCAACCCCTGATCACTTATATGAGTGCTCAATTTATAGGAAAATGGAGGAGGTTTGGTCATAAATGAGGGTATTGAATGGACTTCCAAACTTAGAGTTAGTTTCCATGGAGGAAGGGATGAGAGGATAGGAGGTTACTTAACTCATTCCCTATCCAATTTTGAGCTCATAGGAGATGATAAGTGTGGGAATCTTCTATATGGATCCAAAAGATAAGAATATTCCTAGAACCCTATGATGATTTCGCTCAATCTCGCCCAGCGCAGGTCAAAGTGGGCCTAAGTGCTCTGGAAAGCACACTAACATGAGCCTACATGCACTGAAGTGCACTTACTCCTAACCAAGGCTGCACTGGTCCCTCAAGGAGGCATTTCTAAAGGGCTTTAGGCCAAGAAACTCTCAGGGAAGGAGGCATTCAAAGTGATGGCTTATCTAGGGCATGTAGCAACTGAATTAGGGTTTGATGAGCCCTAATAGTACTTATCTAAATGATGGGATTGATGTGCCCAAATGGATCTATAACAGCTACCCCATAAAGCATGAAGTCGAAAATGATAATGTCAAGTGATATGCTTTAGAATTTGATGAGGAGGTTCCGAAGTGGATGGTGACCTGCATCGATTACAATACATAATATCATGATATTTTTATTTTTTCTCATGAATTGCTGAGGGAAGGCATACCCATGCTCAACATATAAAATTTCATTACAAGTACATAGATAGTCGTCTACAGATATAGACCCATGATCGGATGACCATCAATGTAAAGCCATTATACGGATGATTTGGTACTTTCCTGAAATCGCAGCCCAGATGGATGAAACTAGATCGAGGTCTTCTATCTCGTTCAATCATTCACTCAAGTACGAGTCTAACCATGTGAATATGTGATCTGAAGTCAAACATGGGAAGACACCGTCTAATTACCAGCCAATGATGTAAGTCGTTAACAGACATGAGAGAAATCACCGATAATGATAATGATCCTCAAGGTACTACAGTACATTCTGCATGGTGTGAATGGATGTATTGATGTCGAACACCATGCAAAGTCTTTCGGTCAAAGGCTAGTGATGTCAACCTATTGCTAGAAGTGAGAAACCTTCCATTGATGTATGCAAGCCTCAAGGTACTGGAAGGGTGTTTCTAGTCAACTTCTTGGATAATGTGTTGATGTTGCCATGAAGAAACTCGTCACAGGAGGGCCTTGATGTATCCCACATCAATGACACGTAACGAGTGTAATGATTGTTGGAGATGGAATGTGACTGACGACACAAGATTTAGGAATGGTAGTCATGAAAATGAAGGTTTACGAGTATTGCAAAGGATGAATTTTGACTGAGTGACTTCTCTTGAACATGTTGGTGACACTGAATGAATTGGAAACATTGACCCAAAACCAAAGTAATGGATGGTATGGTAGACCAAGGTATGATGACCATCAATTAGATAATCCAACCCATGTAGTCACAGTGATGAAGTGAAAGTGTCATGCTCAAGAGAAATCTGCTGCCATAAAGTGGTTTACCCCTTTTCCCATTTTCCCCAGTCATTGCTGACCAGTACCTCTTTATTTTTTATCAAGCTTGAGGAGGATAACATATGCTTGTATAATTCCACCCTTCAGGTGAACCCATCGCTATGTGATGTTTTAACGAGTCTATCGAAGGTGAAACTCGGTCTTGTCATGATGGACAAGTTTGTCGCTATTTGATGTTTTAACGAGTCTAACGATAATGATAACTTGGTCCTTTTCATGTTTAGAGAGTTTGAAAAGGGACAAAAAGAAAACTCCACAAGTTCTTTTTTGTAAATTTGTCTCTCAAGTCTAAAAAAACATAAAACAATACAAGAGAGAACCTATTGACCATGTACGATCAACGTGTTCCTTTTTCGTAAATAATCTATCTCAGTCTGGAAAAGGGTTAAACTTATACTGAGTAGATGTCATTTCCAATCCGTTAATGAGCTGAAAAGGACAAGAACTTGGCAATATTTTCATATTTCGAGAGCTTGAAAAGAGCTTAAAGAGGACTCCAAGGGGGTTCCTTTTTCTATGTTTAATAGAGCTCGAAAAAGAGATAAAAGTATGCTTTATGGTCAAAGTAGAATTCATGATTGTGCACGTCAAATTCTGTAAGCAGCTGTAAATCTGTTCAAAGAAACACCAAACGGATTAAACATGCCTGTTTCATTGGTAAAAATAGGTAAATACTAAAGTTTACTCATTTAATGATCATTAAATAAACATAAAAACAAGAATTTACCATGTTATTTTCACCATTTGATATTTACTATTCAGTTTGTGCTCTGACCCTATTTTTTACCTTGATCTTCAGCAAATAATTGCGAGAGATTCTATGGATCATTTCTCTTGCTGTCTAGACCAGGTAGGAGATATACCCCTCCTCTTTCTTTCCATGTCATTCTTTTACAGTTTCATGCAAGTTTTTAGGGTTTTCAAGGCCCCTGGGGTTATAATATTTTTCCCTGGGATCAGCGTAGGCTTCCATGTTGAAAAGTGCACTAGGGAGCATCCAGATAGAAGGGTAGCTACACTACAGTGCATTGTCTCCTTGGCTGGGCTACGTTGGGTGAGTTTCACAAACTTGTTTCACCTGTTTGGCCCAAAATTTCTCCAGTTTTTGCATGAAAATGATCCTAACTAAGCTTATGGTTTGATTTCAGGCTTTCATTGGATCAGAATGTCTATTACTTGGTGAGAAAGAGAGCAATAAGAACAAGACATGGTTTCCCTAAATGATCCAGGTACAGTTGAGGCCCTCAGAAACTATGGGTTGCTCAAATACTTTAGGTTGTCCTGGATGAGGTAATAATCAGAACTATTACAGTTCCTAGTTCATGCATGGGATCCAACGGATCAGGCTTTTCACATAAGGGACAAAGTGGTCCCTATTATGATTGATGATGTTTAGTTTTTTATAGGTTTATCGAGACGTGGTGCCCTCATGTCTCTTTCAGGTTCTTCCTGTGGAGGGGCATTTGTGAGGGACTATGTTCGACAATTCTGTCGGCTAGGTACACAGCCTAGTAAGGACAAAAAGATAATCATCAAAGATATTCGTGATTTTCCTTTGAGAAGAATCCTTTTCACCATCGCAAAGTTTGCAGGCAATGTGACACTTCATCTGGTGAACAGATCATACATGCAGTATGCAGGTGAGTGTCTCGAGCCAACTTTATTCAACTAGTGTGAGGTAGTACTTTCTTCACTGAAAGAGCAGCTAACAAAGATAAAGAGCGGTAAGGCAAAGAAATTTAACTATGGATCACTCTTAATTTCTTTTACCTTAGAGATAATTCCATTGATGCAACCTCAACATGTAACACTGTGTGTAGTTGGTCCTAGAGATCCACGGATGCAGAGGTGGGTTGAATTGATGGATAGACATGCTGGTCAGTCATCGATTACATTTTCTATTGCATTATTTAGTTGGCTTGATCGACAACACATTGTCATTGAGGAGTATCCATACCTAGGGATGGATTTTTGTGGAGATCCAGAGTTGATTTTACTAGTGGGTGCTCAATGGGGTGCTATAGGTAAATTGTTTTTTGACCAAATGTTTTTTGATTTTTAAGTTTCTACATGTTTTTGTGTTTTGATGTTTCCAAGACTAAACTAAAAGCATTCTCATGCATACAGATGTTGGTACTGTTCAACCTACAAGACGCCAACAGGAGGCAGGTGGACCAGCACGAATAAATGTTGGGAGAGAAATTCTCCAAGATTTGGATTTCGCTGAGACACTGGCAGAGTTGTAGGATCACGTAGAGGGATTAATCCTTGGTATTCCAGATGTTCAAATCGAGGAGTTACCTATGAGGTTGTAGTGCCATACTATTGGTGTTCCTGGCCGTTGGATGCAGCTCTTGCGCATGATAACTCAGGTTATGCCCTGTTATCATGAGCATCACTAGGTCTAGTTAGGATGATTTTTGCATGCATTATGAGTTTTTAGGTTAGATGACCAAACATGTCTTGGACACAAATTTTGTGAAAACTTTAAAACATCTATCTATTTTACTTTTAGAGTTTTTATATATGGTTATGTGTGATCCTATTCAACTAATGATGTGAATTGAAAATTTACTTTTACATGTGTCGCAAATGTTTGTTTAACACATAGTTCACTAATGAATCGGTTAATGTGTTAAAATTTATGGAAATATGTTGATATTGAATGTAATCAAAATGTCTTTCCAAAAGATGAAATCTAAGGAACATATGAAGAATCGTTGGGTTTCAGACGGTATAAACGTTTGTTAGTCGCAATACGACGAGTTGTGAGTGCAACCTAATGATGATTTGGTGAATTGCAAGTGAAATGGCTTAATAGATAAGTTCGATCAATGCGCTATACTCAACGATATTGTTTGTAGAATGACCGATACAAATCCCTTGAAAACTCACTAGCTTGCTACTTGGAGTGAAAATGGCCCATGCTACAGAAGATAGGTTCTATGTACTACGACTAGTACCATCTACGTAACCAACAAATGGTTCCATAGATTCTGAAATCTGCAACAAATGAAAGCGGATTACTTAACCACATAAAAAATCTAAAAGACACATTGACACACACACACATGCAATTAAAGCATATATACAATGATTTTACTACACTCAATTATACATAGTAACGTTTGAGATATAGCCCATTCCAGGGATGTGACAATGGAATTCCATCATAATCCACCAACTCGTAGGCACCTTTTGCCAAAACATGCTTGACAATATAAGGACCCATCCATAGTGGTTCAAATTTTCCTGCTCCTAGTTTATTAGCTTCTTGATCATAAAGCAAGACCAAGTCTCCTTTTGAGAAAATTTGAGGCTTGAAATTTCTGTCGTATTGTGCCTTGATTCGTTTCTTATGTGCTTCATTAGCCAATGCAGCTTCACGATGGTTTCATACAGATGGATGAGTTCTAAGAAACTTGCTTCTTCATCGGAAGTTTTGGGTAATAGGTCAATCGTGAGTTTAAGAGATAAAATTTCACATTGTATCGGCAAGATTGCCTCCAGACCATACACCAATTGAAAGGGTGTGAATCCAGCTACATTTCTCGCCAAGCTTTGATATGCCCACAAGGCAGAGTACAGGATTAAATGCCAGTTTTGTTTATGAACCCCTATCATTCTTTGAAGCATTCGCTTTAGGACTTTGTTGATGGCCTCAACTTGTCCATTCACTTGCGGATAATAAGGAGTAGAACTATCAAGTGAAATTCCTAACTTGGCAGTTAACTCAGTCATCATGTGATTAAGAAAATGCGACCCATGATCTGTAACTATATCCTGTGGTACACCAAACCAGATAACCACGTGGTTGAAAAAGAAAAGTGTAGCCTCTCGCCACTATTGTTTAATGTTGGCATCGCCTTGGTCCATTTTGTGAAATAGTCAATGACGACTATAATGTACCCATGCCCCCTAGCCAAGGTGGGGTTACATGTCATGAAGGCAATGCCCCATTTGGTGAATGGTCCAAAAGCGACGACAGGATGCAATGGTGCAGGTGGTAATCTAGCTTTACGGTCATATATCTGACATGCATGACAACTTTTGATGGAAATAATGCAATCTTTGAATATGGTAGGTCAGAAGTAACCAGCACAGAGAATTGTTTGCATGGTAGAATAACCAGATAAGTGTCCACCAAAAGCACTTGAATGGAATCATTCAAAACTTTCTTTGCTTCCTCATGAGTGAGGCACCTTCGTAAAATTGCATCGATACCACAACTGTAAAGAGTGTCGCTAACGATTAGATAATCTTTAGCTTGGTATCGGATACGTCGATGTCGAGAGTGAGAGGTATCAGGCCAGAAAGTTTGCGTCTGGAGATAAATTAATATATCTCCATACCATGGGTCAGATGACGAAATCAGGAACAGAGACTCACCCAGAATTGATGGTTATGACGTTGAATCAATGGTATTTGAGGGAAGGTCACAAAGAAGCTCGACAAAGACTAGAGATTTATTTGATTTGGATTTGATGAATTCCAAATCAAATTCCTACAAAATGACGATCCATTTTGAGTATTTTCCGCCCAGCAATTGACGTGACAAAATATATGTCATAGGGTTGAAATTTGAAATGACAGTGGTCTTTTGGATACAGGAAATAGTGATTTTGATAATTTGGGGAATACATTAATGAGGCTCTAATCAAGGTATCTTTAAGAGCGTCAAAGGAAGCTTGCACAACCTAATCCCAATGGAAGGGTATCCCCTTTTTCAAAAGACGAGTAAATCCTTTAGCCATTTCAGTATAATTGGGAATGAACCTCCTCATAAAGTTAGCCTTCCCTTGTAGTCTCTGTAACTGTAGTAGATTGGAAGGTGAAGGCAAATCAAGAATTGCCTAAACCTTAAGTGGGTCGAGTCGAATTCCCTCCTTAGACACTACGAAACCAAGCAAATGACCAGAACCAACACAAAACACACACTTGTGTGGATTGAGTCATATTTTGTAGTGTCGGAACCGTAAAAATATATCTCTCAAATGGTAGCAGCCTTCTTTGGATGAACAGGATGGAGGTGCTATCACACTGGTTTGACATCAAGATACATTTTGATTTCATGTTCAACTATATTAGAGTCGATTCCTAGCATCACGTCATATGACCACATAAATATATCTCGGAATTCATGAAAGAGAGCACGGTAAATATCAATTTCTGATGGAGAATAAGATTTTCTAACGTGAATGTTTTCTACAATGTTAGGTTTGGTTGAAATATTGATAGAAATAGTTTCTTCGATATTTGAGAAGTTTTTCTCAGAATCTACTATATCTATGAAAACAGAATTCGAAAGGAAATTGACAACCGAAGGGTGATTAAGTTCATTTGAATAATGTTCTATGTGATCTGGAAGATGGGAACGATGATAATCTTCCCATGGTTCTCCTTCCGTCATCATTGATTGGATGATTCCTTCATCAGTAGAAAATATACATGAAAAAGGATCGGAGGAAGTACCATATTCTAATGAACGATCTACCCATACAATTGGTGAAGATGGATTTGGGTTCATTGCACAAGCCAGAAAGATTGATTGCTATGCAAGCTCAATGGGGCTTAGCGGCATGATTTCATTATTACTATCAACTTCAGAACTATTGGTAATCTTCCTTAAGTCAGATGAAGTGGAAGATATCATGTTGCAAGTCTCAACTTTTGCCACTTCTGCCAAGTTTGATGGTGGTGGTAGTGAAAAAGTACCCATTAGGGAAGGATCCTTGAAGAGACCTACACCAATGTTTTGAAGAGATAACGGGGGTCCGTGAACTAACGAAATGCTTCCAGTAGCCTGTGAACTAGAGGCGAAGAAGGCGAGTTGGTCGATAACTGTGATTCCACCCTTATGAGGGAATGAAATCGTACAAAAGTATGTTGAAACCACAGTAGCCATAGCATAAACCCACAGTCTTCCTAGTAAAATGTTGTAGTCAAGGGGTCTGTCAACAACCTCAACTTCAATAGTTACTATTTTGCCTCCTAGCTCGATTTGTAGATTACTCAAGATTCCAAAATGCGTATATGTGTGACAGTTAAAAGCTTTTAACGTTGTCGGTGAATGTGACAAAGGTGGTGAGCCAAGTGTTTTCCAGTCATAAACATAATACAAGTAGATGACCCCTCATCAATAATGGTTAGGTGAATAAGTTTATTCAAGGCATTTACTTGAATCAGGAATGCTAATTGCACTGGTAACCGTGGTGTATAACCCGCATGGTTGAAAACCACAAGATTGGAATCAGTTGGATCGATTCCACCAATTGTTGACAACAAAGCCTGCTTTTGGGAGGGACAATTTTGAAGCACCTCGAGCATAGACATAGCAGAAGGTGACTGAGTCAAATATTCTACTATGTTATAGTTCTGTGCAGCTTGAGCTTGAGGGTTAAATGTTGATTTATGTACAACTCCCTTAGGCGGTTTTATTTTTAACTATGGTGCAATAGGTGGTGGAACAAGATCAGACGAAGTCGAAGTCGAAGGATTAGGTTGATCAGCCTGGTTATTCGATGATAACGATTGATTTCCATAATCTTTACTTCGTGTTGACACCAAAACTTCAATTTTAGGGTTAGAGGCAGATAGCATAAGCACTTGGGAAGTGGAAGCATGGTCTGTAGCAACCATATTTGTCTTTGGTTTTGGAAAAGGATTAGCAAATACCGTGGATGTACCAGAGGTTTTAAGAAGCTTTGAGACTTCTGAGTGGTGAGGACAATCTTGCGTAAAATGCTCATTGTTACAAATCAAACATGGGTAACGAGGTTTCCTAGCCTAAGGAGAGGAAGCAAATGATTTCTCTTGAGGGGAATTATTTTGTTTCTTCTTGCTTTCCCCCTTCTTCTTGCTTCCTTGTTGCTTTTCATTCTTTCCTTTGTCAGATAACATGACATTGATTTCGGAAGCAAGAGTGTTATCAGATGCATTTGAAGTTTGATTGGAAATGGCAAGTGTTTAACTAGATGGTCTACCTCCCATTTGTGTGCTCGAAGAAAAAATCACACCGTCACCAGCATGAGAGTCCTTACTCTATGGTGGTGGAGGAACAGTGAAAGCTGGTTGGGGTGCATTTGGGATATTGTCATAGAGCATGCTAGACTATGTATAAATCAAGTCCAAATATTAGGCACGAGCAATTACTTGCTCTTCAATGACAACTCCACCTTTTTCCACATCCTCGGTGATAGATGGAAAAAAGGATTTTATAAACCACTTAGCTAAAAGCTGATCAGGAACATAAGTTTTAACCATTTGATGACAATGATGCCACTCATGAATATGATCAGAGATATGAGTAGTATTAGTCTGTTTAAAGTTGGTTAATAGTTCCGTTCCAGTTTCATATTGTATGGGTAACTTGAAGTGGGTTAAAAACGTGGTAGCTAAGGTAGTAAAGTTTTCAAAAGAAGCTTGTGGTAACTCAATGTACCACTTCGTAGCCAGACCAGTAAGCATTTTCTGGAAAAGACGTAGTCTAACTGAATCATCATTCAAGGAGTTTGATGAACACCATAAATGAAAATTCATGACATGGTTGGATGGGTCTTCTCTAGGGTTTCCATTGAATATCGGATATCGGAAGGTAACTTATGAGGAATCATCAGCCACCAAGGTGCATAAAGAATTGGATCATTGGTGAGTTGAATTAGATCTGGTAACTCAAGTGTCGCAACGAAAGGTAAATGTCTATTGAGGACAGGTTGAGAATATCCAGGGTAATATGGGATTGCCTGGGCAATAGGCCATTGCATACCAGCATAAGGCATCTACTGCTGGTAACCTTGATAACGATAAGTTTGTTGAGAAAATCTGGTGTAAGGTTGTTGTTGAGCACTAGGATACATTTGTTGTTGCCCAAACCCAACATAGGCTTGTTGACCAGGACTTGGGAAAACTTGTTGCTGACCAAACCCAGCATAGCCTTGCTGACCAAGTCCAGGTTGAGGTTTGTATTGGTGGAATTGCTGATGTTGATATTGGGGCTGCCAAGGTTGTTGAAGCAACTGTTGTTGTTGTTGATACAACGGTTGTTGATTTAACAATTGTTGCCCACCAATGTAAGCTTGACCAAGTTTTGAATACACTAAACTAGTGTAAGTATGAGTCATTCCAGTAAAAGGTAAACTAGCCTGAGGCTATTGGACTCCAGGCACAAGTGGTTGTTGTAAAACTGCTTGAGAAGGTTGAATCTATACACCTGAAACTTGGGGGTCTAAGGTTTAAGGGCCAACTTGCACAGGTTGAGATACAACAATTTGAGCTTGTGATTGTGGTAAAGCTATAACAACAGGCATTGTAGGTATGGATGAGATAGATTGCATAGGTTGTGAGGGATACATAAGCCTAGGTTGAACGGACATTGTTGGCTACCACTGACAGACAATCATTCCAGGCTGGCCTAAAGACAACGGCATACCGACATATGGTTTCCCCCTAGAAAATGGAGGATAAGGAGATTGTGGATATTTCTCTCCATATGGGGGTAGTCCAGTGCAAATCGGATACATAGGATGGTAACCAGAAGAACCATCTTGATATTGACTTGATGGGTATAGCTGTTCAGTATCCGTTAATGAGGAACCATATAAAATTCCTATAGAGGACATTGGCGAAGACCAAGGGCTAGAAGCAACACCTAAGTGGGTTCCAAAAAAAGATTGGTAACCCAATGGGATGGACAAAACACCATACAAGTGTGACTTAGGTGTCGTAGTAAACATTGAAGAGGTTGTGACAAAATATTCTTCCGTAGCTGTAACAGATGGTACGGTTTGCGATGTTGACTCTGCCATAGTCAAATGAACAAATAAATTTCATAATGAATTAACGAGTGTCTGAAAGTAATCAAGATCAAAAGGAGCAGTAAAATGAGGAGTAAAAGGATACAGATAAAGTCTAGTTCCAAAATGGAATGGAGTTTTGGGTGATTCTACCTCATGATCCTCTTCTATCGAAATCAAACTAGGTGGAAGTATTTCACTGTGAGGTCCATAATAGATTTCTGGTATTTTTTGCTAAGGTAAAGAGGACGTCTCGACAGTTATGGATGTCCGAGCATGTATTGGTCAATCTTCTTCCAGAATGGTAACAACTTCTGAATTTTCAACCTCAAGATCCAAGTGTTCTAGTAAAAAAACAAGTTCAAGTTGGGCTTCTTGAACAACTTCTGATTGAACAGTGATAGGTTCAGGATCAACTTCTGGTTGAACATATTGAAGTTTAGAAGTAATTTCTTGTTGAACAACTTCAGGTTGAGAATTAACTTGTTGTTGAACAACTTGGGTTACTGTTTCACTAAATTCAGTTCTAGTTTCCTCAGGTAATTTTGGAGATTCCACTTCAGTAACAAATGTACCAGTAACTATAGGAGTAACTGGGGTCATAGTACTTACCAGTATAGGTGTTTCTAGTAATTTAGATGAAGAACCAGAAGTTTGTGAAGTACTGGATCCAGTCAAACGAGACCGCTTTGACCGGATAGGTGTAGCTTCAGGTGGTAAAGGCAGTTTACTCGTTGCTCTCCGCAAATGATGGGGAAAGGGTTGATGTTCCTCCACGATTTCAGATTGATTTTATTACAAAAAGGAAATAACAAAAAGGGGTAAGCTAGGCAAAAAGGTTTACCAAGCAATTGTGAATTGTAGAATACCTCCTGGCGAACCAAGAAATACAGGAAAACAATCTCCCCGAATGTTGTGTTCAGTGTATCACAATGTACAAGGTGGCCTACTCGGTTACCTAAGGATGGATAGCAACCTAGTTTTGTCCTCCCATATATACCTAAAAGTACGTGGAGGCCCAATTCGTATTAGCGTTGTCTAATGCAAAATCGTACAGTGAGAGCATTCCTTTATACTTTACGTACTGTAACACCGCCCTATATACCCGAAGGTGCATGGACGAGCTATAATATACTCACATACGTGGAATGAGGTATCGCACTCAAAATGCATCGCAGACAAGTTAGCGACAACTACTATGTTTTATGACGTCAGAACACGTCTCTAGCCTAGAACCTCTAAATGTTTTGCATTAGGTGACAATGCTCCATTAGGTTAATTGATGTTAATTTTAAGTTGATCTTGATTAAGAATTTGCCTTTCAAATTTCTCCACGTGATGTATTTGAAATTCCTAGAATGAAACTAATATGATAATAATTCGTTTAATTCAATTTGAATAATGAAAAACCTTAGCTAGTAGGGATAGAGCAATCATATTATTTTAATCAAAGAGCAAAGAACACATCTAATGCAATTTCCATAAACTATTCCTATGAGCACACACAAACTCTTTCAATGCAAAATTCAAGTTTTTCTTTTCAATTCCCTTAACGTTCAAATGAACAAAAGGAAACTAATGCACATACAATCAATCAATCTTTTTGAAAGAATGAAGACTTTACGACAGTTCCTTTTTGAAAGAAATGAAGAATTTTACGACACTTTCTTTTGAGCAAATATTAATCGACTATAAGCTAGCTTTGACAATGAATTGATAGTGATAAAGAAATCATTTAAGAAACACTAAACAATCAAGGACAAAGTAGGGCTATCAAAGGAAACACGAATTGATTTCAGAGACACAAGCATTGATTTTTTAGCAAGTAGAAACATAAGGAAATTTGGGAAAAATAAAGTCAAAGGAGGGATTTTTGACGTAAGGAGGATCAGCGTAGCATTGAATGGGATATAGTGCGCTTCAAAGAAATGTCCTCAAGCTAGGGTTTCTCTGTTGCGCTCTGTCTCTTGACCAGACCTGCACTGGTGCCAGAGAGGCCATCCTAGGGGCTTTCAAGCACATTTTTTACCAAAAAACACTTCGAAAGGCTGAAACAAGATCAACGGAAGCAAGCAAAGTCTACTAGGGTGTACTAGGATGAAGGTAAACTACCCTAAATGATGATCATTCCCTAGCGAAGTCGCCAATTTTTTATGTGGAATTTTGCATCTACTGATAAACACAATTTCCCTAGGTGGGTAGCTACACCTAGAACAACATATTTAAAGTGCTTAACCTTTTTCTATAGAAGATAAATAAGACAAGGGACCTACTTGTTATCTTTCACTTTCCCTTTGTCTCCTTTGTATGGCTCCTGTCGCTCCTTCTCGAATTTAATCCGCTCGACAAGTACCTATAATCACAAATAGGGAACAAAAACCAATCAAAGCAAGAGATCTATCTACTATAAGCAAATGGAATCGAAAGAATTTACACATATAATCATCATACATAAAGACAAGAATATGGGAAAAGGTGTAAACAACTTTACTAAGTAGAAGGAAGGGTTACAACCATGAAGTCTGATTCAATGTCACTCCTCCAGCTTGGGTTCCAACCAAGATCACATCTCACACCAACAGTATCTCTTTACAAATTCTCAATGTCCAACGCTGATCACTTAGATGAGTGCTCAATTTATAGGAAAATGGAGGAGTTTTGGCCATAAATGAGGGTATTGAATGGCCTTCCAAACTTAGATTTAGTTTCCATAGAGGAAGGGGTGAGAGGATAGGAGGTTGCTTAACTCATTCCCTATCCAATTTCGAGCTCATAGGAGATGATAAGTGTGGGAATCTTCTAGATGGCTCCAGAAGATAAGAATATTCCTAGAACCCTATGATGATTTCACTCAATCTCACCCAACGCAGGTGTTGGTATCCTAAATTGCCTATTTTCTACCCCATTTCCATCAAAATCAACCTCTGTTTTATCTCAATAAAATACCCTTCCTTCCTACACTAGTACAAGATAGTTACCCATTCTTGCACATGCTCATATTTTATATTAAGATTTATTTCAGCACTTTATTAATCATTTTATATGGATTTCATGCCTATGTATGTTGGCATTATGATACAAGTGTTGTCCTTGATGGAAACTCACTCAGATGACAGATCATAGTGCAGCAGGTCAGTAGCAAAGAGTTGATGATTAGACTATAAAGAATGAAGAAAGAAGAGTATATACGCAGGTTCACTATACACCAAGTCGCGTACATAAGTAGGTTATACGCAGGTTCACTATGTACCAACTCGCGTATATACTTAGGTTCGCTATATAACAAGTAGGGTATACACGTAGGTTCAGTATATACAAAGGCGTGTATACACGCGGGATTTATGATCAAAAGTCGTGTATGCATATGCACGCAATTTCATGCACAGAAAATCACATACATGTGCGAATGCTTATGTTTGGGTCCGTGGTATTTAAACCTATGGTTTTGGTCCTTGGTATTGCGTCTGAAGTGTTGAACCCAGGTATTGGGTCCCTAGTATTGGTTCTCAATGGTTTTGGACCATGGTATTGAGTAAGGCCTAAGACTATAAAAGGAGAAGAAGATCATTAGGCAAGGGTATTGAGAAAGTCTTGAATATCTGATGAAGTATGAGATCTAGTATGCAGGTTATGGGTTCATGATGCTTTGCTTGATCTGAGCTAAGGAGGAATCTCACCGGTTGATGGAGAAAAAGATCTAAGGATGGATTGAGATCCAATGGTTTGGAGTGAATCATATATATATGGTTTGATTATACTTGTTCTAGATTTGTATACTGACGCATGTAATGTTCTGATCTAGATATAACTTAATTGCAAAACATGAATGAATATTTACAGATGTATATGCTGGTTGACTTTGATAAAAGAGCGTACATACGCAGGTTAGATACATCTAAGTAGTGTATACAATATGAACTATGATGTTTGAAGTTACAGGTGGTTCTGGTTGTTGATGCAAAGTCTGAGTTCTGGTGACTATTTACTGGGGTCAGTATTCTGCTTATTCAGATTGGTTGATTATGTTTAGCTTCAGTTTTGATGGATGAGATCTATAATGGATCAGGATCATAATGACTTATCTTTATGTGATCTGATGGACTAGATCTGGTTGCTAACATATGTATTATTCTTGTATATGTAATGATCTGGGTATGTTTGAAGTCACGAAGTGCAGCGTAGTTATCAGTAAGTAATTGTTGACATATACGTTGGTTCACTTTGGTGAAGTTGCGTATACACGCTGGTTCGGCACTTCTAAGTAGCGTATGCACTCTGATGCATGATTTTTGATGATACAGTTGGTTCTGGATATTGTTGCAGAGTTCAATGTTCTGCTTTGTGTTCCGGTGACTATAGTTTGTTGACAGGGTTTCAGTGATTCAGTATTGGGTGATTTAGAGATTGATGATGCTAGTGTTGATAGATTGTGTGCTTCAATGATATTGATGGGTCCAGTATGTAAATTGGATGAAACTTGGCCTTTCAGATTATGGTGTTGTGCTTTAGGAGTATCCAGTCGGAAAATTTATGAAACGTGGTCCCTGGAAGAAAAGAGAAGGTTGTAGCCTTCTGTAGGTTGGCACCTACGTACTAGTACATCAGCTAATACAAGAGCTAAGGGGGTGGTAGCTCCCTTCCAGTAGCAGCTGGAAAACGAGTGAAGGTTGGAGCATTCAGTAGGCTGGCACCTACGAACTAGTACATCGGCTAGTACAAGAGCTAAGGGGGTTGCAGCTCCCTTCCAGGAGAAGCTGGAGAACGAGGGAAGGTTGTAGCCTTCTGCAGGTTGAAGCCTGCATACTGGTATAAGACTGCACCAGTACAGAATCTTTGTAAAATGAAGTTTCTAATTGAAAGAATATAGAGACATATTGCAGCAGGTGGTTTTCACCCACATTGGGTTTCCACCTTATATCTTGTGTTCCTTTGTGTGACTGTCTGCTCTAATTTTCTGTTCCTGCTTACTGTTATATGATTCTGACATAGATTAATGTTCAACATCTGAAGAATAAATTAAATTATAAGTTTGGAAGTTATACGCAAGTTTCATTAGTCATAGTTGCGTATACACGTTGTCTTCATTCACTGAAGTAGAGTATACAAATATTTGTATAAATTGAAAAAGAATTTGACTTAATAATACTGATTCACCCCCCCTCTCAATATTATTTTCAACAATTGGTTTCGGAGCAGGTCCTTTGGTAGAAGCTTGATCGCTTGAAGGAGATCCGTAGATCAATGGGAAAGAAGATTAAGATGAAAGCACCTAAGAAGAAGAAGACATCTCAGAAGAGCTATGACAGTGGGAGAATCGATTGGGGAATATGTGGAAGAAGCACTTCAGATTCATAATCACTTCATAATGAAGATGAAGAACTAGCAGGTATGAATTTGTTATACTCTGGTGATACATTTATCCATCCATTTGAAGATGATGAAAGTGATAGCGAAACAACTGAGTTTGCTCTTATGGGTGAGCAAGAAAGATATCAAATAGAGGCAGAATTTAAAAGGCTTATAGACAAAATTAGAGATCAACAAGATCTATTGAACAAAAGGGAATGTGCCTTCAAAGAAGAAGCTACCAAACTAAAAGCTCAACTAGAGGAAGGAAGCAAGGTAAGGAAGTTATTCAAGGACAAGGAAGATCAATGTCAAAAGTTGCAAGATGAAGTGACATCATTAAGAAATGAAGTCAATGAAAGGAGCAACAATCAAGAAAATCAGAGATAGATCCAGTTACTATGAAAGTCTTGAAGCTACAATCCTCTTGCTAAAAGAAGATCTTGAAGAATCAAATAATAAAAATAAAGAACTACTCCAACCTCGTGAAAAACAAGAAAACGAAGTTATTGAACTAAGGCATCAGTTGGAAGAAGGAAGAAAAGCTGAAGAAAACATGAAGAAGAAATATCATGAAAAGGAGGAGCAACATCAGGTTGAGGTAAATATTCTAAAAGATAACTTAGAAGAAAAGGATAAGCTCTTACGATTTCAAGATAGTACTAAGATCTTGGATGATATTCTTAGTAGTCAAAGGTCTCCTATTATCAAAACTGGCCTTGGTTTTTATGAATCTGCTGAAGATGAATCTAGCTTACAAGGAGAGGCAAGGAACTCTAATGAGAAATCTAAAATAGTCAATAAGGAGATGAGAGGACAACCCCATCAACAGCCAAGGAAAGAAATTATTCAAAGACAATATTTTACACCTCCGATGAATAATGTTGAATGTTATGTATGTCATAATCTTGGACATGTTGCAGCCAGATGCATAAGTAGAATGGTTCAAGACCATCACACAGAAAGCTCATCACGTTCTAGGTACTTTAAGGGGTATTGTTTTTCTTGCAATATGTTTGGTCACAAAGTTGTTGATTGCTACAGAAGGAATATGAAACATATGAGATGTTATGCATGTAACAAGCTTGGACATATAGCTAAGGAATGCAGGAACAAAGTACAGGCACCATACCGAAAGGAGAAAACATCATCACACTTGAAGATATGGAAGAAGAAGGAAGTACAGTCAGAAAAATGTGGCACAGCACAATGTACAGACACAACAGACTCAGAAGGAGCTGAAAGTGTGAAACTTCAGTATCCTAAATCTCATAGCAAGTTTCATAAAGTGAAGTCGTGTATATACGCGAGTTAGACACTGCACAGTCGTTTATATGTTAGTTTGAAGAAAAGCAGTGGGACAGACTCAGGAAAAAGGGTCTGATATGATTCAGTCCATTATTTGCTCTATTTGATAATGGTTACAATCTGCTGATGATGTGTGAAAATGTCTTGATACTTGTAAGATGTTTTAAAAGTGTTGTGATCCTAAATTAATGATACTTCTTGCTGATATATGCATGATCAGACCTGACAATAAGTAAGATGGCACAGGTTCAAGGGGAGAATATGACTTTAATAATGCATTGTTGGCATGCTTAATGATATATCTTGCTATGATATGGTTATGAGTTATCCATGACAAAATATCATATGATTCTTGGGGTTACATAGTTGATGTTCAGATCAGATCTGTGGTTGATTCTCTGATGATGCATATATGGTGCTTACATGGTGATCTTCATAAGGATAAGGAGAAGTACAAAGCTTTAATACACATCTTCATTAATTGATGATGAGTCACTCATGTGCTACTGTCATATCATATAATACAGTTATGATTCCTATAGTTCTTGGCGCTCATGTGGATGAGGATTGTTGCTGTTGATGATATAAAGAAGTCTTGACAAATGATCTTGAGCTCAAGATACATAGTGCTGGATACATGAATGATTAGTCAAAGTTGCATTGTTGGAGACATGATGATGATGAGTTCTTACCTATATGATGATAGGTTGATACTTACATATGTTGATAGATGCAGATGTTCCCAGAGTGATGATACTTGGATCATGCAGAAATTGATGAGACGACGATGGTGTTTTTCACATATGATATAATGTGAATGATTTTGCTGCTGGTCTAGATGTTGATTGACAGATGCTTATGGAACAGATCATACATTGTGTATGATAGTTGCTGATGACTGTCATGGTCTTATTTAGATGTTTGGTCTCTGTTATAAATGTCATGTAAAGGTCATATCAAGACTCATGATGTAATAGTTTGTCTCTATCTATTGTAGTCATTTGATGAATCCCTTTTGGTCATATGATGTAATTTGTACCCCCATTATGCATGGGGAAGATGATGTAATATTTCAGTCATGTATAAACAATTGGTATTTGGTATATCCCCACTTGGTTGGGAGATGGATGTATGTATGAGTCTTTGGTGATAGGAAGGTCATTTATGATAGAGTCATGTTCTTCTTGTAGAACATCTTTTTACAAACCTTGCTTACAGTCAGGGGGAGCATGAACAGGACACTTCAACAGAATAGAGATTTCAGCATGTACTCAGAGGGAGCATGACAGATTGGTACACCTTGGCATATACAAAGGGGGAGCTCATTCAGAGATTTCAGCAGGTACTCAGGGGGAGTATGGTCAGCGGAATGTTTATCAAGGAAAGAGAATATCTTGGTCCACCCTTTGCCCTTGATGTCAAAGGGGGAGAGTGATTTGGTGTTGTTGCCATCAAGTCCAAAGGGGGAGATTGTTGGCATTATGATGCATGTGTTGTAATTGATGGCAACCCACTCATAGAAGAACAACTCTCTTATATATAACTAGATGAATCTACAGAAGAGATATCAGATGTGACAGAATACATGGGATGCAGGACAACTCAAAGGAATTAGATGACAATTCTCAGTACGACAAGTTAGCTTTGCCATCAAGTCCAAAGGGGGAGATTGTTGGCATTATGATACATGTGTTGTCCTTGATGGCAACTCACTCAGATGAAAGATCATAGTGTAGCAGGTTAGTAGCAAAGAGTTGATGATCAGACTACAAAGAATGAAGAAAGAAGAGTATATATGCAGGTTCACTATACACCAAGTCGCGTACATAAGCAGGTTATATGCAGGTTCACTATGTACCAAGTTGTGTATATACGCAGGTTCACTATATACCAAGAAGGGTATACACGCAGGTTCACTATATACAAAGGCGCGTATACACGCGGGATTTATGATCAAAAGTTGCGTATGCATATGCACGCACTTTCATGCACAGAAAATCGCGTACATGTGGGAAAGCTTATTTTTGGGTCCGTGGTATTTAAACCTATGGTTTTGGTCCTTGGTATTATGTCCGAAGTGTTGAACCCAGGTATTGGGTCCCTAGTATTGGTTCTCAATGGTTTTGGACCATGGTATTGAGTAAGGCCTAAGACTATAAAGGAGAAGAAGATCATTAGGCAAGGGTATTGAGAAAGTCTTTAATATCAGTTGAAGTATGAGATATAGTATGCAGGTTATGGGTTCATGATGCTTTACTTGATCTAAGCTAAGGAGGAATCTCACCGGTTGATGGAGAACAAGATCTAAGGATAGATCGGGATCTAATGGTTTGGAGTGAATCATATATATATGGTTTGATTATACTTGTTCTAGATCTGTATACTGACGCATGCAATGTTCTGATCTGGGTATAACTTAACTGCAAAACATGAATGAATATTTATAGATGTATACACTGGTTGACTTTGATAAAAGAGCATACATACACAGGTTAGATACATCTAAGTAGCATATACAATATGAACTATGATGTTTGAAGTTACAGGTGGTTCTGGTGTTGATGCAAAGTCTGAGTTCTGGTGACTATTTACTGGTGTCAGTATTCTGCTTATTCAGATTGGTTTATTATGTTTAGCTTCAGTTTTGATGGATGAGATCTATAATGGATCATGATCATAATGACTTATCTTTATGTGATCTGATGGACTAGATTTGGTTGCTAACATATGTATTATCCTTGTATATGTAATGATCTGGGTATGTCTGAAGTCACGAAATGTAGCGAAGTTATCAGTAAGTAATTGTTGACATATACGCTGGTTCACTTTGGTGAAGTTGCGTATACACACTAGTTCGGCACTTCTAAGTAGCGTATGCACTCTGATGCATGATTTTTGATGATACAGTTGGTTCTGAATATTGTTGCAGAGTACAATGTTCAACTTTGTGTTCTGGTGACTGCAGTTTGTTGACAGGGTTTCAATGATTCAGTATTGGGTGATTCATAGATTGATGATGCTAGTGTTGATAGATTGTGTGCTTCAATGATATTTATGGGTCCAGTATGAAAATTGGATGAATTTTCAGGAGTATCCAGTCTGAAAATTTATGAAACGTGGTCCCTGGAAGAAAAGAGAAGGTTGTAGCCTTCTGTAGGTTGGCACCTACGTACTAGTACATCAGCTAGTACAAGAGCTAAGGGGGTGGTAGCTCCCTTCCAGTAGCAGCTGGAAAACGAGTGAAGGTTGGAGCATTCAGTAGGCTGGCACCTACGTACTAGTACATCGGCTAGTACAAGAGCTAAGGGGGTTGCAGCTCCCTTCCAGGAGAAGCTGGAGAATGAGAGAAGGTTGTAGCCTT
Organism: Pinus tabuliformis; assembly: GCA_031772625.1. NCBI lineage: Eukaryota > Viridiplantae > Streptophyta > Pinopsida > Pinales > Pinaceae > Pinus > Pinus tabuliformis. The sequence continues at coordinate 483,179,327 of CM062809.1, read as the reverse complement.
CTGGAGGTTGAAGCCTGCGTACTAGTATATGACTGCACCAGTACAGAATCATTGTAAAAAGAAGTTTCTAATTGAAAGAAGATAGAGACATATTGTAGTAGGTGGTTTTCACCCACATTGGGTTTCCACCTTATATCTTGTGTTCCTTTGTGTGACTGTTTGCTCTACTTTTTTGTTCCTGCTTACTGTTATATGGTTCTGACACACAGATTAATGTTCAACATCTGAAGAATAAATTAAATTATAAGTCTGGAAGTTATACGTGAGTTTCATTAGTCAGAGTTGTGTATACACACTGTCTTCATTCACTGAAGTAGCGTATACAAATCTTTGTATAAATTGAAAAAGAAGTTGACTTAATAATACTGATTCAACCCCCCCTCCCCCTCTCAGTATTATTTTCAACAATTTACATATCTCTTGTAACTCATATTAATTTCCTAGAGTAATCATGGAACTCAAACAATGTAAACTTTGAAATGGGAACTATAAACTCAAAATGGTAACTCTGGCAAAAAAACGCCAAAAAAACATCAAAAACAGTGCTAAAAACGAAAAGTGTGTATACTAGAATGATGGTTTTTTTTTAGGGACACTTTTGAACATGTTTTAAAAATGGCAGTGAAAACGAAATTTTTGTGCAAAATACAGCTTGAAAACGAAAATGTGATTATACTGGAACGATGATTTTTTTTAAGGGTCAATCTTCAAAATTTTAAAAAAATGCTATTAAAATGATCCAACAACATAAAAATGACTCATAACTTCTCATTTAACACCATATGGAAATCAAAAAATTTATTTCAAGATACGATGCATACATCAATTAGATAAATTGTCTTAAACAATTATTCAAAATCACTCATATTTTCTTGCACACCATCAGAATTCACATCTTCAGATGAGTGACTAGATGCTGATGAAGATGTTCCATATTCTTCTCTTTCATCAACTAGTGCCCCATCTGAGTCCACATGCATGCCCATCATTTCAGGTTTCAAAATTCTTCTAGATCTACGATTGGTTTCAGCAGACTCCCATCTCAACACTGTTCCTTTTGGTAACAACCTTTTCAGAATCTCTATCGTCTTGGAGAGAAGAGTTCCTCTCTTTGTTAAATTAAAGTCATAAACAAGTATGTCAACATCCTCCAATTTTAATATGTCTGTGCAACGACAATTTATATTTGTACCCTTTATTTTTCTCTTTTCACCATTTTTTTTGTCAACTACCATCTCTGGCTTATACACACCATTGAATGGGTGTGTATTTGTGGCGTACCAATGTACTTCGACACTTGTAACATCCTCATTTTCTGTAAAGACCTTTATAACTTTAGCAACCTAGAATCGATAGCCATTGGGATCTCCATTTGCTAGCACTGCGATCATGCAACCCTCCTTAATATCCTGTACTGAACCCCTGTAAAGGTCTTCCATGGCTTCACATTGTGCACGAGATCTTCTGGAACCAGTATACATATCTCTTTCCTCTACCTGTGAAGAATTAATAATACCTTGATATTGCTATTGTTCAACAATGTTTATTTCCTCATGTGCATTCGACACATTTTGTGGCAAAATAAATGGATTTTTCAAAGGTATATCTTCATTTGTTGTTGTTGAAACGATATCACTTTGATTATTGAAAAATGACTCCCACCAAACTGAATCAACAATGTCAAAGTACTCATATGTATATCTAATACATTTTTTAATTTCTTCTAGGTAATCAGAATAATTTATATCTCTATTTTGTCTGTGTGCATTATGAACTTCACCAGCTGATTGTAATAACAATATTTTTGATGCAAATATTGGATGATCTGGAATGAACTTCAAAAATTGCAAACCTGTTGACGGTGCCCATTCTGCAGTAGCTGAATACTTCTTGCCCCGTATTAGTGTTTTCCCATCAATTTTTTTGATACGAAATTGATGTTGGAAGCTAATGTCATTAAGTTGTTCAATGCATTTCCCCTCACCATATGATCCCATAATAAACCTTCACATGTCAACAGTTTCTTCCAACACATCAAAAGTAGGCTCTGGCATGTATGATTTCTTAATACATTCAATTAATGATGGCAAGCTCCCAAATTCCTTCCTCCTCAATGTGACTGAAAAATGACTGAACATTTGATCAATATGGTCATGAGTGTGCCCAACATGAAGGAAACCAACCTTTACCTTCTGAAAAATTCTCAATTCAACAAGCATGTTTAGATATCCAAAAAAAACTTGATTTTTGTTTTCACGGCAATTGTTGTTCAATTGTAGATACAAAACTTCAGGAAGATTACCAGACCAATGAGAAAGCACATCATGAATTATAGTTATGGTTAGATTTGCATCATTATGAATATTTGGAGCTGTGAAGTACACCTTTGGCAACATTTTCCCATTTAAGACCATATAACCGACCAAGTGATACTGAATAAAATCTTCCTCTTGTAAATTTTTGGGTGTGCGAACAAAATGTGGTAAAAGTGTTTTCTTCTGGTCCATACCATCAATTATCAAACCCAAATATTTATTTGGATTATCATAACACTTCTTTCAATGCTTGTACAACTTTTTCCTTTCATTTGTTTGTTGTTCGCGATGCTCCTGAAGTTCTTTGACAATTGAATCTACACAACATAAAAGAAAGCCATTAAGAAATATGTTTTCATACTTGATGAATATACAATTTTAAAATTTAAAGTTATGAATGCTTACCTCTTTTTGACCCTTCACATTTGTCCCTTTTTGATTTAAGAGAAGCACATGTACTGCAAATCCCCATCCTTGTCTTCTTACGAATACTGACATTTTTGAATTCCTTCTTCCATGCCTTCACAAAGTATTGATATGTAATAAACCGGCCATGTCCCTCAGCACCTTTTGCATATTCTTTGTATAAGTTGTAGATTTCTTGTCTTGAAAAATTATCTGGAATATGTATTGTCTCTCTATTTGGCATACACTCTTCATGCTTTGAAAATAAATCTTTCATCCATGACATTGGAGTATTTGATAATGGCCCAAGTTGTCTTTTATGATGTACTTCAGAATAAAATGTGGGATCCTTTTCCAAATTTTCTTGAATTCTCGAGAGACAAAAATTCCCAATTGAATGAAACATTTTGAAAGCTTTTCTATAGATAAATAAAGTCCTAATATGGTATTCATAACCTGACAATGTAGATTGCATGCACCCAACTAAATATGAATTTTGCATGCTTTTATTCATTGACAAATATCTCTTCTTGCTCTCTAATGCAAATATGAAATCCATATGTTTCAAGCAATCTTTTTGGCAACATTCACTTGAAATGAGTGTGCTAATAGAACTTCTTCTCGTCAGATATTCTGCTCAATCTCTTGTATAACTAGAACATCTTGCATTGATACGAAAAGGTCTGCTCCTACTCCTCGATACACTATTTCTTGGCAACATCTCCATCATTGGATCATCATTTGTATAAGGATTTTCATCATCATTAAGAGGAATGTTATCCACACTATGATCAGCTGTGCTTTTCAAATACTAACTTGGTGGATATTCTTCATCTTCCCCTTCTTTAGTGCTACTGTCATAGTCCTTAGAATTCGGACTCAATGGAAAATTTGACTCGATGTTTATTGGATATTCTTGTTCATGTGCATTTTCAGTGTTGCTTTCATGGTCCATAGAATTAGGACTAAGTGCATCATCCTGTCCTTCATCACTGCTACCTTTATACTCATTAGAATTAGGACTAAGTGCATCATCCTATCCTTCATCACTGCTTCTCTCATAGTCCTTAGAATTAGGACTAAGAGGACATTGTGACACTCCATTCTTTTGAAATTCATCATCACTCTCTTCATCACTGTTGCTCTCATAGTCCTTAGAATTAGGACTAAGTGGACACCATGACACTCCATTCTTTTTAAATTCATCATCCCTCTCTTCATCACTGCTGCTGTCATAGTCCTTAGAATTAGGACTAACTGGACACCGTGACACTCTATACTTTTGAAATTCATCATCTCGCTCTTCACCAAAGCTACTCTCATAGTCCTTAGAATTAGGACTAACTGGACACCGTGACACTCCATACTTTGAAATTCATCATCATGCTCTTCATCACTGCTACTCCCATAGTCCTTAGAATTAGGACTAAGTGGACACTTTGACACTCCATTCTTTTGAAATTCGTTATCATGCTCTTCATCACTGCTGCTCTCATAGTCCTTAGAATTAGGACTAAGTGGACACCGTGACACTCCATTCTTTTGAAATTTGTCATCATGCTCTTCAACACTATTGCTCTCATAGTCCTTAGAATTAGGACTAAGTGGACAACGTGACACTTCATTCTTTTGAAATTTGTCATCAAGCTCATCATCACTGCTGCTTTAATAGTCCTTCAAATTCAGACTAAGTGGAACCTGTGACTCTTTATTTATTTGAAATTCTCCATCCCCTCTTTCATTAGTGCTGCTCTCATAGTCCTTAGGATCAGGACTAAGTGGAAGAATTGACTTTCTATTCATAGTGGAATAATTCCCGTTATATTCATCCATATGAATAGAGTTGTTATGCGATGAAGATGTTAATGCTGTATAAATAAAAAATTCACTATCAGGAAAATCCATCCCTTTCAAATAGAAGATGTTGAATGATACAAATGGAGAGTCTCCTAAAGATATTATATAGCTTAGAGAATGAAATTTTCCCTACAAAAATTCCCCCCCCCAAAAAAAGTTTCGTGAAAATATTTCCCTCCTAAAAGTTTGTGAGATTTATTTCTCTTCATTATTTTATTCTACAATTTAATGAAAAATGCAAACTAATTTTTTTTATGAAATAAATCATTAAAGTTAAAATTGTAAACTACAACTTCTACCTAAATTATTTTAATAGTCAAAGTATATAATATTTACTAAACAATTGGATGTTTTTTTATATTTTTATAATACATTCTGAAACAAATTAATCCCACATTCACCCCATTGTAAAACAATTCCATAATATTCGCTTTATCATATTTTCTTTCATCGCCATAAAAAAATTAACATGATAAAATTTTTTAAAACTAATTAATCCCGCATTCACCATATGGTAAAACATCTCCACAATTTCACCTATATACTAAATTCCATTATCACTATTATTCACATTACATCAAGGTTTTCTGAGGTTCGTTGAAAGACTTGGAGTGTATTTGTGGAGCAGCTACATCACTATCAACAACATATTCAATGAAGAATTCTCGCAATTGAAAGGCCAGTTAAATTTTTTTCCTTGAAAATTTTCATATTAAATTAGTTTAATGAAGTAGATTTTTTTTTTTTAATATTAATATTTTTTGTTAGCCAAATTAACCAATACTTCCGTCGTGAGCATGGTGGGCCTAGTAAAGTTGGGCACCCCCATCCCGCAATCGACCGACGACCCGCCCCCTCCGCACACCCTACCGGCCCCTTCCCCAAACTCCGCCACCCTGTCCCTCCGTCCACCCGACCCCCTCCTCTCCTACCCCTCCCCCCCTGCGCCCCAGCCACCCCCCCCCCCCCCGCCTCTGCACCCTACCCCACCCCGCAATCGGATGGCCACCCCACCTCACCCTCACCCCCCTTCCACCCCTACCCCCTTACCCCCCACACCCTCCCCCGCACCCCTTGGCCCCCAACCTCCCTCCCACCTCACCCCTACCCCACTTTCCCCCCTACCCCCCTCGCACCTCACCCCTACCCCCCTTTCCCCCCTACCCCCTACACCCCACGCCCCCTCCCTACCCCCAGTCCACGCCACCCCTACCCCCGTTCCCCCCCTACCCCCTACACCCCACGCCCCCTCCCTACCCCCAGTCCACGCCACCCCTACCCCCCTTCCCCCCTACCCCCATCGCACCCTCCCTACCCCCATCGCACCCCACGCCACCCCACCCCACTCCACCCCTACCCCCCATGCCTCCTCGCTACCCCCCGCCCCGCCTTCCGCCACCCTCGCCCTTCCCCCACTCCCTCTCTCCCTCGCCCACCCCTAACCCCACCATCCACCCCACTCGCCTCCTCCCGCCATCCATAAACCCATTCCACCCCTCCCCTACCCCCCTTCCCCCCCACCCCCTACACCCCACGCCCGCTCCCTACTCCCATCCCACCCGACCCCACCCCACCTCTACCCCCCACGCCTCCCCCGTACCCCCCACCCGCCCTTTCCCCACCCTCACCCTTCCCCCACTCCGTCCCTCGCTCGCCACCCCTAACCTCGCCCTGCACCCCACCCCCTCCCCTCCCTCCCTCGGCCACCCCCCTCCCTCGGTCACCCCTAGCCCCACCCTCCCGCCGCCCCCCATACCCCTCCCTTGCCCACCCCAATCCCGCCCTCCGCCCCCTTGGCGCCCCACCCCGTGCCACCCTGACGGCTTGCCCACCTACCCGGGTGCTTGTTGGATTCCCGCCACCCACCCTTCACCACCCCGGCGGCCCGCCCAGGGTGGCTGTCCGATTCCGGGAATCGGATGACCACCCCAGTGGGCGGGCGAGCTGTCGGGGTGGCGCGGGAAGGGAGCGAAGGGCGGGGGTAGGGGTGAGCAAGGGAAGGGTGGAGGGGGGTGAGGGTGGGGGTGGTTGGTTTGGTGGGGTGGAGGAAGGGGAGGCGGAGGGTGGGGTCGAGTGGGGAGGGCAGAGGGGGGGAAGGGTTGTGATAGGGGTGGCCGAGGGAGGGGAGGGGCGGGGGAAGGGATGGCCGAGGGAGAGGGTGGGCGGGTGGGGGGGAGGGGGGCAGGTCGGGTGGGGGGGAGAGAGGATGAGGTCGGCGGAGGGGGCGTGAGGGAGAGGGTAGGGGTGGGTGGTTGGGTGGGGTGGGCTAGGGGGTAGGCATGGAAGGGGGGTAGTGGTGGGGTGGGAGAGGGGTTGGAAGGTGGGGGGTAGCGGGGGAAGGGGGGTAGTGGTGGGATGGGAGGGGGTAGTGGTGGGGGGGTAGGAGATAGGGGGGAATGGGGGTAGGGGTAGGGTGGGATGGGGGTTGTGGGGTAGGGGGTAGTGGTGGGGTGGGAGAGCGGTTGGAGGGTGGAGGGTAAGGGGGGAAGGGGGGTAGTGGTGGGATGGGAGGGGGTAGTGGTGGGATGTAGGAGATAGGGGGGGAATGGGGGTAAGGGTAGGGTGGGATGGGGGTTGTGGGGTAGGGGGTAGGGGTCGGGTGGGATGGCGGTTGGGGGTAGAGGGGGGGGGGGTAGGGGGGAAGCAGGGAAGGGGTGGAGTGGGATGTGGGTAGGGGAAAGTGAGCGTGGGGGGTAGGGAGAGGGGGGGAAGGGGGGTGGCGGTGCGGTGGGAGGGGGGTTTGGGGGGCGGCCGGGCAGGCGGGGGGGGGGGCGTGGGCAGTAGGGGGGTGGGGTGGTGGCTCGGGGGTAGGGAGGATGGGAGCCAAGGGGTAGTGGTGGGAGAGGGACAGGTGGGGTGTGCGGGGAGATAGGGTGGGGGAGTCTGGGGAGGGGGCCGGTAGGGTGTGCAGAGGGGGTGGCTAGCCGGCCAATTGCAGGATGGGGGTGCCCAGGGGTGGGCGTGAGGGGGTGTGAGAAGGGGGCGTGTAGGGAGGGGTGAGGGGTGGGCGTGTAGAGAGGAGGTGTGGGGGTGGAAGCGGCGGCCGGGCCGCTTGGGTGGTGCGGTGAGGAGTTGCCGCAACCCCATCGTGCGCCACCATGGCAGCCCACCCGTCCGCCCGTGGAGGTTGCGTGATTCTCGGAATCGCCCGCCACTCCGTGGATGGACGGGGTGGTGTTGGTGGGATTCTGCCATTTCTTAGTGTTAATATTTTTTTAATTTCAATTATCTGATTATACAAATTAAAAATTTATGATATATTTTTGGTGTGGATTTAAGTTAATATGTTTTCATTATTTACTGATTTATGTGTTTCTATTTTTCAGGAAAATGGCATCAAAGAAGATTTATGTGAATCTTTCTAGACCAAAGACTCTTAAAGGTGCATCTTCAAAAAACATTGGTGAACGAACTCCACCTGAGTGAATGGCTACAAATCTTTCAAGTGCGTCAAATGATAAGAAGATGATTTCAGACTGAAAGAATTCAAAAGAGGTGAAATTCCCATCAAGAATCTGGTATGTGAAAGAAAGAGAAAGCCAAAATGTGAATATATATATATATATATATATATATATATTGATATACCGAATGATAATGGAATTTTTGAGTTGATGGGAAGAGTCATAGATATGTGTTCGGTACTAGACACTGAAGTTGTTTACATACTTACGAAAGCTCCCAAGTCACATGAAAGGATTAAATATTGACTATCATATTCATTGTATGACACGAGAGAGGTATCTACAAAGTTGTGTAAACAAATTGTAAATGAGAAGAAACAAAACATTGTAAGTATTGTTATTTATATTTGTATTTTGCGTTCTTGAAAGTATTTCGCTATAACTTTTTACCTTTGTTTTTATTGACATATGATATTTTGTTTGGCAGAATTTTGTTGAAAGTTGTTCAATTAGGTTGGGATGCATTCATTTCATAGAGCATGATATCATGAAAGTTGTCAACAGTTTTTACTCAGTGTTCGAAGAAGATATGGAAAACAAGCAAAATTTAGTAATTGATGATGCTACAAAACTACATCCAAAGGATCAGAAAAAAAAAAAGAAGACCTCTAGTGGATATATCTAGTAAGGGTAGACAAGTTACTTTTGAGGACGATGAAGTTGAAACTGACAGTGAAGCATATGTTGTCGTTACTGAAGATGACATTGGAACTGAGAAGAGTCATAAAAGACCAAAAGTAACAATGCCCAAGAATAAATTTGTTGAGAATGTTATGACGAAGAAAAGTAAAGTTGAAGATTTTGAAGTAGTCATTACTAGCAGTCAATAACCTAGTGAAACTTCAAAAGAAAGCAGAGAAATCGTTACAACAGGAGCTGATTTAGAAGATGGAATTATCAAAACAAAACAAAATTCCATTCGATAGAATTTCACAAAGAGAAACTTAATTGATGGTGGTCATACATTTTAGCTTAATGTTAGACAAACCTATAAGGAAAGTGAATGACAATGTCAATATCAAGTCAGAAAGCCACACCATCTGCATGTTCACAACTTGAAGACATTGATGAGGTACAATCCATATGCTCATGTGGTTAATTATGTGCTTCTTGTTGATCCAGTTCAAGTTTCCAACAAAGAAGCATTTGATAATTCAAAATGTTTTGAATACAATTATTATGTGCTTGGGGGGAACCATTCTGTAGAAGTTCAAAGACAATTGATGGAGGAATATCCCAATAACTCACATTTTGAAACAATGAAATGCATCATTTATGTTGGTTTATCGGATACAGAAACAAAGTTAGTGGCATGGGATCATAATTCAGATAATGAATATAGGATGTCTATGACTTTCATCCAAAGGGTTAGATTTATTCATAGTGAATTTCAAGAAAAATGTCATGGGGATAGGATAAATGTTACTGCAGATTTTCGAAGAGAATGTTGTATGGAAATAGGCTATCAAATTAAAAAGAAACCCAATTTGAAAGGTGGAAAACGCAACCTTCCTAGTGATATATTCAAAGGTGTTGATACCATTTCCAATTGGCATTTAGAACTGGAGATGTTTGGAAGTTGATTGATGAGATTTTTAGCATGTGGGAAAACATTGGCATTAAAAACCAGAAGGTCAAAAAGTCTGAGCCATTGATATGTGGCGGCAGTAAATCAGCTCCTGAATTGAAGCATATTCTAGAAGATATGACTATCACACCTTGGAGAGCAATGCAAGGAGTGAAAGATGAAAAAATTGTCAAAACAATATTATCTCGTGTGAAGTCAGGGGAATTATCATTGGGGGAAATGTCTTAGAAATTTCAAAAGTAAATTTGTTGAATTATTTTTATTTTTTTCTAGATTATAATTTTCTTTTAAATAAAACATGTTGTTCTTGTTATTATTTGTTATACTTATCATTATATTAACTTTTTGTTACTTTATCTATGCAGTCACAAAGTTTACATGAAAATTCAAGAACAAATGGTTAAATTGTTGAATGAAGATAGTTGGGATGATGTTGTATGCAACAATCCAGATTCAAGTTCTACATCAACATCAAAAGCTTTTTATCTTGCATTAAAAAGGTATCTTGATTTACACATTCATTTTTATTCATTTGTGTACTATTTTTAATTTATAACTTACACATATATTTGTTTATTTTATAAAAGATGAAGAAGGATGATAATGGAGCACCAACTAGCTTCAAAACCTTTATTGAAAAAATAAAGATCAAAAGACTGAGGAAGCAACGTATTAAGAATGTTGAACTTGATCCAACTCTTACTCATTTCATTTGGAATGGGCTAGAAACTAGTCAATATCAAGTAATACAAGGCGACTGTGAAGACATTGCTAAACTCATACCTAAAAGGGAGTATGCCCTAGTTATTACAGATATTCCCCATGGTTTCAATATTACAAACATTGACTATGATAGTGACCCTTATACTTATCAAGCTCTTAGTAAAGTGGTTGCGGGATTTGTAGAAGTCATGTCATCACCATTATGGAGATTTGTGACATTTCATTCAGACACACAATTGGCAATGACATTGTCAAGCTTCAAGGGGAAAACAAATTCAAGGATGCAGCTTACATGGTAAGAAGTTTAAAATGTATATTTGATTAATATTGAAAAAATCATTTATGTACAAGTTGATTGAACTTTAACTATTTCATGTTACAGACAAAAGTCAAATCTTATTAACCGTGAAGATCAAGTATTTATAAATGATTGTGAGTTCATTTATATTGATAGTTGGGCAAAAGATGATAGCTACATGTCTATGATTTTTAATCGGGTAGACGGAAAGAGTCATAGTCAAATACTGACTTATGATGCTGTTGTGAGAAAACTAACATATGAAGACAAAGAAGCAAAAGGAGAGATAGTTAACATTTATCAAAAACCACAATTATTGATTAACTATCTTATAGACATATGTTCAAATGAAGGAGATTGGGTTCTGGATTTATTTTGTGGCTCAGGTAAGTTTTATTATATGGAATTGAATTTAAATATGTTATTTTTTAATTAATATGTCATTGTACTAATTTACTTCATTATTTCTTTTGTGCTTGACAATTAGGTACAACACTAGCATGTTTCCTTCAAAAAGATCCATTACAGTGCAATTTCATTCAGCAAAGAATTAATGCTCTTCAATTTCTTCTAGATGTAATGCAAGAAATTTGGTTGAAGAAAGGGGACTTTAGTGAATCACGTGTGGCAAAAAAGGCAAAGGAACCTCAACCACCATTACATGGGATGTTTGGAAAGACATACATTGGGAGATTCGCAGACATCAAAGATCCATTAGAAGACGAAAATGAGCAAAAGGAAGCAGAAAATATTGTGGAAGAAGACAATGATGAAACTCTAGAGGACGAAGAGTTTGGATTACGTGACATTGTTGATTAAATTTAAGTTATGCTTGGAAATCAAGCTCATTTTTTGTAACTATTAAGTAGTTATACTTACAATGTTTTGACTTTGACATTTTATGAGAAGAATATACACTCAATTAAGGTTGTTATGCATTCAATATTTGTAATATGTGATTTTCACATTAATTTTTAGGTTAATCATTATTTTTGGAAAAAAAAATGATTATTATTATTTTTTTGACATCAAATTCATAAAAAAAACTATTATTTAACTATTTTTAGTTAAAATTTTCGTATAAAAATTGTGGTTTTCGCATGTCAATTGTAGCAAACAATTATCAAAACGTGTAGTTTTTTAGTTATATTTATGTTAAAAATGACTATTTTTATGTCCATTGTTAAAAAATATTGTTTTTTAGAAACAATTATTTCTTGTGGATTGAAAAATTAATTAATGATGTATAAATATGTAGAATATCGAAAATTCAAAATATCGACTTTCTTCTTTAAATATGCAAAACAATTAAAATCTCACTACAAAAAAAAACAAAATTAAAATAAAAACAAAAAAATATAAAGAAAAAGACCACTTCAAAAATTATTAAATTTACAAAATAATTATTTACATTTCATACATTAGAAAAAAAAAAAAAAAAAAAAAAAAAAAAAAAAAGCCTTTTAAAAAAAGGGCCTAGTTTAGAATTACCACGTTTTTAAATCAGCATAAAAAACACTACCATTCTAAAATGCAATGTACATAAAAAAATTTATAGTGCCAAAAACTAAGCTTTAAAAAACACGTGTGTTCTGCATCACCCCCTTTCAAAATCGGGTTACTTTTTTGCTATCTCTACAAAATGGGTAACAGTATGAGTTCCCATTTCAAAGTTTACATTATTCTTAGTATTAATTATGAATGAGTATGACTAGTGCAGGTAGATTCCTACACCGCCACGAATACTATCTGAGATTTCCGAGAAGCCAAATCTTCCACGAGGATGGGTCTTGAACCTTGACTCCGAGTTTAGCTGTTGATGAACTGAAGCAGGATAACAGTTGGCGCGCAATCAGAGAATATTTTCCAAAGTTAGGTTATGGCCAATTGAGATTCATGTGTATTATAACTGTTGGCCAAGTTTGTAATTTCGGTTTCTAAGTTTGTTCGGCTGAAAGGCTTAAACAAGAAATGTCTGTAATTAGTGAAAATGGCTAGAACTGAAAGGATATATAAAATATAGATATAGGTAGGAGGAGGCCAGTCAGTAGAGAACCATCGATTGTAATTTTGTTTATGTAATCCAGTTTTCGCCTCAACTTTGGGGCTGGATTGCTTTGTCATGTATATTTCCGAATCAAGTAATACAAGATAATTTCCATGATTTGCATACACAGCGTCTAGTTTATCTTTGATGTATCTTTTGAAGCACTGAGCTTTTTCATTCCTTAGAATGCGAACGATATGGTTGGCTAGGCGTAGCCAACCCAACTCATTTACCCCTCTAGCTTTCGTTATTCAGAAAGAAGGTGTGGATATTTCATTTGCACCTGTGTGATGTTATAATTTTAATCTTTATCTTTCAAGTTCTGATTTAAAATATCTTTTGTAGCTAACGTGTGAAATGGATCCATGGTTTGAGAGTTATCTTTGTTTATGAGATATATTTCTTGCATTTCTTTTATTCTTAATCTCTGTTTTAACTCGTTTTTTATTGTATCATGCAAAGAACTCTTTCCTGTACTAGTGCATGTTGTCTGCACTTTGGTTTAATCATTCCTTTGCAATGAATAGTGAAACACTTCTCTGCATATTATTTCCAGTTATTATGCAAGTGAATGAATCATTAATTTAGTAACTGTCTTAGGTATTAAAAGTACATCTTTAAGAGGATCTAGAAGCAGTTGCATAAAATTATCATAAACATATTATACTTGCAAAGAACATAAGCATCTTTGAATGGATTACTAAAGTTAGATAACACATGCAAAACACTTAGAATATTGTTTGATTCTTTTGAAGTTCTTTTATTTCATGAAGTTTATTTCCTTTCCAATTTTTAATGAATTGAAGCATTTTCTTTTTCACAGATAATTTACATCAAAATTTCATTTACAGTTGCAATTCTTTTCCAGCACATCTTTCAGTCTTTTTGAAAGTAATTTGGAAACTAGGTGAAGGAAGCTCTGCTTCAGTGCAAGATTTAGTCTCTTGTCATAGAAACAAAGTGCTCTAATTCCTTAGGCTTAGAGAACCTCCACTAAGACATAAGTCTTCAGTAAGGAAGGTCATATATAATTTTGCACAAAGATACTATACCTGCACTAGTGCAGGCAGATTGTAACAGTGCAAGGATAGATTATTTGTGTGGAAGGAGGATCAGAAGGAAGACAGAATTCTACAAGGGCCCATTTGTCAGATGTTAGCCATCCGTTTGAAGATGAACATAGAATTTCTTTTTTTTTGTAAGCTAAGGAGAGACCTTCTTTTTCTATTATCGCAAATTGAAATCACTACATGCATGTGGTGATCTCAACCTGCCTCGAGGGGAAACCGGGTTTCTTGACCACCTTAAGTTTTTAATAGCCAGCCAAAAATAATAGGTTCTCATTCTGTCTTTCCATGCTTTATACACATCAACCTTATATCTACTAAAACTGTTTTTTGTCTGCATATTAAAATAACAAGAGTCCTACAGGTAACTAATTATCACTAGAGAGAGACATTATAGAAACCTCTAATTATCATGCTATCTCTACTGGTTCGCTGTGCCTGCCTGTTGCTCCTTCTCCTTCTTGATTCCCGATCCACTTGCTTGTAACTGCTGCTGAATTTCGTCCATCTTCTTATCGTGCATGAACAGGGTGATTTGGATGTTCCTTAGCTCCTTTTTCAGATTAGGAATCCCCTGGGATAATTCTGCCATTTCCATGGCTACTTGTTCCATAGCCTTGGCAAGCAGTCTCTTCATAACCCAATAGACGTGAAGAGATTGTTTGTATAAAGTCATTCGGCCACGCGTATTGCCCGGATCCGGGAGAAGATACTCCCAATCCTCTAATTCCAACTCCGACTGAGCCTGAATTGCCTCCTCTTCCATCTGCTCGATAATCCTCCTGATTTTTGGATTGGTATTCTGGCAATAAGCCCTTTCAGCGAACTGCACTCTCTTTCCTATCGCTTTCCTCCCCCTCCTGCCCTTCCTTGTTACGCTGGCCTCTCCGACTCCTACCGTTCCTCCTCTGCCTCTTCTTCCTCGCCCGCTTCTCTCTCCATCTCCTCCCCTTCTCCTGTATCCTCCCCTGCCTCGCCGTCTTCCTCTTCCTACCGGACTTCCGTCATCCTCTCCTTCCTCCTGTTCCTGGTAGCCCCCTGCGTCATCCCTTCCTCTTTTCCTAGCTTTGGTCCCTCCTGGCTTTCCATTCCTGCCGAAGCTCACATTCACTGGTTCTCCTTTCTCTTTATCAGAGTCGAACATCTCGACATCGTCCTCTGAGTCATCGTGGATTGAGAGAATTTCCTCCTCTGTCTCCGTCTCCATTATACCTTTGCCCTTTTCTTCTCGGTCCCTTCAGCCTTGTTTTCCTCCCTCTGTCGTACTCCTCGTCCATCTTCCTGCGGTCGTTCTGCTTCCCTCAGCCATAATCTCCTTGCACTCTGGCTTCCTCCTCTTAACTTCTGCTCTCTCTTCCAAATTCCTAATCGTTCTCCTTCGTACTGTGTTCATCGTCGCTTTGCCAACTTTTCCTATTCTTCTGCATGCACCTCTCCTATGCCTTCGATTTTGCCACCTTTTCATGCTTATATCTCCCCACCTCCTCTGCTTCTTATGGACTGCCTCCCTTTTCATCTTTCTGCCCATTTCCTCCGCGCTATCATGTCCCTGTCGGATCCCTGACACCCTGACATATCTACCCTCCTCCATCGGTACTCTACCATCTCCTTGCCTTGAGATGATATCCTTTGCCACGATCCGCTTGACTTCGCCCATCATGACCTGATCGTCGCCTGCTCGTTCCTGCATGCTAACCTGCCGTGCATTTATTATCCTATTTGCTGCCGTTCTCATCCCGATCAGGAATCCTTTAATCATCCCTTTATCCGGTAATTGATTCATTATGATCATGGGTGATTATGTTTTTAAGTTCTCCCCAGCTCGGGTCATCCTCTATTGAGGACCAGCTACTGTCCAATCTTCTAGCCGGTTCTTTACTCCCCCAATTCGCCAATAGGTCCGCAGCCCTATTCCCTTTTCGCCTCACATGGTTTATAACTTTATATTCAATTCTCCTTAGTAGCCCCGCTATGTCTTGGATAATCCCCGTTGTCCTCCAACTTTTAGCCACTTGCTCCCAGCTCTTGCCATCCCTTAGTTTACGGAGCATCTCTATTGTTACCTGCGAGTCTCCTTCTATTTCCAAATTCATGTATCTATTCCTCACTGCTATCCTTAACCCCTGATGTACCGCCCACAACTCTGCTTCATTATTTGTCATTTCACCTCCCCATTCCGCAAACACCCACCTTGTATTTTCCTTACTGTCCCTGAAGATACCCCCAAGGCCTGCCGGCCCTGGGTTTCCTTTGGACGCCCCGTCAAAGTTCAGTTTAATAAAATTCTCTCCGGGATATCTGAATTGGTTAGGGCTC
Organism: Pinus tabuliformis; assembly: GCA_031772625.1. Classification (NCBI taxonomy): domain Eukaryota; kingdom Viridiplantae; phylum Streptophyta; class Pinopsida; order Pinales; family Pinaceae; genus Pinus; species Pinus tabuliformis. The sequence goes on along the minus strand of CM062809.1, from coordinate 483,163,247 downwards.
TGTGTTCTAGAGCCGGTCCTATTCTCTTTTCTGGGGTAGATCATACCAAAGTCCATATTTAATTTGGATACTATTCTCCTTTCCTCCTGATTCATTTTCCAATCCTCCTCTTCCCATGCCTCAGACAGAACTGTTTCTTTCATCGATTTACATATTTCTTCCCATATTCTTGCAGGTTGACTACTTCTTTCCCGAAAGATCCTCCTGTTTCGTTCTTTCCATAGGGACCATATTACGAAGCCCACTGACAAATTCCATATTCTCCTCACTACTCTGCAGAGGAATTGTCCTTTGCCCCATTGCATGATGGTATTCTGAATACTATTAGGGTCTCTCTTTGTCTTTCCAAAAAGTACTCTGATTTCCTCCCATAAACATCTAGCATATGTACAGTTATTCAGTATGTGCTCCTGAGTTTCTATTTCTTTGTTGCATAGACTGCATCTCGAGGGTCCATTAAAACCTTTCTTCTAGATTTTATCCCATGTTAGAATCCGTTCTTTGCTCACCAACCATGCGAATATTGTTATTTTCGGCCACCACTTGCCTTCCCATATCACTCTCCAGTCAGTAGTTCCTTCCTCCCTTTCCTGTTTCGTTGCCAAATAGTAGGCTTCTTTTACTGTAAAGGTGCCTTTCATTGTTTTTCCCCACCTGAGAATGTCCTTTCCTGATCTGGTTTTAATCTTCCTCATTTCTACCTCTTTAGTATATATTTTCCCCAGGTCCTGGTTTATATTTTCATACCATTCCTCTGGCTTCCTCCAAACCCTCCATATTTCACTGGTCTCTCCATCTTTCCAATAATCCCTCACATATTCCAATCCTGCCCTCTTCGCTTTCTGTTGAACTTCTTGTAGAGTTTGTATCTCTGTCAATTTATCTCGCTACTGCCAACCCTCCTCCCAAAATCTATCACTGCCTCCTTCACGTATTTCCTAGAAGGCATGATTGTTTACAATGTCCCTATTCTGGCTTGCCAGTTCCCAGATTGAAGATCCTTTTGGGATTTCTTCGATTCTCAATCTATCCTCTACTATATCAGGAATATTAAATTTCTGAGTCCATATTCTCTTCCATACATCATTTCCCCCTTGCACCCACCTCCACCATAATTTTGCTCCTAGCACCCTGTTTAGCATTTCGGGGTCTCTCATACCTAGCCCCCCTTCCTCTTTCCTTCTCATTAGATTTTTCCATGAAACTAGAGCCCATTTCCTCTGTTGATTAGGTCCACCCCATATAAATTTCCCGAATATTTCTTTCATTTTTGTGCACGCTCCTTTGGGTGCAGCCATAATGGATAGGGGGTAAATAGGTATCGCTTGCAGGACCGATTTTAAAAGGACAATTCTACTAGCAATGTTCAAGGATCTAAAAGACCAGCTTGCCAATTTGTTTTTTATTTTTTCTATAGTACTCTGCCAATTTTTCATTCGAGTAGGGTTTATATCCAGCTGATTTCCCAGGTACTTAGTAGGAAGTTCCCCCTGTCTGAAGCCTAAAGTTCTGGTAAGATGAGCCTTGATTGAATCGGGAGTATTAAATATGAATGTACATGATTTTTCTTTGTTTATTTCCATACCTGATGCCTCCATGAATATTTCTAATATTCTTTTGATGTTCCTCACCTCTTTGATTGATACTTCCCCGAATAGCATAATATCATCTACAAACTGCTGATGTGTGATGGGCAGATTGTTTCCCCATGGTTTTAAGCCTTTGATTTTCTTTTCCCTTAGCTCTTTTTTGAAATTTCTCCCTAAACCCTCAACTGCCATTATGAATAGGAATGGGGAGATAGGATCTCCCTGCCTAATTCCCCTTGTTGCATTGAAGGTGGTCGTTGGAATACCATTTACTAGAATTGAGAAATTCGGGGTTGAAATCATGTTGTAGACCCATTCGATCCATCTCTTATCGAATCCATATGCCCCAAGGACCGCTCTGAGATATTTCCAGCTCAAACGGTCATAAGCTTTTGACAGATCTAACTTCATCATCATTCCTCTCTGCTTTTTCTGATTTAGGGAGTGTATCATCTCTTGAGTAACTACTAATCCATCAAGGATTTGTCGCCCCTCCACAAAACCAGTTTTCTCTGGTGAAATAATATTCGGAAGTAAGGGCTTCAATCTTTTCGCTATCAGGGTAGCTATAATCTTATATATGACATTGCACAGGGCTATTGGGTGGAAACCTTGAACATCCTCAGACTTATTGCTCTTAGGGATCAAGGTTATAAAGGTCGAGTTAATACCTGGCCATATCTTTTGCTTCATTCTTGATTCCTCTACAGCTTCCAAGACTTCCTGTCCTAGAAAGTACCAACCTGCCTGATAGAATTCCACTGTGTATCCATCCGGCCCTGGTGCTTTGTTCTTGCTCATATTCATCACAATTTCTTCCACCTCTTCCAAAGTTATTGCCCTCATCAGAGCCTTATTTTGCTCATTTGTTATTAATCTTGGAATTTCCTTGCAAATACATTCTATTGCTTCTCCCCGATCTCTTTGTGGTTCTGTGAGAATCCCTTTGTGATAATCCACTAAAACTTTTTCAATAGCTCCCTGTTCTACTATCCTTTCCCCCTCTGCATTTTTGATAGAGAAGATCCGATTCCTTTGTCTGTTCTGGACCATAGCTTGATGAAAGAACTTGGTGTTTCTTTCGCCTTCGCGTAGCCATTTTATTCTTGATTTTTGTCTCCACAAAATCTCTTCCTGTTTCCTTCTTTCTTCCAATTTGCCGATTATTCTTCCCTCCTCATTACTTCTCTCCTCATCCCTCCCTTCCAGAATTATTTTTTGTTGTATTTCTTCCATCTCTCTCTCTAATTTTTGTTTCTCCTCCATGATGTTCCCAAACTCTTCCTTGTTCCATTTTTTGATTTTCCCTTTGATTTCTTTGAGTTTTAACTGGATGGTATGCATCTTCCCCTTCCCTTTAACTTTACTCTGAGTCCACCATTCTTCCACTTTGTGTAAGAATTGAGGATTTCTGAGCCAGAAGGCCTCGAATCTAAATGGTTTCTTGCCATTGTTTTTCTTAATATCAATTTCCAATCTGATCGGCCAGTGGTCCGAGCCTAGGCTTGGCAAAATTTTAGCTTCTATAAACACATCCCGATTCAAAATTTGTTCAGACAAAAGAAACCTATCTAATCTCGAGGCAATTTGGTTTTTTCCTCCCCTCCTATTATTCCATGTGTGGACACCATTAGTTGTAGGAATATCTACCAGCCTCTGTTCTGTAATCATCTCATTGAACTCCTCCATACTCTGGTCCGGTCTCCTTACACCACCTTTCTTTTCTCCTATTGTTCGAATCATATTAAAATCTCCTCCTATTATCCATAGGGTTCCAGGGATAATTCTTCTAATAGCTTGCATATTCTTGAGGAATTCCTTCCGCTCCCTGGGTATGTGTGGTCCATAAACCCCTGAAATAAGAATTCGCTCCTCCAATCCCGTCAACCTGAACATGCCTGTTAATATTCTAGGAAAACTAATCCAATTCTCAAAAATTACCTCCTCAGGGTTCCAGATGATTGCCAGGCCCCCTGCTGTACCATCTGCATCTTGGGCCATTACCTCGTATTGTGGCTTAGTCCTTTTCATAATTTCTACCAACTGTTGATACCCCATTTTCGTTTCCTGGATTATCATTATGCACGGTTTATCCTTCTTCAATATTTCCTTTAAATACCTCTGCTTACCTTTACTGTTGAGTCCCCTGATATTCCAGCTTGTGACTATCATTTATAACTTTTTTGATGGTTGTTGAAATACCTCTAATAGAGGTATCACCCTTCCTGAATTTACTAATATTTCTCCTACTGCTTGAATAGTTTCATTTATAGTTCGTCTTCCTCTCTTTCTACCCCCCTTGCCAGTACCGTCCATTCCCAGGCTTTGGTTTCCCTGTGACCCTGTTTGATCTATTTGAATCTCTGAAGTGCTGCCTTTCTTCTCCTTATATTTCTGAAATGTATCTTTATATAATTGTTTCTGTGTTTCCGGAATGAATCTTTCATCTAGGTTTTTCCATTCTTGAAGCAGTTTCTTCATTATTCTTTCTTCTTCAACCCCATTATCTCTTTGGCTGTCCGATCCAGTCATCATTTGTTCTACTGTATTCCCCTGACTTTCCCCCATCTCTTCTTCCACTTCCCTATTCTGACTTATACTTTTTCCTGTTGTCTCTTTTATGATATCCATTGGTGCATTTTCGTTATCCTCCTGTTCCATCCTTCCTCCCTCGTTTTCATCTTCCTCATCCTGAAGGACCTGAAACTTGTTTTGGTTTTCGGCTGCTATATTTTTCTCTTTTGGTTGAATCCTCGTCCCCTCTGTGCTTGGTTTCTTCCTCCTTTGGACCTCCTTGAATCCCCCCTCCCCGGCATCCGACCCTTCTGTTCTCCTCTGTTCTTCCTCCTGAGTCCTTGTTACTTCCGCCTCTCTGTTCTGTGGGCATTGCCTAAATAGATGTCCGTACTCGTGGCATCTTCTGCACCTGAAGGGAATATGCTCGTAGTCTATTGGCTGCTGCCATATTTCATCATGATATTCCACCTCTATATACTCCGGCAAGGGTTCTGCTATATTCATGTACACACATATCCTTGCATAAGATGTGTACTTCCCTCTTTTGGTTGACTCTGCCACCTTAACAAAAGTTCCGATTGAGTTGCCTATCCCTTCCAATATATCAGGATCCCAAAACTCCATTGGTAATCCGAATAGTCTGACCCATATGGGAGCTGCCAATAGTTTCTCATTATCTGGGTTGTATCTATCCTCCGAGTGCCTCATAAATAAGCCTGCATTGTTCATAAAGTATGGCCCCTCTTCGAAAGTTCTTTCCTTGTCCTCTAGGTTTGCAAAAATGACTGTGAAAAAGCCTTTTGCTCCCAATTTTAGATCTATATGCCCTTTTGGCCTCCATCTCTGTTGTATCCATTTTGTTAAATCCTTTTCAGATGGCCAAAACCCTATAAACTTACAGATCAAAGCATGATCTCTCATATAGCATCTATAATCTTCAAGTTTGTTGCTTGGGATTACATACCTTGGTTTTTTCTGTGCCCTAGGTAAACATCTGCCTCCCGTTCTTGCTTGCCATCGGTTCCCCAGCACTGGCGCATCTCTGTTGATCTCCTTCTGCACCCCTTGCAGTCCGCTTCCACTTGTTTCACCTGCTACTACGTTCCTAAAGGAGGGGATCTCTCCCCTCCCCTGTTTTCCTTCCATAGAGCCCTTCAGCCCCGACCGTTTTCTTTCTCCCTTCCACCTTTCGTTTTACCCTTGTAAATCTTCCTCCCGCACTTGTTTAACCCTTCTCTCGCCTCCCAGGCTTCCGTATCCATCCTCCTTGGCTTTGAAAGCTCTATTCTCTCAAACCCTAACGCGCCGCATCAGGTCGATCCCTCTCCAGCATTCGCTTCCATCGACTTAACCGATTGAATGTTAAGATGAACATAGAATTTAATTATAACATTTTAGATTGTTTCCATTGTGTGGAATTTCTCTACTTGATTTACATGCAAATTGTCTTTTACATTCTAGCACTAGAGTTTCTTTGGTGTCAATTATCTTCTTGATTGATTTCTGTCTGATTCTGGAAATCATTTCCATTAAGAAGTAGGATTAGAGATAGGAAAATTCCATACCATTTTTGGCATTGCCTATGCTTCGTCTCTAAGTTTACGAAACCCTCAGTTGACAATTAAGTGTTGAGGAGTTTTCACAAGTGCAATTCCTGCACCTAACATTTTGGCGTCGTTTCTGGGGAGGCAACCTGAATTAGTAAGAATTTTCCATTTTTTTGCAATAGGGGTAAGTCTGCTATTATTTTTTCTGTAGTGTGATTCTATTGTTTGAAGCAATTTATAGGTGCCGATTTATTTTTTTGAAACTTGCAGTTTTTATTTGAATTTCGTTTTGTCATTTTTTGAAATCAATGCCTAAAAGAGGTAGGGGTCTGAAGCCCACTAGGGGCCAAAGAAACACTGACAAATATAAAAACAAAACTCAAATTGGGCCTTCTTTTGCAGGTAGAAAGTCCAAGCAAACTCAAACTCATCACGTAGGAACAATCCACCTAGGCACTGGTAGCAATGGTTCAGGTTTGACATAGCCCATAAAGGGGAAGAAGGGGACTGTTGGAATCCATAGTCAGTCTTCTCAACCTGTTAAGAGCGGTTCAAGTGGAAGAAAAACAATGGTAGATATGGAAGACCATGCAAAAGGAAGTGGTGATAATCAGGTAAATGAGGAATAGTCCACTTTCGGATTCTCGGTTGTGGATCCTGATACACAAGTACAAATGAAAATCATTTCACCATAAGCTCTTCCTCATTTTTTTGGTAAGGTACATGAAGACCCAGACTCTTTCTTATTTGAGTTTGATATTTTGTGTAGGAGTTATGATTATTCATCTGATGCCTAGAATTTAAAGTTGTTTCTTGCAACCCTCAAGGACGCAACACTCCACTGGTTCATGGGACTAGGAGGAAACACTATATCTTCTTGGGAGCAAATGAAGAGAGTGTTCTTGTCAAAATATCAGGAATATTGTAAAACTAGAGATATTCAAGATGAAATCTTTACTATTGTGCAAAATGATGATGAGACTTTAGAGGACTACTTGGAGAGATTCATGTATACCCTCAAAGGTCAAAGCACAAATTTGATCCAAGTACGATTAAAACCGTATTCTTACGTGGGCTCCCTAATGATGCTAGAAATAATTTAAATATGTTAGGACAAGGGGATATTGCTCAAAAGACTTTTGATCAGATCTGTGACTTGTGCAGGAAATTCTCGAGGAATTGATATAGATCCGGTAAAGGAATTTGGAATAAAACAGAAAAACCGAACTTACTGATGCTATGATTATTGGATTAGAAAACAAAATGGACAATATGAAAATTGAAATAATGAATATTGTTAGTAAACAAATAGACTCTTTGAAGTTTTAGCAGAAACTTGTAGAAGAGAAAGAGATGTTGTCTATTTTCTGTCCTAAATGTAGAAGAAAGCATCCTTTAAGAGAATGTCCTCTAGATATTAAAGAAACTAATAAATGTGCAATTTGTGTAGATAACCATGCTATGGGTAAATGTCCCTCTATACCCGGGCTAAAAGCTGTATTGGAGGGGGGACAATTTGAAGCCGAATCATTGAATGCTATGGGAGCAAGAATAAATTGGCCTCAGGTAAGTGCACGTATGGTTCCTGAATATCCACCACATTTTTTTGGTTATAATGCACATTCATATTCCTATCCTAACATTGGTCGCTCTCAACATTGGCAGCATGGGAATCAATATCAATATGGACAACCCTCCCAATCTTGGAAACAAGGATGGAGAGGGCCAAACCATTCATATCATTCACATAATTCCTATCATGCACCTATGCAATCATATCCTCCTACATATGCACCTTACCCAATGCCTCAACCATCATTACCTTAGCTGAGTCAACCTATGGCATCATTACCATTACCTCCACCGTTTTTACCTTCTTAGTTTCCTACTCAACCTTTACCCAACCCCAATAATAAAGCGGTACAAATGATACATTCTATGACCCCGATTTCTTCATCTAGATTTCAGACTATTCCAGTTGGAGTCAATGATCTCCAATTGAGATCAGGGAAGGTAGTAACCTCATAGAATCAAAAGCAGCCCATGGTGATTATCGATGAGAAAGGAGAGGAGGAAACTCCTGACCATTCTAGAAAATATGACACCATTCAACCTATCCCTATACATTCTGAGCCCTTATCATCTTCTTTCAATCGACCTCCCTTTCCAGAGAGGTTAGTTGTGGAGAAGAAAGACCCCATTCTTGAGTCTAGCTTGGCTTCTGAGCTTAGGAACCTTTTCATAAGGGCACCTTTGCTCCAAGCTATCAAAGGGATCCCCATTTGTACAAAAAACATTAGGGAACTCTGTCTCAAGAAGCTGGGAAGGAGAAAATTGGAACCCCAAACCATTCAATTTTTTGGTAGAGCAGTAGAGTTAATGACGGGATGTATGCACATGGAAAAATATACCAACCCCTGAAACCCTGTTGTCTTTGTTCAAATAGGTGATTTTCTTGTCTCCAATGTACTTATAGACCTAGGGGCGACCATTAATGTTATGATCAAGCAAACCATGGATCAACTTGGACTTGTCCATATTCATCCTACTCCCACTGTGCTTGAACTAGCAAATAGGTCTAAAATCAAGCTGGAAGGAGTATTGGATGATGTGGTCGTTGCCTTATATTCTTGGGAATATCCCATAGATTTCATTGTGCTTCAGCGAAAGAACCTTGTGGGAGGGCATCCCTTGATCATGGGATGACCATGGATTTCTATGGCCGATGCTTATATCAGATGTCGTTTTGGTGATATGTATATTTCCCATGGAGATTCCAAAAAGAAAGTCACCCTATATCCACCTGCTAGATATATTCAGGAGCTCTAAGACACTTTATGGTTAGACTACAGTAGCGATGAGGAGATTCTGCCTATTTCCTTGATACATCAGAATGTTGAGTCCTCAAAGGAGGGGGAGATTCAAGACTTCCTAAACAATCTAGACACCATGCCTAATTTCGAGTCATTGAGTCAAATTTTTAGTCTAGATTTCCAGGAAGGGTATGACTCTCTACCCCCATCATCACTATCTCTAACAACACCCTTGTGTACTCTTGAGCCTAATACTACTCTTGTTGAGATTAGTCCAGGTAAAGCCTTGTATATCAGTTTGGACTTGGATCCTTCTCAGCGAGAGAAACTTGTGAATTTGTTGCAAAACCATCTTGATACCTTTGTGTGGGGTTATGAAGATATGAAAGGCATCCATCCTGAAACTTGTACACACCATATCTACATTCAGGATGGAGCCCGACCTGTCTGACAACCCCAAAGGCGAATGAACCCAACTCTAAGAGACATTGTACAAGAAGAATTGCAAAAAGTCTTAGTTGCTGATTTTATATATCCCATTTCTGATAGCCAGTGGGTCTCTCCATTAGTATTAGTCCCAAAGAAAGATGGAAGATGGCACATTTGTATTGACTATAAATAATTGAATAAAGCCACTCTCAAATATTACTTCCCCCTTCCTTTCATCAATCAGGTACTCAATACCCTTGCTGGTAAGAAGTACTTTTCCTTTCTAGATGGCTTTAGCGGATATAACCAGATATAGATATCACTCGAGGATCAAGACAAAACCACTTTTACATGTCCATGGGGTACATTTTCTTATCGAGTGCTTCCCTTTGGGCTATGTAATGCCCCAACTACCTTTCAAAGGGCAGCGTTGGCTATTTTTGCTGACCTTGAATGCGTAGAAATCTATATTGATGATTTCTCTGTGTTTGGTGATTCGTTTCAGGAAGCCCTCAAGAATCCATAAAAAGTGCTTCTTCTCTGCCAAGAAGCTCATCTCACCTTGAGTGATAAGAAATGCATATTAATGTGCAAGGCGGTAGTGGTTCTTGGCCATCTTATTTCTGACAAAGGTATCTAGGTTGACCCTACAAAAATAGAAGTCATTTCGAGTCTTCCTATACCCAAAACTCAAAGGGAAGTGAGAGGTTTTCTTGGACATGCAGGATACTATAGGAGATTCATTGAGAATTTTTCCAGGATAGCTACCCCCCTTCTCTGACTTTTGGTTAAAGATAGTGAGTTTTCTTGGCCCACAACTTGCTAACAATCTTTTGAGACATTGAAGGAAAATTAGTTGAGGCACTAGTATTGAGAGGACCAAACTGGTCCCTACCATTTCATATTTCCTCTTATGCCTCAGATACTACTATAGGTGCAGCTTTAGGACAAGTAGAAGACAAACAATCTTATGCTATTTATTTCATTAGTAAAAACTTGTCACCCGCTGAACTCAATTATACGGTTACTGAGAAAGAGTTTCTAGCTGTAATTTTTGCCATTAATAAATTTAGACATTATATTACATGATATGAAGTTTTTGTACATACTGACCATTTTGCTATAAGATTTGATGAATAAACCATTAACTAGCGGTAGAGTGACTAGGTGGTTTCTATTATTATAGGAATTTAATATTACCATTATTGATAGACCAGGAAAGTCAAATGTAGTTGCAGATTATCTTTCAAGATTAAATAATCCTAGTGAAGCAATTCCTATTGATGATGATTTTCTTGATGAACATCATTTTGTTGTGTCAACAAAATCTCCATGGTTTGCTAACATAGCTAACTATTTAGTCACTATAAAATTACCACCTCACTTATCCGCTCGTGAAAAGTGGAATATCATTTAGAAAGGTGTTGCATATTCCTAGATCCAAGGGGACCTCTTTTACACTGGAGCAGATCTCATTATTTGTAGATATGTAAGAGAGGAAGAGGTGTTTGATATCTTAAAATCTTCCCATGATGAACGTTGTGGAGGTCACTTCAATGATAAGCGGATTGCATACAAAGTATTATGAGCTGACTATTTTTGGCCTTCCTTGTTCAAGGATGCCAAACAGTATGTCAAGCGGTGTGATAACTGTCAGTGAATTGGCTAGCCTAATCAAACCAATGAAATTCCTTTATGTCCTCAGGTTATGATTGAGCCTTTTGAAAAATGGGCCATTGATTTCGTAGGACCAATAAATCCTACATCATCAAATAAAATGCATATTTTGGTTTGTACAGATTTTGTTACAAAATGGGTAGAAGCTAAAGTTGTTTCTTTTTCTAGCGAAAGAGTTGTTGTTGATTTTATTTTTACTGAAATATTTACTAGATTTGGTGTGCCTAGAGAAGTTATTTTGACAATGGATCGCAGTTTATTTTTAATCTGGTGCAAGGTGTTACAGCATAGGAAATCTACACCGTATCAACCGCAAGAAAATGGTCAGGTGGAGTCCAAGAATAAGGTAATTGAGTCCATCCTTACAAAGATGGTAAACATGCACAAAAAGGATTGGGTTGGCAAATTACTGGAAGCATTATGGGCCTATCGAACCACTTGGAGCAACAACACAGGACACACACCATATGAGCTGGTGTATGGGAAACAAGTCCTTTGCTGATAGAATTCTAGATCAAGACTTTCAAGACTACAATCCAATTGGGACTAGATCTCTCTGAAGCACAACAATAGCGCCTTCTATAATTAAACGAGTTAGATGAAATCCGAATGGATGTTGTTCAGCAGAGCATATTGGTTCAACAACAACATAAGAAGTGGCATGACAAGTCCATTCAGAAGAATTAGTTCCAACCAGGTGATTGGGTACTCCTTTACGATTCAAGATTCAAACATTTTAAAGGAAAATTCCATACACGCTGGATGGGACCCTATGAGGTGGTCAAAGTGTTTGAAAATGGAGCAGTAGAAATCAAAACTATTGATGGATGGAATTCTGTGTTCCTGGTAAATAGGCATAGACTAAAGGTATATTTTCAACCCCTTACTAAAGGAGGTTTTATACAGCAAGTCCAACAGCCTTTTGAAAAGGAGTTGGTACGTGGTAACACCAACCTATTGAAGAATTGATTCCTTCTTGTCCTTATTAAGAAAAAATAATGAAAGAAAAAAAAAAGAAAAAATGACAAAATTAAAAAGTATAAAAAGAAAAAAAATTCCTGTAATCATGAAAATCAGTTGACTGACATGATTGTAGAAGGATCGATCTGAAAACCAGCATGCTGGTAGGAAGATCAAAATTTAAAAAAAAGGGAATGTTACATGATTTTTAGATATGCTGGCTGCCACCAAGAAGAAGCAAGTTCATGAAACTGAGCACTTACCCAAGTTTGGGGTAACTAGCATGAACATTTTTATCCAAGTAAATGCTTACTTCCCCTGTAGTTATTTTTTTTCCTGCACCAGTGCAAGAATATTTCAAGGTAAAAAGATCATCTTTCTTCTATTTCACATTTCAAAATTTCCCACTAGTTTCTTTTCTAAATTCCCCAATGAAATACCTTCCTCTTTCTTCTAGGAAATTACCCTTACCTAATTTTGTAAAATCCCTCTTTTCCCTTGAATTTTTTTCCACATCCAGTTTCATTTATCCCTCTTGTTGATATTGTTTCTAAAATCCTTGCTGTAATATTCCTTCCCATTCTAATTTTTTTTTACCCCTTTCCCACTTCTTTATTTCCTCATAAATTGATTGTAGAATTTGATGCAGTCAATCCAGAAGGCATGTTCAAGAAACACCAAAGGATGGTGAATAATTTTTTCTTATATAATGAGGCAAATTTTTAAAGTCTAGCAACATAACTATGTCCTATCAGATTCTCTGTTTGGTAAAAGTCTCTGGTGAAAGCACAACAGTGCAAGCAGGTTTGGTGCAGAAACACAGTTGACTGTGAAAGCAATTTACACAGTCTTGGAGTGGTTTATTAGGGATATTTATGGACCTATAATTTTTTGCACATGTGTTAATATGTTATCTCATTCCATGTTTTAATTGATGCTTTGTTTCATTATTTACTAATCTAGGAACAAATCCTTAAAGTGCAAGGTGTGTAAGGTTTGGAATCTAATATTTTTAATAAATGTTGAAGTATGTCTAATTGAATTATGACGCTGACTGCGGGATGGTACTACTATTCGATAACCTGCACACCCTCCTTGAAATGATTTCGCATTGCCTGCCCATTATTAGCTTACCCACAATCCAATCATTGTAGCCGTTATGCCACTGCCGCCTATACTGCCATTGCATCCAATCATCATGATTCACCCATAGCGGGCTGACACGAATCAATACCTGATGTGGGGGGGGGGGGGGGGAGTGTTCCATCGTAGCCGGGTGAGTGGGTCTTAAAAGACAGAGGGCGATCAACCTCTGGCATAAAACTCTCAGCGAACGTTGGAGTTGCTCAAAAATTCCTTCGAGGGTGTGAACAGAGTGAAGTGGAGTGTGGTTCAAAATGGCACCTGTGAGGAAGGGACCGTTGTCTTTGTAGGAAATTGAACAAACCGCTGAGTATAGGAACAGTGTTGCACTATTGCAAGAATCTAGGTTCCTGCCATTTCTACAAAATTTTGACAGGTTCAACATGGAGGTGGCATTAGAGTTTGCAAGGATGTTCAAAGAAGGTCAAGTCAGGGTCAGATCTTTAAAATTCAAAATTACAAAGGAGTTCATTGCACAAGCCATAGGCTTGCCACTTATAGGAGAGTGCTAGTTTAAAAAAAGAGTGGCTCACGAAGAAGCATTGGCATGGGTTTGTGGTCGATAAGAAAATTAAGGTCAACTGGAGAAAGGGACTTCCAAAGACTACCATGGTAGGGAAGTGGCAAGATTTACTGTTTATATTGTAGAATTTTGTAACCAAAGAAGGATGCTATACCTTGGCATTTGTATACCACCTCTGATTGTTGTTGCATTTCAAGGCAAGAAAATTGATTAATTTTCCTCACTTCTTGCTTAGAAGCCTTGAGAAGATGGCGAAAAATGTGCAGAGTAGCAGTGCAAGCCAGGTTGCAAACAAGCTCTGCCATCATGGGCTTATTACAATTCTGGTCAAGAAAAAGTTAGAAGAAAAGGGGATAACGTGGGGAGCATTTCTGAAAGAATTCCGAGAAAGGGGTACGAAAGAGTCTACTAGCACCAGTACAGGTGTTGAGTCCCAAACCTGCACTTCCCTATATACCCTTTCAGCCATTTACTTCATCCACCAAGCTGTCAAATCATTGCATATTAGTCTAAAATGAGCTTATGAAATGGTTTCCTAACTATGTTTATGACTTTTGTTTGATTTAGATTTTTGTTCAAGCAGCTGCGAAAACTTGTCACTTTCCGCAGCCAGCCCAAGTTTCCGCAGCCATTTTGTTAAAGGCTATGCTACAGGTGTCCAATGGAGAAACCGACCACATGGGTAAGCTGCAAGTGATGTGTACATGGAGTGTGTCCCCTCAGTTCAGCCAAATCACTCATAAACGGTCGTGGTCAACGACGGTCAAAGGAAGGGCCAAATGAGGAGTTTTGTGGTGGCATGGCTCTGTTTTGCCCACGTGAAGGTTTGCGTGGCACGATCCTTTGTTTCCGGAGGTACTGGCACACCTGTAGAGCAGCCCGTGAACTGAATCGAGCAGCCACCACTCCATGGATTCAACTGTCATGATGACCATCACGCTAGATCTCGGGTCAAGGAGATTTACGTGTCTCTTGGCAGCATAAAATCTAGGGATTAGTTGCAGCACCTTTACTTATAAATAACGCGTTGATATACATTCGATAGTTAGTTTTTGAAATGTAATTTTGACTGTTGTTATCAGCCCACTGTACTGTGCTTCACTTTGTTTTATTACTGCACTTTAAATACATGAGAAGACATCATTCCTGAATCTGATTTGTGACTAAGTGATTGACTGGCCGAGGTTGCAGAGGGCCCCTGTACACCAAAGCTTTGTATAGTTTCTTACTTGCTTTCATTTACTGTTTTTTTAAATCATTGCTTGTATATATATATATTGCGCTGTTCTGATGTTCATTGCTGTCCATATTTCCTTTATGTTTTCTTTTATAACTGTTAGCTGATCAGTGCTTCTTTTACAGGTTTTTGTAGGTAGCCCGGGTAGATTTACATATTTTTGATAACTACTGACATGAGATCATCTTGTCCTTTCTGCTGATTTTCATTTCCTAAGTTTAATTCCGACACTGTCATTTTTGAAATTGCATTTTGCTTATTTACTTTTCTGCTATTTAGACATCATATTACTCATCTGTTTATGATTTCCTTTCTATAGTCAAGTGACTCTATTAGTAAGGAATAAGAATATTACTTATTGTAGTATGGTTTAGTTTGCTTTCCTGCAAGTTAGAGATTGGATTACTTATGTCATTTTCAAGAGTTGAAATATGAATGAGTAGTTAAATCTTAGTTTTCTTTTATGCAATTTAATTTCCTGCAATTTAGATATCATATTACTCAGCTTGTTTATGATTACTTCCTATAGACGGAATGAGTTGAAAGGTGAAGGGTCAGAACGGGGGTTGAAGTAGTGTGATTTAGTTTGCTTTGCTTTCAGTCTTTGAGTTGCTTTAAGTTCATTTTTTACTTTCTTTTTCATACAGCAGTAAGGATACTGGGCCATTGTCACTAGTTCACTGTTTTGATACATTTACTTCCTTTTGAGAATTGATTTCATTACAGTCAGTTTGGAACTTTCTTTTTGAAAACTTTTAAGTTTGGAAAATCACTGAAGAAATCACCATTACCATCCATACTTAACTTTCAATTTCGCCATCACACACTAGGGAATCCATAGAAGATAAACCCAAAAACAAACTAAAAAACTCAAAAACGACAAAAGACTAAGAAAATGGTTATCTTGTACATATAGTACACCTCACTTCGTCAGTTTACGAATCCCGGATTGACATTTTAATTAGCAATTTAGAACACACTAAATTGACCAAACATTTTGGCGCCGTTGCTGGAGAAGTGAAACTAGGTAGCCAATTAAAAAAAAAATAATAATAATAAAAAAAAATTTCAAGGAAGGAAAATTGATAACCTCTCAAAGTATGCTCTCCTCTTGCACTTAGCGTGATCTAGAAGATCAGAAAAGAGAAAGTTATTGGTTTAATAGTTTCTTGAGTATGCTCTCTTCTTGCACTTAGAGTGACCTGGAAGATCAGAAAGAGAAGTATTAGCCTGACTTGAAGAAAAATAAAAATGACATGCATAGAGCAAGAGATTCTAGGGGAAGGTTTTTAGCTAGAGCCAAGAGTTCGATTTTCACAACTCCATCTACTTCAAGGAATAGACAAGAGACACCTCCATCATCTCCAACCCACACTCCTAGCCCTAGGATTCCTGGAATTCAAGAGGCAGTAGTTGAATTAGGAGACTCTTCCACACCATCCATCGAATCTGAATTAGGAAAAGATCATTTCTTTCCTTCTACAGGGAGACACATTGTAATTGAAGAAGTAGAATCACCTCAGGAAGAAGAGGGAGAAGTTCCTCCTCGTTCGCCATTAGTAGAGGAACCAGAGGACTCTGAAATCTCTGAGGAAGCTATCATGACAGAGGAGGTAGTTAACGGATTTGGTAGAGGTAGAGGTAGAGGAGGGGGAGGAGGAAACAATGGAGGAGGTAGAGGTAACAATGGGGGAAATAGGGATGGAGATAACTCATTCGGATTTCCTATAGTCGACGAGGATTCTCGAGCAACAATGAAAAATATTTCACCATCTATCCTCCCAAACTTTCATGGGTTAAGAAATGAGGATCCTGAAACATTTCTATTTGAGTTTGAGGTCGTGTGTCGAACTTATGATTATCTGGAAGACTCTTAAAAACTCAAATTGTTTCCTTCAACATTGAAAGGAGCTGCTTTGAAATGGTTTATGGGATTACTCACTCAATCCATTAGGACTTGGAATGATATGAAACAAACATTTTTGGATAGATACCTGGACTATTGTCTGCCCACCAATCACAAGGATGAAGTATTCAAAATGGTGCAAAGAGAAGATGAAAACTTGGAGGATTTACTTGAAAGATTCCAATACAACTTGAAAAGAGCAAAAATGAGTAACTTAGATGAGGAAACCCTGAAAGCCCTTCTATTAAAAGCCATTAGAGATGAATGGATAGATATTTTGAACATGATGGGAAAAGGAGACATATCTCAACTTCCACTTCATGATATAGTAGAACTATGTGTCCATCTCTCAAGAGGAAAATCTAAAACTGGAAAAGGGCCTAGAGATCCTTCTCTCATCAGAGCAAACAAATCTGCAACTGGATCAGTAAGCAGGGCTGAGATTGGCAATATGCTTGATGAATTCAAAACTGATATCTTAGGGAGTCTTAGTGAGCAACCAGACACTCTTAAGATACACAATAAGCAGAAAGCAGAAGCTGAAGCTTTGGCCATCTTTTGCCTAAAATGTAGAAAGAAACATGCTCTAAGGGAATGCCCCTTGGATGCAAAAGTTGTAGAAACATGTGCGATTTGTTCAGAGAATCATGAGACTAAGGATTGTCCTTCAATTCCTGGGCTCAAAGCTGTCTTCCAAGAATATCCAAATACAATTGAGTCTCTCTGTTTTGTTGCAAGGAGACCTTGGCAGGGGCAACAAAACCAAGGGTTTATAACTCTATGAACTTTCAAACCCCACCAAATTGGAATCCTTGGCAACAACCTTGGTCCCAACCTCAAAATCCTTTTCAATCATGGGTACAAGGCATGCAAAATGCTTATGGGAGATTTGCTCAATTTTATCAATATCCTTCATCTTTTCAAAACCAACAAGCTCCACAACTTCCAAATCAAAATCCACAACTATCATTGCCATTTCAACAACAACAACAACAACCTTCTCAACAGAATTCAAATTCTCAACTCTTGCTTCCATTCTAACAGAAGTCAAATCAACTTCCTTCGCAGCCATTCCCAAACCCCAATAATAAAAACCCTCAAAATGCTTACATGGTAGAAGGTCAACAATTTCCTACCTATATGATTGTTCCTCTCAATGATGTACAACTCAGATCTGGTAGAGTTTTAGATAAACCTTCTATAGATGCCCAAAAGCAAAGCATTTCTAAGGAACATTCTCTTGAAGCCAATAAAGGTTCTGAAGCATCTCTTCAAAACCCAAGCACTCAGAAAGAAAAAGAAAAAGAGCTAACCCCCACAACTCCTATAGTTGAGCAACCTGCATCTTCATCCGCACCTCCTTTTCCTGAAAGATTACAAATTGACAAAGGGGTGGAAAAACAAATCTTGTTGCCTGACTATGATTTTCTAGATGAATTAAAGAATGTCTGTATCAAGATTCCCTTGTTACAAGCCATTAGAGAGATTCCTATTCTAGCAAAAACAATAAAGGAATTGAGTCTTAAAAGACCAGGAAGGAAACCTAGAGATACAAGAAGAATCCACCTGGTAGGAAAAATTGCAGATATCATGATGGGAAAAATTACTATGCAGAAGTATGTAGATCCCGGTAGTCCAATTGTCAAAACACATATCAATGGGGTAGAAATTCCAAATACTTTGATTGATTTAGGGGCTGCTATCAACATTATGAGTAGACAGACTATGGAACAGCTGAAACTTCCTAATCTTCTTTTTACACCTACTTTACTGCAACTTGCAGATCGATCAATTATCAAACCAGATGGTGTATTAGAAGACATTTCGGTCTCCTTAGAATCTTGGGAATATCCAGTAGATTTCATGATTTTAACTCCCAAGAGTAATTTAGGAGGACACCCTCTCATCTTAGGAAGACCTTGACTAGCCACAACTGATGCTTTCATCAGTTGTAGGTCTGGGGATATGTATATTTCTGATGGTAATTCGACAAAGAAATTCAATCTGTATCCTCCAGCAAAAGAAATTACAGAAATAGGAGATAATGAGTGGGTTGATGATGAGGATACTATACAACCTGTCTTTACCATTTCTGAAGTTAGTGAAGATAGTCAAATTCTGAACACATTAGAAAACTTTGAAACATCTTCAGAATATGACCACACACAATTTCAGTTAGATTCTGACATTGAGTATCTATCATCTAGACAAATGTCTCTTTTCTCTATGGAAGAGTTTGGTAGTTCCGCCATTGAGATCTTTCCAGGTAAAACATTGAATATCAACAAAAATTTGGAAAGATCACAACAGGAAGAACTAACCAAAATCTTGCAAAAACATTCTACTGCATTTGCATGGGAATATACTGATATGAAAGGTATCGACCCTAAGACTTGCATTCATCATATCTACATTAAGGAAAACAGTAGACCAATCAGACAACCTCAGAGAAGGATGAATCCAAACCTTAGGGAGATAGTGAAAGAAGAGCTCCAAAAACTACTTAATGTAAACTTCATTTATCCAATTTCAGATAGCCGATGGGTTTCTCCTTTGGTTATAGTACCTAAAAAGAATGGTAAATGGAGGGTATGCATTGATTACAGGGAATTGAAAAAAGCAACTTTGAAGGATCACTTTCCTTTGCCCTTTATCGATCAGGTATTAGATACTTTAGCAGGCAAAAAGTATTTTTCATTTTTGGATGGTTTTAGTGGCTATAATCAAATTCAGGTAGCACCTGAAGATCAAGACAAGACCACATTTACCTGTCCATGGGGAACTTTTGCTTACCGAGTACTTCCTTTTGGATTATGTAATGCACCCGCAACATTTCAAAGGGCAGTACTAGGAATCTTTTCTGATGTAATCCATGATTGTGTTGAGGTTTATATGGATGATTTTACAGTTTATGGTAATTCGTTTGAAGAGGCATTAGAGAATTTGGAAAAAGTCCTTATAAGATGTAAAGAAACAAACCTATCATTGAGTCATGAAAAATGCTTTATGATGTTTACTGAAGGGATTGTTTTAGGGCATCATATTTCAGGGGATGGGATTAAAGTTGATAGATCAAAAGTTGAAGTCATCTCCAAGTTGCCTATTCCAAATTGTCAAAAAGATGTTAGAAGTTTTCTTGGATTTACTGGATACTATAGAAGATTTATTGAAAACTTCACCAAAATAGCATCTCCACTCTTCAAATTACTTACAAAAGACTGTGAATTCAAATGGGATCCTGATTGTCAATCTGCATTTGAAACTTTGAAAACAAGAATATCTGAAGCGCCCATTTTGAGAGGGCCAAATTGGAAACTTCCTTTCCATATTTCCACAGATGCTTCAGATACAACTCTAGGAGTTGTGTTGGGACAAAATGATTTAGTTCCTTATGCCATTTACTACACTAGTAAAAATTTGACTCCGACCGAGTTAAACTATACTGTGACTGAAAAAGAGTTCTTAGCTGTTGTTCATGCAATCAATAAGTTTAGACATTATATAACAGGTTATGAAACTTTTGTCCATATTGATCATTCTGCAATTAGATATCTCATGAATAAACATGTTACTAATGGCAGAGTTACAAGATGGTTCTTACTTTTACAAGAATTCAATATTACTGTGTTGGATAGACCAGGTAAACAAAATACAGTAGCTGATTTCTTGTCTAGAATCCAAAATACTAATGAAGATTCTCCTGTTGAGGATAAGTTTCCAGATGAGTATTTATTTGCAGTAACTACTGAGACTCCTTGGTATGCAGATATTGCTAACTATTTGGTTACAGGAAAGCTACCTCCACATTTATTTCCTAGTGAAAAAAGAAGAATTATTCAGGAGAGTTCAAGTTATTCATGGATTTCTAATGAATTGTTTAAAACAGGGCTAGATTGTGTGATCAGAAGATGTGTTCGGGAAGATGAAATGCCTGACATCCTCAAGGCATGTCATGGTGAACCATGCGGTGGACACTTTGATGACAAAAGGACGACCTATAAAATCCTTTCTTTAGGATATTATTGGCCTTCCCTTTTTAAAGATGCAAAACAATATGTCAGAAGGTGTGACAGCTGCCAAAGAGTTGGGAGACCGACTCTTTCAAATGAAATGACATTACAACCACAGGTACTCATCGAACCCTTTGAAAAATGGGCTTTAGATTTCATTGGACCCATTAATCCACCATCTAAACAGAAAAAGTATATATTGGTATGCACTGATTATGTCACTAAATGGGTAGAAGCCAAAGCATTGCCTTCTGCCACTGAAAATTCAGTTGTTCAATTTCTTTTTGAGGATATTTTTACTCGTTTGGGTGTCCCAAGAGAAATTGTGACAGATCAGGGAAGTCAATTTACATCTAACTTGATGGAGAAGCTGATGGAAGAATACAAAATCAAGCACAGAAAATCTACTCCTTACCATCCGCAAGCAAATGGCCAAGTGGAGTCTACAAACAAAGTTCTTGAAAGCATCATCACCAAAATTGTTCATCTACACAGAAAAGATTGGGCAGAAAGACTTCCTGAAGCCTTATGGGCCTACAGAACTACATGGAGGAATACAACAGGACATTCTCCCTATGAAATTGTTTATGGGAAAGAGGTCCTACTCCCCATTGAGTTTCAAGTCAAGACTTTTAAGATGGCAGTCCAGTTGGGGATGAATCTATCAGAAGCCCAAAAGCACAGAATGGAGCAGCTGAATGAGCTAGATGAGATTAGACAAGAAGCAATTTTAAGGACTGATCTAGTTCAACATCAAAGAGCTAAGTGGCATGACAGATACATCAAAGAGAGAAAGTTTCAAGAGGGAGACTGGGTATTACTGTTTGATTCCAAGTTCAAAGACTTTAAAGGTAAATTTCAGACCCATTGGCTTGGGCCATATGAAATTGACAAAGTCTTTAACAATGGAGCGGTAAGAATCAAGACCATTGTTGAATTTCGGATTTCTCTTATTGTGAATGGCCACCGATTGAAAATTTATCATAAGCCACTCTCAAAAGAAGAATTTGTCAAGATGTTCCAAGAGAATTCTGCAATAAGGCTGGTGGAGAAGAATCCTTCTTCCCCACCAGCCTAGCCTTTGATTCTTTCAGTTAAAAAAAAAATAAAAAATTGTATAAGCCTGAAAACCAATCATAGATTGGCAGTCGTATACAAAAAATATAGAGTGAAAATCAGGGACACTTGACACTCTATATTTTCCAAAAAAATCTCCTCTCCTTCTCTTTCCATCTTCACTCCACCTCATTTGCCATTCCACTCCATTTCCATCTCATTCACATTTTCTCTTCACTTCACTCTGCTTCATTTTCATTCCATTCCACTCATTTCATTTTCATTTCATCAATAAAAGTTCCTTTCAGGACTATTTTCACTCAGTTAGTTCTTTTCTAACCATATTTGTTCAGCTAAGTGGGTTCTGTCCCAGTTTCCACAGCTGGAAGCAGTTTCCGGAGCCAGTAACAGTTTCCGCAGCCAGAAACGATTTCCGCAGCTACCACCACTCTGTTTTTCAAATTCACAGTCAAAATGTTAGTACAAAAATCATGAAAATGCAGGTGTAAGTGAGCAAATGCCATGAAGACATGGAGCATCTCCAAGACATCAAGAAAGAATAGTTGGTTAAAAGCTATGAGCAAGAAATGACAAAGTTTCCAAAGGTATGAGCAAATTTTTTTATCAAATAGCAATTAAAGTCATGATTATGCATAGTTATCAAACCACAAAAAGTTATATTATGTGCAATGATTCGATATGATAGCTCCATTACCCATTCCTATCCCGCGATATTACTCCATACACCATGCATTCATTTCTTAACGGTCTCATGATGGGTTTTTGGGTTTAAACTCAAGTTGACTGCACTTTCATTTGCCACCTGCGCTCATAAGATGTGACCAATCCCTTTATGGCTCTTCTCCACCGTATTTTCCGCAGCCATCTATAAAAACGTGTGATCTCCTGTACGCAGCCGTTAATTCAAAAAAAAGAGATCTCGCCTCCACTACCATTCACTTACCATTTCATTTAAGACCTTCCTTTTCATACAAACGCATTTCAATTCGTGAACTCATTCACTACTGCTTATCCTCTGTTCCGCCTATAATCTGAAGCATTCTCGTTACCTGTTATCGATTGTAGCCATTTCATTTTACCATAAGCCTTGCAACCGATCTACTTCCCTTTGCTAAAATCCTTAGACGCAATTGCATCCTCAGTTGAAATTTAAAACAGAGAAAGGAATGGGAAAACTACTAAGGGCAGAGCCAGAAGGACCGAAATATCTAGAAGGTTACCCTCAAGCCAAGGATTTACTGAAGAAAGCCAAATGGTTACAGTTCATTCAAAATTTTAAAGGCTATAAAAAAGAAGTAACCAAGGCTTTTGCACGGTCGTTCGATGGTCAAAAAGTGGAGATTAGAGATTTGAAGCTCACGGTGACCGAAACAACAGTAGCAGCTGCCACAGGGTTACCTCAGGAAGGTGAGAGATGGTTCAAAAATAAAAGCGTGGATGAACAGGCGTGGATAATTATGCTAAGAAACCCAGGTATGGACACCACTGTGTTTACTAAAGGAATTTCTGTTCATGCATTGAAGGAAGAATGGGCTAGTCTGCTGTTAGTTATCCAAAAATTTGTCACTTGTGAAGGATGCTTTGGTTCGATGTACATGTACCATGCTAGACTGTTGATGAATTTCTTAGAGAATCAGACTCTTAATTTTCCTTATTTCTTACTGTTGAGTTTGAAGAAGATGAGTATTACAGTCCAAAAACACATAGGCAATATAGACCCTCATATATACCATCATGGACTTATAAAAATTCTTATTGAGGACCAACTAAAGAAAAACAAGGATACATGGGAACAATTCTTGATAAGAAACTACTTCCAAGAGCGATATGAGGCCTCTGAAAGTAGTACACCAAAGACACCAAGAAAAAGTAGGAGAAAGAAAAGAGCACCATAGTCTAAGACTCCCCTACTACAGAAACTCAAGAAATTGGTTAAAAAGAAGAAGAAGACAGAACTAAAGACAAGAAATAGAAGAAAGAAAAAGGCCAAAGAACCATCCAAGAAGTCTACCAATCACCTGAGCCATCCATAGAGGAAGATTATCAACCACTGTCAGAAAGATTAGTACATCTTCAGGCTGCTGCTATAGCAAAGAAAAAGGAAAAAGGAAAACAGAGTATACAAGAAAAGAGTACTAGTCCACCATACTTAAGGAGAAGCACAAGGTTAAGAGGAAAAGGGAGTAAAACACAAATAAAACAGCCCCACTTCATTGACTTGGGTGGAGAGACACCTGAGAAAACTCCAGCTGGCCGTAGTCCACCTCGTCCTCAGCCAAGCATTGAAACCAGTCCTCCACATGATGAAAGCCCTTCTCGGCCAGAGCTAGAGAGCAGTCCTCCTCCTCCACCAGATTTTGAACTCAGTCCAAGAAAGACACCTGAAGTAGACCCCAATCAACAACAAGTATATGACTACTTGGAATCATTAGAAAAATCAGCTGCAAGTCCAAGTACCAATCTGCCACTAGATGCACAAGTTCAGTCCTTAAAACAGGAGGTATTTGAATTAGAGGTCCTAAACAGGCATATCAAGCAGGAAATTGAAGCACTCAAAGAGCAGAGAAAAGTAGATAAAATTATTCATGACAACACTATGCTCCATTTAGGACAATGGCAAAAGAAAAACAAGAAACTGAAGAAAAAGTGCAAAAAGTTTAGTAGAGCATTGATCAATCTCAAGTTCAGATATCTAATAAGGAAACCAAGAATGGTGGTAGCACCAAAGAAGAAGAAAAGAGGGCTAGATGTCCTAGTAGAAGCATCAAAACATATGGATTAGAGAGGAGTGACTAAATTTTGGTTGCATGAGGACATGCAACACCTTCACAATGGGGGTATGTTGAGTCCCAAACCTGCACTTCCCTATATACCCTTTCAGCCTTCTTTTTCCATTTACTTCATCCACCAAGCTGTCAAATCATTGCATATTAGTCTAAAAAGACCTTATGAAATGGTTTCCTAACTATGTTTATGACTGTTGTTTGATTTAGATTTTTGTTCAAGCAGCTACGGAAACTTGTCACTTTCCGCAGCCAGCCCAAGTTTCCGCAACCATTTTGTTAAAGGCTATGCTACAGGTGTCCAATGGAGAAACCGACCACATGGGTAAGCTGCAAGTGATGTGTACATGGAGTGTGTCCCCTCAGTTCAGCCAAATCACTCATAAACGGTCGTGGTCAACGACGGTCAAAGGAAGGGCCAAATGAGGAGTTTTGTGGTGGCATGGCTCTGTTTTGCCCACGTGAAGGTTTGCGTGGCACGATCCTTAGTTTCCGGAGGTACTGGCACACCTGTAGAGCAGCCCGTGAACTGAATCGAGCAGCCACCACTCCATGCATTCAACTGTCATGATGACCATCACGCTAGATCTCGGGTCAAGGAGATTTACGTGTCTCTTGGCAGCATAAAATCTAGGGATTAGTTGCAGCACCTTTACTTATAAGTAACGCGTTGATATACGTTGGATAGTTAGTTTTTGAAATGTAATTTTGACTGTTGTTATCAGCCCATTGTACTGTGCTTCACTTTGTTTTATTACTGCACTTTAAATACATGAGAAGACATCATTCCTGAATCTGATTTGTGACTAAGTGATTGACTGGCCGAGGTTGCAGAGGGCCCCTGTACACCAAAGCTTTGTATAGTTTCTTACTTGCTTTCATTTACTGTTTTTTTTAAATCATTGCTTGTATATATATATATATATATATATATATATATATATATATATATATATATTGCGTTGTTCTGATGTTCATTGCTGTCCATATTTCCTTTATGTTTTCTTTTATAACTGTTATCTGATCAGTGCTTCTTTTACAGGTTTTTGTAGGTAGCCCGGGCAGATTTACATATTTTTGACAACTACTGACATGAGATCATCTTGTCCTTTCTGCTGATTTTCATTTCCTAAGTTTAATTCCAGCACTGTCATTTTTCAAATTGCGTTTTGCTTATTTACTTTTCTGCTATTTAGACATCATATTACTCATCTGTTTATGATTTCCTTTCTATAGTCAAGTGACTCTATTAGTAAGGAATCAGAATATTACTTATTGTAGTATGGTTTAGTTTGCTTTCCTGCAAGTTAGAGATTGGATTACTTATGTCATTTTCAAGAGTTGAAATATGAATGAGTAGTTAAATCTTAGTTTCCTTTTATGCAATTTAATTTCCTGCAATTTAGATATCATATTACTCAACTTGTTTATGATTACTTCCTATAGATGGAATGAGTTGAAAGGTGAAGGGTCAGAACGGGAGTTGAAGTAGTGTGATTTAGTTTTCTTTGCATTCAGTCTTTGAGTTGCTTTAAGTTCAGTTTTTACTTTCTTTTTCATATAGCGGTAAGGATACTAGGCCATTGTCACTAGTTCACTGTTTTGATACATTTACTTCCTTTTGAGAATTGATTTCATTACAGTCAGTTTGGAACTTTCTTTTTGAAAAATTTTAAGTTTGGAAAATCACTGAAGAAATCACCATTACCATCCATACTTAACTTTCAATTTCGCCATCACACACTAGGGAATCCATAGAAGATAAACCCAAAAACAAACTAAAAAACTCAAAAATGACAAAAGACTAAGAAAATGGTTATCTTGTACATATAGTACACCTCACTTCGTCAGTTTACGAATCCTGGATTGACATTTTAATTAGCAATTTAGAACACACTAAATTGACCAAACAACAGGTAAGAAGAGAAAGGCAGGGACATTGTCTCCTGCCAAGCAGCAAGGTAAAATTTCACTAGTGCAAGCAAAGAAGAGGGCCGTTGAGAACACTCCACCCACGGCAAAGAAGAGGAAGACTAAAACCTCGATGAGGAGGAAAAAAATTGTCGCCCAAGGGATGAACTAGTCAAGTTCTCCAATCTTAAATGATGAAACACCACAAAGTTCCCCCACAGTTCATAATCTCTCAGTGCTTGCAAACGCAGTGGCACACACTTTGGAAGATGAGGAGAAGGCAAAAGACGACCTCCTATTGTCAACATTTTTCAGCAAGCTAAGGAGAAGAAAGATGACATCGACATTGCGTACTGGTGAAGTGTAAGTAGAAGAGAACGAAGAGGAACAACACGCAAAGGGTCTCGATAATTTCAGTGAACCAAACATAGAAACCCTTAATGATTTCGAGGGTCAAGGTACTAAAGACCTTGCGGTTTTAGAAGGTCAAGGCACTGAAGACCCTACAATTTCTGAAGGTCAGGGTATTGAAGACCCTACAATGTTCTAAGGACATGCTACTGAAGTCCCTGTAGTTGTAGAAGAGTGAGGAACCGAAACCCCTACTGATTCGGAAAGATAGGGTGATGAATCCCCTCAGAAGCCGAGAGAACAAGGTGTTAAGAGCCCCAGGGAATTGAGTTCACAAGGCATGGAGATTGGTGAGGGCACCAAAATCCTTAGTAACGAGAAAACACTGAGTATAGAAGCCCTCGACGATGTCATAAAACAGGCTCTCGATAGCCTTGACCTTGATGATGGTGCGACTTGTTTCGACTTCGTGGTAGAAAATACACTCACACCTAAATATCTTAGCACAAAACCCTCCACCCTTTTCCTCAATAGCAGAATAGTAGATCTGGAGCAAAAAGTCCACGACCTAGAGGCTTTGAACCAGGTCATGAAAGAGCAGAGTTGGCAGAAACAGAGCGAGGTGGAGTTACTTGCAGAAGTAAAGAGGCAGAAGCAACAAGTAAAGGTATGGAAGTATCGGGCTTCCAAATTCTATAGATGCCTCAAGAAGGTGACTAAGCAACTGCGGAAAGCTCGAGACAAGAAGACAAATATGGTAACGGTAGGAATAAACATTGAAGTTCAGGATTGAGGAGCTAACCATTCATTTTTGGAGGTTTTTTGCAAAGGTAAAACATTGTGTAAGGACACACAACAACTTAGGGATGGGAGGATGTTGGTATCCTAAATTGCCCTATTTTCTACCCCATTTCCATCAAAATCAACCTCTATTTTATCTCAATATAAGATCCTTCCTTCCTACACTAGTACAAGATAGTTACTCATTCCTGAACATGCTCATATTTTATATTAAGATTTATTTCAGCACTTTATTAATCATTTTAGATGGATTTCATGCCTATTTACATATCTCTTGTAACTCATATTAATTTCCTAGAGGAATCATGGAACTTAGTATTAATTATGAATGAGTATGACTAGTGCAGGTAGATTCTTGCACTGCCACGAAGACTGTCTGAGATTTCCAAGAAGCCAAATCTTCGACGAGGATGGGTCTCGATCCTTGACTCTGAGTTTAGCAAATGATGAAATGAAGCAAGATAATAGGTGGCATGCAATCAGGGAATATTTTCCAAAGTTAGGTTACGAGCAAGCGAGATTCATGTGTATTATAATTGCTGGCCAAGTTTGTAATTTCGGTTTCTAAGTTTGTTCGGCCAAAAGGCCTGAACAAGAAATGTCTGTAATTAGTGAAAACAGCTAGAGCCGAAAGGATATATAAAATATAGATATAGGTAGGAGGAGGCTAGTCAGTAGAGAACCATAAATTGTAATTTTGTTTATGTAATCTGGTTATCGTCTCAGCTCTGGGAATGCACTGCTCTGTCATGTATATTTTCCAAATCAAGTAATACAAGAGAATTGCCATGATTTGCATACACAACATCTAGTTTATCTTTGATGTATCTTTTGAAATGCTGAGCTTTTTCGTTCCTTAGAAGGGGAACGAGCTGGTTGGCTAGGGCCCAGCCAACCCAGCTCATTTACCCCTATCGCTTTCATTATTCAGAAAGAAGGTGTGGATATTTCGTTTACAACTATGTGATGTTATAGTTTTAATCTTTATCTTTCAATTTCTGATTTAAAATATCTTTTGTAGCTAACGTGTGAAACGGATCCTTGGTTTGAGAGTTAGTTGTGTTTAATTTGTTTATGAGATATCTTTCCTGCATTTCTTTTATTCTCAATCTATGTTTTAACTCGTTTTTTATCAGATTGTGCAGAGAACTCTTTCCTCCACCACTGCATGTTGTTGCTTTCACTAAGTTTGGTTTAATCATTATTTTGCAGCGAATAGTGAATCACTTCTCTACATATTATTTCCAGTTATTACGCAAGTGAATGAATCATTAATTTAGTAACTGTCTTCGGTATTAAAAGTACATCTTTAAGAGGATATGGAAGTAGTTGCATAAAATCATCAAAAACATATTATACTTGTAGAGAACATAAGAATCTTTGAATGGATTACTAAAGTTAGATAACAGTTGAAAAACACTTAGACTACTGTTTGATTCTTTTGAAGTGATTTTATTTCATGAAGTTTACTTCCTTTGCAAGATTTAATGAATTGAAGCATTTCCTTTTTCACAGATAATTTACTTCAGAATTTCATTTACAGTTGCAATTATTTTCCAGCACATCTTTCAGTCTTTTCGAAAGTAATTTGGAAACTAGGTGAGGGAAGCTATGCTTTGGTGCAAGAGCCGGTCTCTTGTCATAGAAATAGAGTGCTCTAAGTCCTTAGGCTTAGAGCACCTCCACTAAGACATAAGTCTTCAGTAAGGAAGGTTATATATACTTTTGCACAGAGATAATGTACCTGCACTAGTGCAAGCAGATTGTAACAGTCCAAGGACAGGTTGTTTGTGTGGAAGGAGGATCAGAAGGAATAAAAATTTCTACGAGGGCCCACTTGTCATATTGTTAGCCATCCATCTAAAGATGAACATAGCATTTCATTACAACATTTAAGATTGTTTCCATTGTGTGGAATTTCTTTACTTGATTTAGATGCAAATTATCTTTTACATTCCGGCACTAGAGTTCCTTTGGTGTCAATTATCTTCCCGATTGATTTCTGTTTGATTATGAAAAGCATTTCCTTTAAGAAGTAGGATTAGAGATAGGAAAATTTCATAGCATTTCTGGCATTTCCTGTGCTTCGTCTCTAAGTTTACGAAACCCTCAGGTTGACAATTAAGTGTTGAGGAGTTTGCTCAAGTGCAATTCTTGCACCCAACAGCGGGTCAAAGTGGGCCTAAGTGCTATGGAAATCACACTGACATGGGCCCAACTACACTGAAGCACACTTACCCCTGACCAAGGCTGTGCTGGTCCCTCAAGGAGGAATTTCTGAAGGGCTTCATGCTAAGAAACTCTCAGGGAAGGAGGCATTGAAAGTGATGGCTTGTTTAGGGCATGTAGCAACTGAATTGGGTTTGATGAGCCCTAATAGTACTGATCTAAATTATGGGAGCGATGTGCCCAAATGGATTTATAACATGATGCAGGGTTGCAAAGAGTAGGCCTCTTGAACATGCTGAATGTACTACACTTCGGTCAAAGCATAGCTAGTAAAATCTGTTTGCGACAACTCCTTGCACTGGTGTGTGACAAATTCATTAGGCTAGGGACAAAGATCCTGGTTAATAACATGTTAATCAGAAAAATCATAGCGTTGCTTCATCAAGGAAAATACCTCACAAAAGAATCTGTGGGAAAGAATAAGGATAAGGATATGGCACAAATGATGAAGGAAAAGTTCGGCTTAGTGAAGAAGTCACGGGATATGACATCAACTCCATTGATGACCAAGGAGTGCGTTTTGTCATGCACATCTTGGCAGGAAAGATAATGAGGAAGTGCAGGGCCAATGAGGTGCCTGTAGCGGTAGTATCTTTGGCTACATAGTGTAGTGTAGGAGTCCAGTTTAACTGGGCTACCTATCCGTGTGAGGAGTTTTTGATAGAATGTAGGAAAGCACAAGAAGAAGGGAATCCATTCCATTATGCTTAGCTGTTAATACTCATTGCGCTGATCACGTGGAAAGAACCATAAGACTTGCAATTTCCATCTGTCGCGGTGGATTTTTGTGAGGCAATGAGGTATGCCTCCCTATGTTTTACCAAGGAGCTGATGTGTGCAACAGAAAATAGGATTTTATTTAGGGTGATGGAAATGGATCTACACATGGTGGTCAATAAACATCCCTAGTTGTCACCTAGTTTGTATAGGCAGTATTAGCACATTGCATATTTCAAATCAGACTTCCATAGAGCTTATGTGAAGGTGACAAAGGACACAATTGAGACATGGCACTCATTTTCATACTTAGTAACAGAAGACGATTTGCTCGTCATAGTACAATAGTGATCGAAAGAATGGATGACTCCACTTGGTGGAGCAATTGGAATAGAGAAGGGTGTTGGGAATAATACTGAGAGGAGGGGGGGTGAATCAATATTTACAAATCAATAATGTTTTCCATTTCATAATCAGATTTATATACACTACTTCAGTGAAGGGAAATATCTTGTGCACACAACTGTTCTTAAAGAAACCAATGTATATCCAGTGAAATTTTTATTTAATTAATTCATCTTATGTTGATCTTTAATCAGTGCATCAATAATTTATTAAAAATTAAACACTAACCATGTGCAGTAATAAAAGAATAAACCATCACACATATGCAACACACATGAAAACCAAGATTTAAGGTGGAAACCCTATGTGGGAGAAAAACCACAAGTTGTTGTTGTCTTTGTCTTCTTTTAATATAAAGAATAAGTTGTTTACAATCTTGTACTAGTGAAAAATCATACTAGTACGCAAGCACCCACCTGCAGAAGGCTACAACCTTCTCTCATTCTCTTGCTTCTACTGGAAGGGAGCTACAACCCCCTAGCTCATGTACTAGATGATATGTTTACTAGTACATAGGTACCGGCCTACAGAAGGCTACAACCTTCACTCGTTCTCCAGTTGCTACTAGAAGAGAACTCTAACCCCCTGATCAAATCACCAACCACTACTGGTAGGAAGCTTCGACTTCCTCACTAAAGGCTCCAACCCTCAGTATCCTCCAGGGACCATGTTTCATAAAATTTCATACTGGATACTCCTTGTACACAAAAACACAATATGAAGGCCACTTTTCATCAAATTTTCACATTGGATCCACTAATATTGAAGCTCAAAATCAATCATCACTGCAATACAACCATCAAATACATCTGCATCAACCAATAACTGAAACTGAATCATTAATCTCTGATATAAGTGAAACCCAATAATGAATCTTTGAATCAACCATAACTGAATCAATCAATCACTGAAACCTCTGACGCACTGAATCAAACAATCACTTAACCTCTGTGACAACTAAATCAAACATTCATTAAAACCTTAATCAAAATTCAACCAATCAACTACAGCAGATGGATCACTATAACCAGTACATAGATTTGAACCCAGAACACTGCATCAACAACCAGAACCAATTGTAACCTCAAAAGTCATGTGTCAGAATGTATACGCTCCTTTAATGAAGCCAACCTATGTGTATACGCTACTTCCTTTAACAAAACCTGCATATACCTCTAAAATTACCGAATCATAAAACATCTGAATCAAAACTGTATCAACCAGTAACATTCTAAAGATCTACTTTCAAATTATAGATACCTAAACAGACAACAGCAAATATCACCCTTCTCACTTAATCAATCAGTCAATCAGACTCAATCTCCTTATACATGCAGTTCTACATTCAGATCCAAAGAAGACATCATTGACAAACAGTAGTAAAACAACAACACTGATCAGATATATCAGTCACCTCTAAACAAAAATGATTTTCTTTTGCATACGCTACTTGGAAGAGTATAACCTACGTGTATATGCGCCTTCACCAAGGCGAACCAGCATATAGATCTGCAAATACAAACTTATAGCTTCACAACTATTCCAAACTTCAGATATACCCATATCAGAGCATTTCAAGAACAAAACATTTGTTGGCACTCAGATCTAGCCTATCCATTATCAGATCACATAATGATAAGTCATTATGATCCTGATCCATCATTAGATCGTATCGATCATCAAAAAACTCAGGTGCATACTTAGTTTAGATCAAGCAAACATCAGAAACCCATAACATGCATATTTTCTTTTGATCTAACACTTCATGAGATATTCATTACTTATACCCGTATCCCTTTGATCTTCTAGTCCTCCTTATATAGTTCTAGTGTTTCTTAATACCTCAGACCAAAATAACACTTAGAACCTGTGGTATTCTTAGACGGGATCAAATAACTGTTACTCCGATCAATATTGTGGGCTAACACCATGCTATTGACCCTTGGTATTCTTTAATCTTGAAATTCCTTTATTTTCCAACCTGTACACGCTTTTCCTCTCGTGAAAGTGTGTGCTGACTGAAGAACCCTGCAAAGTAGTGTTGAACCTAGTAGAAAGAGGGCTTATTGGATTGTTAACCAGTGTGTATATGCTACTTGGATAAGGTGATCCTACATATAAAACTAAAACTATATGAAAACATCCTTTTCCTTCAACTTCTTGATTATGATAAGAAGACCTTTGTTCCAACTTCCTGTTCTTCTGTACCAATGCCCTGTTACCTCTAAATTGACCTGTTACACTGTGAGTTTCCTTTTATCAAATCTGAACTAACCTGTGAGTGAGTTTCCATCAAGGACAACACTTGTATCATAATTCCAACAATATCCCCCTTTGGACTTGATGGCAACCATATTGGTGTTGATTACTGCAAGTTGTAGAAACTGTTAGAGATATCAAGCAACACCAAAATACTCTCCCCCTTTGACATCAAGGGCAAAGGGCAGACCAAGATATTCTCTCCTTTTGAGATCAAGGGAAAAGGGGTGACCAAAAATAAGACTTCCATATCTTGAATAGTTGAATATGAACATTAATCATGCTCCCCCTAGGAACATTATGAATTCTTTGATTGAACTCCCCCTTTGTACATGCTGAGATGCACTAAACCATCCATGCTCCCCTTGAGCACATGCAGAGTCTACAAAAATATTTTCCATAAGAATAACATGGCTCTATAACTCAGCTATGTGAGGATGACCTTCCTATCATTAATGACTTATACATACATCAATCTCCCAACCAAGTGGGGATATAACAAATTTGACTCATCTACCCAGCCAAGTGGGGATATACGAATTGTTTATACATGACTGAAATATTGCAATTATTACATCATCCTTCCCATGCATAGTGGGGTACAAATTACATCATATGACCAAAAAGAACTCATTAAAATACTATGACATACATATACATATTATTACATCATGAGACTTTTTATGACCTTTACATCAAATGATATACATGACAAATATAACAAAGACCAAAGATCTAAACAAGACCATGATAGTCATTAGCAACTATCATACAACATATATGATCTGCACCATAAGCATCTGTTAACAACATCCAAACCAACAACCTGTATATGTCCATCATCAGTTCCCAAGATATGAAAATGTAAATATCATCAACCTATGACAAAGTATGCCTCATATAGATATCAATTCATCCTCTTGATCTCATCAAGATCAACTTGCTTTGTTTCCTTAGTAGAAAGAGTCTTATAATAACCTTCCATGAATCAACTAAGCATATGTCATATCTCTAAGAAGTAACACAAAATCATTTACATCATATTATATGTATGAGAAAACACCATAGTCATCATCTATGATCATAACATCATCATCAAGAACTGCATTATCTTTCCACAAGAACCCTCAATATATCAACCATGTATCATCACTAGGAAACATCTCACATCTGATAAGCATCAACCATGATAATCAACATATGTGAGTACCAAACCTATCATCATAAAGTAAGGAGTCATCGTCATTATGTGACTAAGTAAGCCATGTTTCCAAATATCCATGTCTTCAAATAGCTATGTCTGCAATAACACCATTCTCTTGGCCAATCGACAATATTTAAGTAATCATCCATGTATCAACATAATATGTATCCATCATAGAGATAGAAATATGTATCTAGAAAACCATGAGCTATTTGTCAAGATTTCTTGATACCATCAACAAAAGCAATCCTCAACCATGTGAGAGCCAAGAATCCTTATCCATACCTGCACCATATGAAGTTTATGCATCTTTGAAGGCATGATGATAGCAGCATAAAAGAAATGGCACTTATTAGATAATGAAGTTGTATACTCAAGCTTTGTTCTTCTCCTTGTCCTTATGAAGATCACCATACCATATGCATCATCAAAGGAATCATCTGAATCATCCATAAATCTGATCTGAATAACAACTATGTGTCTCAAGCAATATAAGTATCTTTTGATTTTGTTACCGGAGAATCCACAGTAAGAACCATTTTCTGCCAACGTTTCAAATCCCAATTGGGATCCATCATCAGGACAACTTGAATGCTTGATAGAAGAAGAGCTTAATGGAGAGATTAAATAGTAATGAGGAGGGTAAATTGAGATGAATGTCGACTCTCTTTTTGAATAAAAATTATTTTGATTAATAATAGAAGAGAGTAATTGAGAGGAATGTCGGCTCTTTCTTTTTTGAATAATAATTTTGATTAATTAATGATGAGCTAATTAATTGCTAAAAATTATTATGATGATCATTATCATAATTAAAATTAATATTAATTTTTAATTAATTAATTAATTATAATTTTTAATATTTGGTTACTTTTAATTTTAATTTTAATTTTTAATTTTTATTAATTAATTTTAATATTTTAATTTAATATAAGAAAAATTATTAATATTAATTGTTAATATTATTATTAACAATAATTATTATTATTAATATAATAATTAATAATAATAATTAGTATTAATAATATTAATATTGACCATAATTAATATTAATAATACAATCCTAGTATATTGAATTAATATTTAACAATTATTAATATTTTTTATTTAATCCTAATATATTGTACTAATATTTACCAGTGATTGATTTTTTTATTTGATAAATATAATATGTCTCAGTACAATTTTTATATGTTTGCTATAAAATAGAAATATTATTAGTATATTTTGGTATTTTTATGAATAGTATTATTAGGAATTATTAGTGTAATATATTAATATTAAAATTATTAGGAATTATTAGAGGGGGGGCAGAGCCCCCTCCATTGCGCCAATTGTGTAGCAGAGGGGGATCATAGGGGGTTTGAGGTGTAGTCGTAACCCCACTTTATGGGGTCCGGGGCGGCACCTCGGAAAATTTTGGTTTTGGACCCTATGTTAGGTTGGGCAGACCCACCTATGGTTTTGTGCATGATTTTCTCACATGTTTTTTGGACACGATGGCTTTCAGTCCACGGTATTGGATGCTTCGGCATGCATAAATATGTATTGTAACATTGAAAGGAACATAACGAAAAGTAAAGCTGGTAGTCCTGGTTTTGGGATCTAGGGGAAAATCTCTGTGTATATGTGTTTTATGTGTTATGCTCTCGCATTTTTATTTTTTGTGTTTTAGAATTCGTATGTAGGTAATTTTTGTACGGGGTTAAAACCTACATTTGGTATCAGAGCAGTTTTGGCTTCAAGGGGACGCCTTTGTTGCTGAGGGTTTACGCTCGGGCCTGTGGTAGACTCTGTTCAGTGGGAGATCTGCGAGATTGATTCTATTGGTGAAAGAAGATGGTGAGCAGTGGAAAGATAGAGATCGAGAAATTTAATGGTTAGAGTTTTGAGTTGTGGAAACTCAAGATGGAGGATCTGTTGGTGGATAAAGATTAGTGGATTGTGGTAGATTCGGGCACTAAACCAACGGGAGTGTCCGATGAACAATGCAATAAGTTGGATCAGAAGGCAAAGAGCACAATACGATTGTGTCTTAGATTCAGTATTGCTAAATCTATCAGGGGAAGCTACAATGAAGGCTTTGTGGGACAAGTTAGGGACTTTGTACCAATCTAAGTCTCTGGTGAATAAACTGTTCCTGTAGAAAAAGCTGTATAACCTGAGGATGAAAGATGGAGACTCGGTGATAGAGCATCTGAATGCATTTAATACTGTGGTAAATTAGTTAGAATCTATTGATATTAAAATTTCAGATGAAGATAAGTGCATCAGTTTGTTGTGTTCTCTACCAGATTCGTGGGATAGTCTAGTTATTGTAATAGGTAGCAATGCAACTGCCTTGCAGTTTGATGAAATAGTCTCATCCTTGCTGATGGAGGAGATGAGACGAAAAAATATGGAGAGCCAGAATGGTGATGCCTTGTCTGTACAAGGACGGTCCTAGAACAGAAACAAAAATAAGTCATCAAGTGGGAGATCTAAATCTAGAGGGAGATCTAAATCTCCAGGAAAACCTGTAAAGGTGGTGTGTTGGAAATGTGGAAAGGAAGGGCACTACAAAAGGGACTGTAAATCTAAAGCTCCTGATAAAGGAAAGGGATCTGATGATGCTCCTTCTGCAGAGGCGAAAACCACCTCAGATGAAGGTGGGGATGTGTACTTGGTTTCTTCAAGTACACATGTAGATCATGAGGCATGGTTGATTGACTCAGGTGCATACTTTCACTTCACTCCCCATAGAGAGTGGTTCTGCGAGTATGAGAAATACAATGGTGGTGATGTCTTCTTAGGGGATGATAGGAAGGCTAGAATCATTGGTCGTGGAAAAGTAAAGTTGAAGTTGCAAGGTGGAAGGGTAAGAACACTTCCGAGTGTTCTTCATATTCTTGCATTGGCCAAAAATCTGATTTCTGTAAGCAAGCTGGATGATGCAGGTGTAAAAACAATGTTTGAGAAGGATACTTGCAAAATGGTTTGGGGAGCACTGGTATTGATGCGGGGAGTTCAAATTGGAACTTTGTACAAGCTGCAAGGTAGCACTGTTATTTATGGGTGCAATAGTTCTGTGGTTCCTGAAAGTGGAGTAGAAAATCTAGTGGTCTCTGGAGAGAAGACCATGTTGTGGCATCAAAGGCTTGGACATATTGGAGAGAAGGGCCTTCGAATGATTCATGGTAAAGGTATGGTATAAGGTTTGAGTAATAGCTCTTTGGATTTTGATTTCGGTGAAAATTGTGTATATGGGAAGTAGAATTGGGTGAGTTTCCCCTCTGGTGGTAAGAGGGCGAAACAGATATTAGAGCTTGTGCACAGTGATGTGTTTGGACCTGTGAAGGTTCCATCACTGGGTTAAGTCTGTGTACTATGTATCATTTATAGATGACTTCTCAAGGTCCGAATACATGGATATATTTCCTTAAGAATAAATCTAAAGTCTTTGACAGGTTTAAATAATTTAAGGCTCTAGTGGAAAACTAGATAGAGAAGAAGATAAAGGTGCTGATGACAAATAACGGTGGAGAGTTTTGAAGTAAGGAATTTGAAGAATTCTGCAAGAAGTGTGGTATATCATGGCAAAAGACTACTCCATATACACCTCAACAAAATGGAGTTGAAGAAAGAATGAACAAGACGTTGATGGAAAGGGTAAGAAGCATGCTCAGTGGTGTCGGGTTGGGACAGGAATTCTAGGCAAAGGCGGTGGAGACAGCATGTTACCTGGTCAACAGATCACCTTGATCAGCGTTGGAGGATACAAATCCACAAGAGATATGGACTGGTAAGAAATCCTCTCTTTCACATCTGAGGGTATTTGGATGTGATGCATATGTACATGTTCCAAAGGAGAAACGAACCAAGTTGGATAGTAAATCTTAAAAGTGCATCTTTATTGGGTATAAGGATGGTTTAAAGGATTATAAGCTTTGGAACCCAGTAATAAGGAAGGTTGTGTACAACTGGAATGTGGTGTTCAGAGAGGTGAAAGATGTTATTAAACATAAAGTTCAAGAAAAGGAACCTAAGAAGATAGAGTTTGAGCTAAAGGAGGAAGAATCAGACTCTACAACAGAGGAGGACTTAAAAGATGAAGAGCCACAAACTTCGGGTGTGAGAAGATCAGTTTGAGAAAGAAGGCAACTAGAAAGGTATAGTCCATCTGCTTTCTGTTAAAATTTTTCTTTATCTATTACTGATGATGATCCTAGAGCTGTGAAAGAAGCAGTAGATTCAGAGGACGACAAACTCTGGAAAGAGGCTATGGTTGATGAAATGGCATCTTTGCACAAAAATGATGCTTGGGATCTGGTGGAGTTGTCGGCTGGAAGGAAACCCATTGGCAACAAATGGGTGTTCAAGAAGAAGATAAATGCAGAAGGAAAGTTGGAGAAATACAAAGCTCGGTTGGTAGCAAAAGGCTATTCCCAGGTGCCAGGAATTGATTTTGGTGATATTTTTTCTCCTGTTGCCAAGGTAACTTCTATTAGATTACTTTTATCTATTGTTGCTGCTTTTGATTTTGAGGTAGAACAGATGGATGTGAAGACAAAATTTCTTCACTGGGATCTAGAAGAGGAAATCTACATGAAGCAACCTGAAGGCTTTGCGGTGAATGGTAAGAAAGAATTGGTATGCAAGTTAAAGAAGTCTCTGTATGGGTTAAAACAGTCACCAAGGATGTGGTATCAGAAATTTGATACCTTTATACGTGGACTTGGCTTCACTAGAAGCAAAGCAGATCACTGTGTGTATTTTAAATTAATTGGTGACCGTGTTATTTATCTGGTCTTGTATGTGGATGATATGTTTCTAGTTGGAAATGACAAAGAAAGTATCCATGATTTGAAGACCCAATTGTCCTCCAAATTCGACATGAAAGATCTTGGTGCTGCAAACTATATTTTGGGTATGGAAATTAAAAGAGATCGGGCAAAGAGGAAGCTCTGGTTAAACTAGAGGAAGTATGTCGAGACAATATTGCAGAGGTTTAATATGCAAGATAGTAAACCGGTGAAGGTTCCTATTCCTGTAGGTGTGAGGTTATCTGCTGAACAGTGTTACAAGACACAAGAAGAGGAAGAGGACATGTCCCATGTTCCATATGAAAGTGAAATCGGTAGCCTGATGTATGTAATGGTCTGTACTAGACCAGACATTGCACATGTAGTGGGAGTATTGAGTAGGTTTATGTCAAAACCAGGAAATGAGCATTGGACAACAGTGAAGCGGGTTTTCAAGTATTTGCGTGGCACTAGTGATTATGGTTTGTGCTACCAAGGAAGACCAAGATTGGACAGAGTGTTGGATATTCATGGCTTTGTTGATGCAGACTAGGCTGGAGATCTGGATCAGAGAAGATCTACAAGTGGGTATGTGTTTAACCTATTTGGAGGTACAGTCAGTTGGATGAGTAAGAAACAATATGTAGTGGCACTATCAACTATACAGGAAGAATACATGGCAACCACTCATGCAAGCAAGGAAGAAGTTTGGTTGCAGAGATTGTGTTCAAGTATGGTGTTAGTACATGAAGCTATAAGGATAGACTATGATAGCCAAAGTGCAATTTTCTTGGCAAAGAACCCTGCATATCATTCAAAGACAAAGCACATTGATGTTCAGTATCACTTTGTGAGGGATATGATATAAGACAAAAAGGTGTTGCCGGTAAAGGTGGACGCTTTGAAGAATACTGCAGATGCATTGAAAAAATCTGTGAGCTCTGAGAAGTTCTCTTGGTGTAGAGAGACAATGGGCATTTCAGGGCTGGAAAAATGACTAAGCTCTCTTGTGGGCCCCTGTGGAAAGAAAACAACAAGTGGGAGAATGTTGGGTTTTGTTATATTCTTTCCATGACTAGCCCACGTAGTTAACCGGGGGGTTAGAGGGGGGGCAGAGTCCCCCTTCATTGCATCGATTGTGTTGCGGAGGGGGATCACAAGGGGTTTGAGGCATACTCATAACCCCACTTTATGGGGTCCGGGGCAGCACCCCACAAAATTTTGGTTTTGGACCCTATGTTAGGTTGGGCGGACCCACCTATGGTTTTATGCATGATTTTCACACATGTTTTTTGGACGCGATGGTTTGCGGCCCATGGTTTTGGACGCAATGGTTTTCGGTCCATGGTATTGGGTGCTTCAGCATGTATAAATATGTATTGTAACATTGAAAGGAACATAATGAAAAATAAAGCTGGTAGTCCCGGTTTTTGGATCCAAGGGAAAATCTCTGTGTATATGTGTTTTATGTGTTATGCTCTCGCATTGTTTATTTTCTGTGTTTTAGAATTCGTATGCAGGTAATTTCTGTACGGGGTTAAAACTTACAAGATAGGTGACTCATGACTGCAACATAACATGATGTATCATTTAAACACTTCAACAACATAAGCATCCTCACCATTGATAAGAATCGTTATGTACCAAAAAATTATAAACATAATGCCAACAATGCATTATTAGAAGCATAACATATTCTCCCAATGAACCTTTGCCAACTGCTTATTGTCAGCTCTGATTATTGAAAATATAAGTAAGAATAATCAAGGCATCATTGTAACAGCTCAAAATAAACATGTAATTATTCAAGTAATTTATATTCAACATGCAATTCAACTAATTAACTTCAAGTTCAAAATTATGATTAGAGCACTTATCTGTGATTTCGGTTGAAGTCTGCTATCTGCAACAAGGTTTTGGGGACGACTCTCCACCCAACCATAGGCTCAATTGTGCAACGTCTTGCTACAACTGGCCACCCCCGAGCCCTCAATCAACGTACTACTGCCAGTGCTCCTAAGTCTTAGTATACCATTCTCCCAAGAGAATGAAAGATAGAATCTCGGAATGATAGAATGCAGGAATGCCTCCCATCTTCCTCACCATCTATTAAATAGAACAACATTGGAAGGGGAACCACATGCACACACTCCATGTGTCTACATGCAACTTTCTTTTGATTTTTAGCTTTCTTGTTTTATTTCTTTACTTTTCTTTTGATTTTTAGCTTTCTTGTTTTATTTCTTTCTTTTTGATAGTTTTCTTGTTTTATTTCTATTTATTCTTATTTAGAGTTTTAGTATAGTTATTACTATTTTCATTTTTATTATTTTTATTTATTTTCTTGTATATTTTTAAATTCATTTATTATTTATGATTTATTATTTTTATTATTTATTATTAAGTGATTTATTATTTATTATTATTATTTATTTGTATTTTTTTATTATTTTTATTATTTATTATTTATTATTATATTATTATATTATTATTTATTATGTATTATTAAGGGAAGGGATATTACAATCATCATCAATCAGATATACATCAAGTCATCAACAACTTATGAGGTTCAAAATCAATTCTAAGTAACATTTATAGATTGTAGTCATCAATCATCTAGACAAAAAAGATAATTGATAATTGTATGAACCATATCAAACCCGTTTTCTGAGTCTGTCTCACTGCTTCTTTATCAAAACAAAATATAAGTGACTGAGCAGCTTCGAACTCACATATATAGGTGACTTGTATTCATGATAATTGTGTATGAGAATTAGAACACTAAAATTTCATACTTTCTGTTCCTCTTTAGTCTCTTCTGTCTGTATACTGTGCTATGCCACATATTTTTTACTGTACTTCCTTCTTCTTCCATACCTTGGAGTGTGATGATGTTTTCTCCTTTTGGTATGTTGGCCAAAATTTTCTCCTGCATTCTTTTGCTATATGCCAAAACTTGTTACAAACATAACATCTTATATGTTTAATATTCCCTCTATAGTAGTCAATGGGTTTGTGACCAAACATATTGCAAGAAAAACAATATCCCTTAAAGTACCTGGAAGTTGATGATATTTCTGTGTGGCAGTTATTAGCTTGAATCATTCTACTTCTACATCTGGCAACAACATGTCCAAAATTATGACATATAAAACATTCAACATTATTAATCAGAGGAAAGAACTGATTATCACCTCCATAGTTAGGAGTAAATGATTTTCTTTGAAGACTTTCTTTCATTGGTTGTTGATGGGGTTGACCTCTTATCTCCTTATTGAGCATTTCAGATTTTGCATTAGATTTCCTTGCTTCATTTTGTGAGCTAGATTCACCTTTAACAGTTTCATGAAAACCAAGACCATATTTGATGGCAGGAGACCTTTGACTACTAAGAATATCATCCAAAATCTTAGTACTATCTTGAAATCGTAAAAGTTTATCCTTTTCTTCTAATTTACCTTTTAGGATATTTACCTCTACCTGATATTGCTCTTCCTTTTCAAGATACTGCTTCTTCATGATTTCTTCAGCTTTTCTTCCTTCTTCCACTTGTTGTTTTAATTTGAGAATCTCATTTTCTTGTTCTTCATCTTCTTGAGGT
Source organism: Pinus tabuliformis (assembly GCA_031772625.1). Lineage (NCBI taxonomy): Eukaryota > Viridiplantae > Streptophyta > Pinopsida > Pinales > Pinaceae > Pinus > Pinus tabuliformis. The sequence continues at coordinate 483,120,774 of CM062809.1, read as the reverse complement.
AGTTCTTCATTCTGCTTATTTGAATTTTCAAGATCTTCTTTTAGAGAGACTATCTCAGCTTCAAGACTTTTATAGTAACTGGATATTTCTATAAGTTTCTTGATTGTTGTATCCTTTTCATTTACTTCATTTCTCAATGATGTCACTTCATCCTGTAGCCTTTGACATTGATCTTCCTTTTCCTTGCACTACTTCCTTACTTTGTTTCCTTCCTCCAACTGAGCTTTTAATCTGGTAACTTATTCTTTGGAGGCACATTCCCTTTTATCAATTAGATCTTTTTGTTCTCTAAATATGTTTGTGATCTTTTTAAATTATGCCTCTATTTGATTTCTTTCTCTTTCACCCATAAGAGAAAATTCAGTTTTTTTGTTGTCCCATTCATTATCTTCAAATGAACAAAGAAATGTGTCACCAGAGGACAATAAATTCATACCTAATAATTCTTTTGCTTGTTCATCTTCATTTTGAGGTGATTCTAAATCTGAAGAGTTGCTTCCACATAATGGCCAATCATCTCTCCCACTGTGCTTTCTTCTTTTGCTTCTTTCCCATTTGTTACTATAAATCTCCTTCAAGCGATCAAGCTTCTACCAAAGGACCTGCTTTGATACCAATTGTTGGGAATAATAATAAGAGGTGGGGGGTGGCGGGGGTGAAACAATATTTACAAATCGATCTATTTTTCCATTTCATAATAAGATTTATATACGCTACTTCAGCGAAGGGAACTCGCATGTGCATGCAACTCTTCTTAAGGAAACCAACGTATATCCAACAAAATTTTGATTTAGTTAATTCATCAAATGTTGATATTTAATCAGTGCATCAGTACTTTATTAAACATTAAACAGTAACCATGTGCAATAATAATAGAATAAACCATCACACATAAGAAACACATATGAACACCAAAATTTAAGGTGGAAACCCAATGCGGGAGAAAAACCACCTGTTGTTGTTGTCTATGTCTTCTTTTAATATAAAGAATAAGTTGTTTACAATCTTGTACTGGTGCAAACTCATACCATTACGCAGGCACCGACCTGCAGAAGACTACAAACTTCTCTTGTTTTCCATCTTCTACTGGAAGGGAGGTACAACCCCCTAGGTCTTGTACTAGCCGATATGTTTACTAGTACGTAGGCGCCGACCTACAGAAGGCTACAACCTTCACTTGTTCTCCAACTGCTACTAGAAGAGAGCTCCAACCCCCTAATCAAATCACCAACCACTATTGGCAGGAAGCTTCGACTTCCTCATTGAAGGCTCCAACCCTCAGTATCCTCCAGAGACCACGTTTCATAAATTTTCATAGTGGATACTCCTGGCACACAAAAATATGATATGAAGGCCACATTTCATCAAATTTTCACACTGAACCCATCAATAACATTGAAAAATCAATCATCACTACAATACAACCATTAAATACATCTTCATCAACAAATCACTGAAACTTAATCATCAATCTCTGATATAAGTGAAACCCAATCATGAATCTCTAAATCAACCATAATTGAATCAATCAATCACTAAAACCTCTAACACATTGAATCAAACAATCACTTAACCTCTGTCACAACTGAATCAACCATTCATTAAAACCTTAATCAGAATTCAATCAATCAACTAGAGCAGAATGATCACTATAACCAGTACACAGATCTGAACCCAGAACACTCCATCAACAACCAGAACCAACTGTAACCTCAAAAGCCATGTGTCAGAATGTATACGCTCCTTCAATGAAGCCAACCTGCATTTATATGCTACTTCCTTTAACAAAACTTGCATATACCTCTAAAAATACTGAATCATAAAAACATCTGAATCAAAATTGTATCAACCAGTAACGTTATGAAGATATACTGTCAAATTACAGATATCTAAATAGACAATAGCAAAGATTACCCTTCTCACTTAATCAATCAATCAATTAGACTCAACCTCCTTATACATGCAGTTCTACATTAAGATCTAAATAAGAAATCATTGGAAGATAGCCGTAAAACAACATCATTGATAAGATAGATCAGTCATCTTTGAACAACATGCTTTTCTTTTGCATATGCTACTTGGAAGAGTATAACCTGCATGTATACGCGTCTTCAACAAGGTGAACCAGTGCATAGATATGAAAATACAAACTTATAACTTCGTAGCTATTCCATCTTTAAGATACCCATGTCATAGAATTTAAAGGACAAGACATTTGTTAGCACTCAGATCTAGCCTATTATTATCAAATCACATAATGATAATTCATTATGATCCTGATCCATCATTAGATCTTATCCATCATCAAAACACTCAGGTGCATACTTAGTCCAGATCAAGCAAAGCATCAGAAACCCATAACATGCATATTTTCTTTTGATCTAAAACTTTATAAGATATTCATTACTTATACCCATATCCCTTTGATCTTCTCCTCCTTATATAGTTTTATCCTTTCTCAACACCTTAGACCAAAAAAACACTTCGAACCTGTGGTATTCTTATACGGGATCAAATAACCGTTACTCTGCTCAATATTGTGGGCTAATACCATGGTATTGACCCTTGCTATTCTTTAATCTTAAAATTCCTTTATTTTCCAACCTATACATGCTTTTCCTCTTGTGAAAGTGTCTGCATACTTATACGCTCTTTTTGTTCTGTTAACCAGCGTGTATACACTGCTTGGATAAGGTGATCCTGCGCATACAACTTAAGCTATCAGAAAACATCCTTTTCCTTCAACTTCTTGATTCTGATCAGTGAAACTTTGTTCCAACTTCCTATTCTTCTGTACCAATGCCCTGTTACCTTTGAATTGACCTATTACATTGTGAGTTGCCTTTTATCAAATCTGAACTGACCTGTGAGTGAGTTTCCATCAAGGACAACACTTGTATCATAATGCCAACAAAGAGTACCCCACGGGATGTAGGTACAAGTGGAAAGGATGTAGAGGTGGAAATAGAGGAAACTAAGCAAGAGAATGATGAGACCCATAGTGATGCATGAGTATCATAGGATGCACCTTTCATTATCAGAAGGAGAGACACAACTACAGTAGGCAAGAGGAAAAAGAAGAAGGCAGTTAAGTCCAAGGGCGTAGAAGCACTTGTCCTCACTAATGGGGACATCGAAGAGATTAGAGAGAAGGTCCAAGAGATCATGGCGGAGACCTGGGACATAATTGGTGATTGATATAGAATGATCTTGACTGAAGTACAAAAAGGCATTGTGGAGCTGAAGGCGTTTCCACAACTAGAAAAACAAACAAAACAAAGAGCTTAGTTATTATAGGGAGATGAAAGGATAGAAACAAAATTCGGCGTTAGAATTGTGCAGATGCCAGCTGGGGCATTTAAATGGTACTCATCGGAGGAAAAAGAGTGAGCTAAAGTATGGAAGAATTTTAGTGTAAATTTTGTTGCACTGACCATTCAAATGCTGTATGAATTTCATCAAATTTTAACTACTGAGCTAAAGGAGCGGGAGCAATGAACCTCAACAATGACAATGCAAATAAAAAGGAGAAAGATTCACTAAAGAGGTAGTTGGAGGAGGTGGTGATGCAATTCAACGACAAGATAAGTTGGAAAAATCCATCCAAGAAAGTTGTAGCACAGTCTCGGATGTGAAGATCTGTGACGAGGAACCACCAACAAAAAAAGTTGCAAAGCTCACCCTCGCTATCAGGGAATCAAGAATACATTGGTGAAGCTCAAATTTGAATATGAAGTGGAGATATTAGAGCTGAAAATAAGGCTGCAGCAAACCATGCCACTAGAAGTATGGGAGAAGAGACTGAAATATTTAAAGAAAATGTTGAAAGGAATCTCTGACACAGTGGTGGATTGCGGGAAGCTATTAGATGACACCATGAAGATTTGGACCTCACTGTAGGAGGATCCAAACATCTAGAAAATCAAGGAAGAATTATAGGAGAAGCAAAAGCAGTGTGACGAAATCCTGGCAGCTGTAAACACCTTACCAGTCTTGTAGAGACTCACGAGAATTATTGAAGGGAGGAACCTCCAAAAACAGATAGATGAGCATCGAAGGAAGGAGTAGATATTAAAAGCAAGGATTCAGACATGGAAGGAAGAGGCACTCAAACTATCTCAGGTTGTGGACGACATGCTCAAATAATTAAAGACAAGGGAGACAGAGATACTGTAGAAGGTTGTTGGCCCAACTACAAGGGCATTGCAAGAAGAGACCCACAAACAAGAGAAACAAATAACAAAAATAGTCTAGAAGTATAATGCAGTATACAATGGAATTGTAGTGAAGATTAAAGGAATTGTAGCTGAGTGACTCGGGACGAGTCATGGGTGAGTGTTGGGGGCCTATTAGGCACAGCCTAACTTGGTCCAAGTTTTGGGTCAAAGACCCTACATTTTGAGGAGCGGAGTGCATAGAGTCGACGAAGTTATATTCACCGCATGATGTTTTAGGGGCTTTAGGGCGGATCAAAATCCCTTATTTTGTAACAGGTATTGGGTTTTAGTCATTGTTTTATCAGATCCATGGTATGTGGATTGTGGTATTATAGTGAGGAAGTTTATTTAAAGAAGATGTAATACTTTGTAAAGGATATCAATTAAGATACTAATAAAATATCATAAGCAACTTGAGCCTTGTTTTTGAGTCTGTATTTTTGGGGAAGGCACTGCAGCTGAGTTTGCGGAGGCTTGGAAGAGTCTGCAATTGAGCGTGCAGACCACCTACAACTAGGTGCATAGGTCGAAGAAGTATATGTATTGAATATCTATATTAATAAAGAAGAATTTCACGAAGTATTGTGTATCTTTCTGTGTTCATTCTTTGTTTTTTTATTATCGTTATGCCTGCGTTTTACTGAAAATGCGCGAAAGAATACATGTTATATTGTTTTTTGTTATTTGATGCGATACAGATAATTCTGGAAAGTTAATCATTAGTGCGAAGTAATTCATGTACACGAATTACTCAGGATGAGTCATGGGTGAGTGACTTGGTATGAGTCATGAGTAAGTGTTGGGGGCTTGTTGGGTGCAACCCAACTTGGTCCAAGTTTTGGGTCAAAGACTCCACAATTTGAGGAGTGGAGTACATGGAGCCAACGAAGTTAAATTCATCACGTGGTGTTTTAGGGGCTTTAGGGTTGGTCAAACTCCCTTATTTTGTAACGGGTATTAGGTTTTAGTCATTGTTTTGTTGAATCCATGTTATGCGGACCGTGGTCTTGTAGTAAGGAAGTCTATTTAAAGAAGATGTAATATATTGTAAAGAATATCAATCAAGATAATAATAGAACATCATAAGCAACTTGAGCCTTATTTTTGAGTCTGTATTTTTGGGGAAGGCTCTGTAGCTGAGTGCATGAAGGCCTAGAAGAGTCTATAGCTAAGTGCACAAACCACCTACATCCGAGTGTGCAGGTTGAAGAAATATATATATTGAAGATCTGTATTAATAAAGAATAAGTTTGGAAAAGTATTGTGTATATTTTTGTGTTCATTTTTTGTTGTTGTTATTATCATTATGCATGCTTTTTACTGAAATTGCGCGAATGAATACATTTTATACCATTTTCTATTATTTTACGTGATAAGAATAATTATGGAAAGTTAATCATTAGCGCGAAGTTGTAGGAAGGTAGAAAACATAAGTAAACACACAAACGTAACACCGTGCATATCCCTCTGGTTGTAGAAACCTGGTTTTGCATCCTCCCATAACTGCTTTGGCTGAGACTACGATCTACTTTCAGGTCGTTACCGAAAGGGCCAGTGGTTGATGGCTTTGTTGGTGTGCAACACACTTTGAACCTGGGTCAATCCCCCACAAAACAACACAAGGTAAAGAGAGTCTAAATGGTTTCCCATTTTTCTTTGGGCGAAAAGTATCCTAATAATCAACTCCTTACTTCTGTGCAAAACCTTTCGCCATGACCCTATATTTATGCTTGTCAAGTTAGTCATTTTATTTATAATTTTTCCTGAGGACCCACTTGCAGCCAATCGGTTTGGTTCCCAATGGAGTGTCCACTAGATTCCAGGTTCCATTCTTTATCATAGAATCATATTCATTTTGCATTGCTTCTTTCCATTCATCATGAGAATTATCTTCTTGGAAGGAATTTGGTTGAAAATATGTAGACAAATTTAATTCACAATCATAAGAAACATCCATATCAACAGGTGAATCAGAGTAATCTACATCACCTCCATATTGTCTAGTAGAAATTATTTTTCCTTTATTTCCAACCTCATTAGGATGAACACTTTCAAGTGTCTTGGAGATCCATTTTGTAGGACCTTTTTGAGATGGCCCAAGTTATTCAGTTGAATGAGATGGGGCTAAATCAATATTTAGCCTTCCAATTTTTTCAATCACATCACTCAAAGTGTCTTCTTGATTAGTGGTTCAAGCTTCATGAGGGGGAGAGAGCACTTCAGAAGGAGATTCCATAGATTGATCTAGGATAGAGATCCCCCTTTAAGATGTGGAATCTCATTATCAAATTCTTGAAAACATTTTGCATGCCCGAATCTATCCAAGCAATCAAGTTGTCACTCAAAAACATTGTTAATCTTGGAAGATTCGAGAAAAAAAAATATCTGACAGTATGTACTTCTTATTTACTTCATCATAGAGATGATATTCTTTGAAGGTATCTGATTACACCAAGAAGATACATTTTTTACTCCTTGCATCATGTTTTTTCGCTATTCTTTAGGTATCAAGTCATAACAAGTGGAACAAAAAAACCTGAGATGCCTCATTGAAGGAATGTGGCCATACGACATTTCATAGCGACTATTTTTTTTTAGAGCATGAGATGGAAACATGTTCTTAATATCTATTTCACATAGAGATACATCATCTCAAAACATCAGCTTTACATTTTTTTAAATATCATTTAACGTACCATATATAAGATTTCCATGTTCATTCTTTCAACTACACCATTATGTTGAGGATTATAAGGCACGGTTGTTTAATGTTTGGTCCCATGTTGGTGAAGATAGTTTTCAAATTCATTTGAAGTATATTATTTTCCATTATCAGTATGAATAGAGCCAATATGAGACTGTGTATCATTTCAATCCATGCATGAAAGTTTTTTAAAGTTTCAAAAGCTCTAGATTTATTCATCAATAGTTATAACCAACACATTTTGGTGTATTCATCAATAAAAGTCATCATGTATTTATTACCATTTGCAAAATAAATAGGCATAGGGCCACACAATTCAAAATGACTCAGTTCAATATTTTTGTGTCCTATGGAATGAGAATCATGAAAACATTGTTTGTTGTGTTTTCCTAATATACAAGCATCACATTGCTTAAGTTTCCTAGTAATGGTGGGAAAACCAGTAACACCATTTCTCTTCAATAAGAAAAGACTATTGTAGTTCAAATGTCCAAATCTAGCATGTCATAAGATACTAAATGGTATTGTACCTTCATCAAATTGAGAACTAAACGAAAATTTTTTGCACAGGCAGAGGTTCCTTGTAGGTTCAAAAGTATTTCTTCTTGTATCCCAGTCATGACAAGTGATTTGTCTCATGGTTTTCTTACCTCAACATTTCCATCAAACATGTGGATGGAGTGTCCTTGCTAGAAGTCGATGTGAACCAAAGACAACAATTTTCTTCACAACTCTAGGAGGTAGAATGCCATGTAGAAGAAATTCTAGGAGACCAGAGAGTTTGAGCTTGATAGTTCTAAGCCCTAATGGCTTAAATTTTGACTTGTCTGCAAAGTAGACTGCTCCATCACATTATCAATGAATTCTTCATAGAAATATATTCAAAAATCCATGTCGTAAGTTTCTCCTAAATCAGGAAACCATCCATCTTTCCACAAAGTGAGTGAAGCATTAAACAAGTCTTCATTTACTCCAATATTGCAATGTGCCACAATATACTGAGTTGATTCAGGTGCTTTACCTTTCCCTTGATCTAGTGATTTTACTTTCTCTTCATTCCTTTCATTTTTGATCTTGTCCTAAGAGAGCTTACATGTGGAAGAATTATGTCCATTTCTATTTCACATAACACAATGAATATCAGGTCTTCCTCCTTGGAAATGTCTGCCCCCCTACCTCTGTTATTCTTCCTTCCACGTCCTCTTCGGCTAGCTCTTCCTCTAGAAGAAACTTGTGCATGATTATTCTCTCTTTTGTGCAAGGAACAGAACTTCTTTGGAAGATTGAGCAGTCATATTCTTCTTCCCAAAATATTTCTCCCTTTTAGAAAACTTCTCCACATGAGATTCAAAGGAAATCTCATTGAGTTTGCCACTAGCTTGTAATGACTTAAGGTAATGAGATTAAGTGGGATATAGTGCCTTGATGAAAGTTGTGAGAGGAACATCCATTTTAGCACCAATGGCTTCTATATCATGCATAATGGCTCTTATTGAGGCTAAGGCAAGGGGATCATCATTTTTTTGTTCTAATATGAACAATTTGATCATTAATTGGACTACTTCTAGCTAAGAGTGTGAGTCATATAAGTCTTTCAACTTATTTAAGGCTTCAAAGGCATTTGTAAATGAAATAATATGATTACTGACATCTTCATTGATTGAGGCTGAAATCAAGGAAAAGGCCTTGTTGTTCTTGTTCTCCCATATGGCGAGCTCTTTGTCAAAAGTGGTTTTTTTCAGGAGAATTTTCAGCTTCTCTTTCACAAATTCCTTTCCACAACTCATTGAAATGAGGGTATGTTTTATCTTCCTAGACCATGCATGGTAGTTATCTTTTCCAAAGAGAACTAATCCAACTATGGAGACGAGTGAACGTATCATAAAATTATGAATTGGGCTCTAAATAACCATAATACTTACAACAACAAAAAACTCATGTCTCTGCAATTGTCTTCAAAATAACACTAGAATTTGACATTATCTTGAACAACAACATTTAAATATCCATGTATATATAATACATTTCAATTATATATATATATATATAAAATGTTCTCAATCAAAAAAATCTAAAAAAAATCTCATGTCAAACATCACATCCCATGACATCCCAAGAGCCACACCATATATGAACCATCACCAAACCATATATATGAATCAATCAACTCACGGACTATAATCGCTCAATGCATAACATTACCAAATGAAACCATAAAAAAATTTCAATGCACAAAGTGAATATATATCTACCATATTCAAAGCTCAATATACAACACACAATAGTCAATACAATACAAAATATAACATATGCATCATACACTATCATACCAAGAACTCAACACAAATATGCCTTCAACGCATATATTATACCAAAGAGAATTGAAAACAACATAGAATTCAAAGGAATACGACTAGCATACTATCGTTTACAAACACACCAATGCACCATATGCATGCCTTGACAATCTATACCCAACGTTTAAAAAACCATTCACGCATAACATAGTTCACGATCATTACCAAATGTAAAGAACACACATTTCACGGTCATTACAAAATGCAAAGAATGCATAGTTCATGGTAATTACCAAACGCAAATAAAACACATTTCACGGTCCTTACCAAATGAATAGAATTCATAATTCCTAATCATTTCAATGTGCTTAGTTTAAAGGAATCATTCAGCACACGAGATATGTATCATCACATTCAACAATACTCACAAACTAGCGTACAATCAGGAGTTTCGTCCAGGGTTTGAATCTTCAATGCATTCAAGAATCAATGTAGTGGGACAAATATTTTTCATTAATGAATTGACAAAGGATACAAAGAATAATAATAGGGAATAATAGGATCTATATGCTAAATTGGGACCTGTCACTCTGATACCACGTTAAGATAGTTTTGAGTAACTTCACCAATTGTATTTTTCATTATGAGAAATTATGAATATATACAAGGAGAGGGAGACTATTGGAATTTGTTTCCCAATGTATCTTCATCTTCTTTATTTTTCTATTTACAAGAATTTCATAATCCCATAGATTAGGTGTCAACGATGTGCATACTTTTTAAGTGAATATATATGGAAAACATAACGAATCTTCATTGTGGGTAGTAAGGCCAATCTCTAGGCCACTAACCCCACTCTTTATAAAATATGAAATGTCCCACAAAATCATGGTGAAAACTTGGCACAACACCTAATCCTTAAGAATGTGTCCTTGGTATGATGTGAAAATAAAAATGTTCCTTCACTTAGAACTCCTTATGAATTCTATACTAATCAACATGGTTATTTTCCCTATCTTGAGCTATCTTCAATTGATGCATGATAACAATTATTTCCCATTCCATTTCCTTCAGGATATTAGGTCTAATGTGCACCTTATTGACTAGATCATTCCAGCTAATAGCCACATTGCATTTCCTGCCATAAAGAGCCTCAAATGGACTCATTCTTAATGAATCTTGGTACCAATTGTTATAAGTTAACTCTACTAAAGGTAGAAACTCTTCCCACCTCTTTCAATGATGCATGACATGCATTCTTAGCATGTCTTCCAACACTCTGTTAACTCTTTTGGTCTTCCATTTTTCTAAGGATGGTACAATGTTCTGAAGGCTAACTCTGTCCCAAAACCAACAAATAACACATTCCAAAACTTAGATGTAAACTTAGCATCCTTGTCTGAGATGATCTTCTTAGGTACAATGTGAAATATCATTATTTATTTTATGAAAATATGAGAAATGTCACTTTCTTGGTGAGTAGATTTAATAGCTACAAAGTTAGCTACCTTGCTTAACTTGTCTACCACCAACATTATGAAATCATGTTTCCTAGTTGTCCTTGAAAGCCTAGTGATGAAGAGCATTGAAATGACTTCCCACTTCCACTTTGGAATGGGTATTAGTTGCAACAACCCCTCTAGTCGACATTCTATCTTCACTTGTTGGCACTTCGAGAATTTGAAAATGTACTCATCCACAACCATTTTCATGCTTGGCCAATAATATATCTTTTTCATAACTATTATCATTTTTTGATAAACCCGGATGACCAAGATATGTTCTCTTATGAAACTTATCATAAATTATCTTCTTCAAGTCACCCATGCAATGTGTATACCACCTTCCTTTGAACTTCAACAATCCATCCTAGGTTTGAGATAAGTACTTACTCATTATTCCTTCTAGCTCTTGTTGTGAGCATTCTTATCTATTGGTAATGTTCATCCAATTTTATTTCCTCTTTATTCTTTTCTTGGATGTCAACTTCACGAGAACTTATAGCTACTACATGAGCTACCTGTAGCCTTCTGCTAAGTGCATAAACTACCTTGTTTTCCTTTCCTTTGATGTATTTGATTTCAAAATAAAAATAACTAAGCAAGGCTAGCTATTTCAATTTTCTTTCATTAAACTTGGGATGATTAAATAGATACCCCATCCATTTGTGAATTGACATCAATACAAACTTTGTTCTGAGGAGGTTATTCCTCCACATCATTAGTGTATGGACTATTGTTCCCAACTATAAATCATGAGTAAAATAATTCCAATCATGCTCATTCACCTTTCTGGACTCATACCAGACCACTTTCCCTTCTTGCATTAGGACTCCACCAAGTCCCTCCTTGCAGCAATTCATGCATACCACACAATATTATTTAGATTTGTTATCCAGAATATCAGTGCATGTGTGAGAAAATATTTCATTTTCTCAAAGTTGGCATGACATTTTGGTGTCCATTGGAATTTAATTCCTTTTATTTACAACATTGTGATTGGCTTCCCAATCTTTGAGAAATATAAAATAATTATTTATCAATAACTAGCCAAACCCATGAAGGATTTGACCTTTGTAACATTCTAAGGAGTAGATCACTCCATAATGGCCTTATCTTTCTACGTATCTACAGCTAGTCCTTCCTTAGAGATAATGTGTCCCAAATATTGAACTTGTGATGGGAAAAAATCATACTTGTTGAATTTAGCATAGAACTTGTTGTCTCTCAGAACTTGTAATATTATTGCTTAATGATTTTCATGCTCCTTCTTAGTTTTTCAATATACCAAGATGTCATCGACAAAAACTAGCATGAACTTCTCCAAATATGGACTTAAAACATTGTTCATAAAACATGTGAATGTTCTTGGGGAGTTTGTAATCCAAACATCACAACCACAAATTCATAGTGCCCATACCTAGTTCTTTACATCATTTTATGAATGTATTCATACTTGATGCATACCTGATGGTACCCAAATCTCAAATCAATCTTTGATAATAGTGCATATCCCCTCAACTGATCAAACATATCATCAATCCATGGAAATAGATATATATTCTTGATTGTGGCTTTATTAAGCTCTTTGTAATCAATACATAACCTCAATGTGTCATCCTTATTATTCAAAGATAATATAAGTTCTCCCTAGGGTGATATGGTGAGTCTGATATATACCTTGTCTTGCATCCCTTTCAATTATAGTTTCAATTCTACTTGCTTTGGCATAATAATTTTGTATGCAGCCATGGATAGTAGCATTGATCTTGGTAGTAGTTCAATTGAAAATTCGATCTCCCTTCTTAGTAGAAATGATGGGATTTCCTCAAGAAACACATCATTGAATGCTTGATTATTGGGCACTCTTTAACTCTGACCTTGTTGGCCTCTGATACATTAGTCACTTGGAAAAAAAATATTTCACACCCCTTACTATTTTACCTCTTTACCTGTAGCATGATGATTTTCTAAACAATCACTAGCTTCATTTTTCCTTGCAACATCACCATTTCCCTTTTGGGCATTCAATTGGTTTTCTGAAGCAATCAACTTTGGTTCAATGGACTGCTATCCAATCCATTCTGACTAATACGTTGTATGAACATAGTGATAATAGGTTTATATTTGTAGTTATGGGCATGGTGTCTATCACGACCAGGCATGATTTCACCACATTCTCAACTCGTTTCTTAGTCCTGGTGACTACTTGAAGCAAGAAAGAGTTTTCATGTGTTTTTCTCTCCATCAAAAACTTTTATATAACTTGTGAAGTTATGTAACTAAAATTTGAGCCAATGTAAATCAAAATGAAAACAAGATGGTTATTAATTGTACCTCCCATTTTGATCAATGCAGCTTGGTGATCAGCCTATTGATTTTTCAATGTTGCATAGATGCATGGTATGCTTTGGGCCACAACATTTACTGTCTCCACTTCTTACACATTGTATAGTATCATGTTATTCTTCTGTCATTAAGGGAAATATCTCTTCATGTGGTTTTCTCCACAAGTCCAACACCTCATAGGTTCTCCTCTAAAACTCTTTGTTTCTACTCCTATAGGTTGAGAGAACCCATCTCTACTAGCAAAAATGGATCTCTTCTAGAAATCACGCTTGACGGGAGTAGGAAAATTCACCTCCTTTCCTCTAGGATGTTGTCTTGAAACTTTCTTCCCTTTTCCTTTAAATCTGTACTTTCCTTTTCCTTTCCAATCAGTGTGGGACTCAATCCTTTGCTTTGGTTGTTCGTAGCAATGTTTCATCTTCCTGATAGTATCTTCGAAGGTTTTAGGCTCATTGAATTCTATTTTTTCCCTGAATTATGGTGGTAGCCGATTGAGATACCTTTGAATCTTTACTTTTTCTTCCTTGATGTAAGGCACATACCTCACCAGGTTCAAGAATATAGTTTTACATTCATCAATTGTTAGCTGCCCTAGCTTGTGCTCATAAAAATATTTTTTCCTTCTTGTCATAATAAATTTTAGATAGGTACTTCTTCCTAAAATATCTCTCAAATATCCTCCAAGATAGCTCCTCCTCTTGAATGTTCATGAAATTATTTAGGTCTTCCCACTAGATATTAGCTTTTCCCTTCAAGTTGAAGATGTCCACTCTTGATTTCATATTCTCAGGGTAATCATATACTCTCAAATATTTATTCATCCCTAGAAACCATGCTTATGATTCCTATTCCTTCTCCACCTCTCCATCAAATGTAGGATGTTTTTCCTTCTTAAACTCTTCTGACATCAAATATTTTCCTCTCATTTTTTATTGAAAGTGCCTTTTGGGGGCAACACTACGCAGTTTCTTGTGACTGCCTATTCTTCTCCTTGGAGTACTAAGTGGAGTTTCACCTCTCATGACGTCTTTGCTTATATGTATATAAATCTTCCTAGACTTGTTGACTTCTACACCATTATATTCATTTCATTCCTTCCAAGTCTCGAGGGACTTTTCCTTCCCATACTCCTTCTGACGTGGTTGGCATCAAAATCATGTTGCCTTTGTCTTTGCAATTATGATAAGCTTCGCAGAAGGATGACAATTGCTTCTTCCTACTTCTTATAACCCATGAAAAGCCTTCCATTGTCAACCTTGTAACTTCTTAGCTCAACTCTTATACTTCTAAGGGTGTTCATCTAATCACGAGAGTCTTTCTTCGTCTTCTTGCCAACTAATTATTCTTCTTGGTACTTGTGGAAATCATCAGGGTTGTGCCACACCATTTTTCTTCTCAACCCTTATTCTCTTGCTATTCATTGATTTCTTCTTATATGTTGTTACATACACATAACTGTTAGCTAATCAAAATATAATTAAAGACATTTATTCATCACCTTGGCTTAATTGCAATAATCCTATGAATATTATAAGGTTATTGAGGCACAAATTTTGAAGTTAATATGATAGTTAGAAACAAAATAACAAATTGGAAATCTATCCTACCAACCACTTGTCACATGAATGATGGAATTTTAATACAAATAGGCATACAACACAATTTGTGATCATCACACACAAAAAATAAGAAACCTTTAAGGACTACACTCTATAATAGAGATCTAAATCTAATCAATTCTTAACCCATACAGGTCCAATGTTGAAACATGGTTTGATATGACCTTATAATAGAGATCTTGACAAATTATCATACTCCATCAAAGTCCCAACTTTATCTTTAGGGATCCATTGTTGAATCTTTTTCTCTAATACCACACTGTAATGCTCTCTCCCACCCCCTTAGACTTCCCCAAGCCTAGTGGGAGGTGTTACATTAATCTAACCCAACCTCCATGGTTTCCTCATTGAAATCAAGTTAAAATATTTACTTCCTTCCCAAAGTTAGCAGAATCAACTTCGGACAACACCATCACATCTAGATCATCAATATTTGTTTGGAAATATAGTTTTATCAAAATACAATACTTGGAACAAAGTTTATGCTCCATTAAAATCTCACCATTTAAATCCTACCACATAGGTAAGGGACCTGCAATGTGGCACCCACATAGTGCCCACATGGCACCCTGACCTTACCTAGGTGGTCCCATGTCAGTTTGGGCTCTGAGTGTGGCCATGGCCAAAACCATGTGGCATATGCCACCTCACCTAGACACAATTGAGGTGTTTCTAGTCAATTGCCACCTCCTTCTCTATCTCCTGGGATGAAGACTTTATTGTCCTACCACTGTGCCACATTGACTCTACAACTTAGTGCCTAGGTAGGCTAGGAACAATGTGCTGTGTAATTAGACGTTAATTAATGGGTTATTTTTGGTTATGTGGCTTCTTTCAACCATAGCACTACAACTCCAATCCATAGGAAATAATATAGAAAACATCTAGGGAGTTGCATCCCATGATGACGTGGCCTTCGACCCTAATGAGCCTGTTACACAGTAATTTGTCACCATCCCTGTTACCCCTTCTCCTGCACCTTGGAGGACTTGTTCTGGGACCTGTGAGAAGTGACATAACCTGAAAACACTTGCATTGCATCCCCTTAAGTATGTACTTCATATGCCCTGAAGACACCTTCTGCGAAATACCCATAAAAATAGCCCTTTTTCCATTGGCGTGGTTCCATTGTGTATCACTCGCACCAATGGGGGAAATCCTCCAAAGAGGGCGTGCCAGCTAGCGCTCTGTCTCAGAGTCGCACTCGCGCCAGCCCAATTGGGTAAAGTTTTTAACAAACAAACTTATGAAGGTTCTTCCTAACCTATTTGTTACACAATAATTTGTCACCGTCCCTGTTACCCCTTCTCCTGCACCTTGGAGGACTTGTTCCAGGACCTGTGAGAAGTGACATAACCTGAAAACACTTGCATTGTATCCCCTTAAGTATGTACTTCATATGCCCTGAAGACACCTTCTGCGAAATACCCATAAAAATAGCTCTTTTTCCATTGGCGTGGTTCCATTGTGTATCACTCGCGCCAATGGGGGAAATCCTCCAAAGAGGGTGTGCCAGTTGGCGCTCTGTCTCAGAGTCGCACTCGCGCCAGCCCAGTTGGGTAAAGTTTTTAACAAAAAAACTTACGAAGGTTCTTCCTAACCTATTCATGAACTGATTCCATCTTGAGTTAGTTCAGTTGGGCTTTGAATCACCATAGAAGGGAAGTAGTTATCCACCTCTCATGGAAGATTCTTAGTGATAAAGCCAATCCCATGAATCTTGTGGATGACCCTAACTCCTTCTCCTCTATCTATAAAAGCTTGTCCTTTTTCTTTTGACAAGTTAGTCTCCAAGCTCCAAATTCTAAGTCCCAAAGTCTGAGAATTGCTAAGCTTATGCTACAAGAAGCCTTCTTCATTCCCATGAAGCTAAATCTAAAGTGAGGAGATTCTTATCCAAGTAACCAAGGAGAGAGAGGCTTGTTCCCCATTCCCAACAAGCTTTGCAAGGCATGTGTTGCTGATCACCCAGCCAAAGGAGGATTTGACGTTAGAACTATGGTTGTATTCTTCTTTGTTGTTTATCAATAATAGACGACTATCATTATGGTTCCACTCTTATTGTCTTTGTAATGATGATTGAGTTATATCCTTTCCGACTGATATATAGTTGCATCTATTGGATTTTTTTCTTGTATTTGTGTCGTTCTTTGCATGTGCAGGTGTCCGTTCATGAGGATCGTGGGGATTGTGACTAGCCAGAGCAAAGGAACGGGAGCGACGATTCTTCTACAAATATTAACGTTGGAATCCAGGTAGGCCCTCATCATCGGTCTTTGATTTGCAATTAGGAACCTGCGTGTTAGCGTTGTTTGATTGTTGCTAGACCCCATTTGGGCTATTAGGGATCGCCTCTGTCCGTAGAGGGGATTTACCTCCACAACACTATTCATGAACTGATTCCATCTTGAGTTAGTTTAGTTGGGCATCGAATCTCCATAGAAGGGAAGTAGTTATCCACCTCTCATGGAAGCTTCTTAGTGATAAAGCCAATCCCATGAATCTTGTGGATGACCCTAACTCCTTTTCCTCTATCTATAAAAGCTTGTCCTTTTGCTTTTGACAAGTTAGTCTCCAAGTTCCAAATTCTAAGTCCCAAAGTCTGAGAATTGCTAAGCTTATGCTACAAGAAGCCTTCTTGTTAAATTGGAAACTAGGGCCAAACTCCATGTGGGTCAGCTTATTTATGGCAGCTGATATTTTTATTGGATCCCTCTCGTCGAGAGGTGTAGGATTGATCCAAAGATCATCCGATTCCGATAAGTATTTATGGAGATATGAATTTATTTTGTTTATGTAATTATTATCAAGCCGACCAGCACTTATGTAGGCTCTAGAAGCCCAACCGACGTGTCTATTCAACCTCTACATTTCTAGTATAAATAAAAGAGGATTTGATGTCATTTGGTAGAGATACATTATTGAGGTGATCTCCTCCTCTCCACATCTTGGGTTTTTGGAGCAAGAGAGAGACACCATGAAAATGTACGCTGGCCTATGATGCCCTAGTTCTAATGCACAGCAATCACAGTAAACGTAATGCCATATACACAGCCATGGTAGATGGAAGCCACAGTAGAAGGGAGCCACAGTAAATGGAAGCTGTTGTGATACATTGCCCTAAGCCGCAGTCAATGTGAGAATCTCCTCCTAAAGAGCCGCAATCATAACACGCAATTCACGGGCAATGACATAACGCAGCAATAGATACATATATACGCAGCATGGCAATATATATTACACACTGTACATATACTCTACAAACAGCTCAATGCATTTTCATGGAAATTTCTGATATGCCGTTCATGGTGAAACGTTGTTCAAGAAAATCTGATATGCTATGGTTAAACCAGAAACGCTGCACTATTCATGGTGAAACCCTATCGCAGTAAGGGTAATAATGAAGCCACAGTCCATGCAAAAATCCGCAGTCAATATATGAAGCCACAGTTGTTCTCGCAGTCAAAGAAGAATCATAATCCATGTGAATCTTGGATACAGGTATATGCAGATCATGGAGAATACATGCAGGAAATGACTATTTATACGCAGCAGTAATAGAGATATATACACGTTGTAATAGGACATGTTACACGCAGTTATAAGTGAAGGTTATACATTGTACTTATACGTTATTCACAGTGGGTGTGACATGTTCAAGAAGCCCTAAACGCAGTTGGTGTAATATAGATACTTAGCCACAGTTCGCTGTAACGGGAACGAAATATGCATCATACGCTGTAATGGGACAACAATATATACGCACAACATGGAGAATACGTAGTCATCATGAAGACAGCCAACGTGATGCCATCCGTTGTCATATAGACGCAGTTCATATATATATATATATATATATATATATATATATATATATATATATATATATATATATATATATATATATATATATATATATATATATATATATATATATATATATACACGTTTTGCAACGATTTTCATAATAATGAAATATATATACGCTGTCCATATGCACAGAGATAACTGTTGTCAAGGCATGGAGCCGTTGTCAATTCCTGGAGCTGCAGGTAAGGGTAACAATATGTTGTCATGTGTAACATACTGATATACGCATCAGTAGCATGGATACTATACATGATATATGCAGACATAAAAGGTGATGTATATATGTGTGTGTTGATTTTAATGGTGCAACTGTGATAAATGATGCAATGGACAACATCATGATAAATGAGATCAAGATCATGGGCAGTGTGGGTAGCATGAAGCATGATGAGATCATGGGCAGCATGATGGTGTTACACAGCAAGGTGCAACAAATGGACGAGATGCAGCATGATGATAGGTGGAGGAGTCACCGTGAGAATCAGTTGAAGCAGAATGTCTTCAACTGATCTCATCATGATACGATGTGATCTATGCTAGATCTAGATAAGTCAAAGTATTGACTTCTGTTGTAAATGTACTCTCTCTCTCTCTCCTTCTCTGCTGAACTTTGAAGATAAAAGAAGATTTGATCAAAGGGTTTCCCCACACATTGTGGGGTTTGTCCCTGGCTCGCGCCATATCTTGTGTCCTCTTGTCTTGGGTTGTCTTCTGCGTTTTATATTTATGTTCTATCTGTAGTTTATCGTAATGCTGATGTGATTGCTAACTGTGAAAATTTAAATAAATTTCTCTAGCATAGAACATACATAATCTTAACATGGTATCAGAGCTGAGGTGAAGACAATGCCCAAGCAAGAGTGAAAGAGCAATCACCGAAGACAGTTGGGACAAGACAAAAGGATCATTGGGTTCCTCATAATTCACCTAGGGTGAAGTTAAAGCAAGAATGTTATCAGAATGGCGCAGCGGAAGATTCTGATGTTCCATCTTAAGATCACTTCATTGGGAAGTTCGGATCTAAGGGTGGAAGAAAAGGCGGATGCCTTGTTGAAATAAGTTCGGCCGTTATGCGAAGGAGTGTCTGAATGGCAGAGACACATCTCTTGATGAAGATAACAATCATTCCTGGGACATCTTCAATGATCAAAAGAATGACTGGTAATGCAGGTCATCAAGGAAATGGTCGACTCTTCCACGAAAGAAAGGAACCCCAAAATCTCTTTTATGTACCTGATCGAACCTGATGTCCATCTCGGAAATGGAAGTCAAAGGTTACAGGGTGGCACTTATCGGTGGAAAGGTACGTGTTTGAAAATAGATCTTTCAAAGATGTTTTTGAGTTCAGGGTTGTATCAAGTTGCAAGAAGTCCACTGGGGACCATGTCCATTGACTCAGCACCAGAGGTCTGTGAGTCAGATGGTGACTAGGATGCCTGAATTCAAAAAGAAGCATGAAGGTACATGTCTGAAATGTACCAAAGGAAAATATTATAAGGGGACCATTCCCCTCATGCAGTAGGTTCACAGGTTTGGAACAACCCGAGGAGTTTGAGAATCATGATCAAGGAATCTCATGTATACAGGTGGAAGAAAGCCATCTATGGCTTGAAGAAAAACACGTCGGGCATAGTATGAGAGGATTGATAGCTGTCTAATGCAGCTGAGATTCACTAGGAGTGAAACCGATCCAAACCATTACTCGAAGGTTGTGGATGATAAACCTCTCGTACCGGCACCTATGTCTGACAGATGCAGACCCTCTCATTTATAGGAGACAGAGGGAGTTGGATTCTGAATGTGGGAAGATAAGCTGCAAGCTTGTGACTGCCTCGAGGATCTTAACTTTCAGAAGTTATATGGTAATGATGTCAGACTAGATTTGGGAAATGCCTCTGAGTTTCATAAACTCATTCGCGTTGATGTTCTTGGAGAACCTCCGTCTAGACATCTGTGTTGTAGTTAGCATGGTGAGCTCATATTTGGTTGAGCCTCACTAGATTGGTGCCAAGAATCTTCTAAGATATCTTCAGGGCACAATCTCTCAGGAATTGAGATACACTGCCAGAAATATGAAACCACATGATTATTCAAATGATGAGTGGGCAGGCAGTGTGGAGGATCACTAGAGCACTTTTCAGTGTTGGTTCTCTTTGGATTCTGCTTCGATGTAGGAAGTAGAAGTCGGTCACTATAAGCACCGCCAAGACCGAATACATGGCTACAAGTATGATCTCGTATGAAGCTGCATGGTTGTGGAATTTCTTATGTTAGTTGTTTTTCTCTGTGACAACCAGAGGTGTGATTCGATAATTGAGGAATCCTGTATTCGACAATTGCTCCAGCAGACAGACATCAGATACTGCCTTATCTGGGATATGGAAAGTCGATGAGCAAGGAGGCTCCATCGCACTGAGATGATGTACAGGACAGAGCCCTGAGGAAAGATCAAATTTGTGATTTTCCCGAACGACTTGGAGTCGTCGAGAGACCTTTGTAAAAGGGTCCTGCATGTTGCATAGATTGAGCTCTGGGAGCTTTGGGGGGCTTGCAGTTCTATTGGAGCAACATACGACCACAGGGTGACTCACCCTCCCCTAGTGGTGCACACTGGAACAAGATGATTCGCTCTCTTGTGGGACAAGATGATTCGCTCTCTTGTGGAACAGGATGATTTTCTCTCTTGTGTAGCAGGATTGATGTGTTCTGCTATGAGGCCTGGATTGATGTGTTCTCCATGGTGGCCTGGATTGATGTGTTCTCCATGGCGATTGTAGCAGGATTGATGTGTTCTCCTGTGAGGATAGGATTGATTAAGTTCTCCTGTCGAGGCATCCTACCCATGTAGTCTGGGACTCATGGGAAGTACCTCTCATCTAATCAATGAGTAGGGAAATGAAGTTAGGGACCATAGTAGTACTGATGGATGCATCATTGTATCTACCGTACTCCCTATGCTAGGATGTCCTCCATTGATCTGGGATCAATGATACTGGTTTGGGGCCAGTGGTAGGAGTTGTACATACTATGACGCTGACTTCGGGTCAGCTGAGACTGGTCTGGGAGCAGTGGTACATACTCCGAGAATGACTTCGTGTCAATGCAGGACTGGTCTTGGACCAATGAGAGTCGTACATACTATGACGCTGACTTTGAGTTGGTTGAGACTGGTCTGGGACCAGTAGTACACTCTCTGAGCCTGCGATACTGGTCTGGGACCAGTGGTAGGAGTGGTACCTACTATGACGCTGACTTTGGGTCGGTTGAGATTGGTCTGGGACCAGTGGTACGCACTCTGAGTCTGACTTTGGGTCAGTGGAGAATGGTATGAGACATTCTCGATCAATTCTTCTTCTTCATAGTTCAGCAGAGCTGAGCAGAGCAAAGCTAGCAGAGCCAGCAGAGCAGAGCAGAGCCAACAGAGCTAAGCAGAGCAGAGCAGAGCCAGCAGAGCTGAGCAGAGCAGAGAAGAGCCAGCAGAGCTGAGTAGAGCAGAGCAAAGCCAGCAGAGCTGAGAAAAGTAGAGCAGAGCCAGCAGAGCTGAGCAGAGTTGGGAAAAACAGTGCAGGGCACTGATGGCAGAGATAGTACAATCGGACTTATGGATCAATGGATGGAGTTCTCCCTAGTTGAGAGGGAGTGTTAAATTGGCAACTAGGGCCAAATTCCTTGTGGGTCAGCTTATTTATGGTAGCTGATATTTTTATTGGATCCCTCTCGTCGAGAGGTGTAGGATTGATCCAAAGATCATCCGATTCCGATAAGTATTTATGGAGATATGAATTTATTTTGTTTATGTAATTATTATCAAGCCGACCAGCACTTATGTAGGCTCTAGAAGCCCAACCGACGTGTCTATTCAACCTCTACATTTTTAGTATAAATAAAAGAGGATTTGATGTCATTTGGTAGAGATACATTATTGAGGTGATCTCATCCTCTCCACGTCTTGGGTTTTTAGAGCAAGAGAGAGACACCATGAAAATGTACGCTGGCCTATGATGCCCTAGTTCTAACGCACAACAATCACAGTAAACGTAATGCCATATACGCAGCCATGGTAGATAGAAGCCGCAGTAGAAGGGAGCCACAGTAAATGGAAGCTGTTGTGATACATTGCCCTAAGCCACAGTCGATGTGAGAATCTCCTCCTAAAGAGCCGTAGTCATAACACGCAATTCACGGGCAATGACATAACGCAGCAATAGATACATATATACGCAGCATGGCAATATATATTACACACTGTACATATACTCTACAAACAGCTCAATGCATTTTCATGGAAATATTTGATATGCCATTCATGGTGAAACGTTGTTCAAGAAAATCTGATATGCTATGGTTAAACCGGAAACGCTGCACTATTCATGGTGAAACCCTATCGCAGTAAGGGTAATAATGAAGCCACAGTCCATGCAAAAATCCGCAGTCAATATATGAAGCCACAGTTGTTCTCGCAGTCAAAGAGGAATCAGAATCCATGTGAATCTTGGATACAGGTATATGCAGATCATGGAGAATACACGCAGGCAATGACTATGTATACGCAGCAGTAATAGAGATATATACACGTTGTAATAGGACATGTTACACACAGTTATAAGTGAAGGTTATACATTGTACTTATACGCTATTCATAGTGGGTGTGACATGTTTAAGAAGCCCTAAACGCAGTTGGTTTAATAAAGATACTTAGCCACAGTTCGCTGTAACGGGAACGAAATATGCATCATACGCTGTAATGGGACAAGAGTATATATGCACAGCATGGAGAATACATAGTCATCATGAAGACAACCAACATGATGCCATCCGTTGTCATATAGATGCAGTTCATATCTATATCTATATATATATATATATATATATATATATATATATATATACACGTTGTTCAACGATTTTCATAATAATGAAATATATATACGCTGTCCATATGCACAGAGATAACTGTTGTCAAGGCATGGAGCTGTTGTCAATTCCTGGACAGCGTGAGCAACATGATGATCATGGGCAGCATGATGGTGTTACACAGTAAGGTGCAACAAATGGACGAGATGCAGCATGATGATAGGTGGAGGAGTCACCGTGAGAATCAGTTGAAGCAGAATGTCTTCAACTGATCTCATCATGATACGATGTGATCTATGCTAGATCTAGATAAGTCAAAGTATTGACTTCTGTTGTAAATGTACTCTCTCTCTCTCTCCTTCTCTGCTGAATTTTGAAGATAAAAGAAGATTTGATCAAAGGGTTTCCCCACACATTGTGGGGTTTGTCCCTGGCTCGCGCCATATCTTGTGTCCTCTTGTCTTGGATTGTCTTCTGCGTTTTATATTTATGTTCTATCTGTAGTTTATCGTAATGTTGATGTGATTGCTAACTGTGAAAATTTAAATAAATTGCTCTAGCATAGAACATACCTAATCTTAACACTTCTTCATTCCCATGAAGCTAAATCTAAAGTGAGGAGATTCTTATCCAAGTAACCAAGGAGAGAGAGGCTTGTTCCCCATTCCCAACAAGCTTTGCAAGGCATGTGTTTCTAATCACCCAGCCAAAGGAGGATTTGACGTCAGAACTATGGTTGTATTCTTCTTTGTTGTTTATCAATAATAGACGACTATCATTATGGTTCCACTCTTATTGTCTTTGTAATGATGATTGAGTTATATCCTTTCTGATTGATATATAGTTGCATCTATTGGATTTTTTGCTTGTATTTGTGTCATTCTTTGCATGTGCAGGTGTCCGTTCATGAGGATCGTGGGGATTGTGACCATCTGGAGCAAAGGAACGGGAGCGACAACTTTTCTACAAATATTAGCGTTGGAATCCAGGTAGGCCCTCATCATCGGTCTTTGATTTGCAATTAGGAACCTGCGTGTTAGCGTTGTTTGATTGTTGCTAGACCCCATTTGGGCTAGTAGGGATCGCCTCTGTCCGCAGAGGGGATTTACCTCCACAACAATTTGGCGACTCCGCTGGGGATGTTGGTTTTTGCCTTGTTTTTTGTTTTGTCTTGTTGTTTGATTTGTAAACTTTAGACGGAGCCTAAAGTACGGCTAGATAGCCTTCGAAACGTTATTGCTCCGCATTAGCAAAGTAGATCAACGCCACTTCAGTCCATCTCCGGTTTGGTTTACGAGCTGAACGGATTGGAACTTGCCTTGTTTCTTGGTTGTTTCTTGGTTTCTCCTGCTTGATTAGCTTCCTGGGTTGAGTCCCTGTATTGCTTCTTTCCCCTTGGTGTACTTGGGTACTTTTGACTTAGCTTTGGCTCGTTTGTTTTTATTTTTCCATAGAAAACTCGGTTAGCGCTCTTTTATAGTGTTACAGTCGTGCTAGTTGGCGCCAGTTGCTCATTGACAACCCGCGCCAATCCCTGAAAGGCACTCTTTTTGGCCTAACAGTCGCGCCAGGCCTCGGAACTTTTAAATTTTGCTTGGTTTTGAGCCTCCTGAGCTTGGTTTTTGTTCTAGGTACCTTTTTTAGACTACTTGAGTGTGTTGGAGTGTGATTTTACTGGCTTTGATCTTTACCCATTGGGTGTTTGCTTTTTTCTATCGATTTCACATTTCTAGCCCTAGGGCATCTAGTGGCTTTGTGTGTCAAGCCTTCCTCGGGTGTTTTGATCTTCTAGTGGTCCAGTCGATTCTTTCATTACTCCTTTGCACTTGTTTGGTGGTTGTAAATCGTTTTGTTGCATTATTTGGGTGACTTGCTTTGTCTTCGCTTGAATTCCGCTTTGTCTCACTTTGAGCCTAGATTACACGACTCATTGGTGTCTTTGGGATCCTTCTTGTTCTTTGGAGTTTTGATTTGTGATTTAGGGAACTGAATGTGCTTGTATTGAATAGAATTTGTTTGTTATCATTTCTCAAAGTTGTTTAGTGCACTTTTCCATCAACAAAAGAAAATCTCTTTTGCTTTGTATTAGTTAATGAAAATTAGAACTTTTCATTTTGATTAGTGATTAGTGATCTCGAAGAAAAGTTTGTTAATTTCCGTTAGCTACATTAGGGAAGTTCTTTGTTGTGTTATGATCATTTCGTTTGCGTGAAAGCCCTAAAACCCTCTCGTAACTAGCATTCATGGAATGAAATGACATATTTTGGCATATAGTTTGCATTTAGGGAATTTTGAGATATCACATACGGTAAGGCCTGAAAACTGAAACCTAATACAAGATCAACTTTAAAATGAACTGAATGAATCTAACAACACATTGGAACATAACGCACACATTTAGAGGTCTAGGCTAGAGAAGTGCTCCGATGTCTTTAAGCCTAGTCACTTTTGTTTCACTCAAGGTTGGGTGATTCCTCCTTTCGTGACTCAATAGTGGTCTAGCACGGATTTGTGCTCCCACGTACCGTCGAGTATATGGGGAGACCCCACTAGGTTATCATCCTTTATCCATAGGAAGCCGTGTCTGCCACCTTACAAACCGTAACGCACCGAACATAGCACTCGGGAAGATTGACTACCGTACGAAAAGTCCTTGGTTTTCATATGATTGCCAAGGTGTATATGCAGTTTTACGTATTTGTTTGGTAAACCTTTTGCCTAGTTCTCCAGAGTAGTCACTTTTGATCCTTTTCAGACTCCCTAAAATAAAAGGCTCATCTGAGCATTTGTCACTTCGGGCTCATTAAACATTCGAAGGCGACTAGAGTCATCTTTTTGTCCTTTTCTCGACTCTTAAAAAATGAAAAGGTCAAGTTTTGTTCCTGTGTCTTAAAATTTATTCGACCACGATTCACATTTACCCGGTTAGATCTTGTTTGCGTTAGTTTGAGTAGGGTTCTTTCTTGTTTGTGATGGCAACTTTTCCAGAGTTCACCAACCCAAGAATCCCCTTTGACGGGAATCCTGGTCATTTCCCTCCTTTCGGAAATGTTGGTGCTCCTTACATGGCAACGTTGTCCCTTCCTGGGTTAACTGTTGGGTTGCCTGTTTGGTTGTTCTCAACCTCTCTGGTCCCTACCGTCTCAACTGTTGGCCAATCAGTTCCTCCACCCGAACGACATCATGTTGATTCTAAGGTGGACATCTCCCCTTCTTCGCCTGTTTCTGCGTCCTCATCTTCTACTTCGCCTGGTGAAAGTCTGGATTCGAGTAACCAGGTGGCTAAGAAGAAGAAGAAGAAGACGAAGAAGAAGAAGTCTCCTAAGCGAGAGGTTAAAAGTACAACTCAAGTCGAGCCACCTTCTACTCCTCCGCGAAAGGTCAAATTTCCTTGTAGATTGTGCAAGGATGACCACCTTCTTCGTTATTGTCCTGGCATTCCTAGGATCCTTGAAGTATGGTCTCGTGATCTGGCTCGTCCCTCATCGTCCTCTGAAGCTCATGGCGATGCCACCCAATCAACTGACAACGTTCAGAAGAAAGGGAAGATTCGAATCCCCTGTAGACTATGTGAAGGCAATCATCCCCTTCACCTTTGTTCGCTCATGGATAAAGCTTCCGCTGTTTTGGAAAGTCTTACAACTTCTTCACCCCAACTTCCTGTTGGTTATCAGAGGCTCTCTTCTGACCCCCTCCCTGTTGACAAAGAGATTGACTTAGATTCTTCTCTTGTCTAGGCACCTCTTCCCGAACAAGGCTGTGCCAAGCCTATTCCAGACCAACCATTGGTCGAAAAGAGTGTCGACTCGAGCTCACCACCTGTCGATCACTCTGTTCCGGAGGAGCATCATGATTCTACTTCTCATGGTGTTACACAGTAAGGTGCAACAAATGGACGAGATGCAGCATGATGATAGGTGGAGGAGTCACCGTGAGAATCAGTTGAAGCAGAATGTCTTCAACTGATCTCATTCTGATACGATGTGATCTATGCTAGATCTAGATAAGTCAAAGTATTGACTTCTGTTGTAAATGTACTCTCTCTCTCTCTCCTTCTCTGCTGAATTTTGAAGATAAAAGAAGATTTGATCAAAGGGTTTCCCCACACATTGTGGGGTTTGTCCCTGGCTCGCGCCATATCTTGTGTCCTCTTGTCTTGGATTGTCTTCTGCATTTTATATTTATGTTCTATCTGCAGTTTATCGTAATGCTGATGTGATTGCTAACTGTGAAAATTTAAATAAATTGCTCTAGCATAGAACATACCTAATCTTAACACTTCTTCATTCCCATGAAGCTAAATCTAAAGTGAGGAGATTCTTATCTGAGTAACCAAGGAGAGAGAGGCTTGTTCCCCATTCCCAACAAGCTTTGCAAGGCATGTGTTTCTAATCACCCAGCCAAAGGAGGATTTGATGTCAGAACTATGGTTGTATTCTTCTTTGTTGTTTATCAATAATAGACGACTATCATTATGGTTCCACTCTTATTGTCTTTGTAATGATGATTGAGTTATATCCTTTCTGATTGATATATAGTTGCATATATTGGATTTTTTGCTTGTATTTGTGTCATTCTTTGCATGTGCAGGTGTCTATTCACGAGGATTGTGGGGATTGTGACCATCTGGAGCAAAGGAACGGGAGCGACGACTTTTCTACAAATATTAGC
Organism: Pinus tabuliformis; assembly: GCA_031772625.1. Lineage (NCBI taxonomy): Eukaryota > Viridiplantae > Streptophyta > Pinopsida > Pinales > Pinaceae > Pinus > Pinus tabuliformis. The sequence goes on along the minus strand of CM062809.1, from coordinate 483,092,694 downwards.
GTTGGAATCCAGGTAGGCCCTCATCATCGGTCTTTGATTTGCAATTAGGAACCTGCATGTTAGCGTTGTTTGATTGTTGCTAGACCCCATTTGGGCTAGTAGGGATCGCCTCTGTCCGCAGAGGGGATTTACCTCCACAACAATTTGGTGACTCCGCCGGGGATGTTGGTTTTTGCCTTGTTTTTTGTTTTGTCTTGTTGTTTGATTTGTAAACTTTAGACGGAGCCTGAAGTACGGCTAGATAGCCTTCGAAACGTTATTGCTCCGCATTAGCAAAGTAGATCAACACCACTTCAGTCCATCTCCGGTTTGGTTTACGAGCTGAACGGATTGGAACTTGCCTTGTTTCTTGGTTGTTTCTTGGTTTCTCCTGCTTGATTAGCTTCCTGGGTTGAGTCCCTGTATTGCTTCTTGCCCCTTGGTGTACCTGGGTACTGTTGACTTAGCTTTGGCTCGTTTGTTTTTATTTTTCCATAGCAAACTTGGTTGGCGCTCTTTTATAGTGTTACAGTCGCACCAGTCGGCGCCAGTTGCTCATTGACAACCCTCACCAATCCCTGAAAGGCACTCTTTTTGGCCTAACAGTCGCGCCAGGCCTGGGAACTTTTGAAGTTTGCTTGGTTTTGAGCCTCCTGGGCTTGGTTTTTGTTCTAGGTACCTTTTTTAGACTACTTGAGTGTGTTGGAGTGTGATTTTACTAGCTTTGATCTTTACCCATTGGGTGTTTGCTTTTTTCTATCGATTTCACATTTCTAGCCCTAGGGCATCTAGTGGCTTTGTGTGTCAAGCCTTCCTCGGGTGTTTTGATCTTCTAATGGTCCAGTCGATTCTTTGATTACTCCTTTGCACTTTTTTGGTGGTTGTACATCGTTTTGTTGCATTATTTGGGTGACTTGCTTTGTCTTCGCTTGAATTCCGCTTCGTCTCACTTTGAGCCTAGATTACACGACTCATTGGTGTCTTTGGGATCTTTCTTGTTCTTTGGAGTTTTGATTTGTGATTTAGGGAACTGAATGTGCTTGTATTGAATAGAATTTGTTTGTTATCATTTCTCAAAGTTGTTTAGTGGACTTTGCCATCAACGAAAGAAAATCTCTTTTGCTTTGTATTAGTTAATGAAAATTAGAACTTTTCATTTTGATTAGTGATTAGTGATCTCGAAGAAAAGTTTGTTAATTTCCGTTAGCTACATTAGGGAAGTTCTTTGTTGTGTTATGATCATTTTGTTTGTGTGAAAGCCCTCAAACCCTCTCGTAACTAGCATTCATGGAATGAAATGACATATTTTGGCATATAGTTTGCATTTAGGGAATTTTGAGATATCACATACGGTAAGGCCTGAAAACTGAAACCTAATACAAGATCAACTTTAAAATGAACTGAATGAATCTAACAACGCATTGGAACATAACGCACACATTTAGAGGTCTAGGCTAGAGAAGTGCTCTGACATCTTTAAACCTAGTCACTTTTGTTTCACTCAAGGTTGGGTGATTCCTCCTTCCGTGACTCAATAGTGGTCTAGCACGGATTTGTGCTCCCACGTACTGTCGAGTATATGGGGAGACCCCACTAGGTTATCATCCTTTATCCATAGGAAGCCGTGTCTGCCACCTTACAAGCCGTAACGCACCGAAGACAACACTCGGGAAGATTGACTACCGTACGAAAAGTCCTTGGTTTTCATATGATTGCCAAGGTGTATATGTAGTTTTACGGATTTGTTTGGTAAACCTTTTGCCTAGTTCTCCAGAGTAGTCACTTTTGATCCTTTTCAGACTCCCTAAAATAAAAGGCTCATCTAAGCATTTGTCACTTCGGGCTCATTAAACATTCGAAGGCGACTAGAGTCATCTTTTTGTCCTTTTCTCGACTCTTAAAAAATGAAAAGGTCAAGTTTTGTTCCTGTGTCTTAAAATTTATTCGGCCACGATTCACATTTACCCGGTTAGATCTTGTTTGCGTTAGTTTGAGTAGGGTTCTTTCTCGTTTGTGATGGCAACTTTTCCAGAGTTCACCAACCCAGGAATCCCCTCTGATGGGAATCCTGGTCATTTCCCTCCTTTTGGAAATGTTGGTGCTCCTTACATGGCAACGTTGTCCCTTCCTGGGTTAACTGTTGGATTTCCTGTTTGGTTGTTCTCAACCTCTCTGGTCCCTACCATCTCAACTGCTGGCCAATCAGTTCCACCACCCAAACGACATCATGCTGATTCTAAGGTGGACCTCTCCCCTTCTTCGCCTATTTCTGCGTCCTCATCTTCTACTTCGCCTGGTGAAAGTCTGGATTCGAGTAACCAGGTGGCTAAGAAGAAGAAGAAGAAGAAGTCTCCTAAGCGAGAGGTTAAAAGTACAACTCAAGTCGAGCCACCTTCTGCTCCTCCGCGAAAGGTCAAATTTCCTTGTAGATTGTGCAAGGATGACCACCTTCTTCGTGATTGTCCTGGCATTCCTAGGATCCTTGAAGTATGGTCTCACAATCTGGCTCGTCCCTCATCGTCCTCTGAAGCTCATGGCGATGCCACCCTATCAACTGACAACGTTCAGAAGAAAGGGAAGATTCGAATCCCCTGTAGACTATGTGAAGGCAATCATCCCCTTCACCTTTGTCCGCTCATGGATAAAGCTTCCGCTGTTTTGGAAAGTCTTACAGCTTCTTCACCCCAACTTCCTATTGGTTATCAGAGGCTCTCTTCTGACCCCCTCCCTGTTGACAAAGAGATTGACTTAGATTCTTCTCTTGTCTAGGCTCCTCTTCTCGAACTAGGCTGTGCCAAGCCTGTTCCAGACCAACCATTGGTCGAAAAGAGTGTCGACTCGAGCTCACCACCTGTCGATCACTCTGTTCCGGAGGAGCATCATGATTCTACTGCTCATGTTCTTCTCGTCTCGTCAGATTCTCTTGAGTCCAAGAACGACCCTCCTATCCTCGCTGATCAAGAGAGTCCTTCTTCGGTTCCTGTAGAGCATGGGGTCGATCATACGATTCCCCCACCAATTAGTTTGGTTGTTTCCTTCGATTGGAGTCATTTGACCGCCTTCCACCTTCCATCCCATGTGCCTTTCCATATTACAGTACATACCTATGATAAAGCAGTACTTGGCACTGTTCTGGATGAGGGTGCGTCGGTCAGTCTTATGCCGTCCACTACTTGGCAAGCTTTGGGCTCCCCACAGCTTGTGCCAGTCGCACATAATCTGTTAGCATTTGATGGAGGAACCAGTCAACCTCTAGGGATCCTCTCGAAGCTTCCTGTTACTTTGGGAGGCAAAACCGTCTATATAGACGTACTGGTTACCCAAGGTGCTCCAGATTTCAGTCTTCTCCTTGGCCGTGACTATGTTTATGCCATGGGGGCCCTTGTCTCTTCACTTTTTCGTGTGGTTTGTTTTCCACACGACGGAAGAATTGTCACTATAGATCAATTATCGTTCTTTAGTCCCCCGGTGCCTCCTACGCAGTTGTCACCCCCTCCTGGTTTTTATCCACCAGTTGTATCTACCCCACCACAGATCAAGTACGTGGCCACTTATCCCGTGCCTATATCCAGTGATGCCACCGTCATCTGTAGTGTCTTGGGGGCATTGGGTTCTGACTTCCGAGATGTTGTCCTTCCACCGGGAGTGGCACTCTTGGAAACCCCGACTTCCTGTTCATTATGATGAAGTTCGGGCGGAGCATAGTTCCTTTCCTATGTCAAGCTCCTTAACAAATGAAACTAGGTGTCCCGAGGATAGTTTTGATCTTGTGACGACCTCGTTAAAAAACGAAACAAGGTGCCCGAGGATAGTTTTGATCTTGTGACGACCTCGTTAAAAAACGAAACAAGGTGTCCGAGGATAGTTTTGATCTTGTGACGACCTCGTTAAAAAACGAAACGAGGTGCCTGAGGATAGTTTTGATCATGTGACGACCTCGTTAAAAAATGAAACAATGTGTCCCGAGGATATTTTTGATCTTGTGGCGACCTCGTTAAAAAATGGAACAAAGTGTCCCGAGGATAGTTTTTGATCTTGTGTCGACCTCATTAAAAAACGAAACAAGGTGTTCGAGCACAGTTCCTTGTCTTGTGTCAAGCTCGTTAAAAAATGAAACAAGGGTTATGTGGATACTTCTTTTACTGTGTCAACCTCATTAAAAAATGAAACAACTCCCTTTCCCGATCAAGTCTTTTGATTAAGATCTCGTAAAATCCCAATCGAGTCTTTCCAAGATCTCGAGAGTGAGCCTTCATTCCATCCACTTTGTTGAATGCAATGAAGATTGGGGGGCATGTACCTCGTTTTGCGTCATTATGCTGGGGGCATGCGAACTCATAACAAGCATAGTTTTTCGTTTCAAGCTTGTGTAAACATGAAACTGAATCCAAGCAAAGTTCTCCATGGTTCAAGCTTGTGTAAAAATGAACCCATACCTAATTCACATCTTGTGATTGCCACTTTATCCACTAAATTCTGCTAGATGAGCCTTGGTTGTTTCATCCATTGCTACCATATCTTTGGCCGATCATACGCTCTCACTTGGTTGTTTTTCCTTTCCTGAGAAACCGCAGCGATGAGTGGTTTTATTAGCCAGCCTCTTGACCATTACATGTTTTGAGCAGTTCCACCATTGCCGGAACCAGTTGCTACCCTTTATACCACTCGTTCCTCTAGGATGAGTCACCTTTAAGCTCTTTTCTGACTCGTAAAATATGAAAAGATTGCCGAGTATTTTCCCTTTTTGACTCGTTAAAGAGAATAAAAATGGAGGTCTGCTTTTAGCTCTTTTCTGACCGTCTAAATATGAAAAGATTTCTAAGTTATTCCTCTTGACTCGTTAAATGTAAATAATAGGCGGTCGTCTTTAAACTCTTTTCCGGCTGTGTAAAGACGAAAAGATCGTCGGGCCTTTGTCGTTTCAAGCTCGTTAACGGCTACGAAATGACGTGATTTCGATCACTTTTTTACTTTTTCAGGTCAAAGTCACTAATCATGAAAAGTACTCCTCGATCGTAATGGTCGACTTCAGCTCATTATCTAGGAAGTTGATCTAGAGACTCCCTTCTGGTGCCTTGGAGCCTGCATACCTCAATGGCAGGTTGTTCGCGTTTGACGCGAGGTTTTCATCATTGGCCTCCTATCGAATGATTCTACGGGTGTTCTACACCGGCTCACTGATTTGCACGCCATAGATTGTACCTATAGTACCTTGAGGACCATTGCCATTATTGGTGGTATCTCTCGCGTCTATTAACAATTTTCATCATTGACTGGTAATCAGATGATGTTCTTGCATGTTCAACTTCGACTCCCTGTTAGGTTCCCATATTGTCTATTTTTGACCGTATATTTTGTCGTTATATTACCCTCTTCAACCCTTAGTTGAAAGCCTTTGCTAGTGTTTTGGCTTAATCACTCCAAAAGGTATAGAGTAACTCTCCTCATTGCTATATGTTTAATTATTCAACACATAATCATGCTATCTTTATAATTGTTCCCTGAAGTTGATTAAAGTGCTGACCAATTGTTGAAACTGCCTAACTGGCAGGATCACATTTTGCAGTTGCTAAAACAGCGCAAACCGTGAAGCTGAAACAGCAAGAACAGCATGAACCTCGAAGCTGAAACAGCGCGAACAGCACACACACTTTGAGGAACAGTTGAGATTTGCGTAACAAATCTGCATCAGCAAAGGAGTCTGACTGATTACTATATTGGTCATAATGATCATGATCCACATGACTATAACAATATTTTGTTATCGAGAACTGAATTTCCTATTTTTGGTACAAAAGGGTTGAATCAGAATGTATGAAAATCTTTTGTAATAGATGTCTCCTCTATAAAGAGGAGACATCTACATTAGAGGGATAGACAGAAAGGAGGGGAACAAGCTGTAACACAGAAACTGTAGTGAAGGGATGAGACTGAATCTCTTTTTGTAATATGGTTTAGTGGCAGATGAATACAATTTTGTTCTGAGTATTTTATCTTAGTTTCTGTGTTTTGGGGAATCTTGGGAGAAGGACAGGGCCCACCTTCATCACAAGATTCACCCATATTCTTTCTATTGTGTGGTGTATGTGTGACTTCTGTTTATATCACGACTACTGCTTCTAATGATATTTACTTTTGCTGAAACTCTGTTTTCCTTTTAACTGATTGATGTTGTATATGAGTGCCTCACTGGTGATTAGGATTTACAGAGTGTATTGGTGAACTAGACAATAGAGGCAGGTGCTGAAAGTCCTTACTCTGACGATAGGGTCCTGATCCTTTGTTGCAGGACAACCATCGCTTCCTTGCCGGGGAAGGCGACTGAAGATTTTAAGGGTATTAACAATTTTCCTTTAGAAATGCAGGATGCATGAGAGGACGCAAGAAGGTTAACCATTCAGGCGGCAAAGGCAAAGGAGGAGGAAGAAAAACTTTTATCGATGATATTATTTCAAAAGCTGAGACATCCCAGAGGTTAAGCTCTCGAAGGCCACTGACCCAACACTCTTCCCAGACAGACTATTAGACAGAGGAAGTAGTGGGACCAGAGAGGGTTATAGAACCATCAGAATATACTGAGGAACCAGTGGAAGAAGACAAAAGACCAGTAGAAGAGCCAATAGAAGAAATTAAGGTGGAGGAACGAGTGCAGGACATTGAAATTCCAACAGAAAACTCCGAAGACCGGGCAAGCGCATCAGGAAAACAACCAATGGAGGATAACAATGAAGGACTTTTCGGTGGAGGTCGCAGAGTAGAAGGAAGGGGAGAGAATTCTCTCTCCACCATGGAATTCCCTATTGGAGATCTCCCCAGAGGAGCAACTCCTATGAAGAATATCCCACTTTTAGCATTACCCAATTTTCATGGGTTATCCACAGAAGATCCTGATGAATTTCTTTTTGAATTTGATATATTGTGTAGAAGCTATGACTATGTTAATGTTTCTTAGAAATTGAAGTTGTTTCCAGCTACATTAAAGGGGAACGCATTAATATGGTTCATGATCTTGGGAGCTCATGTGATTACGACATGGGACCAGATGAAGGAGAAATTTCTGGCTAAATACCAAGATTATTGTCAAACAAGAGAAAGGAAGGAGGAATTATTCAAGATGACTCAGAAGGAGGACGAAAGTCTGGAGGAATTCGTGGAAAGGCTACAGTATAACTTGCAGCGATATGATCATCCTGATATGAGTAAGGATATTCTCAAGTCAATATTACTAAAAGGGGTACGAGATGATTGTTTAGATATGTTGAATATGCTTGGAAAAGGAGACATATCTAAGGAATCCTATGATGAGATTATCAATCTCTGTAAAATATGTTTGAGAGGAGTAGCAAGCAGACCAAAGAGCAAAGATAATACATACTCAAGAATCCAGAAATCAGCAAGTAGAGGAGCAACACGGGCCGAAATAGGTAACTTACTTGAAGAATTTAAAACTGAAATGTTAAGCTCTTTTGCTTCACAAATTGATACCTTGCAGGTTAAAAAGAAGCAGGCAGAAGCAGAAGCTGATCTGGCCATTTTCTGCGCTAAATGCAGGGAAAAAAACCCACTAAGGGAATGCCCCCTGGACAAGGTACCAATCTGCACTATCTGTGAAAAGGACCATGAGACTCAACAATGCCCTTCTTTGCCAGGAATAAAAGCAGCACTGCAGCCAACTGAAGAAGAAGCTGAAGCAGTGTACCTCCTCACACAGAGAAGGCAATGGCAACCACGAGGACAAGGTACGAATTCTAACATGTCGTTTAATCGTTGGAATAATCATCCTCCTTTTCAAACAAATTACCCACCCTTCAATCAAATGCAGTACCCACACTTTAATCAAATGAATTTCCCACCCATGTAGCAACCGAACCCTCCTTTTGTTGATCCTACAATGTGGAATCCCTGGGCTCTACAGCAAACCTATTTTAATCAATGGAACCCAAATTGGACAGCTCCACAGATCCCATTTCCAAACCAATTACCTTAGTATTAGCAATCTCTCTCCTTACCATCAAATGCTCCACCAAATAATCAGACAATGAGACCCCAGCTGCCTGTACAACCTAACCCCAACCCAAATAATAATAAAGCTCTGTAGGTAATTGATGTTCAAAACCAACTGGTTTCCCCTATGCAATGTAATGACATTCATTTACACTCTAGAAGAATAGTTGAACCCATTATTGATGACATTACTTCCGATTCTGATAAAGAAGAAATCGGAAAAGAAAAGTCATCCAATGCTGAAACAGTTGGATCATCCTCTAATAACAATGCTGAAACAGTTGAAACATCCTCTAAAATGTCTGCTGAAGCAGCAGATCCACCATTCCCTGAACGTTTGGCTCTTACCAAAACACTTGAGCCACCTGCTTTTAATCTTTTAGGAGAGTTGCAGAATTTATATGTTAAAATTCCACTCTTACAAGCACTGAGAGATGTAACGATTTATGCTAGAACGGTTAGAGATATTTGTATTAAGAAACCTGGAAGAAAAGCTAAGGACCCCCTCACAGTTCATGTGATGGGTGATCTAGCTGCTCTAATGTCAGAAAAAAACCCTCCTGTGAAATATGGTGACCCTGGTCATCCTACGGTCACAGTACAGGTGGGAAAAACTTTTGTTTCTAGAGTTCTAGTAGATCTGGGTGCCGCAATAAACATCATGACACTTGAAACTGCACAGTTATTACAGTTAAAGGATGTAATTAGGGAAACCCCAACCATTCTAGAGCTAGCTGACCGCTCCACAATCAAACGTGAAGGAGTCATTGAAGACCTGATAATTTTAGTCGAATCTTGGAACTACCTAGCTGATTTTGTGGTGTTACAGACCAAAACAAAGTTGGGGGGTCATCCATTGATTTTAGGGAGACCTTGGCTGGCTACAGCAGATGCCTTCATCAGCTGTAGGTCAGGTTCAATGACAATTTCTAATGGATGTAAAACCAAACAGCTTACTCTGTACCCTCATGCTACACCTATGATTAATAATGATAACTCTGTGTGGTTAGATTATGAGGATGATGAGACTCAACCCATCTTGACTGTCGGACAAGCCCTAACTTTTAAAGATTCAACCAAAGATGAATTAATTAGTAGTTTTATTTCTGAACCTTCTTCGGTTAACTCTGAAATACATGATCACTTGACTACACTCTTGGAATCTGAATCACAGCAAAATCTTAGAACTGAAGACTTATCTCAGACATCAGCTGACACCTCCTCCAAAAGTATAACAGTCAAAATCGAGCCTGGCAAAACATTAAATATAAACCCTAACCTAACAGATGCTGAAACACAACAGTTAATGAAGTTACTCCACGAGAATAAACAAGCATTTGCATGGGATTACACAGATATGAAGGGAATTTCTTCTAAATTATGTACTCATCTTATTTATATTAAAGAAGGATCCCGCCCAGTCTGTCAACCCCAACGACAAATGAATCCCAATTTAAGGGAAATTGTGAAGGAAGAACTTCAAAAACTGTTGAATGCAAGATTTATATATCCTATATCTGATAGTGAATGGGTTTCACCATTAGTAATAGTACCTAAGAAAAATGGGAAATGGAGAGTGTGTGTGGATTACAGAGCTCTAAATAAGGCCACTCAGAAAGATCATTTTCCCTTACCATTTATTGATCAGGTACTAGATAATTTGGCAGGTAAGAGATTATTTTCCCTTTTGGATGGATTTAGTGGATATAATCAGATCAAGATTGCACCCCAAGATCAGGACAAGACCACTTTTACTAGTCCATGGGGGAATTTTGCCTATAGAGTTCTTCCATTTGGACTATGTAATGCCCCAGCAACATTTCAAAGAGCGGTGATAGGAATTTTTTTCTGATATGCTTAATGATTCCTTAGAAATATTTATGGATGACTTTACTCCTTATGGTGTGACTTTTGAAGATGCTTTACAAAACCTTGAAAAAGTACTTAAACGATGTATAGAAGCACATCTTGCCTTAAGTACTGAAAAATGCCATATGATGATGAATCAAGGTATTGTTTTGGGACACTTCATCTCATTCCTAGGAATTCAAGTTGATCCAGCTAAAGTACAAGTAATTCAGACTCTGCCTATCCCTAAAACACAAACTGATGTAAGAAGTTTTTTAGGACATGCTGGATATTATAAAATATTTATCAAGGATTTTTCTAAAATAGCTTCTCCTTTGTTTGTGTTACTTATGAAAAATGTTGAATTTAAGTGGACTGATGGTTGTCAAAAAGCATTTAATGAACTTAAACATCAATTGTCTACAACTCCCATTTTAAGAGGACTTGACTGGGCACTTCCCTTTCATATATCCTCTGATGCTTCAGATACTGCAATTGGAGCTGTCTTGGGTCAAGAAGAAAACAATCTTCCCTATGCTATCTATTTTATTAGTAAAAATATGACCCCTGCTGAACTTAATTATACAGTCACCGAGAAAGAATTCTTAGCAGTTATTTATGCTATTAATAAGTTTCGACATTATATTACTGGTTACACTACTTTTGTGCATACTGATCACTCGGCCATTAAATATTTAATGAACAAATCAGTTACAAATGCTCGAGTTACCAGATGGTTATTATTATTACAAGAATTTGATATCACAATTGTAGATCGACCAGGTAAAGAAAATGTAGTTGTTGATTTTCTTTCTCGGTTAAAAACTGATGAAAATATTCCAGTGGATGATTCTTTTCCTGATGAATATTTATTTGCAGTATCTGCTCACTCACCTTGGTATGCAGACATTTCCAATTACTTAGTTGCAGGGAAACTACCATCACACCTATCGCATAGAGAGAAAAGAAAGATTGTTCAGCAAAGTGCTAGGTACAGCTGGATAAGTAGGTGTCTCTTTCACATAGGACTCGATTAGGAAATTCGAAGATGCATCAGAGAACATGAAGTTTATGATATATTGAAGGCTTGCCATGATGGCCCTTGTGGAGGGCATTTTGCGGACAAAAGAACAGCACACAAAGTTCTTAGAATGGGTTACTATTGGCCCTCACTTTTCAAGGACGCAAAGAAATATGTTAGGGCCTGCGATAGCTGTTAGAGAATGGGCCAGCCTAATCACAGGGATGAAATGCCACTTAACCCCCAGGTAATACTTGAACCTTTTGAAAGATGGGCACTAGATTTTATAGGTCCCATCAATCCTCCATCAAATCAAAGAGTTTATATACTGGTTTGCACAGATTATATGACTAAGTGGGTAGAAGTTAAGGCACTCATCAAAGCTAATGAAGAATCAGTGTTAACTTTTTTACTTGAAGAAATCTTTGTTAGGTTTGGTTTTCCTAGAGAGCTAGTTACAGATGGAGGACCTCCTTTATTTCTCATGGCTTCAAAGATACACTCCAGAAATATCACATTAAGCATAAAATGACTACACCTTATCACCCCCAGGCAAATGGGCAAGTGGAAAGTACAAATAAAGTCATAGAAGCCATTTTAACAAAGACAGTCAAGGAGAATAGAAGGGACTGGTTTCAAAGGTTGCCTGAAGCATTATGGGCTTACAGAACTACTTGGAGGAACACTACAGGTTTTTCACCTTATGAATTAGTTTATGGTAAAAGTGTTGTTTTTCCTGTGGAATTTGAAATCAAAACCTTAAGGACTACTTTAGCTGTTAACCTTGACTTGATTGATGCACAGACAACTAGGTTACAGCAGCTTCAGGAATTGGATGAAAATAGGTTGGATGCCATCCATCAAACAACCATGATACAACAACAAAGAACCAGGTGGCATGACAAAACTATTAAGCACAAGCAGTTCCAAAAAGGTAATTGGGTCGTACTGTATGACTCCCGTTTTGAAAATTTTCAGGGTAAATTAAGAACAAGGTGGCTAGGACCTTATGAAGTGAATACTGTTTTTCCAAATGGAATAGTGAGACTCCTAACGATTGATGATTCTAGAACACCATTATTAGTAAATGGGTATCGACTTCGTTTGTATAAACAACCTATTTCTAAAGAGGATTTCAAAGCTACTTGCATGACAGACATACACTATGCCTTTTTGGGGGAATCGGCTATCCCTCAATGCACTTAATTTCCTGTTTATGTATTTATTTTTAGATTAGATTTCTTAACTAATAATCCCTGTCAAGGGTTGCCATGTTACAATTAATTATTTTGCAGATCTTAGCTTTGGATGGTGGTTGAAAAGAAAAATTCCAATATAGGAAGAATTAATCTGCAGATTGGAAAGCATTGCCATGTCATTCCAGATCATAATTCATTCCCTCTACCATTCCCCGTTGCCGATACACCATTTCCCGTTGCTGAAACACCATTTCCCGTTGCTGAAACACCATTTCCCATTGCTGATACACCATTTCCCGTTGCCGATACACCATTTCCCATTGCTGAAACACCATTTCCCGTTGCTGAAACACCACTTTCCAGTATCAAAACACCAAATCCCACTGCTTAAACACCAATCTTTTCCATTTCCTAAATGTCCCCATTTTTACTCCCGATAATGAACTATTACTTCAATAGAAACATATCATTCTTTATTCAAAGGAATCAGCCATTTATCCTGTTAATAATACCCCTTCACTACTGCCTCTCGTGAATAATAAAAACCTCGTGTATAAAAACCCTCATACCTTACAAACCCTTTCTATAATGATCATTGACCTATTAAGGACGAGATAACACTTTTCGGCGCAACAACCAAAGGTAATTGTAAAGGTATGCATGTTAAGTGTGAATATTAAATTGTAGTTAATGAGGAGATAGTTGAAATGACCGCTAAAAGCGTCGTACTGCTAACCATATCATTCAGCCGTAGTTGAGGGGGATTACCGAAATATTATAATCATTACATAACACGCCGATCACCGCCATCCCTATTCCTCGCGGTTGTGTCTAATCCACCTCGTTTATGCCTTATCATGTCATAATTTCATTTTGCAACGTTCTGCTCTATTTCAACCTCGGCAACTCGGCTCTGCATTTTGTATTTTGCCTAAAACAGTAACTATGGGAGGAGATGCTGTTAGACATGAACTAGGCTCAACAGCATTACTGGAACTTTACCCAGATGCATACCAAATCTTCCTACAAGCAGGATGGGTGGACTATTTCAGAAGACTTCCGGATTTTGATTTGCAGCAGGTTCTGGAATTTGCATGCAATTTGAAGGAGGGGTACTCTACTGTCCAAGGGGTGAGAATCCCAGTAACAGAAGAAGACATAGCACAAGTTTCAGGGCTTCCAACCAACGGTATTCGTTGGTTCAGCAGGAAGCATCTTATCCTCAATGCACAACAAGATTTTCTGTTACCTAGGGAGCAGGTGGAAGCCAAAGGCAGGGGTGTTGTGCTTCGATCACTACCACCACCTTGGCCAAAGGTTGCAGAATTCGTCAAGCATTACTTCACTTGCGAGGGCCGTTATCAGGTAGTCTACCAACATGACTTTGTTTTATTAAATCATTTGTGGCATGGTTGTCTAGTAAATATGCCCTATTATCTCCTTGGATGTCTAAAAAATATGGCACACTATACTGTGAACGCAAGGCACCAACTCCTTTGCCTCATGCACCATCTTTTGGTCTAGCTCCTGATAAATAGAGGCTTCGCCCTACATAATCCACCTCCCCTCAATAACCCTCCCCAGCAAGCTGAGGAAAATCCTCAGCAAAATGAAGAAAATTCCCAGCAAGACGCTGAAACTCAGCAACCAGCAACAGGAACACCCCAATTGAGCACTGAAAATCTGCATCAGTCTTCACCCCCTGATGAAGCCGAACCATCCACCCCCATAGTTCATATCCCTACCAATGAATCAGATGAGAATACCCTCATCACTTTCCTTAAGAGGAAAAAGCAACAGAAAGCTGCAACCCCGCTAAAAAGAAGAACCATGGCCTCAGTTTAGGCAACTACTATTTCTGAAGATTCCCTTACCCTGAGTAAAAGTCCTCGCAAGAGGAAAACTACTGTCTCTCCTGGTTCCCTACCTCGGCAACGAAAAAGGTTGTTTGCAGCAATTGAGGCCATTATCCCAAATGTCCCTCCTATCATTTTAAATCCCTGTATTCCTCATAGCCCTAAACCTTCACCTCCTTCACCCTCAGATGCCGAAATACATAGTGTTCACGATTTTGTGACATCATTTCTCTCAACAGAGGCAGCTGCTCCACAAGAACCAGCTGCTGACACATTCAAACTAGACATCCAAGACGATATAGGACATGTGGCTATTACACAATAACCAGCCACTGACCCAACAGGTGTCATACAAGAACCACCTGGTGGGGAGCAAAAAGAAGACGACCTGCATGTGGCTGTTACACAAGAACCAACCACTGACCCAATAGGTGCCACACAAGAACCACCTGTTGGGGAGCAAAAAGAAGACGACCTGCATGTGGCTGTTACACAAGAAACAGCCAGTGACCCAATAGGTGCCACACAAGAACCACCTGTTGGGGAGCAAGAAGAAGATGCCCTAGGTGAGACTGATACACAAACTGACCCAATAGGTGAAACACAAGAACCACCTATTGGGGACGCATATGATGAAGTTAATGCTGAACAACAATTCTCTTCTCCTTTGGAATCTATAACTATAGAAGCCCCGGTTACTTTAGCCTCCCTACAGGAAGAAAATGAGTTCTTAAAATTAGAAATTAAGGCCTATCAGAAAGAGTTAGCAATGGCTAGGGAAGCCTATAAAAAAGAACTCAATCTGTACATGTTAGCTCAGGTAGCATCTCAAGCTGAAAAGAGTGTAGAGAAAGAGCAATACAATGAATACATGTGCAGTGAATGTGGGGATATCTATACTCAAGCAGGATATAAGATAATTGCAGTCCCATTGACTGGAGCCAGCCCTGTTATATTCAAAAAGGAACACCCTGCTGTTACACAAGAACCAGCAGGGTCTTCAAGGATTTCAGAAGAAGAAACAGAACCACCCCGGCCTACCCAAGTTATTGATGAGTAGAAACTAGAATCAAAATCTTTTACAACTATGCATATACAAACTGAACCTCCCTGTGTCAGCAATGCTCATGCACAGACTTCTAGTTTTTAAGAACTAAGCAACACATGGAAGGCAGAATACGAGCTCTCCCAAGGAAAGGCATTTCAACAATAGAAGTCATTATGGCTTAACTATGCCTATAGAAATTGGGAAGCAATGGAACAGTCTCGTGCACAACACAAGGAAAATAAGCAATTAAAAGCCAGATTGTCCCTTATCTTCGATTTGGTCCAACGCTTACTTGCTACAAGAAAGCCTTCTTTTAATTATCCTGTATTCTTGAGAGAACGCTTAGCGTTCCTCCAATTAAAAGCAATTAAGGATGGAAGACCACACCAGGTCTCTACACCACAGCAATTCATTGAAACTTTTGCAGAAGCACCAAACAATGACCAGAACTTGCTGTGTGAACTCTATCTTCACAATGAAGCTATGCCTGAATATAGAAAGATTAATTTACTTCCTATTTGTGGTGATATTCAAATAAGAGCTTTTATTTCCTTTTTGGCCAACCAGCTTACTTGGCAGAATGATTTTATGTCTGCAAAACACAATGAGGAGAACTGTCTTCTCTGGATTCGTCCGGAACCACAGAATGTAGCCATCTTCCTTGTGGAACATCAATGGAATCTACGAGAACCAGGGATGATCGATCATATTAGGAATCTGCAAGCAGCAGTCTTGGAATACTGCCAACATTATGTCAAAACTAAAGGACCTTTGGCCATAAAAGCAAATGAATTATTCTGGGAACACTGTCCCAAAGAAAGATGGGAATATCATTCGTACAATCCCCTTAATCTTCAGGCAGAAATCTCACGGATACCTGATTATGTAAAATGCATGAGACAATGTGCTGAACGGTGGATTGGTTACCGTTTTCATTTCCCTCTCTTATGGCTTCCTGGAGAACAATACAAGGCTCAATTTACATTGACTAAAAAGGAAGAGTTGGCAGCATGGAAGAGACTTCAGAATGTCCAAGGGTTCATAGACATGGTTGACAGCACCTTCTACACTTACTGCATAAGCAATATACATTGTTCAGCCCAGTATTCCGATTCTGATTCAGAGTAGACGTTGCATGCGAACATGCAACATTTTCAGTTGGGGGGGATGTTAGGTTCCCATATTGTCTATTTTTGACCGTATATTTTGCCATTATATTACCCTCTTCAACCCTTAGTTGAAAGCCTTTGCTAGTGTTTTGGCTTAATCACTCCAAAAGGTATAGAGTAACTCTCCTCATTGCTATATGTTTAATTATTCAACACATAATCATGCTATCTTTATAATTGTTCTCTGAAGTTGAGTAAAGTGCTGACCAATTGTTGAAACTACCTAACTGGTAGGATCACATTTTGCAGTTGCTGAAACAGCGGAAACAGCGCAAACCGTGAAGCTGAAACAGCAAGAACAACATGAACCTCGAAGCTGAAACAGCACGAACAGCATGCGCACTTTGAGGAACAGTTGAGATTTGCGTAACAAATTTGCATCAGCAAAGGAGTCTGACCGATTACTATATTGGTCATAATGATCATGATCCACATGACTGTAACAATATTTTGTTATCGAGAACTGACTTTCCTATTTTTGGTACAAAAGGGTTGAATCAAAATGTATGAAAATCTTTTGTAATAGATGTCTCCTCTATAAAGAGGAGACATCTACATTAGAGGGATAGACAGAAAGGAGGGGAACAAGCTGTAACACAGAAACTGTAGTGAAGGGATGAGACTGAATCTGTTTTTGTAATATGGTTTAGTGGCAGATGAATACAATTCTGTTATGAGTATTTTATCTTAATTTCTGTGTTCTGGGGAATCTTGTGAGAAGGACAGGGCCCACCTTCATCACAAGATTCACCCATCTTCTTTTTGTTGTGTGGTGTGTGTGTGATTTCTATTTATATCACGACTACTGCTTCTAATGATATTTACTTTTGCTGAAACTCTATTTTCCTTTTAACTGATTGATGTTGTATATGAGTGCCTCACTGTGATTAGGATTTACAGAGTGTATTGGTGAACTAGACAACAGAGGCAGGTGCTGAAAGTCCTTACTCTGAGGATAGGGTCCTGCTCCTTTGTTGCAGGACAGCCATCACTTCCTTTTGCAGATTTGTTTCTTTAAGTTATTTGTTCTTACTTCATTTCTGCAATAGGCTGTAACTACTGTAACACAGAGTAGGGATTTAATAGATAGTAGACTATTTATACTACAACTTTTAATACCATTAAGATTGAGTACATACAATACGTAGTCACCTTTGGAATAATCAAACTTTTGCGGGTTGATAATTTATGTGGCACTCGACTATTTTATTAATAAACAATTAAAGTGACCAACACTCCCATATTCGCATGCTTGAACTTGTACTTTGTTCGGGTCAAGATGGAGCACAAGACCCTGGATTTTGTCCGTTGGGATCCAGGTTGCGATTTTGTGGATTATTATGATCATTACATGACTCGTTCACTAGATAGTTGCGACCATGCCTGAGTCTGTTTATGGATCCTCTATGGATGGCTGTGTCCATACCTTGCATCTAGATTTCTATGTACTCTGCTATGGATGGCTGTGCCCATACCACATATATCATGTACTTGAGATATCAGTTGTACTTCTTCATGCAGGTTCTCCGGCGGCAGTGTTTTCAGTTGGCCATGTTCTTGTAAAGCATTTCACCCCCTCTCTCTCTCAGGCTTCATGCTTTAGGGGGCATCTGTTACACAGTAATTTGTCACCGTCCCTGTTACCCCTTCTCCTGCACCTTGTTGGACTTGTTTCGGGACTTGTGAGAAGTGACATAACCTGAAAACACTTGCATTGTATCCCCTTAAGTATGTACTTCATATGCCCTGAAGACACCTTCTGCGAAATACCCATAAAAATAGCCCTTTTTCCATTGGCGCGGTTCCACTGTGTATCATTCGCGCCAATGGGGGAAATCCTCCAAAGAGGGCATGCCAGCTGGCGCTCTGTCTCAGAGTCGCACTCGTGCCAGCCCAGTTGGGTAAAGTTTTTAACAAACAAACTTACGAAGGTTCTTCCTAACCTATTCATGAACTGATTCCATCTTGAGTTAGTTCAGTTGGGCTTCGAATCTCCATAGAAGGGAAGTAGTTATCCACCTCTCATGGAAGCTTCTTAGTGATAAAGCCAATCCCATGAATCTTGTGGATGACCCTAACTCCTTCTCCTCTATCTATAAAAGCTTGTCCTTTTGCTTTTGACAAGTTAGTCTCCAAGTTCCAAATTCTAAGTCCCAAAGTCTGAGAATTGCTAAGCTTATGCTACAAGAAGCCTTCTTCATTCCCATGAAGCTAAATCTAAAGTGAGGAGATTCTTATCCAAGTAACCGAGGAGAGAGAGGCTTGTTCCCCATTCCCAACAAGCTTTGTAAGGCATGTGTTGCTAATCACCCGGTCAAAGGAGGATTTGACGTTAGAACTATGGTTGTATTCTTCTTTGTTATTTATCAATAATAGACGACTATCATTATGGTTCCACTCTTATTGTCTTTGTAATGATGATTGAGTTATATCCTTTCTGACTGATATATAGTTGCATCTATTGGATTTTTTTCTTGTATTTGTGTCATTCTTTGCATGTGCAGGTGTCCGTTCACGAGGATCATGGGGATTGTGACCAGCCGGAGCAAAGGAATGGGAGCGACGACTCTTATACAAATATTAGCGTTGGGATCCAGGTAGGCCCTCATCATCGGTCTTTGATTTGCAATTAGGAACTTGCGTGTTAGCGTTGTTTGATTGTTGCTAGACCCCATTTGGGCTAGTAGGGATCGCCTCTGTCTGCAGAGGGGATTTACCTCCACAACAGAGCCTCATCATTGGGTAACTATATGGACCTTAATACACCTCCAATCTTATTTAAATCAACTCTTCTCATAATTCCTTACATATTTCTATTATATTTTGCTTAATGATATGAGTAAAGTAAGATGTTATGTCTAGTGGACTAATGTGCATTGATTGCAGGTTTTTGAGAGAAAATCATGGCAGTTTTGGTTAATTAAGGGCAAAAAATCGAATGAGACAAGGAGGAGATATTGTAGGAGATAGATCCTCCTCATTTAATCCTCACTCATTCGAATATTCCTCCATCAAATCACACTAGCTTAGAGTTGCAAGCAGCCGAGTCATGAAGATCAAAAGGCAGTCGAGCCAGTGAAAGTTAAGAGCCAGTTCATCTTGAGTTTGGGAGTCAAGCCTCCCTAGATTTAAGGAAGTCATTGGAGACTTCAGTTGTATAAATAAGGAGGCCTAGAGCCTCATTAGGATTCAGATTTTTTATGTAATAGCACTAAGCATTTTCGAGTTCAAAACTTGTGGAAGACATTGTTATGTAACTTTTCTGATATGATAATGAGAATGAGCATTTCCTTGATCCAGCACTGAGTTGACTTAGAGGGTTGAAGCTCTTGGGTTAGGGTCCAACCCTAGTAGCAAAGGCTCCTCTTCTTGTATTTGTATGCTTAGTTGATTTCATATATTAATGGTTGAATTGGTTTTAGCATTATTTCATTGCAAGTAGTTTTGGATTTTGATTAGTTTACTTCCATTTGTGCCTTACTTTAGCAGTAGCTTAGAAAGATAAAGGAATACCAAAAAGTCGTTAGCGGGTGGATTTGGCCTCACTCCTTCCTTAAGGGACCATGGTTTGAGGAAAGAACTAATATGCAGCCCCAAAAAGACATAATTATGATTTCTCATGGAATTTAGGGTTTTTTGCTACTTAGGCTAGCATCTTTTCAGTTTCAAGAATAGGATTCAATTCTCATTTCTGATATCTTCAGCCTTGTATTAGATCTCCTAGTGTTTCACATCATTCTGCAAGTATTTCCATGCATAAATTAGGCAACTAGATAATGAAATTTTGTTTTCTTTAGTTGATTGAAAATCTTTCTTATTTGACATGATTCATGGATAAATGCCAATGATTGATGCAGTGCAGGAGTTCCAACAGTGCAGGAAAATCTCATGACCAGTAACCCCATCCTAACCTCATCCATCCATGATCATCACTTTTCCCACTAAGTCCCTCAAGCAATTCATCTTTCCATAAGAATAACTTTCCAGATTTGTTGAGCAAATCCAACCATCTTACAAACTCTGTTTTGAGCTCTGAAGAAATCTTGGTCACTCCCTTGCCTTATATCTCTCACCATTCACCTTCCCTAATCCCTACACCACCTTCCAAATCACTCCTATTTCTCTCGGCCAGATCCTGTAAGAATATAGGGGATCCTGTAGGAGCATTAGGACAACCTGTAGGAAGCATTAGGACATCTTGTAGGATGACCTGCAGTGGCTTGTTTTGAGGCCGAATTGTGGAAAAATCATCCAGGAAGGCAAGAGAAGAATCATACTTGCCTCTCAAGCCATCTGACCTTCCACCACCATCTCTAACCTACCTGCCACATCAACAAGAGGATTTAGCATTCATATTTTTCACACAAAAAGGACAAAAAGGGACAAAAGAGTTATTGTGTTCATTTACATGCACAATAGTAGAATGTTTGGTTATTTCAGATTGCATGCCTAGGATAGTAGGATTACACACATGTTAACTTAGCATTCTTTTGAAGCAAAGCCTCTTAACAACT
The DNA here is from genome assembly GCA_031772625.1 of Pinus tabuliformis. Lineage (NCBI taxonomy): Eukaryota > Viridiplantae > Streptophyta > Pinopsida > Pinales > Pinaceae > Pinus > Pinus tabuliformis. The sequence goes on along the minus strand of CM062809.1, from coordinate 483,072,056 downwards.
AGTTAGATGAGTGGTGTATTTAAGTATTTGATTTCAGTCTTTCCTTATCATAGTAGACAAGATTTCAATTAGTACAAATTTCTCATTTCCTCATTGGTAATCAAGCTTCTTCTGAATCAATAGAAGGTTGGCTTTAGAAACCATAGTGGTCTATCTCCAGCTCAACAGTGACAAAGAGTGGACCCATCACATCTTCTTGTGTCTATAGCACTGTCACCTCCAAGTTTGTATGAACCCCGGGTTGATAAAGTAAAGTTGGCAGCACTAGGAGTTGCAACATTCTTGCTGCAATACTGGTCTTCATTAGTTTTTGGTGTCATTTCCGAGGAGTTGTCTCAGTAAGATGTGATTTCTTCTTTATTTCTTTCATTTATTATCTTTGACATTTTTCTATTAGCTTCATTTCTGCAAAAGTAATTGTAAATAGGTTTGATTTCTTTTCCATTCTGCAAGTGAGATTTCATTCAATAGTTAGTTTCCATTCAGTTTGTTATTTCAATTCTGCAATGAGTCTCAAAGCTTGAAAAAACCACAAATCAAAACAAAAACACTTATTTCATTCTTCATAGGAATAGGAAAATTTCTACCAAATACCCCACCACTTCAAACAGCCAACCTTCCCTCTTCTTCGGTGGATGTGAATTGTGTTAGTGTCAGTATATGCATACTTCCATCATGGATCAAATCTGCTCTTTGCATTTTCATTTTAGGTGTCTCATACTGAATTTTTAATCATTCCATTAGGTCATGTTAAAATGGTCCACTGATGGTTGTCCATTGAGCTCCTACGTCATTTGCTGTTCAATTATTGTTCAATTGCTATTCAATTTTTGTTCAAATGTTGTTCAATTGACCTCCTGCTTCAATTGTTGTTCAACTGACCTCCTGTGTCATTTGTTGTTCAATTGACCTCTGCATCATTTTTTGTTCAATTTTTGTTCAAGAGATGCTTATTAGGGTTCATTTCCATGGTCCACTAAAACACCATCTCCTGCGTAAAAGACCAGCAAGTGGAGTAAGATTAAACAAGATTTCATTAGCAAAATAGTTGATAATTTGAATATTCAAGCAAAAATGTAATTTTATGGTTTTAATATGTAATAATTCTCATGGTTCCAAGTGTTGTAAGTTCAAAGTTCCATCATCCAAAAGGAAGATTTTCAAAGTCATTATGTTTCCAAATCCACCAAGAAGATCAAGTTGAAAGGTAAATTGTAAAAGACAAGTCAAGTTTGAGAAATAAAAAGTGGGTCCCAAGACTAATTTTGAAAATATAAACAAGGTATAAAGGCCATAAAAGAACAAGGGAAAGTTCATTTTCACTCTTATCCATCGATATATCATTCACCTACACTCCATCTACCTCCCTTGACCTTTTCCCATGCCCATTCATCTCATTTCCCTCTCCTAGGGTTTTAAGGGAATTTTTCTTGGTTTCATGACCTCCATGGTTAAATCGTCAACAAAACTTGTATCCTGATGCTCTTACGCCTTCCCCTATCCTTAATATACCTTCCTAAACACTTCCCATCACTCCTATCCCTCAAAATCATCATTTTTCTACAAACCCTAGCCTATTGCTATGCTTTTGACACTTTTCTAGACTAGGCCTGTGTTTTGCCCTTTTGGACCCCTTCCCCTCACTCAATCCTTGAAATTCCAGTGTCCCCTACTTCCTAACATCCCTCCCTACCTCCAAAAATTATCTTAAGAATTTAGAAGCCCCCTATCCCCTTTATTTCTCTTCACTCCTATAAATTTCCCAAATTCCCTGTTTTGCCTACACTAAACCCTAATTTCCTCTCCCACTGAGCTAGGGTTGGCTATGGAATTAGAGACATATAAGTAGAGGAGGCATAAGGGAATTCATTTCTACAAGTCTGAAGCCATTCCATACTCATATATATCATGTCTCCATCATTTTTCAAGAAGTCATTCCAAGGGACAAATCATTTGCCACACATAGGGCTGGTTTTTCTTCAAACTATGTTTCAGACCAAACATGGATGAATTTGGAAAACGTGAGAGAGGTTTTTGTCCATCATAGGTGAAGGATGAAAAGCCTCATTCACTTTCTACACAAGTGTCATGGTTTTGGATAAATGTCAAAAATACCATTTCTACAAGAGAGTTGTTGCACTTTTGGAGCGACTTTGGACAAATCATTTTTTCTTCCATCTAGAGTATCCAAATGACTTTCTTGATGCCTCAAATGATAACTAGACAAAAATTTCTTTCCAACAAGCTATCATGCACCCAATTTGGAGTTTTGTAAGACCTCAAAACATTTCCTACAAAAGAACACTTCATTTTTGCACCCAGGTCATTACGGGTTTACCAGTCTTGGGAGATTGGTATTTTGACAGGGAAAATGACCTTCAAATTGAAAACTAAAAGTATAGCTAGAATGTAGACTCAAATTTATTTCCAAATAACTATCGTAGAGAAAATTTGGACACTGGGAAGGCCTCCAAAAGCATCCTTAAAGAGGTCGCTGCACATTTGACACTGTGAGGGTGCTCTTGACAGTGAAATGGTAAAACGCGCAACACCTTGGATGTTGCGCTTTTGTTTGGAGCATCCAATGAGAAAATGATTAGCATTTTTGGATTCAAAATGATGAGGACATGCACCATGTACGTTTTCTAAGAATTTGGAGCACAACTGGTTAGCCAAAAGGGTAAAACACTATCAAAAAATCACCTTTATGCCTCTTTTCTGGCCTAGTCGCTGCGCGTTTGAGCAGTCTTGGGAGATTGAAATTTTGGAGGTGTAAATGAAGCCCATTTTGAAAAACAAGGGCAGTTCTGGAAACTAGACAGGATAAGATTTCCAATGAGCTATACTGGGATAGATTTATACATCAGTAAGGCAGTGAAAAGTCATCTTGAAGAGGATGTTGTGCGTTTGACCAAGGTCGCTGCACGCTTGACAAATTGTCCAGTTTTTCACTGTTTTGTTCCAGTTTTCACTTTCACCATGGAAAATAATTATTTTATCTTTGTAATTGATTAGTTAAATGTAATTATGATGCTTCTAGAACTTATTAGGGTAGATTCATCAAGTAAAACAAGTTCATGAGGCGTAATGTATCAGTTTGGTTGGGTTAGGGATGAGTCACTTTGACCACCCTATTTTCTTGTTTGTAGTTCAGATCTTGTTAGAAACAACTCCTCTTCTCATGGATTCTACCCCTTGAGCTTAATATTAGTTGTTTGGGTCTATATGATGCTTTTCCTCAGTCATTGTATGGGTTTGACTTAGTGGGATGCTTATGCTTTGAAGAGACATCATTTTGTATCAGTTGTATCAAGAGATTAATGAAACATTGCAACTATTTCTTTGGGATCCATGTGGTATGATGTTCAATTCAGTTTTTCTTATGTTTACATGTGTTAGAATTTATTTTTGACTCCATTTCATCATTTCATTGTCTTTATGTGAATGTATACAAGTTTGAGAGGCAGAATCCATATCTTTATGCTCTGTTTTGGGTAGACATTTCACAGTCTATGTTTTCTTCAGTTTAGGAAGAATCCATGTTGCTCACATGCTCTTTCTAGCTCCTCACCTATCTTGAATCACCTCACCCATCAAACCCTAGAGTGTTGAGCCTTGTGCCTACCTTGCCCCATCGAACCCTGCAATTTTGACCTAATTTCCTTGCCCTAACTGTCTGGCTCCTCCTGATCCAGCAAAACCCCTTCAAATCAAATCAAACCTTGTGCTACTATACCTAGCCTAATATCATTTTCCTGATCCAGTCATCTTGGCTGAGATCCTTATGGAGAGAGCCCTCTCCTAGCCTAGTAGGGCTAGCTACTTGGCTAAGCGTGGTTTGTGGTTACCCTAGCATTACCTTCCTACAGGTTGAGGTTCAATCTAGGTGATAACATACTAGCAACCATAATAGGGAAGAGGTGACAGATCTTCTTCGGGAAAGATCATCAAAGTTCAGATCTGATTGCTGATGGTGAACAACAGTCGCGAAGGCTGAAATCATTCACCTGGCGATTCCAGTGTCGAAAATTCCCAAGGTTCAGAATTTTTATGGCAACTCCACTCTTCAAGAACCAGTGGCCTGAAGAATTTCTTGGTGAATTCATTATTATCAAAATGGATTCATTTGCTCGAAGGTATGCTCCCATGAGCTGAGATCACATTGCAAGTTTCCAAAATAAAATTCCTAAGGTAGATTGGCAAAGTAATTTACTTATGTTTAAAGACGATGATAGGAATGATGCTGCTTTACATCTGGTTAGATTTCACATGCATACTCACAAGTTGAAAGTTGATTTTCCTGAAGACTGCTTGATGAAGATATTCATGGCCACTCTGGAAGGTGAAGCCCGATCTTGGTATGAAATTTTTCCACTTACTTCTATTTAATGTTTAAAGGATTTTCATACCACGTTCTTTGAAAGGTATAAAAAATTTTGTCCATCCTTAATATTAGTTCAGAAATGTTGTAAACATGTTTATAGTTTTATTGAAAATCTTGAGAAAGTTTATAAAGATGATGACTTCATGGAAAATGAGATCATGGAAGCCCTGTATGAAAATCCATTTCAGCAGCATAAAGTGAGCTTAGAGAATACTTATCAAGATGCTCAGGAAAATTTGTAGCAAGTTCAAGATCTTAGTACAATTGAAAATGATGGAAGACAAGGTCTTATTTCAGATCTGCTCATAACATAAAACAATGTGCAGGAAGTTCCAATTTTAGATTATGATAAAGTCGAGTTGGCTATTTCAAATCTAGATTCAGATCATGATGATGAATAAATCATTGAAGCCTTCTCTGATTTTTCCCTTAAACAACAATCTCAAAAGCCAGTCACTTCGATACACAAGATCATAGTCAGCATACAATAGCTTTCTCTTTGCTTGAAGATGAAGGAATTTTGCATCTTGATAGTCAGAAGGAATCACATGAAATGAATCAGCAGGCTGATGAAAATTTATATACTCCTTTTCTTGAAATTAAAGAAGATATTCAACATCCTTGTCAAACTTTAGGAGGGAAAGAAGACAATTATTGTCTTAGCAAAAGAAAACAAAAAGTACTTTCTCCTCTGTCTGAAGATGAGATAGATCAACTCCTGACAAGTCATGTTGCAGCCCAAGCTAATGCAGGTTTGCAGTGTTCACATAGTCAAGAAGGTGTTAGTGAAAATTCTTCCACTTTTGAAAATGAGGACAGTCTTGAAATTATATTTATAGATCAGTGAACATATATTGTTTTCTTTCATGAAGATGATAGGGCTATCATGTTTGATAATCTTGAAGAATGTTTTCTATTTAAGAATGACTTAGACTATGAAACTGAGGAGTATGAGTCTGAGAGAGATAATATGCCAGAAATTGAGTTAGAATTTCTCATGCTCGAGGAAATTATAGCCAACACTCAGATAGTAGAAGCTTATACTTCTCTATGCCTTCCTATCAATCACCAACCAACTGTTCTTTCAGATCAGAATGAAGGGAGTACTTGTATTTTTGCTACTGGATCTCATAATACACATAAGGTTGGAACACATAATACATCATTAAACTGACCATTGTCTAGATGAAAGACTGTTTGTTCCAAGAGGCACGTTTGTCAAAACTGTCCCGATGATGTTTTCCAAGTACACATCCGGAACAAACACCATCTCTGCAAGATACCATAGGAAGACCTTAGGTTTGTAGGAATTTACAGGGTAAGTTCCTCAGAAAGAATACCAAAAGGACACTGCTCACAACCAGATCACAGATCAATACACCAGTATTTTTGACGTGGTTAAAACCCTCAAAGAGGGAAACAGTCCACGGCCTGTCCCAACGTGGGTACTACAGGCAATTTATTAATCAAAGAATGAAAATTTACATAAGCTTCTCTCATGCACGGATTACCCGAACAATGACCCTCCATGCGCTTTAAATAGAACTCATGGACCAATCGGGTGTCAAGCCACAGATCAAGTGTCGGTAATACCGAGGTGAGAGTGAACCGTCGGATCACTACATATCGTGACGTCGGATTGTAAGTTACAAAATGTACAACGGTAAAGAAGGACACTTTACCTAACTCTATACCTAACTCTATACTAGACCAAGTTGAACTTAACTATATCCTATGTGTCGGAATATCCTAACATCCCCCCTTAAGAACAACTTGGGATAGGATTGAAGGATTTACAAATATGACACAATAGGAGAAGGAAGGAGGCACTAGAGCCTATCCCCCCTTAGTGACAACTTCCTGAACTCCAAGCATATATCGAAGTTTAGTGAACTTCGCCTCTGTGAGAGCCTTTGTGAAGATGTCTGCAACCTGATCATCTGTTGAACAATATTGCACTTCAAGAACATGGTCATGAATGAGCTTTCTGATGAAGTGCATGTGTATTTCAATGTGTTTGCTGCGCTGATGCTGGACTAGATCTTTGCATAGCTGAATGGCACTTTGATTATCACACCAAAGTGTGGTTGGATGCTGCTGCTCAAAGCCAAGCTCTGATACCATGTAGGAATTTACAGGGTAAGTTCCTCAGAAAGAATACCAAAAGGACACCGCTCACAACCAGATCACAGATCAATACACTAATATTTTTGACGTGGTTAAAACCCTCAAAGAGGGAAACAGTCCACGGCCTGTCCCAACGTGGGTACTACAGGCAATTTATTAATCAAAGAATGAAAATTTACATAAGCTTCTCTCATGCACGGATTACCCGAACAATGACCCTCCATGCGCTTTAAATAGAACTCATGGACCAATCGGGTGTCAAGCCACGGATCAAGTGTCGGTAATACCAAGGTGAGAGTGAACCGTCGGATCACTACATATCGTGACCGTCGGATTGTAAGTTACAAAATGTACAACGGTAAAGAAGGACACTTTACCTAACTCTATACTAGACCAAGTTGAACTTAACTATATCCTATGTGTCGGAATATCCTAACAAAGACAAGGTAATGCTTCAGGATTTTCAAGATCCCTTTGGCATTCTTTTGTAAGCATTGGAGAAGATGAATTTTGTCTAGTTTGTTAGCATAAGCCTTGGTTTTAGTTTTTATTGTGAGTTTCCTACATGTACATCGTTTTTCCTGCTCGAGGAAAGTGAGAGCAGAATTTCAGTAAGTAGCCATCTGCTAGATTGGTTACATTGGAAGGTTCTTCAGTAGGAACGTGGTTGTCATCATGATTTGAAGCCCTCAAAATCTTGATGGTCTGTTGCCATTAATAATCTTTGTAAGTACTTGTTTCAGTTAAGTAAGTTTTGAGTCAATTTCAAGTCAGTTTTGAGTTTTTTTTACTGTATTGGCCCAATCAGCTAGGCACTTGGTCTACGGTGTTCTTGAAACCTCCAAGGAGCTTCCATCCCCAATAAGGCCAATGTTAGTGTTAGTATATGCATACTTCCATCAGGAATCAAATATTCTCTTTGCATTTTCATTTTAGGTGTCTCATACTGAATTTTTAATCATTCCATTAGGTCATGTTAAAATGGTCCACTGATGGTTGTCCATTGACCTCCTGTGTCATTTGTTGTTCAATTTCTGTTTAGTTTACCTCCTGCTTCAATTGTTGTTCAATTGACCTCCTGCATCATTTGTTGTTCAATTGACCTCTTGCGTCATTTGTTGTTCAATTGTTGTTTAATTGACCTCCTGTGTCATTTGCTGTTCAATTGTTGTTCAATTGCTATTCAAGAGATGATTATTAGGGTTAATTTATAAGGTCCACTAAAATACCACCTCCTGCATAAAAGACCAACAAGTGAAGGAGTAAGATTAAACAAGATTTCATCAGCAAAATAGTTGGTAATTTGAATATTCAAGCAAAAATGTAATTTTATGGTTTTAATATGTAATAATTCTCATGGTTCCAAGTGTTGTAAGTTCAAAGTTCCATCATCCAAAAGGAAGAGTTTCAAAGTCATTATGCTTCCAAATCCACCAAGAATATCAAGTTGAAAGGTAAATTGTAAAAGACAAGTCAAGTTTGAGAAAGAAAAAGTGGGTCCCAAGAATAATTTTGAAAATCTAAACAAGGTATAAAGGCCTTCAAAGAACAAGGGAAAGTTCATTTTCACTCTTATCCATCAATATCTCACTCACCTACACTACATCTACCTCCCTTGACCTTTTCCCATGCCCATTCCTCTCATTTCCCTCTCCTAGGGTTTTGAAGGCATTTTTCTTGGTTTCATGACCTCCATGGTTAAATCATCAACAAAACATGTATCATGATGCTCTTACACCTTCCCCTATCCTTAATATACCTTCCTAAACACTTCCCATCACTCCTATCCCTCAAAATCATCATTTTTCTACAAACCCTAACCTATTGCTATGCTTTTGACACTTTTCTAGACTAGGCCCGTGTTTTTCCATTTTGGACCCCTTCCCTTCACTCAAGTCTTGAAATTCCAGTTTCCCCTACCTCCTAACATCCCTCCCTACCTCCCAAAGTTTTCCTAAGAATTTATAAGCCCCCTATCCCCTTTATTTCTCTTCATTCCTATAAATTTCCCAAATCCCCTATTTTGCCTACACTAAACCCTAATTTCCTCTCCCATTGAGCTAGGGTTGGCCATGGAATCAGAGACATTTGCGTAGAGGAGGCATAAGGGAAGTAATTTTAACAATTATGAGGCCATTCCAAACTCATAGACATCATGTCTCCATCATTTTTCAAGAATTCATTCCAAGGGAAAAATCATTTTCCACACATAGGGCCGGGTTTTCTTCAAACTATGTTTCAGACCAAACAGGGATGAATTTGGAAAAAGTGAGAGGGGTTTTTGTCCATAATAGGCCAAGGATTGAAAAAATCCTTCACTTTCTACACATTTATCATGTTTTTGAGAGAAATTTCAAAAATACAATTGCTACAAGAGAGTTGCTACACTTCTGCAGTGACTTTGGAAAAATCACTTTTTCTTCTATCTGGAGTGTCCAAATGACTTTCTTGATGAGCCAAATGATAACTAGACAAAAATATATTTCCAATGAGATATCATGCACTCAATTTGGAGTTGCATAAGACCTCCAGATGTTTCCCTCAAAAGAACACTTCATTTTTGCACCCAGGTCGCGTTGCGTTTACCAGTCTTGGGAGATTGTCATTTTGACAGGGAAAATGACCTTCAAATTGAAAACTAAAAGTATGTAGAGGAAGTAAACTTGAATGGATTTCCAATGAGCTATATTGGAGTAAATTTTGACACCAGGAAGGCCTACAAAAGTAGCATTGAACAGGTAGTTGTGTGTTTGACACTGTGAGGGAACTCTTGACAATGAAATGGTCAAACGCGCTGCACCTTGGATGCTATGCTTTTGTTTGGTGCAATGTGCAACACCTTGGATGTTGCGCTTTATTTTGGAGCATCCAATGAGAAAATGGTTAGCATTTTTGGATTTAGAATGATGAGGACATGTACCCTGTACGTTTTCTAAGAATTTGGAGCACAACTGGTCATCCAAAAGGGTAAAAAACTACCAAAAAATCACCTTTCTGTTGTTTTCTAGCCTAGCCACTGCGTGTTTGAGTAGTCTTGGGAGATTGCAATTTTGGAGGGGTAAATGAAGCCCATTTTGAAAACCAAGGGAATTTCTAGAAATTCAACAGGATAAGCTTTCCAATGAGCTATTCTAGGCTAGATTTGGACATTGGGAAGGTAGTAAAAAGTCATATTGAAGAGGATGTTGCGCATTTGACCAGGGTCGCTGCGCATTTGAAAAATTGTCCAGTTTTTCACTGTTTTGTCCTAATTTTCACTTTCACCATGGAAAATCATGATTTTATCTTTGTAATTGATCAGTTAAATGTAATTAGGATGCTTCTAGAGATTACTAGGGTAGATTCATTAGGTAAAAAAAGTTCATGAGGTGTAATGTATTAGTTTGTTTGGGTTAGGGATGAGTCACTTTGACCACGCTATTTTCTTGTTTGCAATTTAGATCTTGTTAGAAACAACTCCTCTTCTCATGGATTCGAGCCCCTGAGCTTAGGATGAGTTGTTTGTGGTCTATATGATTCTTTTCCTCAGTCATTGTATGGGTTGGACTTAGTGGGATGCTTATGCTTTGAAGAGACATCATTTTGTATCAGTTTTAACAGGAGATTAATGAAAAGTTGCAACTATTTCTTTGGGATCCATGTGGTATGATGTTCAGTTCAGTTTTTCTTATGTTTTCATGTGTTATAATGTATTGTTGACTCCATTTCATCATTTCATTGTCTTTATGTGAATGTATACAAGTCTGAGAGGCAGAATCCATATCTTTATGCTCTGTTTTGGGTAGACATTTCACAGTCTATGTTTTCTTTAATTTAGGAAGAATCCATGTTGCTCACATGCTCTTTATAGCTCCTCAACTATATTGAATCACCTCACCCATCAAACCCTAGAGTGTTGAGCCTTGTGCCTACCTTGCCCCATTGAAACCCTGAAATTTTAACCTAATTTCCTTTCCTAAACTGTCCAGCACCACTTGATCCAGCAAAACCCCTTCAAATCAAATCAAACCTTGTGCTACTATACCTAGCCTAATATCATTTTCCTGATCTAGTCATCTTGGCTGAGATCCTTGCGGAAATCAACCTAAGGTCTCAAAGAGTACTCTTTGAAAACCAACCTCCATCTCCATCTACGGAGAGCGAGGAGGAGAGAGAGGAAAGCATGCCTATAGTAAATCCACCACCCTTTCCTGAAAGATTAACTCATCTAGTTAAGCCTACCCCAGAAGAGAATGAAATTCTGGGTGAATTGAAAAATCTATGTGTCAAAATTACAATTCCTTAAGCCATCAAGGATGTACCTATTTACAAGAAATTGATTAAAGAGAAGTGTTTCAAACATCCAGGGAGGAGAAAAAGAGAAACCCCTACCATTAATGTCATTGGACAATTGTCCGACTTAATGTTGGGGTAGCTAATTGGCCCAAAGTATTTGGACCCTAGAAGCCCTGTAGTAGATGTGCACATCAATGGCACCATTGTCCCACACACTTTGATTGATCTTGGGGCTGCCATTAATGTAATGACTAAGGACACCATGATCAACTTCAATCTCTAGGGTTCATTCAGAAAGACCACAATAGTCTTGCAACTTGTAGACCATTCCACAGTAGCCCCTGAGGGGATTGTTGAGGATGTGATGGTCTCCATTGACTCCTGGGAGTAGCTCGTAGACTTCCTAGTTCTCCAGCCTATGGCCAAGCTTAGTGGTTATCCTATCATACTTGGGACGCCTTGGTTAGACATTTCCGATGCTTACATCAATTGCAGGGCTGGAAATATGACTATAAAAAATGGGCATATGTCCAAGTAGTTGGTCTTGTACCCTCCTGCTCAGCCATCTCTAGAACATGACTTACCTTTATGGCTAGAAGAGGAGGAATAATATGGAATCTACTCAACCCAACTCTATACCCTAGAAACTGCCATGGGAGGAGGACAGTCGGATGAAGATGATTTGATTGAAGACATACTCTAAAGTCCAACTTGTAGTACCTTGTGCTACAAGAAAGTAGTAAAGGAAACCAAGAGAAACCATCAGATTGATCTATGCTTAGCTGATTCAAACCTTACTTGTGTCAAAATAATAGAATTTGGCCCTAAAAGAACTTTGAAGATTAACCCCTCTCTTCCTGTACACCAAGAAGAAAAGTTGTGCAACATGCTAAGGGAACATCTGGATGCCTTTGCTTGGAGTTACAAAGAAATGAAGGGAGTGCACCCCTCGATTTGTACTCACTACATTTATATTATAGATGGTTGCAAACTAGTTCGACAACCCCAACGGAGAATGAATCCAACTCTCAAGGATATAGTCAAAGACGAACTGCAATAGCCGCTAGATGTAGGATTCATTTACCCTATCTCAGACAATGAGTGGGTTTCTCCTTTGGTGTTGGTCCCAAAGAAAAATGGGAAGTGAAGGATTTGTGTCGATTACCAAGAGTTAAGCAAAGAAAAAAATAAGGATCATTTCCCTCTACCTTTCTTTGACCAAGTGCTATATGGCTTGGCAGGGAATTTTTTTTCTCTTTCTTAGATGGGTTTAGCGAGTACAATCAAATCTAGATTAGCCCAGAGGACCAGGATAAAACCACCTTGACTTGTCCTTGGGGTACTTTCTCTTATATGGTCCTTCCTTTTGGCCTATGCAATTCCCCTACCACTTTCCATAGGGTAGTCTTGAGTATCTTTGCCGAGCTAGTCCATGATGTAGTAGAGATTTATATGGACGATTTTACATCCTATGGGTGTGATTTCCAGGAGGCTTTGTCCAACTTGGGTAAGGTACTGAACAAATGTATTGAAATGAACTTGTCCCTTAGTCCCGAAAAATGTGAGTTCTTGATGACTGCAGGGTTTGTTCTCAGTCATTCAATATCCCAGAAAGGACTGAAGGTGGACCCAAATAAGATAGCCATCATCCAAAGGGTCCCACCTCCACAAAAACATAAGGATGTCAGAATTTTTCTAGGTTTAGCTGGATACTATAGGAGATTTATAAAAGTCTCTGAATTTTTATGGTCAGAAAGCTGTCAAGAGGCCTTGGAAACCCTAAAGGACAAGTTGACCACTACACCTATTCTCCGAGGCCCAAATTGGGCCCTTCCTTTCCATATACATGTTGATGCCTCTCAAAAAGCCATAGGAGCAACTCTAGGCTAGATAGATGACAAGTTACCTTATGCCATTTACTTCATCAGTAAGAATCTATCAAAATTTGAACTGAATTACGCAGTGACTGAAAAGGAGATCCTAGTTGTTGTGCATTCATTGAACAAATTTAGGCATTACATTATAGGTTACCAAACATTTGTACATACTGACCATGCTGCAATTAAATAGTTGATGAATAAACTTGATGTAAGTGCCTGGACTATCAGATGGTTACTTTTATTACAATAGTTTGATCTAACTATTGTTGATAAGCCTGGAAACGAGATTTTTTTTGCAGATTTTTTATCCACATTGACTTTGCCGGTAGGGGAGGAAGGAATGGTTGATGATCAGTTACCGGATGAACACTTATTCACTATTTCATTTCTCTCTCCATGGTTTGTTGACATAGAAAATTACCTAGTGTCTGCATAGTTTCCACCAAATTTGTCCTCCAAGGAGAAAATAAATATTGTGAGGAAGAGCAACCCATTCACTTGGATTGGGGGAACCTCTTCAAACTAGGATCAGATCAAATTCTAAGATGATTTTTCAGGGAGGAGGAAGTATTTGACATCCTTCTGACCTGTCATGATGGGCCTTGTGGAGGTCACTTTGTAGCCAAAAGGACAGCATTGAAGGTGCTATGAGTAGGTTATTACTGGCCCACTCTTCACCAGGATGGGAAAACCTACACCAAGGGATGAAATGCCTCTGCAACCTCAAGTGAATTTTGAGACATTTGACAAGTGGGGCATGGATTCCATTGGACCCATTGACCCTCCATCTGGGCAAAAGCAATACATCATTATGTGCACTGACTATTTGACCAAGTGGGCTGAAGCCAAGGCCATCAAAGTAGCAACAAAAGAGAAAGTGGCTGAGTTCTTAAGGAAAAATGTATTTTATAAGTTTGGGTACCCTAGAGAGCTATTCACTAATCAAGGCAATTAGTTTACATCTCACATGATTGAAAATTTGTTAAGCCAGCACAAGATCAAGCATGGAAAATCCACTCCTTACCACCCATAAGCTAATGGGCAAGTGGAGGTAACCAACAGAGCGTTGGAAGGAATTCTGACCAAAGTAATTAGCAGCAACAGAAAGGACTAGTTATATATATTAGCTGAGGCCACTTGGGCCTACAATACCACCTCGAAGACCACAACTGGATTCACTCCTTATGAGCTAGTCTGTGGCAAGAAGGTCCTGCTGTCCATTGAATTTGAATACAACACCTTAGAAATGGCAGCACAGATAGATCTAGATCTCACCAGGGCACAAGAATAAATATTGCTCCATCTAAATGGGTTAGATGAATTTAAAATGCAGGCCCTCCTGCACATAGAGGTGACTCGAGTTCAAAGGAAGATTTGGCATGACAAGAACATAAAGGACAAACAGTTTCAAGAAGGTGATTGGCCTTTATTATATTATTCCATATACAAGGATGTTAAAGGAAAGTTAAGGAATATATGGTTAGGGCCTTACGTCATAGAAAATGTCATGATAATGGTTCAGTACAGATAAGAACCATTGATGCAGAGGCTATCCCTTTACTTGTCAATGGGTACAGATTGAAGGTCTACAAGAAGCCCTTGTCAAAGCAAGAATTCATCAATAGCATCAGCAAGTCAGTGATGGCGGTGGAACAAGTCTCAGCTTCTACCCCATCAAGTCCCTGAAAAAAAGAAGAAAAGAAAAAAATAATAATAAAGAGACTCAGGTGAAAACCTCCATGAGGCACCTAAGTCCCACTGTTGGGGTGAAAACCTCTTGAGGCAGCCCAATGGTGTCGAAAATAAAAATAAAAAGATCTTTGGGTGAAAACCTTTTTGGAGGCACCTAGGACAAGCAACTATGATGAAAACCTCTTGGAGGTAGACTAGTTGTTTTATAAAAATAATAAAATATATATATATATATATATATATATATATATATAGAAAGAGATTTTTTTTTTTTTTTCGAAAATGTTGTTTGCAGGTCAGCAAAAGGAGGATCAGAGTAACTTGAGAGGAGAAGAAGGACCTGTACAATCCATATTTTCATTCATCCATCCCATATTCTTCATCATCCATCAATCCCTCCATTTATGAACTCCTCCAGGTTAGTTTACATAGGCTCTGTGTTTTCTACAGGATTCCATGTAATCCTATAAGATTCCCTAGAAACCTACAAGAGTTTCTTGTAGGAATTATAGTGGCTTGGGAATCCCAAGAAAAGTGACCTTAGAGCAAGGGGATGACCAGCCTATGTCAAAAAATAGAATGTTCACTCCACCACCTCATCATCATGCCTCTCACCACCATGTTACCCCTGCAATCATCCAATAAGTCAATTCCAAAACGATTATAGTTTTCAAAGAAGAAAAAAAAAACAAATAGAGAGGACAAGGGGACAATACGTGGAGGTTATATCTCTCACTTGCCAATCATTAGACCCCTTCTCTACCCATGAAAACAATCCTCATGCTCATACTTCGGCAGCCAGCACACCATCCCACATGATAACCCATATGAGGAAATAAAACACTGATTTCCATGCAAATAAGACATTCACAATCTCAAGGATTCATCAAAACAAGGTTGCTATCGGCTTCTTGAAGCAACATGTACAGGAAAGGCAATGAGTATTTTGCAGCGCAAAGGCACCTATAGGATCCTACAGGAAAACCTACAGGATCCTATAGGAAGACCTACAAGATACAGAGCAGTCATCTACAGGATTATCAGTGGGTATTTAAGGAGTAAAGATCAGAGGTTTTCCTCATTAGATAGTAACCAGGAGGTAGGAGCTATACCTTCCCATCCTTTCCATTTAAAAATAAAGAAAAAAATCCTCCATTTGGTTAAAAGAAGTTGCAGTCTAAGAGAATTATATTGCAGTGTTCTCATTTAATATGTATCACCCACTAGATTCTTGAATTATACACATACAAGCCTCCAAAATTACCAAAGAAAAATGACGCGGGGGGGGGGGGGGGTTTTACAAGAGGGAACCCACAAACACAATAAGAATTCATCAGCACCCTCCTATAGTAGAAATCTTCACAAGGCACAATTGGATGGGTTTCTTTGAAAGAATGAGAGGATACAATGATGAGGTGTCCAGAGACTTTGTTCTCTCACTCATACCCCTCACTAGGACCCATGCCACTATTGTGGTGAAAGGCCTCTCAGTAGAAATCACCCGTGAAGTCATAAGTAGACTTCCTTTAGTGTTGCCTTGGAGAAAAGAAGATAAGGGTAAAAACACCATTGCAAAGAATAAATTCTTTGTTGAAGGGGAGGAGGCAATGGAGGAAAAAAATGGGGTCAGAAGAGAAATCCTTCCATACCCTTGGAATGAAATTAGTTACCACCTCATTAAATATATATCATGTGAAGGGAGATATAGTGTGGTGTATGGATACCATTTTAGGCTTCTCCAAGAGCTGAGATTTGGAGCAGACACATCTCCTCAAAACAAACTAATCATACCCTACTTTCTTCTTAAATCAATGATAGATATGAGCATCAAAGTGTAGGAAGGAAAACATTAACAACTATCCCATCATGGGTTAATCAAACTCATCCTAGAAGATGCTCTCCAAAACCTAAGACTCCCTATTACATGGAAAACTTTCAGAGATATGCAGGTAGAGCGAGAAATAAAAGCTCTTGAATATGACAAAATCCCCACTGCTAGTGAAAGGGATGAAGAGGAAAAAGAGGAGGAAAAGGAGGAGGAAAAGGAGGAGGAAAAGGAGGAAGAGATACAAGAAGAAGAAAAATAAGAAACATATGAATAGAGTGAGGAACTGGAGGAAGAAGAGGATGAGAAATACAAGGATGAGAAGGAGAATGGAAAAGAGGAAACAAAAGGCATGGAAGAAAAGAGGTCTATAGTTCAAGGCAAGAAGGGGAAGAATCAGCAAGGGTATCTCCAGAACCTACTGAGAGAGAGGCAATAGTTTCTCTTACTGCACTAAGTAAACCTATCAAGAAAAAAGAGAATACACAGAGAAAAACCTCATTATACTTTAGGACAAGAAAAATCACAAGAATCAAGCGAGGAAGACCTCAAAACCCCACCAAAATTCCTATTGTCATTGAAGACTCAGTAAAGTAGCAAGAAAAGGTAGCTCCTCTGGAGAAACATCAAGGAGAAGGATCATCAAGACAAGCCTCTCCCAAATCTCCCATCACCTATGTTAGGAGGCTTGTCGCAAGGTCTATCCCTTTTAAGGGAAAAGGTCTCCTACATGAGACACAAAAGGACCAATAGGAAGTAGAGGCCATCCTACAGGAAACTCTGCTAAACCTACAGGAAACTCAGAAAATGGACCAAGAAGGTATCAATTAGCAAGAAACAAAGAAGGAAGACTCAGAACTAAGAGAACCTAGCCCTCAACCCAACCTTGAATCTTACTAAAGGTTCATTGAAGGGGGTAGGGTCATCCCACAAAAATTTTCCATACCCTTATTCATTGAGCTTGAAAAAGAAAGGGCAAGAACACATAGGTAGATGCAAATTGCCAAATCCAAAGGAGTGGAGGATGTGGGCCACATGGAGGAGAAGGTAAAGGAGATGGGCAGAGAACTGAGCAGCATAAGGGACAAAGAGGAAATGATGAAATCTCAGCTGGAAGTAGAGAATGCATGGCTAAGGGGATATATACAAGAAAAGGAAATCCAATTGGAACTTATGGCCAGTTTATCCTTAGAGGCAATCCAGTGCAAGATGCCAACAAATTCTTATGCCTTGTATCTTAAGGAGAAGTGGTTAGAGTTCCAAATTAATACTTTAGCATAGAGAGGCACTATGCCTTTCCAAGACTACATAAAATTCATTGATCTCTATGATTAAAGCACCCTGGAAGATAGAGCAAAAATGTCTGAGCGTTACCTACACAACTTGGCCTTAACAGATTTGAATGTGTGGGACCCAAATTCAAAACTAGGGGACTTGAAATTGATGGCCTTGGCATAATGGATGAATCATGTGAAGGCAAGAGCTGTAGAGATGAAGAAGGTAATAGCAAGAGAAGAGATAGAACCCCTCATGATAAGAGTTGAGAAATCTAACCCAATGGTTGTCATCAACGAGCACAACCTGATTGCAAATGATCCTAAGCTTGCACCTAGGTACCTTGCTTCCCAAGAGAAAGTAGTCACACACTTTGAAGACATGTTCAGGTTGTTAGGAGATGACAACATGTAAGCTTGCCAAAGGAGATGGAACACCTTTCCCTACAACCTAAAAGTCAGAGAATACCATTCTCCTGAGAGAATGAGAGAGGCACTAAATAGAACACCCATGTACAAGAAAACTCTACAAAGACTCAAAGTCAATTGGATTGGCTTGAGACTTAGTCCACCACTGCTCTTAGGAATGTTGGAAGGAAGGAAGGAAGAGGAAGAAAGAAAGAAGTGGGAAGATATAGAGAGGAAGGAAGGATTCTACTCACAAGAAGAGGAAACTATAGTAGAAGCATGGGATGTCAGGGAAGTCACTAGAGAAATGAAGGACAATGATATAGATTGAGTTGCTCAGAGGATGAGAAACACTTTCAGTAGGGGGGTGATGATGAGCTTCATCATTTGGTAACTATATGGACCTTAATATACCTCCAAGCTTATGTAAATCAAATCTTCTCATAATTCATTACATATTTTGATTATATTTTGCTTAATGAGATGAGTAAAAGTAAGATGTTATGTGTAGTGGACTAATGTGCATTGATTGCAGGTTTTTGAGAGCAAATCATGGCAATTTTGGCTAATTAAGGGAAGAAACTGGAATGAGACAAGGAGGAGAGATTGTAGGAGATAGATCCTCCTTATTTAATTCTCACTCATTCGAATATTCCTCCATCAAATCACACTAGCTTGGAGTTGCAAGCAGCCGAGTCATGAAGATCGAAAGGCATATGAGCCAGTGATAGTTAAGAGCCAATTCATCTTGAGTTTGGGAGCCAAGCCTCCATATATTTAAGGAAATCATTGGAGACTTTAGTTTTATAAATAAGAAGGCCTAGAGCTTCATTAGGATTCATATTTTTTATGTAATAGCACTAAGCATTTTCGAGTTCAAAACTTGTGGAAGACATTGTTATGTAACTTTTCTGATATGATAATGAGAATGAGCATTTCCTTAATCCAGCATTGAGTTGAATCAGAGGGCTGAAGCTCTTGGTTTAGGGCCCAATCCTAGTAGCAAAGGATCCTCTTCTTGTATTCGTATACTTAGTTGATTTCATAGATTAATGGTTGAATTGGTTTTAGCATTATTTCATTTCAAGTAGTTTTGGATTTGGATTATTTTGATTTCATTTGTGCCTTACTTTAGTAGTAGCTTAGAAAGATAAAGGAATACCAAAATTTGTTAGCAGGTGGATTTGGCCTCATTCCTCCCTTCAGGGACCATGGTTTGAGGAAGGAACTCCTATGCAGACCCAAAAGACAAAATTATGATTTCTCATGGAATTTATGGTTTTCTGCTACTTAGGCCAACATCTTTTTAGTTTCAAGAATATGATTCAATTATAATTTCTGATATATTCAGCCTTGTATTAGAACTCCTAGTGTTTGACATCATTTTGCAAGTATTTCCATGCATAAATTAGGCAACTAGATAATTAAATTTTGTTTTCTTTAGTTGATTGGAAATCTTTCTTATTTGACATGATTCATGGATAAATTCCAGTGATTGATGTAGTGCAAGAGTTCTAACAATGTAGGGAGATATCATGACTAGCAACCCCATCCTAACCTCATCCATCCATGATCATCACTTTTCCCACTAAGTCCCTCAAACAATTCATCCTTCCATAAGAACAACTTTCGAGATTTGTTGAGCAAATCCAACCATATTACAAACTCTGTTTTGAGCTCTAAAGAAGTCTTGGTCACTCCCTTGCCTTATTTCTCCCACAATTCACCTTCCCTGAGCCCTACACCACCTTCAAATCACTCCTATTGCTCTCGGCCAAATCTTGTAGGAATACAGGGGATCCTGTAGGAGCATTAGGACATCCTGTAGGAAGCATTAGGACATCCTATAGGACGACCTGTAGAGGCCTATTTTGAGGCCGAATTGCTGAAAAATCATCCAAGAAGACAAGAGAAGACCCCTTCTTGCCTCCTAATCCATCTAACCTTCCACCACCATCTCTAACCTACCTGCCACATCACCAAGAGGATTTAGCATTCATATCTTTCACACAAAAAGGACAAAAAGTGAAAAGAGAGTTATTGTGTTCATTTACATGCACAACAGTAGAATGTTTGGTTATTTCAGATTGCATGCCTAGGATAGTAGGATTACACACATGTTAACTTAGCATTCTTTTGAAGCAAAGCCTCTTAACAATTAGTTAGATGAGTGGTGTATTTAAGCACTTGATTTTAGTCTTTCCTTACTACAATAGACAAGATTTTAATTAGTGCAAATTTCTCCTTTCCTCATTGGTAATCAAGATTATTTTGAATCAATAGAAGGCTAGTTTGAGAAACCACAGTGGTCTATCACCAGCTTAGCAATGATAAAGAGTGGACCCATTGCATCTGCTTGTGTATATAGCACTGTCACCTCCAAGTTTGTACAAACCCCAGGTTGATAAAGTAAAGTTGGTAGCCTCGGGAGTTGCAACATTCTTGCTGCAATACTAGTGCTCATTAGACCCCATGGACCCCACATCAAAACCATGTGAACCTCTGGGCCTATCCCCTATTCGAGCCCTTTAGTCCAACTTTCATGTGTTTTCCTCGTATGTCGTACACCTTCAAACTTCCATTATGTTTTGGCTAGTGGAGATCCAACCTTGAACACAATTTTGCACTAACTGCAAAGGGCCCCATGTTGGATGTGCCTTGCTCAGCCGAATCAACACCCACTCATTCTATATATGTTCCATGACAAAGCAGGACTTTCCATTCTCCCCAAAATTCCTGGAATCCTGAACCTGCCTAGACTAGATTATTAAGTCTGAACTCCAATTACAGGCGTTTTCCAGCTTAATAGCATAGAGTGACCATCTGAGTTTCTTTGAATATTTTTTGTGAAGTAAAGTGTTACACATAAAATTGTCTTCTATAATAATAATACATTCAATTAGATGATAAATATGCAGGTATGGAAACCCCATTCCACACTAGCTTTATAGGCATTAGCATAGCCATAATGTAAGAAATAAAAGTGTCAATTTCATGCCTACTGTTAGGCATAAGACAACTAAAACATCACTAAGGCTTGACTAGAAGTTTAGATGCAATTACACCCCATTAAGCACATATTGGATTTTAACTACCACCATCAAAACGACTAATGTTACATGTGATACAAACATTACTCACAGACTTGCACCAATCCATAATAACAATTAACTATGTTAAGAACATGTTGAGGGCCCCGAAATCGGGTCGACAACAAGGGGGATACCCACCCGGTCAGGAACCTGGTTGGCGGCTCCTTGCCCGTTTGGAGTAGCGGGTCCGACTGGGGATAATGGGACCAGTTTCCCAATGTGAGGGGTGTGCGTGTGTGTGTAGAGTTTGATGGTATTGATCTAGAGGTATTCTAAGCTAATTTTAATTCTAACTTCTAAAGTAACTCTATGCTATTGTAATCTAATGGAAAAACAATACATCTAGTCTACGCTAACCCGGGGTATTTTCTTCTATTATGCGATCTAAAAAGATTTCAAACAACAGCTGGTAATAAAGATCATTCAGCTATTATAAGAATATAAATCGATAAAGATAAACCATTCTGCATAAAAAGTTAGGCAAAACAGTTGTGAACAGCATATCGCATAATTAGTTATTCATATGTCAAGCACAAATAAATGACTCCACCGTACAGAAGTGCCAAATGGTAATACACACATTCATACATTAACATATAAAGAACTCAGCTGCATATCACTTTAGGAATATAAGCAGAAATTAGTCAAGAGATAAAAGTACCATTTATGACTGATTTCACTAATAAACTTCAAGCAATAACGATTTATTTCTACTTGTTCTAATATCTGCTAAGAGTACAGAAGTGCAACATCAGTAACAGACATTAAAATGCAAACATAAATAAATCTCGATCCATCCATTCATCAGAAACCCCCTCCGAGGGTGCAAAAGTGCATGTTCTGAGGACAAGTTTTTTGACAGATTTCCGGACCCTTCTCCAAAT
Organism: Pinus tabuliformis; assembly: GCA_031772625.1. Classification (NCBI taxonomy): domain Eukaryota; kingdom Viridiplantae; phylum Streptophyta; class Pinopsida; order Pinales; family Pinaceae; genus Pinus; species Pinus tabuliformis. The sequence continues at coordinate 483,050,215 of CM062809.1, read as the reverse complement.
GCCATGAGAAGGGTTAAATACTACTAACTAATTAATCTTAATTACACAAATTTAGGGAACGGCTTCAAATGACTGCCCTTTTACTAAAAGCAAATTTATTTCTAAAAATCAAATCTAATTTCTAACCGTTTCTGTATCTGCTCCTTAGTGCTGTAAGCAATGCGCTGTTTGCCCTGAAAGAGTCGGCTGGTTGTTCTTTCCTTTTGTTCGAGCTTGAAAATTAGAAATAACAAGAGCTGGCACCTCTTTCTGACAGACTAGAAGATATGTTCGAAAACCTTTCTCTAGCCGGGTGTATTCGCTGTGCGTATACTTAGTACAACCCAGGTTCCTTTCGAACTGATTTTGTTGTTGCTATTTCGGTTTCCGGTCACGCGAATGACTCAATGAGTTAGGAGTCGCGCTGTATGGACAATCCCTTGTATCGAGAATTGCTTCCGTTCTTTGTTCCAGGCTTTTCTAGAGCGTCCTCCTTCTTTTGCGTTTCTCTTTCTGTTTTACCAAGTCTGAGCTTCAGGATCTTTTGCAAACATGCTGCTTTTGTGCGCCTTTGACTCTGAGTCTTGGATAGTCTATTTTCATCAGTGCCTGTTGGGTGATACTCTGGAATCCGCGGTTCTGCTGCATGCGGCATCTATTTGCGGAGGCATCTTCTCTCTGTTATCTTATTGGCGCTTTCCCCTTTTCCTTAGATGTTTCCTGCATATAGATTTATATCAGTTGCATGTCTTGCAGTTTACGCAAAGAAGAAGGGAAATGACGAAAAGATTGACATGAAAGCATTAAATTCTAATGAATGCGTAATTCTGACATTCATCATGACTTGACTCTTCGAAAAATGCGATGCAATCATTTCTGGATACTCAAGCATGCGGTCATTAATTTCCCTTAAGGCGCGCGCTCAATTTTGGGTCTACCGCGTATGTCGGAGAATTCTTGCGATGAGTCTTTTCTGCGATTGGTATCGCAGTATCGAGGGCTGCGATGTCATTAAGTGTTATCGTAGATGACAGATATCGGAGATCGCAGATCGTTAATATCGCAGATCGCAGATCGCTAAATTTTCGCCTTATCACTCTGTGCTGCTTATGCGACATTGCGACGTGCGACGTCGCATATCGGCCATCGGCGATTCCTTAGGTTTTCCCCTTTTGAGCGCTTTTAATGCACGCGATGCGATGGGTTCTCGCGTCGCTCTTTTTCAGTGTATTTATGCGCTTTGGGAAAACGCTTCTTTCTACCTTTGCGATGCGATATAGCTCTTAGGGAGTTAATACAAAAAAAATTTTAAACAAAAATATTTTTTTGGATTTTTGGTTAAGGGTCCCCCTTTGTTTGATGTTATTAATAACATTAAACAAAGAGGGGGGTTGTTGGTGACCACAACAATGGCGATTCACTGTGAAGAACCAGTTATCTCTGCTTTTCTATTGACCGTTCACTTCCGAAACAGCAAATTTTTTTTTATATGTCTCAATTTTGTTATGGACAGATAGAGTAGATTACCCCTCACCTCGTCAACGATACTTTGTCTCAACCTTTTTATATCCCAATTGCTTGCTTCCTCAGGCTTTTTCTTGCATTCGCACCAGACATTACTTGGTCTTGATTAAAGATAAAATAAGGTCTTCTCTGCGTACTGGCTTAAAAGTATGCTCATTTGTCGTAGGTAGAGCCTCTGCTGCCCGCAAGCGTCCATAGCCTCGACAGGGTTACCATGTTATCCAGCAATGATCCTTTTTCCTGCTTGAGGTTACTCGCAACATTCCAAAGAAAAATCCTTTTTGACACACTTTTCCTTTTTTAATTCTCTAAAGAACAATGTCTTGGTTTGGTGGCCAAATTATGACATAGTCATTCAATTGATTTACACTTTTGCTGAACAAGCCGGCTCGTGATGAGACCTCTTGTCTTTTGATTGCAACAATCTCAAGTCGTTGCCCTGTTTTGATAGACAGTATTGGCAAAGTCAGCAAGTTATAATATCTGTGATCATGATAAGCCGGCTCGTGATGAGACCTCTTATTCTTTGAGATATAGTGTTTTCCTTGGATTGTTTCTCTGAATGCTGCAATTTCCTTTTAGCAGGGAGGAAGTCATTGTTTTTCCTTAAGAAAGCTCTGGACGACAATAATAGAGTTTTTGAAAACAACAGTTTTGCAGAGAATACTTATTTTATTATTGATGATACTTTTCATTGTGCTGATACAAAACAATTCTTTACCAAAGGTTGCTTTCGTCAAAGTTTTTTGAGGTTGAAACTAATATCGTAATCAGGGTGAAGTTAACTCTATTTGTCAATAATAAAATTCAGATTTTCAAAAAATTTGCTATTTGTACAAGCGAAATCAAAATCTGATAGAGAATTGCCGTGCTCTTTCATGAATCCTTTTTAAATGATCATTTACAACGGGTTTTATTCATAAAAAGAAAACAAAAACAAACAAAACAGAATAAAAACTAAAAATTAAATCTATCCTACAAAAATTAGAAGAATTCTCTTCTATGGAAAATATATTTTGAGAATTTGTCCATTCACAGGCAGAGAATCTCTCCTGCCTGTTAAATCCTGCAACACAAAAGTCGATGGGCCTATGACCTCTACAATCTGAAAAGAACCAAGCCACAACTTCTGGAATTTCGTATGTTTTCCCTTTTCTTCATGTGCCTTATCCCATTTTAAAACTTAATCTCCCATCTGAAAGTTTTTTCTGGTCATGATGTTTGAGTCGAAAGAGGATTTTATTAGCGCTTGGTGGTGAGCATGGGTTTTCTTAGCCTGTTCTCGTCGTTCTTCTAGTTTGATTATTTCCATTTGTCTTAATTGTAAGGAGGAAGTAGGTACTTCATCAATGTATTGTACTAAGGACAAAGAGGGAATGACTAAGTGAGTAGGAAGAACTGCTTCTCTCCCGTAAACTAAATTGAAGGGAGAAGTGCCGATAGAAGCTTTCTTTGTAATTCTATCTGCCCATAAGGCGTTTACCAGCGCTTTGTGCCAATTCTTTTGGTTTTGGTCGACTGTCTTTTTAATAATCCTGATTAGGTTCTTGTTTGTCGATTCAGCCAACCCATTACCTTGCGGATAGTAATTGGCAGAATACTTCAGTTTGAACCCTCTTTTGAGCGCAAACTCAGTCATTGCATTTCCAGAAAAATATGATGCATTATCAAACATTAAGGCCGTTGGCAATCCAAACCTAGTGATGATAAACTGATCTATGAATTCAATAATGTTTTCAGAATTAGCTGTCTTGAGAGGAACTGCCTCTACCCATTTGGTAAAATAGTCAGTTGCTGTGAGGATATACCTATGTTGTTTAGAAGAGTGAGGAACGATCTCACCTATTATGTCCAGGCCCCATTGACTGAACGACTGCTCGATGTTAACCGGCTGCAGTGGCATGGATGACTTCTTTTGTTTCCCTGCAGCAGTCTGGCAGACTGGGCACTTCCTTACGTGATTGTATGAGTCTTTGAACAGCGTGGGCCAGTAATATCCTGCACGTAAGATTTTATGTGCGGTGGCTTCTCCAACATAGTGTCCACTTGCTGGTCCATCGTGGAGTTCCTGCAAAACCTTTTCGGCTTCAGTTTTCTCAAGACATCTAAGAAGCACAGAATCATAATTTCTTTTAAACAGGACATCATTTATGAGCTGGTATTGTTTAGCTTTCAATCTCAGGGCTCTCTTCTTGGTGTGATCCAGGTGAAATGGAGCATACCCGTTCTTAAGAAAATAAATGGTGTCGACATATAATGATTCTGCGTCGTTTAGGCTTACCTCATACGTGTGTACCTCTTCAGACGAGTTCTCAGGAATTTGCGATGCTCCAGCTAACATCTTGCAGAAGCCTTGACCTCTTACGATGTGTGCCGGCTTGATCTCAAGGTCGTATTCTTGTAAGGCGGTGATCCAATTCGCTCTCTTTTCGCCCACATCTTTCTGTATCAGGAGGTTTCTTACCGCTGGAAACGGTACTATGACTTTGGTATGGGCCTTTAGCAAGAAAGGTCTGAAATATTTGATTGCTTTGAAAACAGCATATGCCTGTTTCTCCACGTCTGAATAATTGAGTTCAGCACCTTGTAAGTTCGAGCTAAAAAATGCGATTGGAGCTTCTACCTTTTCTTGATTCGCTTGAGTTAAAATCGCAGCATAAGATTTTTCTGAGGCAAACGTGTATAAGATGAAAGGTTCTGAAAAATTTGGGGTTGCTAAAGATGGAGCGTTGATGATGGCTTGTTTGATCAAGTTGAATGCTTCATGCTCGTCTAGACCCCATTTAAAGTTTGAATTCTTTTTTATCATTTTTTGTAGAGAAATAATACGTGAAAAATCCGGGACAAACCTTTTTACAAAATTGATTTGTCCCAGGAAGGATTGCATGGTATTTTTGTTATGGGGCATGGATATCTTAGAAATTTCTTTGATTCTGTCAGGTTCAATGTGGATACCAGATTTTGACACTATGAATCCTAGCAATTTCCCTTCACTTAATGTGAAAAAAGATTTCTTCGGGTTAAGTGATATCCCATACCTTAAACATCTTTGAAAGATTTGTTTCAAATCTTTGAGGTGGTTGCTTCGGTTCTTGGAGTACACTGTTATATCGTCCAGGTAAATCACTACCGATTTATTGACTAACCCTTTAAACGCGATGTCCATGGCTCTCTGAAAGGTAGCTCCGGCATTGATCAGACCAAATGGCATCTTCCGATATGCATAAGTGCCCCATTTGGTTTGGAACGTAGTCTTTAACTGATCATCGGGATGCACCAGTACTTGATTGTATCCTGAAAATCCATCCAGGAAAGACATTAATTCTGAGCCTGCTACTACCTGTAATATTTGCTCCATAGGTGGGAGGGGAAAGTTATCTTTCTGACAGGCTTTGTTGAGATTTCGGAAATCGATACAGATTCTAATGTCTCCGTTTTTCTTCCTAACGGGTACCATATTGGACACCCATTTGGAATGCCTGACGGGGAAAATTATTCTGGCTCTCAACAACTTATTAAGCTCAGTTTTTATCTGATTTTCTAAGTTAGGGTGTATTTTTCTGAGCTTCTGCTGGACAGGTTTTTCATTGTCAATCATAGGGATAGTGTGTTGAATGATAGAAGTGTTGTAAGTCTTCAGCTCATCGTAATTCCAGGCAAAAACGTTTTTATGCTGTCTCAGAAGACGGATGTACACTGATTTCTCTTCAGGGGCTAGGCCCTGGCCTAGATTAACGTTTTGTGGCTTCTCGTCGGTTCCTAGGTTCACCGATTCATAGTTCAGAGTTGAACTGTAGAGTTTGGCATTAGCTGACCTTTTGAACCGACTTTTTAAATCATATAGGTCTTCTAACTTGACCACCGATTTGGGTATAGCATTATCAGTGCTACTTTGTTGTATTTGGTGATCATGATAGTCTTCGTCGATTATCTGGTTTGAGTAGGATCCTTCAGAGGTGAGGAAACTTACGATGTCTGGATCGTCGTTGAATACTCTCCAGTTGGTGATGTTGTCAGGGATGGACGGTCTAAAGATTAATTCTATTGAGAATCTATCTGGACTGAAGTCTTCAGAAGGAATAAGTCTAGAGGCTACGTTAGCTAACAGGTCTGCGCTCGCGTTTTGAATTCTTGGAATTGACGAGATGTTGAATGCTATGAAATGTGCAGTGAGATCTTGAACTAACGATTGATAGTGCTTTAAATGACTTGACAGGCAGTGTATGGTGTTACGTACCTGTTTTAAGACGATCTCAAAATCTCCAAAGACTTGAAGATACTTAACGTTCAATCTGATTGCTTTGTATAGGCCTTGAACCAAGGCTTCGTACTTCGCCGTGTTGTTCGTGCAATCGAACTCAAGTTTGCATGTGAGCATAATCTTGTTCCCATCCGGGCTAATCAGAACGCATCCTGCTCCTGCTCCCTCATTGGATTTAGACCCGTCAAAATATAATTTCCAAAATAAAGAAGTATTTACAGAATTATCTAAAAAACTAAAACATTTTGATTCATCAGTTTGGGAGAAATTTTCAACTTGGGATAAAACTGAATTCTCTAAGTAAGGTGAAATATGAGCATTGAAATTGCCGAGGAAAGAATCTACTGCGTAATTGCCTACAATGCTGCTATTGTATGTTATGGCTTCATTTTCTCCTTCCAGTTCTGTCACTATGTATTTTTGGTGCAACTCTCGTTCAACCTTTATCTGATTTGGTTTACCATTGTATGGTAACCACATGTGCGACCAGTCGGTTGAGAAATACCCGTGGAGTTTCTCCGACCAATCCCTACTAAGAATCAAACCATAGAACTCAGGGATATCAGCTACTAGAATGTCGATGACCTGGCATACTTTGGGGTTAGACGACAGTCTTATGGTTACTTGATTAAATTCACCTATCACTTCGACTTGCGATCGATCAAGTTGAACTATGCGCACTGCGGATTTTTGCGGTTGAACATTCAATTTGGCACATATTGACCTGGGTAAAATATTGGTTGAAGCCCCAGAATCAACCAAGCAATTGTGCACGTTTTTATTGAAGATTTCATATGTGAGAAGAAAAGGAGGAGTATGAGATCTTGATCTTCCTCCAATCAAGGCGATGTCATTTGGATCAATCTTATTGGTCGCGTTGGTTGGAGGCCTTCCCAAATAGTGGGAAGCTACAACTGTAGGTAAAGATGTAGTAGGCACGGCATGTAATTCTTTCATCATTATTTTCTGCTGGTGTTTCAATTTACTCAATTCATAAAGAGTGATGTTAGCCCTAGTCTTCTTCATGTCATCAATGATGTTATACTCCATTTCATCCGACACTATCAGTGTTCTTGATGGAGGTGCTTGATCAGATTGGACTGGGCTAAACTGGGTCGCTTTAGCAGTTGTCTTTTTTGTTGCGACCTTATCTTTTGTTGTAGGGCTTGTGCCCTTTTGTTTTGGGGTAGTTTGGGGAGGATCAAGTTGATTTTTGCTTCTCGTGCTAACAGGAAATGCTTCCTGATCCTCTTCTTGTGGGAGGATGAAGTCCCACATTCCTTGTAGTTCTACAACTTCTTCATCGTCGGTCTGCCCTTCAGTGGTATTCTCTTCTTCTTCTTCTTCAGATTCAACGTTTGAGACAACGTTGGGTGGCTTCGTCTCCACGGGAGGGTTTCTTTTAAAAGTCCTGAAAGGCTTTCTTGAAGACGTTTCTGCTACTTGTTTTCTTATATCAATCATCTCATTGGACGTGGCCTTTAATACTTTTTGTAATCCTTCCATATCGAAAGGATCTTTCGTTTGCTTCTTCTTGGTGTCTTCTTTGAAAGAGATCTTCTTAGATTTGCGTTCTTCTATTGCAGATCTCTTTTCTAGGGCAACTACACGTTTTTCTATTGCTAGCGCCTCAGTTAAATTTTCAACTAAGGTTGTCTTGCTTGCCCTATCTACGAAGATAGCCAAGTTAGATGGTAAGGCCGTGATGTACCATTCACATCTTACTTCCTCGCTGGGTTGTGAAGCAGCGGGAATCTTGTTGAGGATCTTATTGAACCGTAAGTTAAAATCTTTAATGGGTTCTCTAGCCTCAGCCTTAAGATTAGATAGGTCATTGATCAATGTCGCCGTGGATCTGTCATCACCAAACTTGGTGAGGAACTGACTTTGAAAAATGTCCCAGCTTGTGATGGATCCGGAAGGTAACGAAAAGTACCCGACCTGGCTGTTCCTTGCATTGTATAAGGGAAAAGCCAGACAACAGCGTCTTCGTTAGTAACTCCGTTGAGATTAACAGAAAGCATGAAGTTATTGATATGTTCTTCGGCTAGCATGTCTGCTTCTGGATTGAATTTAGGCAGCCATTTCTCAGGATGGGCCGGTATAGGGCTCAGGGGTGGAGGCATTAAAACCACCCCAGGATTGTTCCATGGAGACTGGGCCATCGTTGAGCTGCTAGTTAATGGAAGTGTAGAAGATGATCTCTAATGCTGAGAAGAGGGAGATATTATGATCTTCGATGATCGCGGAGGAAGGGTTGCGGAAGATGGATGAGTGATTTGGGGTGAAGATGTGGGTGGCTGACTTCGCGGTGAGGGAGTTGAAATGGACGAGGTAGAAGAAAGAGTCTCTCTGTCAGACTCTGGAAGTGCTTTCCTTGCTCTTTTCCTAGTGGGGAGAGGAATTTCAGTTGGCTGGATGCCAAACTTTTCACTCTTCAATCTGGTCAGGGGATGAGTAGGATTGTACTGCGAAGTCACGTTGCCTTTAGATTTATCAGACCTCTGAGTAAAAATAGAGAATCCCTGGAGTTTACGAATCAAAGTTTGAAGTTCAGGGGGATCAATGATAAGTTGGTCTGATATATTAGGGTGTGTAGCAGCGGTGGATGCCCGAGCGACTTCTAGTTCCGAGTTTAATCATACCGGAGAAGTCGGGGGAGTTGATGAGGGTGATTTGCTCTCAGAATGGTATTTAGATTTCGACTTATGCGCCATTCATAGCTCGTGCCCTCCTTCTAGCGCCAGAAATGTTGAGGGCCCCGAAATCGGGTCGACAACAAGGGGGATACCCACCCGGTCGGGAACCTGGTTGGCGGCTCCTTGCCCGTTTGGAGTAGCGGGTCCGACTGGGGATAATGGGACCAGTTTCCCAATGTGAGGGGTGTGCGTGTGTGTGTAGAGTTTGATGGTATTGATCTAGAGGTATTCTAAGCTAATTTTAATTCTAACTTCTAAAGTAACTCTATGCTATTGTAATCTAATGGAAAAACAATACATCTAGTCTACGCTAACCCAGGGTATTTTCTTCTATTATGCGATCTAAAAAGATTTCGAACAACAGCTGGTAATAAAGATCATTCAGCTATTATAAGAATATAAATCAATAAAGATAAACCATTCTGCATAAAAAGTTAGGCAAAACAGTTGTGAACAGCATATCGCATAATTAGTTATTCATATGTCAAGCACAAATAAATGACTCCACCGAACAGAAGTGCCAAATGGTAATACACACATTCATACATTAACATATAAAGAACTCAGCTGCATATCACTTTAGGAATATAAGCAGAAATTAGTCAAGAGATAAAAGTACCATTTATGACTGATTTCACTAATAAACTTCAAGCAATAACGATTTATTTCTACTTGTTCTAATATCTGCTAAGAGTACAGAAGTGCAACATCAGTAACAGACATTAAAATGCAAACATAAATAAATCTCGATCCATCCATTCATCAAAAACCCCCTCCGAGGGTGCAAAAGTGCATGTTCTGAGGACAAGTTTTTTGACAGATTTCCGGACCCTTCTCCAAATGCCATGAGAAGGGTTAAATACTACTAACTAATTAATCTTAATTACACAAATTTAGGGAACAGCTTCAAATGACCACCCTTTTACTAAAAGCAAATTTATTTCTAAAAATCAAATCTAATTTCTAACCGTTTCTGTATTTGCTCCTTAGTGCTGTAAGCAATGCGCTGTTCGCCCTGAAAGAGTCGGCTGGTTGTTCTTTCCTTTTGTTCGAGCTTGAAAATTAGAAATAACAAGAGCTGGCACCTCTTTCTGACAGACTAGAAGATATTTTCGAAAACCTTTCTCTAGCCGGGTGTATTCGCTGTGCGTATACTTAGTACAACCCAGGTTCCTTTCGAACTGATTTTGCTGTTGCTATTTCGGTTTCCGGTCGCGCGAATGACTCAATGAGTTAGGAGTCGCGCTGTATGGACAATCCCCTGTATCGAGAATTGCTTCCGTTCTTTGTTCCAGGCTTTTCTGGAGTGTCCTCCTTCTTTTGCGTTTCTCTTTCTGTTTTACCAAGTCTGAGCTTCAGGATCTTTTGAAAACATGCTGCTTTTGTGCGCCTTTGACTCTGAGTCTTGGATAGTCTATTTTCATCAGTGCCTGTTGGGTGATACTCTGGAATCCGCGGTTTTGCTGCATGCGGCATCTATTTGCGGAGGCATCTTCTCTCTGTTATCTTATTGGCGCTTTCCCCTTTTCCTTAGATGTTTCCTGCATATAGATTTATATCAGTTGCATGTCTTGCAGTTTATGCAAAGAAGAAGGGAAATGACGAAAAGATTGACATGAAAGCATTAAATTCTAATGAATGCCTAATTCTGACATTCATCATGACTTGACTCTTCGAAAAATGCGATGCAATCATTTCTGGATACTCAAGCATGCGGTCATTAATTTCCCTTAAGGCGCGCGCTCAATTTTGGGTCTACCGCGTATGTCGGAGAATTCTTGCGATGAGTCTTTTCTGCGATTGGTATCGCAGTATCGAGGGTTGCGACGTCATTAAGTGTTATCGCAGATCGCTAAATTTTCGCCTTATCACTCTGTGCTGCTTATGCGACATTGCGACGTGCGACGTCGCATATCGGCCGTCGGCGATTCCTTAGGTTTTCCCCTTTTGAGCGCTTTTAATGCACGCGATGCGATGGGTTCTCGCGTCGCTCTTTTTCAGTGTATTTATGCGCTTTGGGAAAACGCTTCTTTCTACCTTTGCGACGCGATATAGCTCTTAGGGAGTTAATACAAAAAAAATTTTAAACAAAAATATTTTTTTGGATTTTTGGTTAAGGGTCCCCCTTTGTTTGATGTTATTAATAACATTAAACAAAGAGGGGGGTTGTTGGTGACCACAACAGAACAACATATTAACAATGAAGACCACACACAGTGACAAATAATTGAACCCAACTAATAAGTACATACACTCCATAATTTACCCCTATACATAAGAAAACATTAGTAATCATAGGGATATGCAAATCCACCTCAAACCATGAGAACAAGCAAACTTGATTCTCATTGAAAACAACCGAGAATAATACCATTCCTCAATGAGTATTGTTGATACATTCATTATCATTAAAAAACATTGGAATTCATGTGTAGTAAGAAAACAAAGAAGGTACATGTAAGAAACTTATATTATGAAGTGAATGACTAGAAATTAAGGAAGGGACTTCCACTCTCCACCCAACTATAGGTCAACTATACTACAATCTTTCTTGAAGTTGACCACCTCTGAGCCGAATTCAGAGTATGAGGATTAAATTCTTAAGGGAATTTAAAGCAAATTTCAATCAATGGATCACATAAGAATCTACAGACTACCCTACCTCCACCCACTTAGTTTAGGATTATATCCTCCAGTGTCTCCACCTATTCACACAGGAATCCAAAGTACACTAATGTCCATCTGCTAATCCCACAAATGTGAAAAAACATAAATATTTCCCTATGCAAGCCAGGAATCCATAGTATATCATGTTCCACCTACGCCACCTCGCAAGATACACATTATATCAACTTTCCCCTTCAACCATGCTTCCTAGCCTGCTCCATCTCCAATGCTAATGCTTAGCCTAACGTTCTCCTTCTATGCCACAAGTTCTCTTCTAAATCCTTATATTCCTAATCCAACATACAACACCCACAACACTACCCATTTTTATGAAAAATTTCCAATACCCATCACTCCTGATTCTTGTGTTCATTAACTCTTCACATATCACAATGTTGTTTTTGAGCTCATGCAAATGATCCCCACATCCGAATGATCATTTCCTCTCTTTTATTCTTTTCTTATTGGCTCTCTTCTCTAGTGACCCCATCATCGCCCTTGTGTGCTGACCACAGATCACAGCTCACGAGGAAATATACAAGGGGTATGGGTTTGTCCTCCATTCAGAAATCCCATACTCCACCCCCTCGCATTCCATGCAAGCCATTAAAATGTGGCTATAAAGTTGGTGTCCATTTAGTGAATAGTCTTGACTTAACTAATTTCCCAAGTAACTCCTCCTCAAAAATTTGAATCCTTATGCACTCTTCACTACCAGTGATTGTGTTTAAATTTCCACAATATTTACATGAATTACAATTCATAATGATACTTACAAGAGGGATAAGTAATAAGGGTTGTCACAACAAGAAGTCAATACACATAGTCAACTCCACTCCATTGTAACACTCTCCTCCTATATCTACCCAAGTAACTGGCCAATTGGGGTAATCATGTGACAAGAGGCTACTATGATATGATTCAACCTCCTAGGTATCCTTAAGGAAGTGGAATCAACCGAAACCCATCAAATAGACCTTCCACATCAGCAACAACACTCCCAGGAGCCATCCCAACCACACAGGTATCATGCCCCTATGTCCCATTGAGATTTTAAGCTATTAAACCTCTAGACAACCCCATCCTATCAGCATGCCAGCGTCCAGAGACTATTTCCAGCAGATCTGTGCCAGAGTCTGCAGGATTTAAGGCACTTTTCAAGCCCAGAATTACAGCGTCTGCCCAGAACTTGTTGTAACTTATAGAATGCATTAAACATATGATGACAAGACTAATAAACCAAAAAATAAATCCATGAATAGGCCTAACCATCCCCAACCGGGACTGACATTTTTTCATACACTTGGCATAAACACAATCTATAGGTCTAGGATACAAGACAAAGCATAAATGAATGATAAATTATATGAGACTTGACAAGAAGGATCACCTCCCTCTTGCCTTAACTATTTTGACATCAATTAGGTCTTGCATCTGTCATCCTTTCAATTACGAGTAAATAAATGAAATAACCATGACAATAACTAGTCATTTAACCATGCTTATAACCAACATTAAACCATGAAAATAATACTAAGATAAAAACTATTAAATCCACAAGTTAATAAGTACAAAAGAAATAAAACTTATTTTTTATTAAACATAGGGAAATCTGACCACATTCAGGATTTCCATTTACCACTCAACCATAGACATGGCTGAACCAAATATTTCTTTCATCCAGTCACCCCCGTGCCATATTCCAAGCGTGAATGTGGGATATCGTGGATAAACCCATCCAAAAAAAACCAAGGGAATCCAGAGGTTAAACCACCTACACCCTCACCAAACTGAGATCACACCAAACTGGTGTTGCGATCAAAAAACTGAATCGAACTTGGAATTCCATCTGGAATCCATCACTATCCTTGAGGAATTTTTTGTCTCCTTTTCTCTCAAGCTTTACCACAATCCAATCTCATATCACTAGGCCCTAAACCGAACACCTCCCTCAAGCTTTTCTGTGTATCCCGCTAAAATCGGACAAAGGATTCCTAGGCCTTTGGGAATGAACCTTGAGACCACCTCCGCCCCGGATTTCGAAATTCATCTAGCAATTCCAAAGATCAAAACTGAGATCAACATCCCAACACACCATGGCATCCATAAAAAGGCAAGGCTAGGGTAAAAACCATTTCCATAACCCGATAAAACTATCCCACTAATTGCAAGAGAACCATACACCCATATGCAAAGGCATGCATGTCAAAACAAGCTAAGAAATCACACATGCAATATATTACCTACAAGTATTATTGTTGAAGTTGTTTGATCCCACTCTTCCTTTATTGCTCCTTGCTTTCCTTCCTTTCCTTTCACTTAATTTTCCTTCCTTGCTCCAAGGCTAGGGTGCTTGCAATAAAATTATAAGTGTCCAAGAGTGAGAGAGAAAGAGATACTAATGAGAGAGCTCCAAAACTAAACTAACAAAAGGTTACAAACTAATCCTCATAAGCGTTTTTATCAATTAGGCCTCTATTTTCTTCATTTTCCATTATTTTCCTTCAATTTCCTCCTCACATGAAACTTGTGACCTTTCACCTTACTTTTCTTCTATTTTCCTTTATTTTCATAAATAAATGTGCCAAAAATACTTTTTTTCCTTTTTAATTCCTTTTCCTTTGCCAATTTCCTTTAGCCATAAACACATCTAGTGATGCCCACTAAGATATCTTTTCCCAACATTCATCTTGGAAGAAGTGTCCCTTAACCGTGGTTTTATTTTGCCTTTATTAACTTTTATTACGTGAAATTTTAACCAGGGTTGTTACATCCATTTTTAGGCTTGACAAAAATAAAAAACACTAGAAATTAAGTGAGAACAATCCAACAATGGGGAAATACTCGCTGTGAAAAATTATTAGCAATGGTTCTTTCCCAAACATTTCTCTCCAAAACAAAAATTGAACCCCCTGTTCCTATTTTTCACTGTATTTATGGTTGTTTTTGTGTGCCATGATTATGGCCTAGAGGACACTCACACTCCACCTTGCACTACCTTCCTTTGCATGTTTCCCCTTCGATTTATGAGAAGGGAACCCAATCCAAAATTCCACAACCAATGCATTAATGACCAATCTAATTAGAGAAATCCTTTACCTACCATGAGGTTTAGCATTAAATTTTGAATGATATGGGTATGTTAGTGCACACCATAACCCACCCCCTCAAACTCTTGTCTGTGTGCCTTTGCTTACCCTCTTCCCATTTTTTAGTCTATTTATGGTTTTTTTTTGTGCCCTGATTATGACCCAAAGGACACTCACACTCCACCTTGCACTACCTTCCTTTGCATGTTACCCCTTTGATTTACGAGAAGGGAACCTATTCCATAAATCCACAACCAATGCATTAATGACCAATCTAATTAGAGCAATCCTTTACCTACCATGAGGTTTAACATTAAATTTTGAATGAGATGGGTGTGGCAGTTCACACCATAACCCACCCCCTCAAACTATGGCCTGTGTGCATTCCCATCATATATATCTATATATCTACATATTTTTTTAATATTATAATTACGAATTAATTATTAATTACAACACTAAAATTTAATTAATTATTATTTTTAATTAAAACATTAATCCACCATTAATTTACTTCAAACATGAATAGATGCTTACTTTAACTTTAGAACTAATTAGGATATAGAAATATGACTAATATTAAACAAAGCATTCCCACAACTTCACACCATGATCGAAATATGAACGAATTTCACCAATAATGATTTTTATTATATTAAAATAAAGTTTCTAGCCACAATTAAATATTGCACTGAGATGTTGAATTACCCAAAAATATTTATATAGATTATAATTAATGTAGGTGTGTTACAAATCCCATTGCCTTAAAGGACCAATGTCCTTAGTGTTCTTACAAAATTGGAAAAGACAAAAAAACAAAATTTGAGCTTTATGTAAACAACTATTTCACATTCATTACATATCAATAAAAAAGGGTAGAGTGCTTTCATCTAATTTTCACGCTCTCAAGCTTTGTCATTGGGTCCAAAGTGATTCCATTGCACCTTGACCTACTGTATCACTTGAGTAAAGAGCATAGT
Organism: Pinus tabuliformis; assembly: GCA_031772625.1. NCBI lineage: Eukaryota > Viridiplantae > Streptophyta > Pinopsida > Pinales > Pinaceae > Pinus > Pinus tabuliformis. Next base: position 483,035,016 of record CM062809.1, on the reverse strand, counting down.
TTACCTCTGGTCCAGAATACACAAAGGTTCAAGTTGGATCTCTCCCTTGAGATCCACCTGTATCACGTACCAATCAATCACATTATTTTAATCATGCACAAATGTGTTTAGTAAGGGTATGTGGAATACATCATGTGATTTTATGGTGGCAGGAAATGCTAGTCTATAAGCCACTTGTCCCACTTGCTCCAAAATCTTAAATGGTCCACAAAACCTAAGTTCCAACTTAGCACAAGACCCTACTTTCAGTAAGCTCACCTTGGTTTAATTTAGAGATACATGTGATCCCCCACTTGAAATTCTATGTGCATTCTTTGTTGATTTATGTATCTCTTCTATCTATCCTACGTTTCCCTCAACTTTCACTAAATACTAATAAAATATCGTTCCATATATTTTAGCATATCAGGTTTGAGAGTTACCTTGTTTACTGGGTCATCCCAGCTAATGGGTGTATTACACTTCCTTCCATACAAAGCATCAAAGGGGCTCATATTTAATGATTCCTAATAGCCATTGTTGTATGCAAATTCAACTATGGTAATAAATTATCCCCACTTCTTTGGCTCGTGTATAACCCACATTCTTAGCATGTCCTCCAACACCCTGTTCACTCTCTTGGTTTTCCCATCCATCTAAGGATGGTATGCTATATTGATCTGAATTCCAAATAAGTTCCAAATGTAGCAAATAGTGCTTTCCAAAAAATTGATGTAAATTTGGCATCCTGGTTTGAGATTATATTGTTAGGTATGTCATGTGACCTGGATATTACCTTCATGAATATCTATATAATATCAAAGGCCTTGTGGGTGGACTTAATAGGTATAAAGTAAGCTACCATTATTATATTTCCCACCACCACCATGATGGCATCATGTTATCTTGGTATCTTTGGTAGTCCTGTGATGAATTCCATGGATATGACTCCCCACTTCCACTCTAGGATTGGGATTGGTTGTAATAGCTCAACCAAATTCCTACATTCCACCTTAACCTCTTGAAAACCTAGACACTTGGCAATGTACTTCATGACTTCCTTTTTCATACCCAATCAATAAAAAATCTTCTTGATATTGGTAATCATTTTCTAATATCTAGGATTATATGAATATGGTCTTTATGAAACTCATCTAGGATGAGCTTCTTCAAGTTTTCCATGCAGGGTATATAACATTGGTCTTTGAAATTTAGCATCCCATCATTTGTGAATGTGTAGATCTTGCTGAAAGGTCCATCTAGAAACAATTTTGTACATATTGAAAGTGTTCATCCTAGACCAAAGATTCCTTAATATTTTACTTGATTCTAAATGTAACATCCTTGGTTAGAAATCCATGTAATAAAGTTAATAAAGGCAAAATAAGAACAAGGTCATGGGACACGTATTCCAAGTTGAATGTTGGGCAAAACATCCTAGCGAGTGTTCATTTGGTTTACTTTGGCTAAAGGAAATTGGTAAAGGAAAAGGATTTGAAAAGGCAAGAGGCTTTAATTGGCATTTTATTTATGAAAATATTGGAAATTAGGAGAAAAAGAAGGTGAAAGGTCATGTTATCAACCCAAGAAACTCTCCTAGGTTGTAGCTCGAAAATGCTCGGGAACATACAAATTCAACTTATTGTTGCAAATGGATGAATGGAAGGAATGATGCTTGTTCAAGCCATATAACCACTTCTACTTTGTTTAACTCTAGACATGCATGAACACCCCCAAACTACAAGGCTTTAGACCACCAATTGAAGGTGGAGAATATTGACCACACTAGCAGATGCATAAGACCATGTGATGGTCGGCTGCAACCAGTAAAGAAGTCTGCAAATCTAATTCCCTAATGCACAGACAGGATGACAACTCCTCTAATGCCAAACATCAAGAGCTCAGAAATACAACATATCAGGCACAACTTAGAATAGAAGAAGAATGAAAAGTGACCAATCAACAACAAAAGAAGCTTATATTAGCTGAAAATGAAGACGAGATGCTGCAAGTGCCAAAATAGTTACAATCTCCAGAAGTTGAACCTTACATCAAAATAACAACCATCAACCCTGATTACGTCTTGTTTCTTGGTATATATAGAGTTTGAATACAAAGGCACTCAGCCATTCTAAGTATGGAGGGGTCATAATTGACCACCAACTGCATTTAGTTGCCTGATGGAGCTTCTGAGTGTGCTTGCTTGCTGTAGTGGATGAATCTGATCTTTTTCCTGTGCTCTGCTGTCCTCTCGGGTAGTTGGAGTGTCGTATAGGATGAAGCTCCATAACTGTTAAATGTAGCTATCTGTTCGTGCTTCGTCCTTTTCCTCCGCGGCCATACTGTTGGTTAAATATGGTGGTTGGGGAGCAACTACAAACAGTACTGAAAACTAGTCACCTTCGTCCTTCAGGTGCATGGAACGGTCAAGGGACGTGGACTGCATGGTGGATGGACAAGCTAGATGAGGGAGAAAGGTCGGTCGTCAGATCGGGAGGATAGATGGTGGAGATGGCTTGGCAAGGGATATCGAAAGAAGCGGGAGCGGAATGAGCGTGGGCCATTGGATCTTGGCAGAACTGATCAGATGGTGGAGGAGTGATCGGGCGAGTCGCTTTATCAGGCACGACGGGAGTCGTCAGATCGGGTTTTTGGTAATTTTGGGCCTTTACGTATGGCAATGTGCGATTGCGATCAGATCGCATTGCAATATCGCATCGACGGAAGCTGAGGGGTGTGACCTTTATACACATGGATACGACTTGCGATCAGATCGCATCGCAATATCGCATCTGCGGAAGCTGAGGGGTGCGGCCTTTATACACATGGATGTGATTTCTGATAGTGATTAAACCCGAACTTGATAAAGGAATTAATCGTTTTTAGGGCTGCTGAAGGGAGAATGAATGGTGCAAGGGAAGGAGAAAATGACCATTGAGAGTCTCTTTTGAGCATGACCAAGGACCAAGCTCACTTCCTACCTTTAGAAATCAAAGATATGTAGCAGAGCTAACAGGTCACAAGTTTCATGTGAGGAGGAAAATTAAAAAAAAATAATGGAAATTTAAGAAAATAGAGGCCTCATTGATAAAAAGGCTTTTGAGGACCAGTTCATGGCCTTTTTTATAGTTTTGGGGTGGAGTTCTCTCTCTATTGTCTCTACTCTCTCATACTCTCATACACTTAGAGTATTATTTGGAGCACTCTAGCATTGAAGGAAGGAAGGTAGAGGAAGGAAAAGAAGGAAAAGGGAAGAAAGGATCAAGCAAGGGAGAGAAGGATCAAGCATCTACAATGGTATTACTTGCAGGTATCGAGTTGCATGTATGATTTCCTTATTATTTTGAGCATGCATGGTACGTGAACATATGTTTTTTGTTCTCTTCTTATCATTGGCATGGGTTTTTCCAAGTGTAACATTGTTTTTCATCCTTGCCTTGCCATTTCTGGATAGCCATGGTGTCATAGGGTTCTCTTGTTTTGGTTGAGGTGGATTGTCGAATGGATTCAAAGCTTAGCGGGGTGGTCTCATGAGTAGTCACAAGGCCTAGGAATCCCTGGACCAATGAAGGTGGGATTACGGTAAAGCCTTATTGTGTATGACCTCATTAGGCTTAGGAATCCTTAACCAGTGAGTGGCCAGATATGAAGTAAATCCTAGAGGGTGGAGCCTCGTTGGGCCTAGGAATCCTCAACCAATGAATGACGGGATATACAGTAAATACTAGAGGTGGAGATGGAAAAATTCCTCATGGTTTAGGTGGAGAGATCTGAAGGCATCCATGCTTTTTTAGGGCCTAGTGATCCAATGGATTATGGTCAATCCTGGTTGTATTGATGAAGGAATCGGTCCTAGGAATCCCTTGATGGATATATGGTAAATCTCGAGGAAGCCCTAATTTGTTATGTTGTGAGTCCCACATTCATGCTTGGAATATGGCAAGGGTGTGATTGGCTGAAAGACATATTTGGTTCAACCCAATCTATGGTTGGGTGGTTTGAGGAAGTCCCTAGCTTGGTTGGCTTATGAATACATTAATAAGAACTCCTTTTCCTTTGGTATTTCATGTGTAAATGTACTTGTTAATATGTGGTTTTTATGGTTGTCCTCTCTTTGTTATTGTGTTGGTTATATGACAGCTATAAGCATGGTTTATGATAAACTTTGGTAATGGTTGTCATGATGATTTGATTAGTACATGAAACGTGATTGAATATATAACCTAATATATGATAATTTAGTTATTCTGATAAGGCATCACTTATTTTTTTACAATTCTAAGATAATTATGATACCCCTATCCTCATGTCTGTGGTTATGACGTGTAGATAACATGTTTGTGATATATCTGATGAAATTCCTGTCATGGATAGTAGGGTTCAGGTCAAGTCCTTGTACCAATGTTTGCATTAGTAACTTTAATTCATTGTTATTTATCATTTTTGTAAGTTTCATGAAGTTCTAGGTAGAGGCCTAAGACATAGCCCTCAAAATGTGGCACAGAATTCGAGATCGCTAGCTCAGAACTTCCTGAAAAAGGCCACAGTTGCGTGCATGCATTTTTGTAGGAGTGACTAGAGGGTTTTAGTCGCATGCATTGCTTGTCATGGGAGTGAATAGGAGTGTAGCTAAAAAAAATGACAAGTTGTCTCAAGGGTTGGGAACCTGGAAGGGTTGGTTGTCTCTTGAAGGTTCTGTAGCTCCTAAGAATGGTCATATTGGTTTTCATTTGTTGGTTCCACTTCATTAATTGTACATGGGGAGTTGAATCACATCATAGTAACTCTTCATCACATGTTTACTTGAATGGACTAGATAGCTTGGTAAATGTAGGAGGAGGGTTTTATAGAGTGGTATCGGAGTGGGTTCATCACTTGGACTGGACGGGAAGAATGTGCTTGTCATGCATGCATGTACGTTGTATATGTTCTTGATGTTTATGCGTGGTAGTGTTCATTATTACAGTTGCATTGACATGTAGAAGTTGACGATGTGGATTTTGGGATGTGTTTGTCATGAATGCATGTCATTTGTATATGCATTTGCTATGCATGTCAGTGTCTATATGTTGTTATGCATGCATTGTCATGGTTATAGTTATGCATGCTTGTTAGGTCAGGCATGCATCATTGTGGTCATTATGTAGTTTGTGACATCATGATGTTGTTGGTATGTTAAGATGTTGATGCATTGGTTGAGATAGAGCAGGAGATGCAGATCATAAAAGGGAGGTTGCAACACTGGACCTCAGGGTAAGAGCAGATCATCATACATGTTTGTATGGTGGGTATGCAGGTATGCTTGTTAACGATTGTTATAAGAATTAGGGTTATGTACATGCTTGTCATCTTATTGTTGTTATAATTACATGCATGATAGATGCTAGTTGGCCAGTGTGGTCATATGAACATGTGTCAATTAGTCATGCATGACAATACTTATTGTTATATGCATTGTAGTCATACACAAGATGAGTATGTTCATTATAGTTAATATCTTGATGTTATATGTATCGTGCTAATCTGGATTGGCCTATGCATATGGTTATGGTTACGATATTCAGGTATGAGATGATATATTTGTGATATTTTGTTGCACTAATTTGGACTAAGTCATGCAGATGTGATAGCCTCCCTTAAGATACATTCAGGTATAAGTTCGATTATGTCATCTATTTGGTGTTTGAGTGTTTGATTATGTCATCTATTTGGTTTTTGAGTGTTTTTTGTCTACTATGTCATCTATATGTTTTTTGAATGTTTGATTAATTGCATGATATGATTATGTGTCTATAAGATGTCCTTAAGGAATGATCTTGTTTCAAGACATTTATATGGTTTCAAGTAGGTGATAGTTGTAGTAATATGATTAATGACTACTAGTTGATTATGACATGGTTATTAGTCTTGGAAAAGGTTAATTTCAATTAATATACATGATGTTTTGATCCTTCAAACATGTGGCTGACATGTGTGAACAATTATAGGGCAACATGATTGGTATTGGCATGGCAAGGTAATAGTTTATTTGTTTATATAACTATCAGTGGGTGATGTGACAGTACATAGTAAGACTTGATTGTAGCAAGGTAAAAAGGTAAAAGGAAGGAATTAGGTAAGAATTCCTTTGGTAATATTTGGAAACCACAATTCCAAATGAATGACTGTTTGGCATGAATACAGGAAGTCTTCTTAACATTGATTTTTTCTGACATGATGTGGATATGTGTTATATTTATGAACATGTATTTGACAGGCATAACAATTGGTTTCCAATTATGGTCGGATCCATCAAGGAATTGGATTCCCTCAAGAGACGATATATGTATGTGTTCAATTACAAGGCAACGTGCTTGGTACAACAACGTAAGGTAACCAGTGTATTGATATATTTATTCATACACTAACAATTATGTGTTTATGGCAGTATGATACAGGGATTGAATGGGAAAAGGGACCACGAAAACTTGAAGGATCAGGTTGATCTTTCCCTTGGAAGTATTGGGAATCCATGGGGAATAATTCATGGTTTTTGTTGCAAGTTTTGTGCTTTTGGTGCATTGTGATTTTTTTTCACTTGATTTGCAGATTTGTTTATGTCTAGTGTATGGCCATGCCACTTTGTTGTGGTGTTGTATTGTTATTATTTTTCATGGTTTCTTCTTGTTTGTTTCTAGTGCTTTCCTTTTATGTTTTGAGGGCCTTTGGATTTGGTTGGGAAAGAGAAAATTTAATGGAGATGGAAAGAGTTGAATGAAACTCGATAGGAAATGTAAGACCTGGATGAATCTTGATGCATGTATAAGGGTGACTGAAGGAAAGAATATGACAATCAGTTGGATTGGTTGGTTCCATTGGGGTAAATGGACGGTGGCAAGATAGTCATGAGAAAAGTAATAAGAAATATGAAGTAAATGGATCTAATGCTTTAGATTCCTTGACTATGTTATGAATTGTTGTTCTCAAGGTTGTGGATGTTATGCATGGATAAAGGAAGTTTCTTAACCTCGACCTTATGATATTTGGTAATTATGTTGTGATAATGATTATGATAAGTCCATATATGTATATATGAATGTATGTATGTCATTGTTTGATGGGATCATGATTGCTTTATGTTAATTTATATGTGTGTGTGTGTGTGTGTGTGTATGTACATCATTGTCTGACAAGGTTGTCAAGGATCATTTTCGTGAAGGAATGATTGCTTATGCGGGTGAACGGAATGAAGAGGTTCCTAGTTTCATGAGGAATCGAGTGGTAGAGTAGCCTTGACAGATCCATGAGATCAGTATCATGTGGATATGATCTAATATTAGGTGATTGTGCTATGTCTATGCTTATGCTATAGTAGGTAATGCTGATAGATACAACAGTGGAATGAAAGAAGTGTGATTTGCGGCATGTTGGGATAAGAATGGATAGTGGAAAGACACTAGAAGTGAGGTTTCTTGGTAGAGATAGTGTGGTCTATGGGTGTGTAGTACTACTTTGGTGTATGTGTTGTACATTTTGTACTTGTGGTGTTGTGTACATGTGGTATTGCGTGCATGTTCTACATGTGGTGTTGTGTGCATGTTGCATATATAGTGTCATGTGCATGTTGCATATGTGGTATTGTGTATATATGTAATTGTGTGCATGTTGCATATACAGTATTGTGTACATATGTCATTGTGTGCATGTTGCATATGTGGTGTTGTGTACAAGTGGTGTGGTGTGCACGTTATACATATGGTGTTGTGTATATATGGTGTTGAGTACATGTTGTACATGTGGTGTTGTGTACATGTGGTGCTATGCACATGTTTTACATGAGGTGTTGTGTGCATGCGTTGTTGTGTACATGTTTCACACCTGGTGTTGTGCGTGTGTGGTGTCATGTACACATTGTGCAAGTGGTGTTGTGTACACGTTGTGCAGGTGGTGCTATGTACATGTGATTTTGTGTACACATTGTGTAGGTGGTGATATGTGCATGTGGTGTTATATACATGTTGTACAGGTGGTGTCGTGTACATGTGATGATGTGTACATGTTGTGCAGGTGGTGCCATGTACATATGGTAATGTGTACATGTGGTACTAGTGTACATGTGGTATTGTGTGCTTATCGTACATGTTGTGTTGTGTACATGCATTATTATTTATGCTGATTTTGCAGTCGTGGTATCATGACATGTGTATTCATTATGTTGTACTTAGTATACATATACGTATTGTGTTGTGATGTACTCCAGGTGTAGGTGTATGTGTTTTGTTGTACACCAAGTGCAGGTATATGTGTTGTGTTGTACACCAGGTGTAGGTGTTTGTGTTGATTTGTATGTCAAGTGTAGGTGCATGTATTGTGTGGTGTTGTACGTCATGTGTGGGTGTATATTTGTGGTGTACACTATGTGTACATGTATGTGGTTGAAGAGAAGGTAGTGTGTGCTTGCCGAGTGTGGAAACTAATCCGCTGAGTGTAAGGAAAGGATAAGGAACAAAGGTAGAAGCAAAGAATCATCTAAAGGATAAGTATCAATATTTTGGTTTGAGTATTTAATTATTCATGTGATATATGACTCTGATTTATGATGGTTACATGTGATATATGATTTTGATTATGATGGCTCAGTTTTGAGCTAACCAGATGTGATATATTTATACATGATGATTTGATCAAAGAGTTAGTCTGACTTATTGTGACAAGAAGTATATAGGATTGTAGGTGTACCTTATTAATGAGCCATCCATGAGGTATGTTTTGAGTTTATTTCGATTTGTTTTGAATCTAATGGAAATAATGTGCTTGGTAGAGGAAAGCATGAAAATTCTCAGTTGGTTAGTTGAAACTCACTACAAGAATTAGAAGTAGCAACAAAAAGGAATTGGAACAAGAAATAGTATGTTGGTAAAGCACTTTAAGAGCAAGGCCATTGTGGGATAATGATGCCCAATAGTGTCCATTGATTGCCATGAGCCTTTCCATTTCTGGATAGCCATAGTGTGATGGGGTTCTCTTGTTTTGGTTGAGCTCGATTTCTGGATGGATTCGAAGTTGAGCAAGGTGGTCTCAAGAGAAGTCACAAGGCCTAGTAACCCCTAGACCGATGAAGGTGGGATTGCAATAAATCCTAATTATGTATTCACTCGTTAGGACTAGGAATCCTCGACTGATGAATGGTGAGATATACGGTAAATCCTAGAGGGTGGAGCCTTTTCTTGCCTAGGAATCCTTCACTAGTGAATGGGGGTATATACGATAAATCCTAGAAGTGGAGATGGACAAATTCCTCATGTTTTAGGTGGAGAGATCTAGAGGCATCCATGCTTGTTTAGGGCCTAGTGCTCTAGTGGGATTGTGATAAAGCTTGGTTGTATTGATGAAGCTTTCGGGGCTAGGAATCCCTTGGTGGATATATGTTAAAGCCTGAGGAAGCCTTGATTGGTTTTGTTGTGAGTCTCGCATTCATTCTTGCAATATGGCATTAGGGTGATTAGATGAAAGAAACATTTCGTTCAACCCAATCTATGGTCAAGTGGTTTGTGAAAGTCCTTGACTTAGTTGGATTATGCATACATTAATAAGAACTCCTTTTCCTTTGGTATTTCATGTGTAAATGTACTTGTTAATATGTGGTTTTTATGGTTTTTCTATATTTGTTATTTAATTGGTTATATGCATGGTTTATGATACACTTTGGTAATGTATCTCATAATGATTTAATTAGTACATGAACTGTGATTTAAAATAGAACCTAATATATGATAATTCATCTATTGTGACAAGGCATCAATTCTTCTTGACGATTCTCATATAAGTATGAGAGCCCTATGCTCATATTTGTGGTTATGACCTGTAGATTACATGTTTGTTATATGTTTGATGAAATTCCTATCATGTGTAGTAGGGGTTATATCAATTCCTTGTACCAATGTTTGAATTAGTAAATTTAATTCATTTTTATTTATAATTTCTAGAAGTTTCATGAAGTTTCAAGTAGAGGCCTGAGACCTAGCCCTGAAAAGTGGCACAAAATCCAAGGTTGTTGACTTAGAACTTCCTGGAAAAATCCACAGTCGCATGCATGCCTTACTGTGCCAGTGACTGAAGGGTCTCATTCACATGCATGGCTTGTCATGGGAGTGAATGGGGATATAGCTCAGCAAAACAGTAAGTTGTCTCAGGGGTTGGGCACCTGGAAGGGTTGGTTGTCTCCTGAAGGTTCTGTAGCTCCTAAGAAAGGTTATTTTGGTTTTGTTTTCTTGGTTCTTCTTCCTTAATTTTACATGGAGAGTTGAATTACATCATAGTAACTCTTCGTCACGTGTTTACCTTAGTGGAATTCTTAGCTTGGGTAAATGTGGGAGGAGGGTGTTAAACTAAAATCACAAGAACTTATGGTTGCCAAGTGGTTTGCTTGTAAAATTATGTCAAGTGCATCAGCCACAATGTTCTCCTTTCCCTTGTTATACTTGATCTAAAAGTCAAATTCACTAATTATGGCTAACCATCTAGCATTTCTTGTATTCAATTTATTTTGGTCGAATAAATAATTTAGTCCCACATGGTCTGATATCAACAAGAAATTCCACCCGATCAAGTAATCACCACATTTTTAATGCATGAATGATTGTTGCAAGTTCTAAGTCATGGGCGAAATAATTTATTTCATGCTCATTTAACTTGAATCATTGTAATTTACATGTCCCTCCTGCATTACTACTCCTCATAGTCCTTCTTTACAAGCATATGTGCAAACTAGGAATCCTTTCTCTCAATCACTAATTTTTAAGATGGGTGCATATGTGAGAAGATGGTTGAGTTGCTCAAAGTTTGTTGCACACTCTGATGTCTAATGAAACTTTACCCCTTTCCTATATAGATATGTGATTCAATGAGCAATTTTTGAAAATTTCTAGATGGACCTCAAATAACCTTCCAACCCCATAAATGATCTCACTTTCAAGACATTTATGGGAATTGGCCATTCCACGATGGCCTTGATCTTCTCAATGTCCACAACCACTCCTTATTTTGAGATCACATGAACTAAATATTTCGCCTTAATATTAAAGAAATCACACTTACTAAGCTTGGGATATAACTTGTGTTCCCTTAATAAGTATAATGTTTCCTTCAATTTCTCCTTTTGGTCCACTCTAGTTTTTTAGTAGACCAAAATAACATCCACAAATACAAAAAAATGTGTCTAGGTATTGGTTAAGTACATTGTTCATTAACCACATAAACATGGCTAGTGCATTTGTAAGTCTAAATTGCACCACCACAAACATGTAGTGCACATACCTCATTTTGAATGTCTCCTTATGAATGTCTTCATTTTTTATCCTAACTTGGTCAACCTTAAGTCAACTTTTCGAAAACATCGTTACTCCTCTTAACTAGTCAAATAATCCATCAATTCTTAGCAATGGATATTTATTATTTTTTGTTTCTTTTTGCAACTATCAGTAGTCAATGCATAGTCGCAAAGTTCCATCCTTCTTCTTCACAAACAAAATTGGTTCTCCCAAGGGTGACACATTGGGTTTGATATACCCCTTGTCCAAAAAATCCTTTAGTTGCAATTTCAATTCCATCAATTCAGGGGTACTCATGCGTTATAGAGTCTTACAGAGTGGCACCAAACTAGGGATTAGCTTGATCGAGAAACCAATGTCTCTCTTAAGTGGTAACCTTGGTATTTCATTTGGGAATACATCATTGTATTATTGTAAAATGGGATTATTTTCAAGTTTGATTTTGTTGCCCTTTGCTCCATTGTTTACCTAAATCATGAATAGAGTACACCCTTTTAGACTGCACTTATTTTCCTATAATACTAAAATCTCTTTTACCAAACTAGGTTTCTTCTTTCCTTGCTATGTTATTTTCTTTTCTTCATCATCAAGGCATTCCAATGACTTATTCTAATAGTTCACATCGGTCATGTGGGTTGCAAACTATTCCATGCTAATTAATACATCATATGAACCCAATAGAAAGATTTTGAGTTTCGTTATTGTAGCCATCTCGTCCAGTTTTAAGTAGCATGACTCCACTAATTTTTTTACTTTCTTCCTAGCTCCCATGGAAAATTGAACCACCCATGACTTCGTATGTTCTTTCTTCTGCATTGTGCATTGATTTACAACTCTAGGGCTAATATAACTAAGGTTAGATGTTGGATCACTTAAAATTGAAGATGATTAGTTAATATCTTACCTTCCATCTCAATGATTTAGGCCTAATAATATGCTTGTTGATTTTCCAATGTAGCGTAAATCCAAGTCATACTCTATGCCACAACATTCACCATCATTACCTCTTCTATGTTGCATAATATTTTTTAATTCTACTTTTTGTGGTTGAGGTCAATCCCTTCTCATCTAGTTTCCCCCAGAATTCCAACATTGCAGTTTTTTGTGCCCCTTAACTTCTTCTCCTAATGTCTAGGAGTTTTTATCTCTATTAGTGGAATGTGTCCATTGGAATTTACCTTTGGCATAAGCCATGAATTTTACCCTTTTTTATAGGCCCTTTTTCCACATCTGATCAGTGTGCCTCCTAATGGGATCAATCACATCCTATTCCCCCTTCTCAACATCTTGCACAAATCCCTAAGAAAGTACCTTTCATTTCCTAGAGTTTGAGCCCTAAACTGCTTCATCTGAGCCAGTTTGAGGACCAACGGTCCCTGTAAGCCTACTGGGATGCGTTCACCAACAAGTTGCTCCATTGTGGTCGGTGTTGGTCACCAGCAGGTTGCTCCTCTTTGCACTTGTGTTGGTTCTAGAAATCCAGGAGAATGATCAAGATTCCAAAAGCTTCCTCCTCTAGAAGTTCTTAGAACTTGTTACAACTACTTACCTTGGATAAAAAAAATTTAGATCCTATCCATCCCTACATTGGGTTTTTCACCACTTGTCCTTTGATCCTACCCCTCCATCAAAGGTTGATCTCTTACCTTATATCAGTAATTGGATAAGAACTCCTAACTTACCATACTTCTCTATATATTCCCAACCTTCTATGTGGTTGGGGGTTGGATTTTGGAGAGTGATTATGCCCTTTTGTTGTTGTAGTGAGTGGTCATCATTCCATGCATTTATGGTGATTGGAGGTGCATATTTTGATAAGAAAAGGACAAGTCAACAAATTTTAGGAGCTCTTCTGCAAGATCAACTACTACTTATGGTTGTAATCTCATTCCATTTATAGTAATGAAAAGAATTAATTGTTTTCATATATGTGATGTTATTTCACTTATTTCAATACCATGTTGATCTATTGAATGAAGTAATTAGATGATATTGCATAGATATCGTAGTTTCTTGGCTTGTGTTATATGACTGTGTAAGTTCTAATTTTGGCAATCAGAGCTGGGATTGGAGCTTCCAAGCTGAAGAAGAAGTGAAGCATGCTAAGGATTCTGAGAAGGCCTCACTACATCATCTATTTACTTTAAAGAAAAATATTATGTTCATTATCTCTTTGTTGTTTTATGTTAGCCACTAACATAGGGGAGATACTTTTGTCCGCAATCATAAATCTCATATAACAAATTGGTGACTCCACTAGGGAACAGAGCATTCGCTTTGTGGTATCCTTGTCCATTGTGTTTGTTTATCTCCTTGACAGAAATTTGTTGTATCATCCAATTAAGAAAGACCTAGGAGGTGATTTAATTGAACCCTTTTTGCAAAAAAAAAAAATTGTAAACCTCTTTCCCATGCCCAATGTACCCCCTGTGCCTTTTACAGAGTGTTGCACCTCACCCTGGCCCACTCTGTACCAGCGTTGCAATGCACTGGTGCCTCTTCTGCACTAGCATTGGCCCCTTTTTTGCATGAATTTTTCCTTGGTTCTTGAGCCTACCTTTGGTCAGCCCACTTCCAAGTGAACTTCCCTGAGTCTTCAGTGTCTTTTGGTCTCTCTAAAGCCTTCATTTCATTTGCATTTGTGTTTTTTTTCCTTTAGTAAGAATTGGTTTTTATTTTTCTTTTTTCTTATCATTTGGTCGCTTGTAAAATATTTTCGTTTGGTTGCTGGTCGCTTCGATGAATTGTTGTTCTAGTCCTCATTTTGAAAGTGTAATTGAAACAGTAATTTAACATTTGCATCTTAGTTTTCTCCATCTCGAAAATTAAGTGTGGTGAAAAGAAAAAAATTGCATTGGAATTTAGGGTTTTTCATGTGCATTAGTATAGGAACAATTGCATCAGAATGGAAATTGCATCTTGCATCTTTTTTTTTTCATATTGTGTGTTGCATCTTGATTGTTTATTCCCTTCCTTAGCTAGATTTTCATTAAAAGCGAAAGGATTTATATTTTTTCATGTTCGATTTTCATTTTAGGATATTCAGGTGACATTCGTGGTGAGCCCGAAAACTGAAACAGAATCAAAGATAAACAGTAAAATTTATTGAATCAACCTAAGGAGAATTTGTAACATTAATGCAAAATTTTAGAAGTCTAGGCTAGAGGCATGTTCTAGCGCCGTTAAATGTAGGAGTTGTCATTGTTTTCCAACGTTTCATTGCAAGGGTGAAATCTCATTCCACATATGTGAGTGTATAGGACCATACTCCACGTACCTTTGGGTATATTGGTGGTTCTCCACACATGTAAAGTATATGGGAACGCTCTCATCCAACGATTATGTATTAGACAACACTGCTATGGACTACACTCCCACATACCATTCTGTATATTTTGGGAGTCCCCAATAGGTTGCTATCCATTCATAGGTAACTGAGTCTGCCACCTTGTATACTGTGATACATCGAACACAACATTCAAGGAGATTGGTTGTTGTACGTTAAGTCCTTGGTTCGCCAAGGGGTATATTGCAGTTCACGGTTTCTTAGTGATACTTTATGCCTAGATTACCCTATTTTTTATATATTTCTTTTTGTGTTAATAGAACTTATTCCCAACGTGGAAGAACAAAATCCCCCTCCCCATTGTTCACGTAGAATGAAAAATAAGCCTCCACTTCCTTCAAAGGATACTCCTAACCATCGTCCTAGACATAGGAAAACACATACTATTGAATTAGGAACATTGGTAGCTACTTTTGTCCCTCCACCTGATATTGATCAACTAGAATCATATGTCCCTTTAAGTTTTGAACTCGAAATTACATTCATTCCTCTTAGTGACACTAACACAATTGAAACAGAAGTCCCTGAAACTTTGTTACCTGAGGTCATTCAATATGATCTCCGTGAGTCAGAAAATTTGTTTCTTGAGGTTATTGAACCTGAGGAGCCTCAACCATATTTACCTAAGTCTTTGGGACCTTCCTCCTCTCTTCCTATGTCTCATATAGAACTATTATATCTTGGGCCTGACAGCGAACCTCTTCCATACAGACTTCTAAGTATTGAAGATATCCCTCAAGAAGAACCTCATCCTTCTACTCTTTTTCATTTGCAAGGAATTCATTTTTATCAAACCAAGCCTCTTCCACCTCCTCAACCTTAGATACAGTCTCTTTTACCTCATTTTTTAGGCTTACCCACGGATTTCTCAAGACACTTTTCCTTGGGATTGTTAACCATGACTGGAATTTATTCAAACTCCCAGACTATGTCCACCACTATTGTTGATACATCAAGCATCACCTCCTCATATATGTTTGTAACATCACCAAAATCTCATTTATATAGTGGCCCGTCTATCCCACTTGGCTATCAGTCATTATCTGGTACCTTTTCTAATGCGGCTTCTAGTCCTTGGACCTCTCCCATGACATCCAATTTGGAAATAATGTTTGGTACCCACCTTATGAATTCTAGACAGTCTGCTCCTCTTCCTCTATCTACCCTACAATAGAGCAATAGGTTTGTCCCTTATGTTAGTGGGAAAATCTACCCTCAATAGCCCAACCCTCTTTATTTTGGGTACCCTCCATATGGATCACAGTTGCCTCCATCATCCCCTCCTCCCATGGTAGGGGGGGACCTATTGTTGGTATACCTCAATATAGTAATCCTCCTGGTTAAAGTCCTCCTCATCCTGGAATGACTTCTAGTGTACAGCAACCTACTTTACTTGTACAACCTGGTTCATATTGGGATTGATTGTTGAATTCTCAAACTATACCATCTTCATCGCAAATTCCTACCTACATGTCAACACATCAACAAGCTCAAATACATGTCAACCAACCTTTACATCCCATTCCAATGGTATCTGGTTTTCCCCAGATCCTAATTCGTCAACCTGTACAATGCCCCTCACCTTCTCAATCACTTGCACAAGGTACTCCTCAAGTTTCAGTAGGCCAAATTATTAAGAATTTGGTGCAGTCCAAATCAAACCCATACCATGGGGCAATGCAAACCCCGATCAAGAAACAATATGGATCACATCAAGTTCCTTTTCAAGGCTAGAAATTACAAACCCAACCATTCCAGCAGCTTTATCACCATCCTATGAATGGACAAAAGACCCATTTGTATGTTGGCTATCATACCCCTCCATATTCTAGTAAACAGGTTCCTTATTATCAGAACCCTCCTTATCCAAGATTACAAGTGCTTGTTGCCCAAGCTATCCCTTCATATCCAAGTCATCCACCTATGGACTTTAACATGCATTTTCTTTTTGTCGCTACTCTTGAATTACCATATTTAACTTGGCTTACTAGTGACCCCATTGCTCATTCGCCATGGTGGCTGATTATTCCCACTAAGTTACCCGTTGACACATGTCATGGCATATCCTCTATGGTGTTATTCCAATTCACTTAATGATGGTTCCATTCGACTTTGGCTTTTCCAACGAACGCTTACAGGTACCACAACTAAATGGTCTATTGAATTACCTGGAATGTCATTTCATGACTTCAACACTTTAGCCACTACCTTCCTGACACATTTCATTTTCCCATCAGATACGAAACTAGAATGGAGCTCTTGAATAAATTTAAACAATAGGACTCTACTCACATTTCAGATCACATTCATGAGTGGAGATGTCACTACCAGTTGGTCAAGACTTATGTTCCCGATTATTTGTTAGAGGAATGGTTTTTCAAGTCTGTGTTATCTCCCATAACAGAAGATGTGGCCAAAGGTGGAGTCGTGTCTGAAGAGAAAGTTATTTCTCATACTCAATATTTAGATCTAGTCTCTACCCAATCAAGCACACTCTATGATAAGATATCAAATGATCCTAGACCCTCGAATACTATTGCTCCTCCACCTGGTAAAAAATCTCATGTTGTCGATGGCATTATAGGTTCTACAAGTTCGCATTCGGTGAATAAACCATCTAGTATTTTCCTTGCTGATCCCGTGCAAAACCCTCCATCTCATCCTCCTACAGCTTCTGCTTCTAAGATAACTGTCATCTCATCTTATAAAGGCAAGTCTCAAAAACAACCTAGAAGAAAGAAGAAAGGTAAAGCTAAGAAAAAGAAAGATTCCTCACCACGGGATAAATAAACAAATTCATCTTCCGATGAGAGACGAAAGCCTCGATACCCATGTTTTATTTGTAATGAGGATCACTTTACACGTGATTATCTGCACCACGCTGAAGTGAATTAGTTCCTTAAATCATCCACTTATCTTGCTATGCTGACTGACCCATTTCCCAATCAAGAGACCCATAAAGTGGTCCAGGATGCATCTTCCTCTAACACAATTTTTATGCTTTCCTCCTCAAATTTGAAGTCCAATGTCATGGTGGCCACTTGGAATAAGGACTATTGTAATGAACATCCACTGAACAGTCAGACTGCTGATCAGCTTACCAATTCAGCACCACCTTCATCTGATCCTATTCCACCTCTGTTTCGTATGGAATTAACTATCAAGCCTCCAAAGGGTGTTATCCTTAAGTTTGGTTTCAACCCTTGTTCGAGAGCCACTCAAAATTACAATGTAGTTGAATACTTGGCTCAGTATCCTTTTGCTATGTCGACTCTTGAGGTGTTGCAAAATTGCCCCACCCAAAATAATGCCTTATTGTCATCTATCGGATATGTGGATCCATCGGATTTCAACCTAGTGGTTTTCTCTCATGAAATATATACCCCTCAACTTCCGGCTTTGTTATCTTTTATGATCCAGGTCATTGTCCATGGTAATAACATTCATCATTCTATTGTGGACAAGGGAAACTCAACCTACATCATGTTTGTGTCTTGTTGGAAGGCGAATGGTTCACCCCAACTGAGTCAATCGACCACCACATTAAAAGCCTTTGATGGAAGGACATACAAATCTTGTGGAATTTTGAACTCCCTCCAAGTGGAATTAGGGGGAAAATTTGTCTCTGTTGAAGTAGAATTTATCGATGTACCTTTGGATTATAATCTTATACTAGGATGTACATGGGTTTATGCTATGGATACTATCATTTCAACTTACTTACGAATGATCTCCTTTGCCCATAAACGTTGGATCATGGCCATAGATCAACTCACCTTTTTCGCCTCTGATTCCAATGTTACTGGAAGTGTCCCTCTTGTAGGGGAAGCCCTACATTCCTAACAACATGTTGGAGTTGGTTTATTGAAGGATTCATCACTTATGGGAACTTTTTCACTCCCTCCCCCTCCCCTTCCCATATCCTCCACTTCAGTTGCTTATATCAACATGATATCATCATCTACGATCTTGGGCGATCAATGGATTGTACCTGATGAAACTGACATCAAAAATTTTGGTGGCCAAATGTTGCTTAGCCCTGTTGAGTAAGATTATGAAGAAATCTTCTCGCCTTGTGCAGCCCATACTTTTTCTTCGATCAAATGGTTAGATTGATCACTAGATTATGGTTCACCCTCTGATCCTTTCTCGTGTACATTCTCTACTGATGAAAGCATCATGGAGATCCACACCCTGGGATGAAAATCATCATTGTTTCTCCTTCCCATATACTATTGAAGATAATCTCAGTGGTGTGTACCTACCTAGTTTTGTCAAACCCTTTACGAATTTTGTTTCCATTCATGAGATCAACTTTAAAAAGAACCCTTCAAATATAGAATAAACCATTCCTCTCAACATATAGATTAAACCATGAATAATCGAAAATTTATACATTGGAGCATCTTGCCTTTCATTTGAAATCAATATTTATCGAGCCCTTTTTCACGAGTTTAGAGATGTATTTTCCTAGATATGAGGAAATGACAGGTATTGACCCAAATGTCATAGTGCATGAAATCAAGACGTATCTTGATGCCAAACCCATCTGGCAGCGTCTCCTTCCAATCCATCCCAAGAAGGTTGAAGGCATAAAAGCTGAAATCGAAAAGCTTCTTCGAGCTAGTTTTATATACCCCGTTCCTTTAACTGATTGGGTATCAAATGTTGTCCTTGTCATGAAGAAACAGGGCATGATCTGATTATATTTTGATTATCGGGACATAAATCGAGATTTTCCAAAGGACAACTACCCAACCCCATTTATTGACTAGATTGTTTATGACTGCGTTGACTGCAAGATTTATTCTTTTATGGATGGATTCTTGGGCTATAATCAAATCAACATTCTCTCGATGGACCAACCTAAAACCACATTTATATGTCCCTGGGGTACTTTTTCTTATAAAAATCTCCCTTTCAGTTTAAATAACGCAGGGGCCACGTTTCAACGTGTGATGGACTATGCTTTCCATGATATCAAGCACATCATGCAACCCTATTTGGACGATCTCCCTACTCACTCTAAGCATCGGGCTGATCACCCCATGCATTTACATGCCATATTCCTTCGTTGTAGACATTATAAATTTCGACTCAACCTACACAAATGTTTGTTATGTGTTGGGTCTGGTCCACTCCTCGGTTTCATAATTTTGAAACAAGGAATTTGTATTGATCCTTTGAAAGTCTAGGAAATAATTGACTTTCCTTCACCCTCCACTCTTTTTTAGTTACAAAGACTCCAAGGGAAAGCCAACTTACTGAGGAGGTTCATCCCTAACTACACTTAACTGACCAAAGAATTTACGTGCTTACTTAAAAAAATGGATTCCCTTCCATTGGGATGACACTGTGCAAAAAGCATTCGATGCCTTGAAATATGTTCTGGTTTGGGCATCTATCTTACATCCTCCCGACTATCAGCGCGATTATTTCATGTACCTTGCTACCACCATCTCTATTATAGCTATGGTGTTGGTCCAAGAAGACGATATGGGGACTAAACATCCCATTTATTATCTGAGTTGGAACCTCAACGATACTAAGATCTGGTATACTCATGTGGAAAAGTTAGCTTTGGTAGTTGTTCAATCCATCCAGATATTTCACCATTCCATATTTCTTCGCAAAACTATGGTTGTTCTGGATTTCAACCCTATGACATACATATTGTCACATCAAATGCTGGGGGGAAAATACTCTAAGTAGATCATTATTCTCCAAGAGTTCGACCTGGAATTCATCAAGTCCAAGTCGAATAAATCCTTATTTTTTGTTGAGCTAATGTGCAATCTCCCTTCCCTTGATATTGAATCTACATATGAAGATTCCATCCCAGACGAGTCATTCTTCCTAATCTCATCATCTGACCCATGGTATGGAGATTTTCTTATTTATCTCCAGACCCAGAATTTCCATCCTAATACCTCTCGCTCAGAGCAGTGACATATTCGGTACCAATCCTAAAACTATGTGATTATCGGTGACACCCTTTACCGTCATGGTATTGATACAATATTATGGAGGTGCCTCTCTCTTGAGGAGGCCGAGAAAGTCTTGAATGAATACCACTCATGGGGCATGTGGTGGAAATTTATCTGGTTATGCTACCATACAAAAAATCTTATGTGCCAGTTACTTTTGGCCCACCATTTTCTGACATTGTATCCTCCTAGTCCAGAAATGTCAGGCATGCCAGATCTATGATAAACAATATCACGCTTTGCATGCTCCTTTGCATCCCATTGTTTCCTTTGGTCCCTTTGAAAAATGGGGCATTGATTTTATGACATGTAACCCTCACTCAGCTGGGGGCCATGGCTACATTATTATCATTGTTGACTACTTTACTAAGTGGGCCGAAGCGATGCCTACATTCAATAATACCGGTGAAACGGCTGCATACTTTTTCTTCAACCACGTGATTTCTAGGTTATGTGTTCAACAAGAAATAGTAACAGATCATGGGAAGCACTTTTGAAGTCTTATGATGACCAAATTAGCTATCAAATTGGGACTTTCACATGAAAATTCCACTTCCTGTTATCCTTAGGCTAACGGATAAGTTGAGGTGATTAACAAAGTTCTTAAGACTATGCTTCAACATATGATAGGGGTCCACAAATCGGACTGGAACTTGCTTCTCTTTACTGCCTTGTGGGCATATCGAACCTCAATTAAGGCTGCTACTAGATTCACACCCTTCTAGTTGGTGTATTGTCTGGAAACGATCCTACCCTTTGAATGAAAAATTCCATCTTTGAAACTAGTTATCGAACTTCTTCCTACTAATTCCATAGAGGAGGAGTGTCTTTTACATTTAACTCTTTTGGATGAAACTCCACACAATTCCACATTATCCAATGAAGCCCATAAAATACACAACAAAGCGTAAAATGAAAAAAGTTTAAAGCCTAGAATATTCTCAGAAGGAGATCTAGTTCTCTTATATGACCAGAAGGCTGACAAGTTAGGTCGAGGAAAGTTCCAGCCTATGTGGCTAAGCCCATATGTCGTTAAGCATGTCCTTGCAAAAGGGGCTTATGAGTTAGTAGATCTCAATGGAGTTCAATTGGCATAGCCTAGAAATGGGATGTACCTCAAAAAATACTATTCTTGATCCCATGCATGGTACATTGTGTACATACTATCTATAGGTGTGTTGAGTGTGTATGCAATGTATTTTTTAGAGTCTCCCATGGTTTTTTTTATTCTGTTTACTTTTGAATTGCAAATTTCACCTCTCTCAAACCATATATTGGTTATGTCGATGGTGCTAACAGTAGTACTCGGAACTTATCCTCCACAACATGGGCTATCCTTGCTCCAAATGGTGAGCTAGTTGTTGGGTTGTGTTATGTTCTTTCCACGACTAGCCCACGTAGTTAACTGAGGGGTTAGATGGGGGGTGGAGCTCCTCCTTCATTGCGCCGATTGCGTAGCGAGGGGATTCACAAGGGGTTTGAGGGGTGCAAGTAACCCCACTTTACAGGGTCCGGGCAGCGCCTCAGGAAATTTTGTTTTTGGACCCTATGTTAGGTTGGGCGGACCTACCTATGGTTTTGTACATGATTTTCACACATGTTTTTAGACGTGATGGTTTTCGGTCCATGGTATTGGAAGCTTCGGCATGTATAAATATGTATTATAACATTGAAAGGAACATAAAAAAAAGTCAAGCTGGTAGTCCCGATTTTGGGATCCAGGGGAAATCTCTATGTATATGTGTTATGTTCTCGCATTGTTTCTTTTCTGTGTTTTAGAATTTGTATGCAGGTAATTTCTGTACGGGGTTAAAACCTACATTTGGTATCAGCGTTGTTTTTCTTCAAGGGCACGTCTTTGTTGCTGATGGGTTTCACTCAGGCTTGTGGTAGACCCTGTTCACTGGGAGATCTGCAGGATCGATTCTGGCGATGAAAGAAGATGGCGAGCAATGGAAAGACAGAGATTGAGAAATTTAATGGTTAGATTTTTGAGTTGTGGAAACTCAAGATGGAGGATCTGTTGGTGGATAAAGATCAGTGGATCGCGGTAGATCTAGGTACTAAACCAATGGGAGTGTCTGGTGAAGAATGGAAGAAGTTGGATGGGAAGGCAAAGAGCACAATACGATTGTGTGTCTCAGATTCAGTATTGCTAAATGTATAAGGGGGAGCTACGGTGAAGGATTTGTGGGACAAGTTAGGGACTTTTACCAATCTATGTCTCTAGTGAATAAACTGTTCCTACGTAAAAAGCTATATAACCTGAGGATGAAAGATGGAGACTCGGTGGCAGAGCATCTGAATGCATTTAATATTGTGGTAAGTCAGTTAACATCTGTTGCTATTAAAATTTCAGATGAAGATAAGTGCATTAGTTTGTTGTGTTCTCTACCAGATTCGTGGGATAGTCTAGTTATTGCAATAGGTAGCAATGCAACTACCTTGCAGTTTGATGAAATAGTCTCATCCTTGCCGATGGAGGAGGTGAGACGGAAAAATATGGAGAGCCAGAATGGTGATGCCTTGTCTGTACGAGGACAGTCCTAGAACAAAAACAAAAATAAGTCATCGAGTGGGAGATCCAAATATCCAGGAAAACTTGTAAAGGTGGTGTGCTGGAAATGCGAAAAGGAAGGGCACTACAAAAGGGATTGTAAATCTAAAGCTTCGGATAAAGGAAAGGGATCTGATGATGCTCCTTCTACAGAGGTGAAAACCACCTTAGATGAAGGTGGGGATGTGTACTTGGCTTCTTCAAGTACAAATGTAGATCATGAGACATGGTTGATTGACTCAAGTGCATCCTTTCACTTCACTCCCCATAGAGAGTGGTTCTGCGAGTATGAGAAATACAATGGTGGTG
This sequence comes from Pinus tabuliformis, assembly GCA_031772625.1. Classification (NCBI taxonomy): domain Eukaryota; kingdom Viridiplantae; phylum Streptophyta; class Pinopsida; order Pinales; family Pinaceae; genus Pinus; species Pinus tabuliformis. Next base: position 483,011,529 of record CM062809.1, on the reverse strand, counting down.
ATGTCTTCTTAGGGGATGATAGGAAGGCTAGAAACGTTGGTCGCAGAAAAGTAAAGTTGAAGGTGTAAGGTGGAAGGGTTAGAACACTTCTAGGTGTTATGCATATTCCTGTATTGGCCAGAAATCTGATTTCTGTAAGCAAGTTGGATGATGCAGGTGTAAAAACAATGTTCGAGAAGGATACCTGCAACATTGTTATCGGGAAAACTAGTGTCCATTCAGAGTTGCTAGTCCCACTAAGATGGGTAGCTATCTTAGAAAAAAACAAACTAAAGTTACTTGTATTTTCCTTTATGAGAGATAGATGAGAGAGAAGCAGAGAGTACCTTTAGTCTTTCACTAGTCTCCTTGCTTGTTTCCTCTCTCCCTTGATATAGCTTTCACCACTTCTTTCTCGCTTGTCCCACTTCAAAGAACACCTGTAGAGTCAAGGCAGCAAAATACCATCAAAGCATAGAGATCTATAACCATAAATAATGTAGGATTAGATATACATTAACCATATAGATGCATATACAAATACAAGATTCAGAGATATACAAGCATATGGAGGAAAACTCAAATAGATTTATTGATAGAAGTAGTAGAAGAGAGGATTAAAACCAGGCTGTCTGATCCAACATCATCCTCCCAGCATGAAAACCCTCTTCACCTCATACAAAGCAAGATCACCCAACAATGTCTTCAAAGAGAAACCAACAACACTTCCTTGAAAATTACAAAATTCCAGCCTTTGGATCTCTTGGATGAGGGATCCATATATAGATGTTTTCAGAAGAGTGAGTCAGCTTTTGGGATTTTTATTAGTGTCATTTCACTGATAGTTCTTGGTTCCGCTTGGAGATTTTAGATATCTTACTCATCCCTGGGCGAATTCAGAGAGGCAAGTGTCTTATGAGCAGTTTCTAGAAGATTCTCTGGGTTTCCACCTAGCACACTGCTTCTGCCATTTGTCTGCTCTCGCTCATCGCACCCTAGAGAAGGGATTTCGAGTATGCATCTCACCTCCCATGTGTAATAGGTGAGATGCATCGCACCCTATGCATGGAACAGTCTGTATGGTCCTGTTTTGACCAGTTCTGAGTAGTTTTTCATGGAGAACTTCTGGGAAATGATATAATCAATTGACCTTGATCCTTTAGGGTATGAAACAACAATTTTAGGGGTTTTAGAGCCCTTGGTTTATTGACATATGTGATTGGGGTTGCAGTGCCCAAATATGTCTATAACAGTTGCCCCCTAAAGCATGCGGTCGTAAATCTTTTGATGTCGGGTGAAATGCTTTATAATGAGGATCTGAGGTTTTTCGAAATGGAAGGTGACCTATAATAAGATACAATACAATACGTTATCTTCACAATATTTTCATGATCTAGCTGAGGCGAGCATTCCCATGCTCAGCTTTATAAATTCATATTTATGTACATAAGATAGACAATCGTCTATGTGGCAGAATGATGATTCTGGTAGAGCCATCATCCTTTAGTTGGATGATTATCTATGCAGCTGTGATGTACATTTGATATCTTTATTTTCCTAAATATATCACAGCTCTGATGGATAAAACTAGATTCTGGGTCTTCAGAACTCGTTCAATCTTCACCCAAAGTACAAGTCGATCCATGTGAAAAGATGTTCTGATGTCGAACATGGAAAGACATCGCTTGATTACCAGCCAATGATGTAAGCTGTTAACAGGCATGAGAGGAATCACCGATAATGATGATGACCCTCAAGGTACCACAGTACAATTCACGTGGTGTGAATACATGAGTTGATGTTGAACACCACGTAAAATCTTTCGTTCGAAGGCCATTGATGTAAACCTATCGCCGGAAGTGAGAAACTTGCCATTGAGGTATGTAAGCTTCAAAGTACTAAAAGGGTTGTTCCTAAGTCAACTTCTTGGATAATGAGCTGATGTCAACAAGAAGCGACCCATTGTAGGAGGGCCTTAATGAATCCAACATCTATGAAATGGAACGAAGCAAATGATTTTTTGGATGTGAAAATGATATGATGATATAAGGTTCGGAGTGGCGGTCATGAAAAATGGAGAGTGAAGGTATTGCAGTGGATGAGGTGTTAACTAGGTTGGTGAATTATCTGAGCGACTTCTCTTGAACATACTGGCGACACTGAAATGGATTGGTAGTGTTAACCCCAAGGTGGATGGTACGGCAGACCAATGGCGATATGACTGGTGAATGGAATAACCCAACCCGACTCAATCATGGTGACGGAGTGAAAGTGTTATGTTCAAGAGCGACCTGCTACCAATGAAGCTATTCAAGTTTTCTTCCCTTTTTCCCTAGTCATTGTTGACTAGTACCTCTTTATTTTTGTCAAGCTTGAGGAGGATAACATATGCTTGTTCTATAATTTTCCCTTCGGGCAAACTTGTCGCTATGTTTTAGCGAGCCCAGCGACAGTGAAACTCACTCTTGTCTGCATAGACAAGTTTGTCGCTATTGTTTTAACGAGTTTAACGACAAAGATAACTCGGTCCTTTTCAATTTTCTAAAGTCTAAAAAGAGACAGAAAGGAAACTCCAGTAGTCCTTTTTTCGTAGTATAATCCCTTAAGTCCGAAAAAGTATAAAATAATACGAAAGGGATGACTTTTCCGATCACTTTAGCGAGCCAAAAAAAGACAAGCGCTCGATCTTTTTGTGTAATGATCCCTCAGGTCCAAAAATATTAAAATATATAGGAGGGATGGCACTTCTAATCACTTTAACGAGCTGGAGAGGCCAATTGCTCGGCAATATTTTCATATTTTACGAGTCTAAAAAGAGCTTAAAGGAGACTCGTTTTTTGAGGAACGAGTGATGTTTTTGGATAGCAACTGGTTCCAGGTAAGGTTTGGAACTTTTCAATCACGACAGTGTAAAGAAGGTGGCTAATAGAATCACTCATCACAGCTGTTCCTCAAAAGGGTAAACAATCAAGTGGAGGTGAATGATCGGCTAAAAAAGAGTGGAGGTGATGGTAAGAACATGACCAAGGTTCAAAAGCTGATAGCTATGCAATCACAAAGGTTATTTATCGAAGGTGGGTTCATTTTTTAATGAGCTTGAACTCTGGGGGAACATATGCTCATTGCTAGGTTTATTTTTTAACAAGCTTGAACTTCGCGTAAACCTGCTCGTGGCCTGGTTCATTTTTTAATGAGCTTGAACCATGCGACAACATATGCTCAGATTCAGTTTCATGTTTACACAAGCTTGAAATGAAAAACTATGCTTGTTATAAGTTCGCATGCCCCCAGCATAATGATGCAAATCGAGGTGCATGCCCCCCAAGCTTCATTGCATTCAACGAGGTGGATGGAATGAAGGTTCACTTTCGAGATTTTTGAAAGACTCGACTTGGATTTTACGAGATCATAATCAAAGACTCGATTTGGAAAGGGAGTTGTTTCATTTTTTAATGAGGTTGACACAGTAAAAGAACTATCCTCATGCGACCTTTGATCACAACTCATAAGGGGTCATGAAGGAAAGATTTTGTTCCAATGCCCCCAGTACATAATTTACAATATCACTGAATTGATCATCAGATGATGTAGGTATGGTAGGGCTTGGAAGCAATACCTCACGATGATCCACACTATCAAAATGGTTAGAGTTCTTCTTGATCTTTGATGATGTAGAAGATATCATATGATAGGTTTCCACTGTGGCCACTTTCGCCAGATTACTCGGAGGCGAAAGGGAAAAAGCACCCATTAAGGAAGGGTCTTTTAGGATACCTACTCCAATATTTTGAAGTGATTGAGAACTTCCATGGATCAATGGAATGCTTCCAGTACCTTGCGAACTATTGGGGAAAAAGGTTAGTTGGTCAATGATTGTAATTTTACCTTGGAAGGGAAATGCAATATTTCTAAAATATGTTGACACAACAACAGCCATAGTATAAATCCAGGGCCTACCTAGTAGGATATTATAGTCAAGGTTTCCATCAATGACCTCGACTTCAATTTCTACTGTCTTGCCCCCCAGTTCAACTTGCAAGTTACTTAATATCCCATACGGCATGTATGTTCTTCCATCAAACGTTTTTAATGTCGTTGATGATCGTGACAAGGGTGGAGAGCCTAAATTTTTCCAGCAACTCATTGACATAATACAGGTAGATGCCTCCTCATCAATGATTATTCGATGAACGGTTTTGTTGAGGGGTTTTACCTGTATGAGGAAAGGGAGCTGGGCCGGTAACTGAGGTTTTTATCCTGTATGATTAAAGGCCACTAGATTGGAATCCGCTGTATTAATCCCACCTATCGCTGATAACAAAGCCTGCTTTGGGAGGGGCAATTCTATAGTACTTCAAGTGTCGACATAGCGGATGGTGATTGGGCCAGATCCTCCACTATATTATAATTCTGTGTTGCTCGAGCATGAGGATTGAACGTCAATTTATGTACTACTCCCTTAGGCGGTTTTATTGTTAATTCATGAATGATTGATGGGACAACTTTTGGTGAAGTTGTTGTCGAACTACTGGGTTGATTTGTAGCCTTGCCTTTCAACAAATGTGGATTTCCATAATATTTATTCCTTGTTGATATCAAAGCATCATTTTGTTGTTTTGAGATGGATAACATAAGTAGTTGGGATGGGGAAGCACGATCACTAGCAACTAGGTTTATTTCTGGGCTCGGAAACGGATTAGTCAACACTGCTGGGGTCTTTGAAGTTTTTAAAAATTTCATAACCTTAGCTTTATGTGGACAATCTTTCGTGAAATGCTCATTGTCACATATGTAACATGGATAACGAGGTTTCTTTTTCCCATTAGGATTTTCAGAAGATTTTTCAGGAGGTGAATTTTCTTGTTTCTTCTTAATGTTTTTCCCTTTCTTCTTGCCCCCTGGTTGCTTTTGATTTTTGCCCTTATCAGTTGACATGGCATTTACCTCCGAGGCAAGAGGTTCTTCATCTACTTTTTGACTAGAAACCACATAGGCTTTCTTAGATGTAGCCTTTGCAGTTTTCATGCTTGTCATACCTATCACGGCATTGCCGGCTTGAGAGTCCTTGTTTGATTTAGGAGGAGGAGGAACGGAAAATTCAGGTCTAGGAGCGTCAGGAATTTTGTCGTAGAGTGTGCCAGACTGAGTATAGATCAGATCTAAATATTTCGCATGAGCAATGACTTGCTCTTTGGTGAAAACTCCTCCCTTAGCCACATCCTCCATAATAGAGGGTAACAATGACTTAATAAACCATTCAGCTAGCAGCTAATCAAGAACATATGTTTTTACCATTTGACGACGACGTCGCCACTCATGAATATGATCAGATATGTGAGTGGATGTCATCTGCTTAAAATTGGTAAGAAGCTCCATTCCTGTTTCGTACCTTATTGGTAATTGAAAATGGGTTAAAAAGGTGGTGGCAAGGGCACTAAAGTTATCGAATGAAGCTCTAGGCAATTCGATGTACCATTTCACTACCAGACCTGTTAATGTTCGCTGGAAAAAGTGAAGCCTAATCGAATCATCATTCAAGGTGTTGGATGAACACCACAAATGGAAAGTCATCACATGATTCAACGGATCTTCATTCAGATTTCCATTGAATTTAGGAATATCAGAGGGAAGTTTATGAGGAATCGCAGGCCACCAAGGGGCATAAGCAATTAGATCATTTGTCAACTGGTTTAGATCTGGTAATTCTAGAGTTGCCACAAAAGGAAACTGTTGATTCAGGTTAGGCGAAGCATACCTAGGATAAGATGGAATCGCCTGAGCAGTAGGTCTTTGAATACTAGCATAATGTATTTGATGCTGGTAACATTGATAAGGTTGATGGGCATAACCATTATAGTATGGTTGTTGATAACCGCTTTGGAAATGTGATTGCCTATTACTTACAAAGACTTGTTGCTCAGGTCCTTGGTATGATTGCTAGAATTGTAGTTGTTGGTATTGAACCAGCCATGGTTATTGGACCATTTTCTGTTGTCCAATACTGGATGATTGACTAAGATGAGGAGTCATAGTACCTGTTTGAGCCTGAGTCGCTCCAGATAAGGAGGCACTAACCTGAGGTTGTGATTGAATCATTGAGATGAGACGCTGTTGTATTACAACCTGAGAAACTTGAGGTTGACAAACAACAGGTAGCGCTTGTACTTGCGATACATCATAATAGTAGGTGTAGTGGGAATATTCGACACGGGATGGACTGGTTGCATTGAATATACAACCCTTGGTTGTTGAGGCATTATTGGTACGCAACTGCTGGATGTAATTCCAATTTGACGTGAACCTTGTTGTAAACTCTCATATGGTTGTTCTCCAGGAGGGAACAATGAAAAGGCATACTGCCCCCCATATGGTTGCAATCCGGTACTTAAAGGGTAGATTGGCCTTTGAAGACACATCAGATTGACTTGTTGAGTTTCAACATAAGAAATACCAGATGAGAATCTGGATGAAGAAATAGGAACTGACCATGTCGTCGAAACAGTCCCTGATTGGACTCCGACTTGTTCTTGATAACTTGCTGGGACAGATGGTATACTAGCAATCATCGTAGGAATGGCAGCAGGAAGCTCCACCATAGCTGTGTCTGTTGACACAGTCCTAGATGTTGAAGGTTGTTCAGACATGTTTAGTCTATCCAAAAGATTTCCTAGCGATTCGACAGGAACTTGCGATGAAAAAGAACTAACTTCTGTAGTAGAAGGATGTAAGTGGATCCCAGTTCCAAAATGCACTGGAGTACTAGGTGGAAGATCCTCCACTATCTCTTCTATAGCAATCAATCCAGGTGGAAGAGGTAGACCGTCAGGTCCGTAAAATATTTCTGGTGTCGAAGAAGGTATAGACTCTGCAACGACAGATGTTGGAGGGGTGACACCTTCCGAATTAGCCCTAGATGGAACTGGTTAAGGAATAGAAGTGTTTACCATTACACTAGGATCAGTTCTAATCTCCTATTGTAACTGCAGAACTTCTTCAGTAGAGGCAGGGGTACCAGAAATAATTCGAGTAAATATAGTCTCTGACGATGTTGAAACACAAGTTTCAAATAAATCAGGTGTATTGGACTCAGTTAAACGAGAACTCTTTGCTCGGGATGGTTTCCTTTCCGAAGTCAAATATGGTTGACTCGTTAGTCTCCACGAATGACAAGGTTTTGATTGACTTTCTTCCACAATTGCGGATTACTTGATCAACTCAAAATAAAAGGGGAAAATGTTATTCCGGATTAAATGAATTTTATGACGCTTTGACACAACTTGCTTTTTCAATTTTTAAGAGTCGAGAAAAAGTTAAAGATGACTCTAGTCGCTTTCTATTTTTAATGAGCCTGAAGTGACAAGTTCTTAGATGGACATATTCTTTTAAGGAGTCTGAAAAGGAACGAAAGTGACTACTCTAGAAATCTAGACAGAGGGATTACCAAACTAATTGCAAAACTGTAGAATACTTTTTACGGTACAGCAGTCAATCTTCCCGAATGCTGTGTTCAGTGCATTGCAATCGATAGGGCAGCAAACACAGCTTCCTAAGGATGAAGGATGTAGCCTATTATGGTATCCCAATATATACTCGACGGTACGTGGGAGCACAAGTCCGTACTGGCACTTGTCGTCTCAAAGAGGAGGAATCACCCAACCTACAATGAAAGCGATAAGATAAGTGCATCAGTTTGTTTTGTTCTCTACCAGATTCGTGGGATAGTCTCGTTATTGCAATAGGTAGCAATGCAACTGCCTTGCAATTTGATGAAATAGTCTCATCCTTGCCGACGAAGGAGATGAGACGGAAAAATATGGAGAGCCAGAATGGTGATGCCTTGTTTGTACGAGGACGGTCCTAGAAAATAAACAAAAATAAGTCATAGAGTGGGAGATCTAAATATCCAGGAAAACTTGTAAAGGTGGTGTGCTGGAAATGCGAAAAGGAAGGGCACTACAAAAGGGATTGTAAATTTAAAGCTTCCAATAAAGGAAAGGGATCTGATGATGCTCCTTCTGCAGAGGCGAAAACCACCTTAGATGAAGGTGGGGATGTGTACTTGGCCTCTTCAAGTACAAATGTAGATCATGAAGCATGGTTGATTAACTCAAGCACATCCTTTCACTTCACTTCCCATAGAGAGTGGTTCTACGAGTATGAGAAATACGATGGTGGTGATGTCTTCTTAGGGGATGATAGGAAGGCTAGAATCATTGGTCGCAGAAAAGTAAAGTTGAAGTTGCAAGGTGGAAGGGTTAGAGCACTTCCGGATGTTCTGCATATTCCTGCATTGTCCAGAAATCTGATTTCTATAAGAAAGTTGGATGATGCAGGTGTAAAAACAGTGTTCGAGAAGGATACCTGCAACATTGTTATCAGGAAAACTAGTGTCCATTCAGAGCTGCTAGTCCCACTAAGACGGGTAGCTATCTTAGAAACAAACAAACTAAAGTTACTTGTTTTTTCCTTTATGAGAGATAGATGAGAGAGAAGCAGAGAGTACCAACCTCAGTCTTTCGCTAGTCTCCTTGCTTGTTTCCTCTCTCCCTTGATAGAGCTTTCGCCACTCCTTTCTCGCTTGTCCCGCTTCAAAGAACACATGTAGAGTCAAGGCAGAAAACTACCATCAAAGCATAGAGATCTATAACCATAGATAATGTAGGATCAGATATACATTAACCATATAGATGCATATACACATACAAGATTCAGAGATATACAAGCATATGGAGGAAAACTCAAATAACTTTATTGATAGAAGTAGTAGAAGAGAGGATTACAACCAGGCTGTCTGATCCAGCATCTTCCTCCCAGCGTGAAAGCCCTCTTCACCTCATACAAAGCAAGATCACCCAACAATGTCTTCAAAGAGAAACCAACAACACTTCCTTGCAAATTAAAAAATTCCAGCCTTTGGATCTCTTGGATGAGGGATCCATATATAGATGTTTTCAGGAGAGTGAGTCAGCTTTTGAGATTTTGATTAGTATCATTTCGCTGATATTTCTTGGTTCCACTTGGAGATTTTAGATCTCTTACTCATCCCTGGGCGAATTCAGAGAGGCAAGTGTCATATGAGCAATTTCTAGAAGATTCTCTGGGTTTCCACCTAGCACACTGCTTCTGCCATTTGTCTGCTCTCACTCATCGCACCCTACATAAGGGATTTCCAGTATGCATCGCACCCCCCGTGTGTAATAGGTGAGATGCATCACACCCTATGCATGGAGTAGTCTGTATGGTCCTGTTTTGACCAGTTCTGAGTAGTTTTTCATGGAGAACTTATGGGAAATGATGTAATCAGTTTACCTTGATCCTTTAGGGTATGAAAAAACACTTTTAGGGGTTTGAGAGCCCTTGGTTTACTAACATATGTGATTGGGGTTGCAGTGCCCAAATATGTCTATAAGAAAGATGGTTCGGGGAGCACTAGTATTGATGCGGGGAGTTCGGACTGGAACTCTGTACAAGCTGCAAGGTAGCACTATTGTTGATGGGTGCAACAGTTCTGTGGTTCCTGAAAGTGGAGCAGAAAATATAGTGGTCTCTACAGAGAAGACCATGCTATGGCATCAAAGGCTTGGACATATTGGAAAGAAGGGCCTTCAAATACTTCATGGTAAAGGTATGGTAGAAGGTATGAGTAATAGCTCTGTGGATTTTGATTTCTGTGAAAATTGTGTGTATGGGAAGCAGAATCAAGTGAGTTTCCCCTTTGGTGGTAAGAGGGAGAAACATATATTAGAGCTTGTGCATAGTGATGTGTTTGGACCTGTGAAGGTTCCATCACTAGGTATGTCTGTGTATTATGTATCATTTGTAGATGACTTCTCAAGGAGTACATGGGTATATTTCCTTAAGAATAAATCTAAAGTCTTTGACAGGTTTAAAGAATTCAAGGCTCTGGTGTAAAACCAAGCAGAGAAGAAGATAAAGGTGTTGAGGACAGATAACAGTGGAGAGTTTTGCAGTAAGGAATTTGAAGAATTCTGTAAGAAGTGTGGTATAGCACGACAGAAGACTACTCCATATACACCTCAGCAAAATGGAGTTGCAGAAAGAATGAACAAGACGTTGATGGAAAGGGCAAGAAGCATGCTCAGTGGTGCTGGGTTAGGACAGGAATTCTAGGCAGAGGCGGTGGAGACAACATGTTACCTGGTCAATAGATCACCTTCATTAGTGTTGGAGGATAAAACTCCACAAGAGGTATGGACTGGTAAGAAACCCTCTCTTTCACATTTGAGGGTATTTGGATGTGATGCATATGTATATGTTCCAAAGGAGAAACAAACTAAGTTGGATAGTAAATCTGAAAGGTGCATCTTTATTGGGTATAAGGATGGTTTAAAAGGTTATAAGCTTTGGAACCCAGTAACAAGGAAGGTTGTGTACAACCGAGATGTGGTGCTCAAAGAGGTGAAAGATGTTATTAAACATGGATTCCAACCAAAGGAACTTGAGAAGACAGAGTTTGAGCTAAAGGAGGAAGAATTAGACTCTACAACAGAGGAGGAATCAAAAGATGAAGAGCCACAAAGTTCAGGTGTGAGAAAATTAGTTTGAGAAAGAAGGCAGCCAGAAAGGTATGGTCCATCTGCTTTCTGTTCAAAGTTTTCTTTATCTATTACTGATGATGATCCTAGAACTGTGAAAAGGATGGAAAACTCTGGAAAGAGGCCATGGTTGATGAAATGGCATCTTTTCACAAAAATGAGGCTTGGGATCTAGTGGAGTTGCCAGCTGGAAGGAAACCCATTGGCAGCAAATGGGTGTTCAAGAAGAAGACAAATGCAGAAGGAAAGGTGGAGAAATACAAAGCTTGGTTGGTAGCAAAAGGTTATTCCCAAGTTTCGGGAATTGGTTTTGGTGATATTTTTTCTCCTATTTCCAAGGTAGCTTCTATTAGATTACTTTTACCTGTTGTTGTTGCTTTTGATTTTGAGGTAGAAAAGATGGATATGAAGAAAACATTTCTTCACGGGGATCTGGAAGAGGAGATCTACATGAAGCAACCTGAAGGCTTTGTGGTGAAGGGGAAGAAAGAACTGGTATGCAAGTTAAAGAAGTCTCTATATGGGTTAAAATAGTCACCAAGGATGTGGTATCAGAAATTTGATACATTTATATGGGGACTTGGTTTCACCAGAAGCAAAGTAGATCACTGTGTGTATTTTAAATTAATTGGTGACCATGTTATTTATCTGGTCTTGTATGTGGATGATATGTTGCTGGTTGGAAATGACAGAAATTATCCAGGATTTGAAGACCCATTGGTCCTCCAAATTCGACATGAAAGATCTTGGTGATGCAAACTATATTTTGGGCATGGAAATTAAAAGAGATCAGACAAAGAGGAAGCTTTGGTTAAACTATAGGAAGTATGTTGAGACAATATTGCAGAGGTTTAATATGCAGGGTAGTAAACCGGTGAAGGTTCGTATTCCTATAGGTGTAAAGTTATCTGCTGAACAGTGTCCCAAGACACAAGAAGAGGAAGAGGACATGTCCCATGTTCCATATGCAAGTGCAGTTGGTAGCTTGATGTATGCAATGGTCTGTACTAGACTAGACATTTCACATGCAGTAGGAGTATCGAGCACGTTCATGTGAAAACTAGGGAAAGAGCACTGGAAAACAGTGAAGTGGGTTTTCAGGTATTTGCATGGGACTAGTGATTATGGTTTGTGCTACCAAGGAAGCCTAGGATTGGACATAGTGTTGGATATTCGTGGCTTTGTTGATTCAGACTGGGCTAGAGATATGGATCAGAAAAGATCTACAAGTGGGTATGTGTTTAACCTATTTGGAGATGCAGTCAGTTGGATGAGTAAGAAACAATCTGTAGTGGCACTATCAACTACAGAGGCAAAATACATGGTAGCCACTCATGCAAGCAAGGAAGCTGTTTGGTTACAGAGATTGTGTTTGAATATTGGGTTAGTACACGGAGCTATAAGGATAGACTGTGACAACGAAAGTGCAATTTTCTTGGAAAAGAACCCTGCATATCATTCAAGGACAAAGAACATTTATGTTCAGTATCACTTTGTGATGGATATGATAGAAGACAGAAAGCTGTTGCTGGTAAAGGTGGACACTTTGAAGAATATTGCAGATGCATTGACAAAATTTGTGAGCTATGAGAATTTCTCTTGACGTAGAGAAACAATGGGCATTGCAGGGCTGGATAAATGACTAATCTCTCTTGTGGCCCCCTGTGGAAAGAAAACAACAAGTGGGAGAATGATGGGTTGTGTTATATTCTTTCCATGACTAGCCCACGTAGTTCACCGTGGGGTTAAAGGGGGGGCGAAGCCCCCCCTTCGTTGCGCTGATTGTGTAGCGAGGGGAGTCACAGGGGGTTTGAGGGGTGCAGGTAACGCCACTTTATGGGGTTCGGGGTAGCGCCCTAGAAAATTTTGGTTTTGGACCCTATGTTAGGTTGGGCGGACCTACCTATGGTTTTTTGCATCATTTTTGCACATGTTTTTGGACGCGATGGTTTTCGGTCCATGGTTTTGGACGTGATGGTTTTCGGTCCATGGTATTGGATGCTTCGGCATGTATAAATATGTATTATAACTTTGAAAGGAACATAATAAAAAATCAAGCTGGTAGTCTCGGTTTTGGGATCCAGGAGAAAATCTCTATGTATATGTGTTTTATGTGTTATGCTCTTGCATTGTTTATTTTATTTGTTTTAGAATTCGTATGCAAGTAATTTCTGTATGGGGTTAGAGCCTACACTAGTGAGTATGCAAGGGATTTTCATTGGTCACCCAAATAACAACATTGCTGAATATAGTGCAGTGGTTGAGCTACTTTCTGATGCTATTTCACATGGTATCCATCATATAGTCATCAAGCTTGACTCACATCTCATAGTACTATAACTCACGAATATCTATTCAATGAGAAATCCTACCATCCTTTGCATGGTTTTGAGAGTGTTAGCTTGATGGGCCTTAACCCAGGTTCAACATTAATTAACCAAGAAAATCCCTACATTAGTGACCCTTTTGGCATCAATCCGCAGAGCACAAACTGAAGTCTCACCCGAAGTAGTATAGGGGGATGCAGGAACCAAGTTTCCTCACCCAGAGATGGTAGTGATGTCATTTTATACCCTAAATCCTCCTTCATGCAGATCAATAAGCCTTTTAGGGCTTATCGATATACTCCTCTTAGTTGTCCTCTAAACCTCCGCTAAGGTCTATGACTGTCCTTTGCATACCCTAGATAGGCGGATCAGACACTTACAAACCTCTATAACTATTCTTACTTCTGTATTTACCCAGATTAGCTTAAGTATCTGGTAACTTCAACAAGAATTAAGATGATTTTTGCGTAAATAGATATTCTTACTTGCATTCGTATAACAAAATGTATGGATTCACGCATCAATACAACATTAAAACAGAAATCTAGTATTCATCATAACATAATCATATGCATTTATAATAGAAGTAAAATAGATCATACACAAATAATCCTGGAATAATTCTCTTTATTGATGCTTCAGATCTTCTTTCGAGAATCTGATCGCTCTGTGCACACAACTACAGGGGTCTGTGAACTCAGTTGCGGACTTCTACCCTAGGCCTCTATACACACACCTGTAGAGCCTCTTTCCTACACTAAGACTCTTCGCTCTTAGCTCTCACAAACCCATTACATTCGTCAATGACTCAAAACATACAAAGATTGAACTGCCTTAGACTCTTCTAAGACTTCCCTTTTTATACAATCCCATGGTCTATGGACCATGGATAGATCTCCTAAAGCCGACATTACATAAACTAAGGGTTGAAACCTTTATGAAACTTCCCATCTTCATGCTTTGTGACCACAAAATGCAGAGACTTTAAACTTTTTATACAAAAACTTGGGCTTTCTGCCCCAAAACTTGGGCTTTTAAACCTAAAATTGACCCTAGGGGGACTGTTCCCAACAGACCCCCAACACATATATGGTGACTTTCCCTCTAGTCACTCTGCTGGTGTGGATATATTGTTGTGAAGACCTCCATCTCCACTTGTACTACTGCAACATCAGCGGCACATTGCATCGCCGCCTGCTTAACCTGCTCCACCAGCTACTCCGTTGCTAGTCTTGCGCTATCTGCCTTGATTTTATATTGTGTTGCCTATAGGCTAGCCAATTTTCCTTCAATGGGGGGAGTGAACACATAGGCCTCATCCAGCCAAGGCCCCAATCTGGCCTTCAATATTTCCTCTCTTTACTATGCTGCATCCACCTGTTCCTTCAGTCTCTTTGCTTCCTGCAACTTGGCCAACCTCTGTGTGATGGTGATGATGTGCACTGTTCTCTGACCTCATCATACTGTTGTTGTAATTCCCTTACCTCTGTTGCTAACCTCTGCAGGTTGGGATCTTCCTGCAAACTGGTAAGGACCTCCAACAACTGCTCAAATAACGCAGTGCAATCTGTTTCCGCGACATCTACTGTAGCAAATGCATCGTTGACAACTACCTCACCCTACTCTTTGACCTCTGGTGGAGTTGAAGGTTGGGCCTTCAACTCATGCTCTGTGATCTTAAGGTTTAGCTCAAACTGAACCTTGGCCAGCGCTGTCTCTGCATCACGCACACTTGCAACGAGCTTCTAAATTTTGGCCTCCACTGATGCATATTTTGGGATATGCAGCTCTGAAACGGTTCTGCATGCTTCAGGGACTACTGTTGCAATGTGCTCATTCTTCTGCTAGACCTTCTTCCATGTGTCAATTGTTGAATTCTTCTTGATAAACATCTATGCATTGTTCACCTTTTGTTCGTTGATCACACTCAGCGTGTGTTGCTTTCGAGCCTAAAGTTTTGCGATCACACCTACCTGTAAGGTGAGAAGGGCTTCACTTGGAATCATAGCCTAGTTCAACCCAACCTTCTTGAGAGCACTGATAGTAGCCTTGTCAGCTTCCTCTTCTACAGTCAAAGCTCCATCCGACAGCGCGATGGTACGAGGATCCAAGGAACAGACCATATCTGCTACTTCAAAGGTCCCTGGTGCCAAACTAGTTGACGTCGCGCTACCCCGCCCGACACTGATCTGCAGTTGAGTAGTTTGATTTTGCAGCTCATACAAACCCTTCTAAATGGCAACCAATTTTTGCTTCTACTACTGCTCAAACTATTGCAGCAAATCTGCAGTTTCATCCCTTACTTTATCTCTGATGTCATCCAAGTCACTTTCTATCAAGGTGACTGGGTCGAGCAATGATTTACTAGCCTTGGAATTACTCCGCGGCCCTTCCTTTTCCTTCTCTCGAGTGTGCTTTATCTGGAAAGGAGTACTCTCTTGGTCTCCACCACCTTGTTGTGATTGCTGCTTGTTGTCCTCTGTTTGTGGCGAAGGGGACCTCTGACTTTTGTTAGAGTCCTGCACTTCCTCCCCTTCCTTCTCTATGGCCTGCTCCTTTGCAGCACACTTTGCTCTAGCTTTTTCCTCGACCTCCTTTTTCCTCCTGTCATCCAACTGCTGCATCTTCAACTGGGCCTCTTCCTTCTTCTTCTTTCCTTTGGAATTACTGGACCCAACTGACAAATCTGAGATCGTGCGCCACTCTACTGGCCAACGCTCAAGGACCATTGTGATTGCATCATCTATTGCAAGGTATGGGAGATCATACCACTTCTGCTCAGGGTCCTTTCGTGCCTGCATGGAGACACAGTGGAAGTCCGCTTTGAACTCCACATAGCCCAACAACTCCTCGAAGACAGTTGGTGATAGTCGCAGCTTGCAGTTTATCGCAATGCGGATGCTTGCTTCCATCAACACCCAAAAGATCTTACTTTCCTTGACCTTTTCGAGGTCCTTTGTGGCCCAAAGTGAAGAAAACTTCACTACTTCTAGCAGATCTAATGTGATCAGAGGAAACTGACTGTCCTCCGGTAGCTCCCACGCAACTAATAAAGCCATGCATAATGGAAGTTCTTACTTTGGTCTTGTGCTTCTCTGTAGTTCATGAGGAACTCACTGCAAAGGTATCACACCCAATTGAATTGTACACCCTCCATGCACTGGGCCACTAATGACACAATTGGCATCAGCACTTCATCTGTGCAACACTTCCTCATTATTTTCCCATCTAGGATCTGGGTGGCTACTTTAACTATGGTGTCAGTTATGCTAGAAATTAAGTAGCCGTGCGATTTCTTGACAAGCTTAAACTTGTCCTTCATTCTCTCGGTGAGGTCGTGCTCTCCCATCTTTCTACCAAATGCCTTGGTCGGATTCATCCCTGAGTGCGATAGAAATGTGATACTATGGATCAGCATATCGGTAATTGGTATTGGTCCTAACCATAGGCACCTATCGTGCACCAAACATAACAATTGTTTGATCACTATCAAAGTTATGGGTGTGCGGTTGTAATGCGACACCCATAGCAGGTTCAACAGTCCTACCTTGTCCACCCCTTTGATCCACTGCCTCGGCTCTAGCGTAGTCACACTAGAATCTTTTTAAAAGATGCGGGTCATAAATGTATCAATTTCCAAGTTGGGGAACCGCGTAGTATCCGCCAAGTCCCAATCCTCTAACTTTAGATGTGGTATGTGAACCAAGCGTAGACCTTTGAATGTGATTTGCTCTGGTAGCAATGGTGTGTTAAGTAGAAATTTTCCCTCATCTAGGTCCTTCGAGACCTTCACCTTGCCTTGGTGTAGAGGGATGTATTCTGGTAACTTGGAAATAGGGTCTACCCCCTCAATATCGATATCCTCTATGCCCATACCAGTGTCTTCCATGCCCTCATCGGATTCTAGGTCTACCACCTTGCCTTTCTCCTACACGGTAGGCTTCTCTTTCTTCTGGTGCTTTCTTGGTGACTTGCGCACTAGCTGTGTCACTTTCTACTTGTCTTTCTTTGTCTTAGGCCCCTCTTTTGGCAGCGTAGGCCTCGGCCTGGGTGACCTTGGCAACTTTGGTACTTCTGTGGGCACTTCTACACTTACGACCTCAGGGCCAGCTCCCTTAGAGGCCATTGATCCTCCAACACTTGTGGTTTCCACAGGCGCTGACATGAGGCTAGTAAGAAGCTCCTAGGTTGCTTTAGGAAATCTGTGTTGGGTTGTGTTATATTCTTTCCATGACTAGCCCACGTAGTTAATCGGGGGTTAGAAGGGGGGCGGAGCCCCCCGTTCATTGCATAGCAAGGGTCACAGGGGGTTTGAGGGGTGCAACTAACCCCACTCTATTGGGTCCATGACAGTGCCCCAGAAAATTTTGGTTTTCGACCCTATGTTAGGTTGGGTGAACCCACCTATGGTTTTGTGCATGATTTTCGCACATGTTTTTGGATGCGATGGTTTTCGAACAGGATGGTTTTTCGTCCATGGTATTGGATGCTTCAGCATGTATAAATATGTATTGTAACATTGAAAGGAACATAATGAAAAATCAAGCTGGTAGTCCCAGTTTTTGGATCTAGGGTAAAAGCTCTATGTATATGTGTTTTATGTTTTATGCTCTAGCATTGTTTATTTTCTGTGTTTTATAATTTGTATGCAGGTAATTTCTATATGGGGTTAAAACCTACAATCTGTCAAACACTGAAATGGACACTAAAGCCTCAAAACTCTCATGGTTTATGTGCAACTGATAGCTCAACACATCAATTCTCAAAATGCAAAGAGTTTTTCAATGGGAAGCCATATGTAATTTATAGGCAAATTCGAATTCGAATTTGATCATTCCCCCCAAAATCCATTAATAAATGTTAGATTGGCGGCAGATTTTCAAATATCTCACATTTAAATTCAGCCCTAAATTCCAAGCCCTCGCTACTCTTAGTTGTTTTGTCACTTCCAAATCATGAACAATGACCATAACGATCACATTCTGGCTGCCCTGCGTGGTTTCTTCTCCTATAGCGCAACTCCCCTCGCACGTCTGTTGATACTGTGACGTTCCTCCTTTCCATGCAATCCCCTTGTCGCGCATCTCTACACCCCAGGTAGTTTTGTTTATAGTCCCATGCCTTCTTTCAGTTGCCTAGAGCGCTAAGACTATGCTTCCATCATATATTCATCTAGTCGGATCCCCGATGTATGGCTTCAATCGGCTACCATTTACCTTCCCTAGAAATGGATCTCCATTCAACTTCACCAGTGGAATGACTCCACCATTGGTAATCTCCTTGATGACATAGGGCCCCAGCCAGTGCATCCGAAATTCTCCTAGAAATTTATCAAACTTGCTGTTATATAATAGCGCTAAATAATTTACCTTGAAGGTGTGCAGTTTGATGTGTCGATCGTGCCATGCCTTTTCACGCTCCTTTTGAACTTGCTGATGGAATCCAACCAAAAATCTATCGTCTTATAGCTCTATCAGCTATGTGAGCCTCTCTTCTAGGGCTCCGTGATCTACCATTCCTATGAATGCTACTATGTGCAGACTAGGTACAATCTACTCCATCGACATCACAACTTCTACGCCATAAACCAGCCAGAAAGGCTTTTGTCTTGTCATCTTTTTGCAAGTCGTTCTATAAGCCCATAGTACTGTGGGTATGTGCACATCCTAGTCATTTCTTTGTGCATTGCAAACCTTTGTCAATGCGTTCTCTAATATATTATTAAATGCTTCAACCATCCCATTAGCCTGCGGGTGATACGGTGTACTCTTTTGGTGATAAACTTGGAATTCCTTCGTCAACGCACTGATCGTCTCATTTAGGAAATGCGTACCGCAATCGCTCATTAAAATCTTCATGAAACCAAACCTAGTCAGTACATACTCAAAGATGAACTTCGTTGTTGTTGCCCTGGTACAGTCCTTCATAGGCTGTGCCTCTGCCCATCTGGTCAAATATTCAGTTGCGGTGATGATGTACTGTGCACTTGTCTTCTTTCCTAGAGGTTGAATTAGTCCTACAAAATCAATCGCCCACTTCTCAAATGGCTATAATGACATGATCCAAGTGGAAATTCATGGCCACCTGCCAAGTCCACTTAGACCCCCATTATTGTTTCTTTCAGCTTTTCAGTTTCCTTAATTGTAGCACAATTTACTATTTTTGGCAGTTTTTTCAGGTCCTGAACTTCCAAAGTCGTTTTGAGGCCCTAAAAGACGTTTTTTTGGGAAAAAAGGGAGCAGAAAGGGTCCATGGACCGATGTCTCTCTTCCCAAAGTTGTAGTTCTCGGATAGATCTTTCTAATGAGATATTGTGCACGTCAAATTGAGATCGTATGCCAAAGTTATGACCCCGGGAAGTTGATGTACCAATTTACCCAAACGGGACCCACAGTTTGGCGTTTCATCTTCTAGGGTTAGGTTTTTGGATGTTTAGGGTTTTCCATTGTTTCTCAACAATAAATAGGCCCTCGAGCCTCATTGTAGCACAGTTCAGAGGCATGTCGCCACCACATCTCTTCTCAGAGATAAGCTACCATCGCCATAGCTGGTTTATTTCCATTTCTGTTTGTAAGCATATTTCATTATTTTACATTAATAACATGAAGTATTATTTCCACTGCATCTTTGTGTTTATGGTTATCTATGTAATTTTTTGCATTCCTGTTTAAATCTGGATCAGTAGTATCAGAGTGGTCTACTTTTATCTGTTTTTTTTTTCATGTCCCCAACGAGGTCGGGATATAAGGAGTTAGGGCTTGAATTGGTCGAACTTTTGCAAGACCAGCCTCACAAATCCTGACGGCTTCCCATGGCAGATGAAAAGAAAGACAAGCGAGCAGAAGATCCTATCAAAATCTAGCTTGAAGAAGCCCTCAAGTGACAAAGGAACGCACTGATTGACAGCTTTTCCCAGATCCTTTAGCTGCTACCAAGGGGCGATGCATCAACTTCCAATAGCTACTCTGGAAATGCCACACCATTTAAGGTACAAGTTAATTTTGAAATCCCCATATTCAAGGGTCAGATAGACGTAGATGCTGTCGATAAATGGTTAAATCTCATAGAGGGTTATTTTTCTATTCATGATTTTTCTAGTCGGGAAAAGATTATTTTTCGCTCTTCTCAAAGCAGCCCCCCACGTTAAGGACTGGTGGGAAACCTACTGCGAGTAGAAGGATGAAGGTATTGGCTCACTATTTTCAGCCGCACCCACTTGGGATTCATTCCGGGATGCCATCAAGGAGTAGTACTACCTTGTCAAAAGCTATGAGGATCAATACATAAAGTGGACCATGATGTGGCAGGGAAGGGACCAAGATGTGCCGAAGTTTACCAATATTTTCCATACAATTCGCACAAAATTGGGTATCAAGGATTCGAAGCAACATTTGATACTAAAATATCGTGGCTGCCTGCACAAGTATATCCAAGAAGTATTAGAATTCCTGAACATCTCCTCGCTCAGCACGACATACCGATATGCTGTCAAGGTCAAGCAATAGTTTAAACAAAAGAAGCGAGACTTTGGATCTGCGAATCCGAAGCAAGGGAAAGGTGCCCCCAAACCGCAGAACAAAGGACAAAGCCAAGGCGGGGCGGCCCAAGACAACCCGCCAAATCTACAAGAAAAGAACCGTGCCACGAATCCAAAAAAGGACACGAAAAAGTGATGTGAGTTCAGTAAGAGCTCCACTCACAACACAAGTGAGTGTCAGACCAAGCTAAAGGTTTCAGAATCAGATGCATGTTCTGACATTGAGTCAGAACCTGATAAAACAGATTATTGATGCGAAGCCTAATGCCATCGTTGCCACCATGAAGATCCAGAAAGAGGAACCCGAAGATCCAGAGTAGGAGGAGTGTCTCTTCCACTCCTAGATGTGGGTAAAGGGCTCCCTGCTACAGTTCACTATCGACAACGGGAGCCAAAAGAACCTCATTTCGGCAGAGGTCATGAAGCAGTTGGGCTTACTGACCACAGTACATCCACAACCGTACACCATCGGGTGGCTTCACAAAGGACAGGATCTTTGCATAAGCCAACAATGTCGCCTTCCATACAACATCAAGCCCTTCACGAATGAGGTATTGTGTGACATTGCTCCCCTTGAAGTTTGTGATGTATTATTAGGACAACCATACTTGTGGAAGCAGCATGCTGTGTATGAATCAAGGCCCCATGCTGTTATTGTTACTTTGGGAAATAAGTTGTACAGGATATCGGAGGTAGCACCGCCTACCGCCGTCTCTTTGGTTACTGCAAAACAATGCAGTAAGCTCATTTCCAAAATTGGTAAATTTGTTTTCCTGATGATACGCCCTCAAGGAAAGAAGAATACGACGACCACGACCTCTAGACAAGGCCCCTCTACACAACAACTACAGATGGACAAGGTCATGGAGGAGTATGAGGACATCTTCACCTCCTCCGCAGGGGTTCCTTTGCACTGTCAGGTCAAGCACTCCATCAATCTAACCCCAGGTGCACCATTGTCCAATGGACCAATCTATCAGTGCTCCGTTATGGAGAATGATGAAATCAAGAGGCAGATTCAGGAGCTGCTGCAGATAGGTCACATCCATCCGAGTTCATCACCCTATGGGAGCTTGATCGTGATGGTACAAAAGAAGGATGGGACTTGGAGACTCTGTATTGACTATTAGGCGCTGAACAAGATCATTGTTCGTAATATGTACCCGATCCCATAGATTGATGACCTCCTAGACCAACTTAAGGGGGGAAAATATTTTAGCAAGATCGATTTGAAGTCAAGGTATCACCAGGTACTAATCGAACCCTCCAATGTGTGGAGGACTACCTTCAAAGCCAAGGAGGGCCTTTTCGAATGGTTGGTTATGCCTTTTGGATTGACGAATGCTCCTACTACCTTCATGAGGCTCATGAATGACATCCTGTGGCCATTCACCAACTCATTTCTAGTGGTATACTTGGATGACATCTTAATCTTCAACCAGAGTTTGGAAGAACACCTCCACCACATCCAACAGGTTCTCCAAATACTGCAGCAACACAAGTTATGTGCCAATTTGGAAAAATACACTTTTGGCATGACCCAGGTTCAATATCTAGGGTAAATTATTGATGAACATGGGGTGCATGTGGATCCAGCCAAGATCCAGGTCATTCGGGATTGGCCATCTCCAACCACTCTAACAGAGCTCTGCATCTTTCTAGGTCTTTCCAACTTCTACCGTAGATTCGTGTTGGGGTTTTCACATATCTCTTGGTCCTTGATTCAAGTCACCAAGGGAGGAGTGAAAGAAATATCCTTTTGGTCTGAATCTCAACAGAAGGCATTCACAGAGTTGAAAGATCACCTCTGCTCAGCACCAGTGCTCACATTACCAGACTTGGAACAACCATTTGAGGTCAAGACAAATTCCTCTAACTATGCTATTGGGGCAGTCCTTACTCAACACGGGAATCCACAGGAATATCATAGTGAGACACTTTCAGACAGAGTCCGGAAGTATCCCACTTATGACAAAGAGATGTATTCCATTGTGCAGGCCTACCGACAATGGGAGCATTACATTTTGGGGAAGGAAACAGTCATCCACACAGGCCACCGACCCCTGTATTTCATACAAACCTAAGGGAAATTGCAGAATGATCGCCATCAGAAGTGGTTCACATACCTGCAACAGTTCCATTTGAATATCAAGTATAAGAAGGGAAACACCAATAATGTTGTATATTGCCTCAATCGACCACCGATCATGGCGTTAACCACTGTGCTAAACTCTTATGGGCATGAGACTTCTGATTGGCCACTTCTCTACAAAAACAACCCAGAATTTGGCTACACATACCAGACACTCTTGGAGGGTCAGGATGTTCCAAATTTTCAACTCCAGGATGCCTATTATGCCACCTTAGTCACCTTTGTGTTCCTTCAAGTGAGCATGCCAAGATTATTTTGGAAGCACACTACAGTCGGACTGCTGGGCATTTCAAGGTCGAGAAAACAATGGCAGTACTATAGAAGTATTTCTATTGGCCGAATCTTCGACAGGACGTTAGGAAGTACATCAGATCATGCATTGTCTGCACCATTTCCAAACCGACCATCAAGAAGCAAGGCCTCTATACCCCGCTACATACCCTAGTCAACCTTAGGAATCCATCTCCATGGATTACAAGTCAGGCCTTCCTTCCACTAAGCATGGAAATGACTGTGTTTTTGTGGTCATTGACAGTTTCTCGAAGATGGCCATTATGGCGCCCTGCAAGAAGAATATCACAGCAAAAGCCACTGCTAAAATCTTCTTTAAACGAGTGTGGGTACACTTTGGGATCCCACAGTCTATCATCTCAAATCAGGACAGTAGGTTCCTCAGTACATTTTGGTTCAGTCTCTGGTCGATGTTGGACACAAAACTCACTAAATCCACACCTTTCCATCCTCAAACTGATGGCCAGATAGAGGTTGTCAACAGGATGATTGTACACATTTTGCAGATGTACAACTCAAAACATCCATGCACATGGGAAAAGAGCCTCCCCTATGTTCAGCATAGCTACAACCGGGCTCTCCATAGCTTGACTGGCCACAGCCCTTTTCAGGAGGGCTTAGGATTCTAGCCACTATGTCCCATTGATGTGGCCATGCCATTTGCTACTACTCACGTAGATTCGGCTCATGTCCAGTCTGAAACAGATAAGGCAAATAGCTTCATTGAGCACATCCAACATATTCACCAGTAGGTCCATGACATTCTGGAGAAATCAAATGCCAAGTACAAGCAACGACATGATCAACATCGGGTGCCACACAAGTTTCAGGTGGGCGACAAAGTCTAGTTGCATTTGCAAAAGGAATGCCTTACCGGAGCCTATCAGAAACTGAGACCACTCCAGTAAGGTCTTTACACCATTACCAAGGCTATGGGAGACACAGCATTTGAGCTCAGCATTCCCCCATTCCCTGGCCTGCACCTAGTGTTCAATGTGGACTACCTTCGGCCATACTTTCCACCATTACTAAACACATCCGACATTGCAGAACAGCTCACATCCACAGAGTTAAATCAAGATTGCATGGAACAAGCTACAACTGATCGGATCATAGACACATAGATCAAGCGCACTCGCCAGCAGAATATCCAATTGTATCGAGTTGTCAAAGCAGGCCAACTCCTTCACTAGGGCAAGTGGCTCACCAGGGACCAAGTCCAACAGAAGTTTCCTCATCTCATGGAGGAACTCAACGCAATGGGGACCATTGCTTCCTAAGGGGGGAGGAATGATCCAGGTGGATATTGGTGTCCATCCGCAAAGTCCACTTGGACCCCCACCATTCTTTCTTTCAGCTTTTCAGTTTCCTTAATTGTAACATGGTTTATTATTTTTAGCAGTTTTTCAGGTCTTGAATTTCCGAAGCCGTTTTGAGGCCCTAAACGACGTTTTTAGGAAAACTGGGAGCAACATGGGTTCATGGACTGATGTTTCTCTTCCCAAAGTTGTAGTTCTTGGATAGATATTTCTAACGAGATATTGTGCACATCAAACAGAGATCGTATGCCAAAGTTACGACCCTGGAAAGTTTATGTACCAATTTACCCAAACGGGACCCACAGTTTGGCGTTTCATCTTCTAGGGTTAGGTTTTTGGATGTTTAGGCTTTTCCATTGTTTCTCAACAATAAATAGGCCTTTGAGCCTCATTGTAACACAGTTCAGAGGCATGTAGCTGCCACATGTCTTCTTAGAGATAAGGTAACATTGCCCTAACTAGTTTATTTCCATTTCTGTTTGTAAGCATATTTCATTATTTTACATTAATGACATGAAGTATTCTTTCCGCTGCATATTTGTGTTTATGGTTATCTCTATAATTTGTTGCATTCTTGTTTAAATCTAGATCATGACAACTGCGGATTCAAAGACAGATCATCCCTCTGCGATGGCCTGCCCATCCTCTGACATGCATCATGTGCCTTACAATAAGCCTTGGAATCCTTATGCAGCGTCGGCCACCACAACCCAATGCATAAAATCTTTTGCGTTGTTTCTTTTCCTGTGTAAAGTCCTCCCACAGCTCCTCCATGAGCTTCAGCGAGGATACTGTTCCATTCAAATTTAGGTACATAACATCGCAGAATTTCATCTAAGCCCATTTTATATAAATTCCCTGCAATGACAGAAAAGTTTGCCCCACGCACCACCAGCTCCTTTTTTTTACTAGTATACCCTTCTAGAGTCATCCCATCGTCAAGAAGTATATGATATCTTCAAAGTGATTGTCAGCAACATGCACTGTAAAGAGCTGTGTGTCAGGCAGTCCTTCCTCCAAATTAGTACGCTCCTCTCCTATTTCAATGCGCGACAGATGATCCGGTTTGACATTCAATTGTCCTGGCTTCACAATAACTTCGAAATCATACTCCTGAAATAGCGGCAACCATCTGCATATATTCCCCCCCAACACAGACTTATTAACCAAGTACTTCAATGCAGAATGGTTTGTATACATCTTAAAGTGTCTGCCTAGCAAGTAGTGTCTAAACTTCTGGAGCATGTACACCATAGCCAAACCTTCACACTCGGTTGTTGAATAATTCTTCTCAGCTTTAGATAACTTCCTACTTGCAAACGATATAGGGTGATCCAACTCTCCCTCACCAACCTGTGTTGGTACTGCCCTGAGTGCAATACATGATGCGTCCACATGCACATGAAATTCCTTCTTCCAATTCGAGAAGACTAGGATTGGCGCAGCGACCATATTTTCCTTTAACACATCTAAGACTCTTTGACACTCTTCATTCCAATAGAATGTAGCATCCTTCTTTAGAAAATTCTCCATCGGTGTGATAATCTGGTCATAACTCTTAATGAACTTTCTATAGTACCCCGTATACCCCAGTGTTGCGGACAACTGTTTCACACTTCTTGGTGCCTTTAAGTTAATTATAACTGCTATCTTAGCTGGGTCGACCATTAATCCTTGTTTGCATGCCACGTGGCCCATCAAGATTCTGAAAGGAACACAGAACAAACATTTCTTCAAATTGAGCACGATCTGATACCTCCAACATGTATCTAGCATCAATTGTAGGCTGGCTACATGGCGTTTCATCAACCCAAACACTATCCAATCGTCAAAATATACCTCCAAAAACTTGTGAATGAAGTCCTTAATCGTCGCGATGACTACACATGAAAATATCGCCATCGCGTTCTTTAGTCCAAAAGGCATTACGGTATACTGAAAGCACCCCCACTTCATGGCAAAGGTCATCTTAATTCTATCCTCTGATGCGATCTTGATCTTATGGTACCCCGAGAACCCATCTGTGAATGAATATGCTTCCTGTCCTCCTACATTATCTAGCACTTCGTCGATGAACGGAGTTGGAAATGGATCATGTACACAGGTGTCATTCAACTTTCTAAAATCTATGCATATCCTTATTTCATCCTTTTGCTTATTTTCCGTAACTACTATTGGGCTCACCCAATCAGACTCTTCTACTGGTTCAATAATATCCACCGCAAGCATTTTATCCAACTCTAAGAAACCCTTTCTTTATACTTCGGATTGAGGCGGTAAGGCCTCTGCTTGATCATCTTTGCGTCTGGTTTCAACTTAATTTTCATAACTCCTAGGCCCCCTATTATCCCTTTCAACTCTAAAAACTTTGTAGGGAACAAGTCTTGATATTCGCGGAGCAATTCAACGACCTTACCTACCGATGTGTCATCCCAGTAGTCCCCAATCTTTGTAAATTTTGGCTCTGCCTCTATTCCAATGTTTACTTGTCTTGTTTTTAGTAGCGTGGTGATATCTGGATTTTCAATTTGTGGTTCTTCAACTTCACGATGACCTTCAGTCTCTTGGATATTAATGTTCCTCGGGTCCTCATCCTCCTCTTCAACAGTCACATTGTAGCACTCCAGTGTGTGGCACAGCTGGGTGGTCCAATCTGGTTGAATTAAGTCCAAGGGATCCTGCGGTATTCTGAAGATCATTGCCTTGACTTCTTGCAACACCTTATCAATACATTTAAATCCATCCTAAAAACTAAATGTGATCAAGAACCCCTGTTGCAAAACATCCCATTCTTTAGTGCCATGGCGGAGCTCTATTTCCAAGTACCAGTTCACCGGTATTGCAGCCAAAGTATGACAAAATAGATGCACCCATTCAGGCTGAGGCTCCATGCCATAAACCTTAGTCCATTTGTCCAGGTGATCACGCAAATCATCCCTTCCATCATATTTCTCTGTTAGTCAAAATTGTGGGTGACCAAACCACAATCTCATCATTTTTTTGTACACGCACTGATCATCAAAACTATCTTTGTGTGTACCTCACCATCTCGCAGCCGTAGAGCGCAACACCCAATCAAGGCCTGGAACCGTTGCTTCTCTGGTACTTCCCTTTCGAATGCATCCAAAAATTTATCGACATCAGTTAAAACATCATAATGGGGTAGACTCCTTACCTCCGATGATACACATCACAACGACTTGGTCACCATATTACAGCGTAGCGTAGATACTTCATGCAATTGATTCAGTGAGTGCTCCAACTCCTCATTTGAATTGGATGTGCACAAACTTTCACAGTCCTAGGTAATGTGTCCATCTATTTTCAGATTCACCAAATCCCGATCTCATGCCATTATCTTATAAATCTATTCCAAATCCTCATGGCTTTCGTAATCGCAGACTGGTTCAGTATAGCGTGGTCCTTCTGCAGGGTCCAGGGGCACTACTACATGGAGAAATTTCTTCTCAAATATAATCTTTCACTTCTTCAAATTGATTACCCCATTCATGTTAGTAGCCCAATCAATCCCAAGGAGCGCAGGGTAGGGATTGCTATCATCCACAATCTTTATCACTTCAAAATCAGCCAATGTGCTCGCTCCCTCAATATCAACTGCCACTCCCTCCTATCTTCCCATGGAGATGATTTTCTGTTGATTTTCCATTCTTAACTGAATCAAATACCACTGCAGTGTAGGTATCCCATCCTCTCCCATGTCTGTTCAGGCAAAACATTCGCGTCCAACCCTAGATCTAGAATAACTTGATCCATCTCATATTCTCCTATCTACATAGTGAGCCTCATCTCATGCCCCGCTCTTGCCTTATGCTTACCAATCATCCTGACTATGTGTGGTCCTTCAGGAGTGTTTTCTTTTCTGGCACACTTATTTATCAGCTCCTACAGTCCTTTGATAGCCTTGCTACCACACAACATCTTCACATAGGTCTGCAAGAAAGTAGTAAGCATGGAAGGGTCCATCTCTTCATCTGGCTTATCTTGACTTCCTAAGGTAGAGGCCTCAGTGGAGCTTTTCTTTGCTTCCATAAACATTTCCCTTGCGCACTCTAGATCAAACCCGATCTCCTTTTCTAGCACCTTGTAGACCCATTCACCTTCTTCAGGCTGCTTTCCCTTATCTTTGTCAGTCGTCATTCCACTCCACAGCACAATATTTACCTTAGGATCCTCCTCACGAGGCCCAGCCTTCATCATCTGCAGGTTCTGAGTCAGTTGTTGAGGATGCGCCCCCTTTTCGCGTATCTTAGCTAATAATACAGAGCAATCCTCTGTCGCATGGTAAAAATGAGTACAATATCGACATG
The DNA here is from genome assembly GCA_031772625.1 of Pinus tabuliformis. Lineage (NCBI taxonomy): Eukaryota > Viridiplantae > Streptophyta > Pinopsida > Pinales > Pinaceae > Pinus > Pinus tabuliformis. Next base: position 482,983,040 of record CM062809.1, on the reverse strand, counting down.
ATAGATGTGTCGGGTTTGTGCAATCTCACGTGTAGTGCCCCGAACCTCCACAGTTGTAACAAATGACCTGTCCCCGACCTCTACCAGGTCCTCCTCCACCTCGACCTCGTCCGCACCCCTGATATTCACCTCGCACTCCCCTAGCACCTTGGTCCAGAGGCTGGGTTTATGCCTGCACCCTATATGCATGTGTTCTATCCATCATTAGCTCATAACTACAGAAATTATGCTCATCATAGTCCACTGATTGACAAAAGTTGTAAAAAAGTTGTTGCAGTGTATATACAAAATTCTGCAACAAATGGCAATTGTCTGTCAAATGTTTTCTAGCTACCTGATAGATAGCACACCATAGCGTGGGCCCGCTACTTGGCCCTACTTGAGCTTTCGGTCTTAGAGGCATTGGTCCCCCTGTTGCAACATAGTTCACAAAGAATGCACAGTGATCTTTGTCATGCCCCTGACTTTTACACTTTAGGCACCAAACTTCTTTGAGCACCTTTGGCCGAACTATTTTATTTTTCTTCAGAATCTAAAATTCTAGGCATAGGTTCTACAACTACGCGTGAATCTATTGAACCCATAAATTAGCATCTTGCATCGGTGTCTTATGCAATCTCATTTCAATCTCTAAGTCTTCCACCTGCATTCCAATCTTTTGTTTTGATAAAGAAACCCTTAGATGAGGTAGGAGTGAAGCCACAAACCATTCACGATGCTGCCCATCTGTAAGATTCATGTTGGCTTTGCAGATTGTGCACTTCAACCTATGATCCAAATCTCAAGGTGTCTCACCAGGCTTCATCATGATCTCCTTGAATCCCACAATTGATTGAGCTTCATATTTGGGCCTGCTGAATTTATTATTCAGTGCGGTCTGAATATCTGCTAATGAAACAATCAGATTATCAGTGTAGTACTTAATGTACCATGTTAGCGCGGGTTCCTGCAAAGCAGTAACCAACATTTTTTTCTTCATCTAATCATCTGTAATACCCTGAGCTTCCAATACAGCCTTCACAATGAACCAAAATTGGTCTGGGTCCTTAGTTCTCGACCCCTTGAACACAGGAAATTTTACTAAATTCACCATATTGGATGGTGGCGGAGGTGGCAGTGGTGTGGGTGAAGGTGTATGCGGCGGAGGTGGCAGTGGTGTGGGTGAAGGTGTATGTGGCGGAGGTGAATATGGAGGTGGTGTGGGTGGATGGGGTACTCATGGGAACCCTTGTCTTTTCAGTTGAACAGTGCTCTGTGGAGAAGCCTGTGCTTCTTCCTTGTCATCACTCAAGGGAGGTCCAATCAGCGGGCTATATTCATGACCTATTTTCCCTCTATCCCTGAATATCTTTCCACTTCACGTAGCTCCAAACATCAAGGTAGTTGCATAACCCACTTTTCACATAAGAGCATCTTAATCCAAGTATTTAAAGACCTTAAATAATTACCTCGCGGTCCCTTGAAGAAGCAGCACTCTGCTTCACTGTAACTGGCCGAAGTATCCACCGAGAACTCTGTCACGAATCCTACTATGATACGATCGAGCCAATGATTGACAGTGTGTGTGATATTATATTTAGAGGCTTCTAATCTCTGCACTAACTCCGGGGTCTAGACTAGTGGACCATCAAACCTCCACCTTCCTTGGTTGTCTGCCAATTTCACGATCCACTCGTATAATTTGACCGGGAAGGAACAAAAGAAGATTTTTTGTATCTCTATGTACAGATATCTGTCCACCCACTGTTCTTTCATCAATTGCGGATTCCTGTTCTCTTGCACCATGAATTCATGGATCTTTCTATCCAACTAGTCTTTGATCTCCTTCTTAGTTAAATTCAAGTGATGCGACATCACACATCTCTTTATGTAGATCCCAGTCCTAGCAATGGAACCATTTGTTGTCTTGATGGGCCCTAACCCAGGTTCAACGTTAATTAGCCAAGCAAATCCCTACACTATTGGCTCTTTCGGAATCAATCCATGGAGCACGGACTGAAGTCTCACCCGAAGCAGTATGGGGGGATGCAGGAACCAAGTTTCCTCACCTAGAGATGGTAGTGATGTCGTTTTATACCCTAAACCCTCCTTCACGCAGGTTGATAAGCCTTTTTAGGGCTTATTGATATACTCCTCTTAGTTATCCTCTAAAACTCCACGAAGTTCCGACTGTCCTTCGTGTACCCTAGATAGGCAGATCATACACTTACACGGCTCTATAACTATTCTTACTTTTGTATTTTCCCATATTAGCTTAAGTATCTAGTAATTTCAACATGCATTAAGATGATCTTCACATAAACATATATTCTTACTTGCATTCATATAACAAAACATATGGATTTGCACATCAATACAACATTAAAACATAAATCCAGTATTCACCATAACATAATCATATTCATTTATAACAGAAGTAAAATAGTTCATACACAGATAATTCCATATTAACTCTCTTTATTGATGCTTCAGATCTTCTTTACAGACTTTGACCACCCTGCGCACATAGCTGCAGGGGTCCACGCACTCAGTTGTGGACTTCTACCCTAGGCCTCTGTGCACATAGCTGCAGAGCCTCTTTCCTACACTAAGAATCTTCGCTCTTAGCTCTCACAGACCCATTACATTCATCAACTCAAAACATACCAAGATTGAACTGCCTTAGACTCTTTTAAGACTTCTCTTTTTATGCAACCCCATGGTCCGTGGACCATGGGTAGATCTCCTAAATCTGACATGACTTACATAAACTAAGGGCGGAAACCCGTTATGAAACTTCACATCTTCATGCTTTGTGACCAGAAAATGTGGAGAATTTACACTTTTTATACAAAAACTTGGGCTTTCTACCCCAAAACTTGGGTTTTTAAACCCAAAATTGACCCTAGGGGACCCATTCCCAACAGAGATTGCATCTTTTGAAAATACAGTTCAATTTCATATGATATGAACATATTTCTAGAAGTTTGAACACATTCATAGATGCCCTAGCTAATTTTGTTTTAGATTGACATTTGCAAAGAATGTAAATAAGTTTCAATTCACATCACATCATATTGAAAGAAAAATAGGAACTAGGAAACATTGAAAAAAATTATAGATATGTAATATATGTATATATATATAGAGAGATATTACGTTTGGTTTTACAGAATGTGTGCCCCAAGACACATATGGCTACATCGCCCATATAAAAAATACATGCAAAACATCTAAGTAGAAAAATTAGTGGTGCTCATGATAAAATGACACTGCATGAGCTATCTTGTGTATTAATCAACCAATAGGACTGGGAACTCTAATTGTGTGTCATTGAAGTCGCAACGGAAGTTGTTCAACAATGGTATCATCAATCCCATGTGTTAGTCCTTCCATGTGGCACTCCACCTCTCATAGGATCTCTTCTACATATGGATCTTGTAGCACATCTCGTCCTACAGTAATGACCTATAGTGGTCCCACTGCCTCCTCCTATGGTTGTCTCTCTGTACAAATGAGATATGTAGCACCCACTGGTTGAACAAGTTTAATGTCTAGATGAAAACATCAAATAGTTTAGTCTTAGGAACATCAAAAAACACAAAAAAAAAATCGTAAAACTTTCAAAAACTTAATGGTCAAAGTATCTTACCTGAAGCATCCCATTTCTCACCCTCATGCAACTTGAGCTCGTGATCATCACAGAAATCCATCCCTGAGTAAGGATAATCATTGATGATGACTAAATTCCTACAGAGCCACCCAAAGAAGGCTGGTGAAAAGTTGATCACTGATGGGCTTGCATGTCGACTCATATGGTCTATCCACCTCCTCATCCATGGGGTCCTCGGATCGATGGGGTCAAGTACAATCTACTAAGGCTGTAGTAGTGAAACCCACTCTAAAGAAAAAAGGCCTAAGATCGCTCCATAACCAAATTTATTTAAATTTCCCTCCTTTACTTTAGTAAGTTGTTCCTTAAAATTTACCAAGACACCCTCACTCAAGTTGAATATTATCATCTCTAGACATTCTATCCCAAATTGCATGTAAGATCTACCTTCTACATGTAGTGTCGAGTTTCCTGCCAATCTTGCAATAATGAAAAAGATCATTCTCAGAGGTAATTGGGTTACATCCTTTATGCTGATCTTCCCATGTCTAGTAGGAAGGGCTCAAGGTATGCAATAGGTAATGATATATTCTTTCACCATCTCACCTCCACTTTTCCCACCTAGAAGAGAGACGAGGGCACCTCGCTTTGACAATCATGTCAGAAAGTAAATATCCTCTACCTGTATCTTGAGAAGGTTCTCCCCAAACCTGAATGCCTGTGCCTGAATGTCCCATGAATGGACAAGGTATTTTAACAACTCCATTTGTTTCCTCATACCAAGAAGCTAGAATAATTTCAATAACCCACAATTTTTGAGCGCCTGGATGGTAGCAGGGTCATTTTTCACATTCAAATCTTGTTCCTCATGTTCTCTTTCTTTCCAGATGAATGCCATTTTGTGCTAATGGTTACCTAAAACATCAACAAGGGATCCATTGGGCTCTTTCCCATGCAAAAAACATGACAAAATTTGAGGCATAAGTGAGAAACGACTTAGGAAAATGCAACCAATGCACCCTATTAGTGTCTACCAGAGCATTGTACCTCTTCTTGTAGTGTTTCCCTACCTAGGTGCAATGCAGTTTTCAACATGGGGGGGTTGGGTGCATTGGTCCTAGGGCATTTTTTATGAACCCCAAGGGCCTCAAAACCTTGAAAATCTTGCATGAAATCACAAAAATTGACCATAGAAAGATAGAGAAAGGTCTCAGTTTCTACCTGGAAGCGACGACACTTGAAATGGTTCCCTATATTGGTCGCAATCAGCTACAAGAAGATTGAGGGAAAAAGGGCTCCAAATACTCATCGTTGAAGGTAAAATGTGAAATGGTAAAAATGACAAGTCATTTTGAATATTTATGGTCATTTTCTCACTATTTTATTCAATTTTAGTGTTTTGACCTAGATATGCTTCATTTTTACTATGAAACAAGTATGTTTAATCCTTCTTGTGGTGTTTTGAGCACGATAGTTGTTAGCAGGTTTTTATTATGTTTTGAATAGGTTACTTTGACCATGGAGTATACTTTTATCTCTTTTTCGGGCTCTTTAAACCTACAAAAAAGGAACCCCTTTGAAGTCCTCTTTTAGCTCCTTTCAGACTCCTAAAATATGAAAATATTGTCGAGAACTTGTCTTTTCAAACTCCTAAAAGTAAATGAAAAGATGTCTACTCAGTATAAGTTTAACCATTTTCTGGACTAAGATATACTAGCTACGAAAAAGGAATATCTTAGTCGAACATGGCTAAGAAGTTTTCTGGGGTATTTTTTTCTACCTTTTTGACCTAAGGGACTACCTACGAAAAGGGACATCTAGAATTTTCCTTTTCGTCTCTTTTTCAATATCTTTAAACATGAAAAAGATGTCGATTTTTATCTTCACTGGACTCGTTAAAACATCAAACAGTGATGGACTCGTCGATAATCATGAGGCCGAACCACTCCTTCTCAAGGTTCGTTAAATATGCTCGGAGGGATTCATATGAAGGATGAAATTACAGGTCAAGCATATGTTATCCTCCTCAAGCTTCTTAAAAAATAAAGAGGTACTAACTAGTATGGTTGGGGAAATTGGGAAAACAAGGGATTCCATTTTTCTAATGGTAGCAAGTTGCTCTTGAACACGATACTCTTCCACTTCATCTTCGTGGCTATTGGGTTGGGTAATCTGCTTGTCTTTTGGTTATCATACTGTTTTCAAAGCCTCCATCTTGATTTTGGGTCAATGCTTCCAACTCCATTCAGTGTCGCCGTGTGCTCAAGAGAAGTCATTCAGTTGATTTCTACTACAATACTCTTAAGTTGTAACAACCTTGGTGAAAATTCCATGTAATAAAAATTAAAAACAATAACCACGGTTTATGGGACACTTATTCGAAGTTGAATGTTGGGCAAGACATCCTAGAGGGTGTTCATTGGTTGTTTATGGCTACGGAAATCGGCAAAGGAAATGGTGAAGGATTTGGAAAGGCAAAATGGAATTTTTGGCACATTTATTTATGAAAATAATGGAAATTATGAGAAAAGGGAGGTGAAACTTCATAGGTTGCATGCGAGGAGTAAAATCAAGCAAAATAATGGAAAATTAAGAAAATAGAGGCCTCATCCATAAAAGGCTTCTAAGGATCAGTTAGTAACCTTTTGTCAGTTGAGTGTTGGAGCTCTCTCATTATTCTCTCTCTCTCTCTCACTCTTGGGCACTTAGATTTTCTTAAAGAACTTTGGCATTGGAGCAATAAAGGAAAACAAAGCAAGAGAAAACAAAGATCAAGTAGGGAAAGGTAGGATCAAGCAGCTACAATAGTCTTCATTGCAAGCATCAACTTGCATGTGTATTTTCCTTTCCAAATTTGGCATGCATGGGATTGCATGTGTTTCGTTTCTACCATGGCATGGGTTTTTCCAGGTGTGACATTATTTTCAGCCTAGCTTTGCAATTTCGTGATAGCTTTGATGAGATGGGTTATCTCATTCGATTTATGTGGGATGGTCGGATTAGATTCGAAGCGAAGTGGGGTGGATCTCTGAATTGACAAACACATGGTCTAAGTGGTCCCTAAACCAAACTGAGGATCACAAAGACACTGGCTTAGTAACCCCTGAACTAGACTGTGGGTTGTGGTAAAGCTAGATTGTGTGCCTCAGTGGGCCTAGGAATCCTTGTCAGTGATTAACGAGATATACAGTAAAGCCAAGAGGTGGATTTTCTCTTTGTTGGGTCTAGTGGTCCCGAGATGGGATGCATGGTAAAGCCTGGAGAGTATGTCTCAATGTAGGGCCTAATGATCCTTGGATCAAACAGTGGATGCACAGTAAAGCCAGAGAGACTAGGAGGCACTCAAATTCCTCACACTGTAGGTGGAGAACTTCGGTGGAATCCATGTTGATTGGTGTTTTTGGTGTGTTCTATGAGTCCCACATTCATGCTTGGAATATGGCACGGGGGTAATTGGCTAAAGAGAGACTTGGCTCAACCAATCTATGGTTGGGTGGAACATGGTAGTCCCATCTCCAGTTGGTTCATCACATTCATTAATGAGAAATTTATTCCCTTGATTCTCATGTGTAAATGTATTGATGTATATGTGGATTTTGATCAATGATATGTTTATGGTATTTTTGTTCCTATTACACTGGTTATATGTATATTTATGACAATGTAGTATACCTAGGGGGGATAGTATGGGGTACAAAGGGGGGTACCCAAGAGAATAATATAATAATGGGATGGGCCATAGTAATAAATAAGGTGGTTAACCCGTATCATGTAAGGGCCACCAGTAGTTAGAAATAATGTAATAAGCCCATGGTATTAGATAGATGGTATTGAGGGAACTGTGGTAATGACCCATGGTATTGTATGTATGAGGCCTATATAGAGGCTAGAGACTCCCCATTGAGAGATGTCAAAAAATATTGTATGAACAAGCATATGGCTTGTGGAGTGTTCTCCTTCCTTAAGGAGTGAATGTATGGTGTTTCCCTATCTTAAGGGTTTGATATTAATAAAAGAAGCATTTCTATATATTTCGATCTTATTATTTTTGGGTATATTTGTGTACTCATATATTTTTAGATCAGATCTATAACAAGTGGTACTAGAGCACTTTCTTGGGCAAAGCGGAGAACATTTTTTATTTTTTTTGCAGGAACTTTTTGGGTGGCTAGTTTTCAGATCATATCTATACATTTTGATGCAATATTTGTAGAATCTAATTGGATATATTGGTTCCTTGCAAAAAAATACCCAATTTGAAAAAAAAAATTGGTTGAATCAGAGTCCGGATGAGGGAGATATCGCTGATTTAAGAACCAGCTGTGTTGTAGACATTCTTTGGGGTGACGAATTTGCAGATTAGATCTGTACATTCTAGTGCAAAATTTGCAGAAAATCATTGCAGATTTGGGTTCTTTGCAAAAAAATACCCAATTTAAAAAGAAAAAAATCGACCGAATCGGAGTTCGGATGAGAGAGATATCATTGATTTAAAAATCAGATGTGTTGCAGAAATTTTTCAAGGCAGCGAGTTTGCAGATCAGATCACTATGTTCAAGGGAACAAATTACAGAATATAATTGCACATCTAAGTTCTTTGAAAAAAAATATCCAATTTGAAAAAAAAATTGGCCAAATCAAACTCCGGATGAGGGAGATATCACTGATTTAAAAATCAGCTGTGTTGCAAACATTTTTCGTAGCGTCGATTTTGCAGATCAGATTCGTATGTTCTGGTGAAAAATTTGTAGAATCCAATTGCATATCTAGGTTCCTTGCAAAAAAATACTCAATTTGAAAAAAAAAATCGGCCGAATTGGAGTCCGGATGAGGGAGATATCGCTGACTTAAATATCAGCTATCTTGCAAACATTTTTTGGGGTGGTGAATTTGCAGATCAGATCTATAAATTTTGGTGTAAAATTTGCAGAATCTCATTGCATATCTAGTTTCTTTGCAAAAAAATACACAATTTGAAAAAAAAATCAACCGAATTGGAGTCCGAATGAGGGAGATATCACTAATTTAAAAATCAGCTGTGTTGTATACATTTTTTACGGCAGCGAGCTTGCAGATCAAATCTGTACCTTTTGGCGAACAATATGCAGAATCTAATTAAATATATGGGTTTTTGGCAAAAAAATACCCAATTTGAAAAACAAAACCTGCCAAATCGGAGTCCAGACGAGGGACATATCGCTGATTTAAAAATCAGTTGTATTGTAAACATTTTCGAGGTGGCGAGTTTGCAGATCAGATCTGTACATTTTGGTGCCAAAATTTTTAGAATCTAATTACAGATCTGCATTCTTTGCAAAAAAAATCCAATTTCAAAAAATAAATCAGTTGAATCAGAGTCCGCATGAGGGAGATATCGCTAATTTAAAATCAACTCTTTTTTCAGAATTTTTTGTTACGGAGGGACAGTTGCAACGTGAATATGAAATTCCAGTGCCTAGATCAGGATTTCTATCACATGGGAAGATCTAGAATGGTTGTTCCATTTCTGAAAACAGGTCATAATAGGGATTCTAATCAATATTGACTAAATTGTGGCCATTTCAAATTTTCGCCAAGTAGGTGATTTTTTTCAAAATCCTCTTCATGGCGGTTCTATATTTTACAAGAAAAGATAATGGCCCTACTATTGAAGAATACATAAAATAAAAAATGTCATTATGGGCAAAACATTAGAAATTTTAGGTAGTGGCTGAATTTAAAGATGACACGGCCACATGGTGGTAATTACTTAACAAAAAAAGTGTTCCAACCTACCCAATGAAGAATTTGAAAAATTCCTTTTAGACAGATGCTCTCATGCTAGAAAACAAGATAATGAGAAACATGTGGGGTTATTTTCTACTGGTATCTGCTTATTATAGGTTCATGGATATATTCATAAGGAGGAGATCATTATGTCTATAAATCCGAGTTGCAAGCAAAATCTTATAAATGTCAATTTGGCAAAAAATTTGCAAGTTCCAGCAAAACAAAGGGAGCACACAGGTTAATAATTATGAGGTGCAAGTTTATAAAGATTTGAAGATTTCTATGGAAAACTATGTATTGCATTCTGATTTTTATGCTTCATATATGGCTAATGTGGATATTGTTTTAGGATACCCTTGGATGGAATCGGTGGGTACTATCAATATTAATGTGCAAAAGAAATTCCTGAAGCTTTGGTATAAAAAGAAGAAAATTACATTATAGGATATTTCCATCAATAAATAGGTAGAGTCCAAGGAGGCTGAAGCAGAAGATGTTCCAGGGACTGAAACATCAGATGATGAACCCTTGATGTTCGACAACCAAACACAAACATCAAACTAGGTATGAGAAAAACAGGTAGAGTCCAAGGAGGCTGAAGCATAAAATGTTACAGGGACGAATACATCAGATGAGGAATCTGTGGTTGAAGTAATATTGGAAGATAAGCAACAACAACAGGGACCAGAAAATGCACCAGATACCAATCAGGCTCCATTAGGTGGTGAATTAAAGAAATATACACGATTGGTTAAAACTTCAGCATATTACCACCCACATCACCCCACAAGAAAACAACTAACAAGATGACAACGAATCAGCAACAAGGACAACAACCCCCACATGACAGATAGAGAAGGGCGACGATCCACCCACAACATAGCAACACAGAAGAGCCGCCAAGGTCAACTTCCATCTCAAGCGAGCGAGGCACCAGCTAGGTCGAGGGTTCACCTCTCTCTGGGATGGCTAGATGTATGTGCATGGTACCAGTGGACTACACTTTTGAGTAGATCTTATTATTTGTGTTCTTCTTATGTTTCGAGGAAGAAACGTATTTAAGGGGAGTGGAATGTTGTATACCTAGGGGGATTAATATGGGGTACAAAAGGAGGTACCCAAGGGAATAATATAATAATGGGATGGGCCATAGTAATAAATAAAGTGGTTAACCTGTATCATGTAATGGACCACAAGTAGTTAGCAATAATGTAATAAGCCCATGGTATTAGATAGATGGTATTGAGGGAACCATGGTAATGACCCATGGTATTGTATGCATGAGGTCTATATAGAGGCTAGAGACTTCCCATTGAGAGATGTCAAGGAATATTTTATGAACAGGAATATGGCTTGTGGAGTGTTCTCCTTCCTTAAGGAGTGAATGTATGGTGTTTTCCTATCTTAAGGGTTTGATATTAATAAAAAGAAGCATTTCTATCTATTTTTTTTTTTTATTTATGGGTATATTTGTGTTCTCATATATTTTCAAATCAGATCTATAACAGACAACAACTATGTATGGCATTCAACATGTTTTTACTTGTACATGAATGGATAATGTGTCTACGACCTAATAGATGATAGTGCAGCAAATGACATGAGGGAATAATGGTTCATAGCGATTCTCAGATAAGTATGAGATCCCTACACTTAATTATGTTGTTTACACCTGTAGGTTACATGTTGATGATATGTTTAACGAAATGTCTGTCATGGCTAGTAGGGGTTTGGTTATGCTCTTATTCAACTTATTGCTTTTGCATCATTGTTTCCTTGTATTTTTACTGATGCTAAGCTTTCACTCCATTATGGGCAATGGCCTAGGCTTTGGGCCTGAAAACATGGCTTAAATCCCAGGGTTACTAGCACAAAATTGGTAATTTTTGTCTCTGGTCGTTGGCAAGTAAGCATGTGAGAGTGAATTTTGGTTGTTGGTCACTCCCTTTCCCATAACATGAGAGAGACTATGGCATAAGATATCCATAACAGTAATGGGACCCAGGGATATGCTTTCTGAGTGGATGACTTGTCTCCTGAGGGTTCTGTTGATGATTTTGGATGACTGTGTGTGATGTTCCATCGATTCCACTTCATTAATGTCACATAGGTGGTCTAATATGATCATAGTAGCCTCTTGTCTCATGTTTACCCCAGTTGGCATGGTTAATTAGGTGGATGTGGGAGGCGAGTGTTACATAAGCCTTCATTTCATGTTTTCCTTTCCTAATCCAATTCCATATCAACATCATTATGATCATTCTGTCTCAATCATGATACCAATTTCGTGTAGTTGATGGGGGATACATCAAGACCCTCTTGCGATGGCTCACTTCATGTTGACATCATAACATCATCCAGGAAGTTGACTTAGAAACACCCCTTGGTACCTTGGTGCTTGCATACATCAAAAGAAAGTTTCTTCACTCTCGGTGACAGGTTTACATTATTTGCCTTCGACCGAAAGATTCTATGTGGTGTTCAACATCAACTCATTCATTCACACCATACGGGTTGTACTATAGTACCTTGAGAGCCATTAACATCATCAATGGTTTCTCTCGCATATATTAACGACTCACATGAGTGGTTGGTAATCATATGTTCTCTACCATGTTCATCTCCAGCTCATTGATTCACATGGTTAAACTTGTACATTGGTTGGTCATGTGAATGAGATAGAATACCCTAGATCTAGTTTCATCCATCTGGGCTATGATTTCAAGATTATACAAATGTCAGAATGTATGATGGTCATGATCATATAGACCTTCATGCAATCATGGGTCCACCAATTGCATCTGTGGATGCGCCATTTGATCATTGTACATGTTATGTTAGCTTATGAGCTGAGTATGGGTATGCCTCCCTCAACAACAAAGATGTCATGTTGTAAATGTATTGTAACAGATGAAGCTCATCGATTGTCCTTGAACCCTACTTGCCACAAGGTAAAGCACTTCAGTCATCATCAATCATCTCTGACTTTGTGCTTTAGGCTGCATTCTGTTATAGGCCATTTTTTCACATCCGATCAGTGAGCCTCCTAATGGGATCAATCAACATCCTATCCCCCCCTTGTCACCGTCTTGTACAAATCCCTAAGCATGTACCTTTGATTTCCCAAAGTTTGAGCCCTAAATTGCTTCATTTGAACCAGTGTAAGGACCAATGCTCCATGTAACCCTACTAGGGTGTGTTCTCTAGCAAGTTGCTCCTCTATGGCTTGCGTTGGTCACCAGTAGGTTTCTCCTCTTTGCATCTGCGTTGGTTCTAGAAATATGGGATAATGATTAGGATTATGGAAGCTTCCTCTTCTAGGAGTTTCTAGAAATTGTTACAACTACTTATCTTGGATAAAACATTCAAATCCTATCCATCCCTACATTGGATTTTTCACTTATCCTTTGATCCCATCCCTCCATTAAATGTGGACCTCTTGCCCTAGATTGGTAATTGGATAAAAACTCTTAACTTACCATACTTCTCTATATATTCCCAGCCTTCTATGTGGTTGGGGGTTGTATTTTGGAGAGTGATTCTGCCCTTATGCTAATGTAGTGAGTTTTCATCATTCCATGCATTTAGGGTGATTGGAGGTACATATTGTGACAAGGAAAGGACAAGTCAACAACTTGGAGGAGCTCTTCTACAAGTTCAACTGCTACTTATGGTTGTAATCTCCTTCCATTTATAGTAATGCAAATAATTCATTTTTTTCCTATATGTGATGTTATTTCACTTATTTTAATACCATGTTGATCTATTGAATGAAGTACTTAGATGATATTGCATAGATCTCATAGTTTCTTGGCTTGTGTTATTTGGTTATGTAGGTTCTAATTTTTGCAATCAGAGTTGGGATTAGAGCTTCCAAGTTGAAGAAGGAGAAAAGCCTGCGAAGGATTCCAAGTAGGCCTCACTCCATCATCTATTTACTTTAAGGAAAAACATTGTGTTCCTTGTCTCTTGTTGTTCTAGGTTAGCCACCGAACTAGGGGAGATACTTTTGTCTGCAATCATAAATCACGTATAACACCCTTCTTACCATATGATTATGCTAGAATGTTTTGATCCTTTCCCCTTGAAATTTATCTGATCTTTCTTCTTCCAATCAATCTATTTGTCAATCGTATGTTTGGATTGTTCATAACATTAATTGGTTTTTTAGTTAGTATTTTACAATGTTTTAGGTTATTGAACTTGATCCTATTTTGAATGATTTGGGCAACCTACTAAGGTACCTTTGAATTTTTTCTTTTTTTGTCCTTGATATAAGGTACATATATCAATAGTTCTAAAATTTATTTGTATTCTCACATACTAATCTAACCCAACTAGAGTTCATGTGACTCTTTGACCTTAGCATCATAATACCTCACTAACATATACTTCTCCCGAAATATTTTTCAAACTCACTCCATGACAACTCCCTTTATTGAATGGATTTAAAATTTCTTAAGTCCTCCCACCATATATAATCCTTTCATTTTAAGTTGAAAATTTCCACCCTAACTTTCATGTTCTCAGAGTAGTCGTGTACTCTAAAATACTTATTCATCCCTAGTAGTCAAGCCTCCACTTCTTCAACTTTCTTATTCTCTCCCTCAAAGGTGGGGGGAATTCTCTTCTTAAATTCCTTTAGTATTCAACCTGTGTGACTCCTTCCATGTCAGTAATGTCATTAAGCTACCATTCATGATGATTGATCAGGGTTGGATGCCGTTCTCTCTAGGGTGTTCTGTAGATTTTCTGCTCTTAGAGTGTCTTCACTAGCTTGCTTGTGCCTTTTCGATTTATTACCTTTTTCTCTATTATCTCCAAATACATGGCTCTATATTTCAGTGGAATTTTTATATATTTGTGTTTGTCTATGTAGTTGGCACCAGGATCGTACTATTTCTTTCTTTGTAAGTATCATCACGTTCACTTTTTCTTCTCTCTCATAAGCCTTGATGATTATTTCTTTTTCCTTGCAACTTCTTAACTCATCCTTTAGACTTCTTAGAATTTCCATCCAATAAGGAGAATATTCCTCCACGTTCTTCCCAATGGATTCCTCCTCTTGATTGTATGGGGCTTTTTCCATACTAGATTGCACTATCTTGTTGCTCATTTTTTACTTTCTAGTGGGAGTAAGTGATACCTGACATGTGTTGTTACACATGTAACTGTCAGTAGTTATATCATAACATGTCAACATGCTAATATAGTATTCATTAATATGAATCATGATTGCAATAACTAAGATACATTTAAATTTTACCCATGAACTTTGCATTTAAAGGCCTATTCAGTCCAAGTGTTGAGCTTGGGATCTAATACCACTTTATAACAATAGATACTACTCTCTTGCAATAATATGAGTCATGGAAGGGTGTTACTAACATTTTTAACTCAATTTTCTCAATGTCTAACAATGTCTTGGTCCTAAACATTTCCATTTTTCTAAATACTTCCAAAAGTAGTTATTAATGTAACCATTGTGCCCAACTCAATGAGAGTTTTTCAATGATGTGAACTAATTTTCAATTCAAATATTGGATTGGAAGTAAAAATTAAAGGACTGTAATTTGTCTTTATTATTGTGGCCATGTTGTCAAAATGTTCATAAACAACCTATATGATGTACCAATTTTCATAATTAAACATGTTGTGGCAATTAAACTACCATGGTATATATTTATGTATGAAGAAGCATATACTAGATTCCAATTATTGTTACAAACAATACAAAACATAAGATTAAAACCCTGTATCAAACATTGTTATGAGAATATAACCATGCCACAGGAATACCTATATATAACCAAACATAATACAATTTTCGAGACCTCTATCCTAAGTCAACGAAATTTCAAATTCATTGTGAGGGACCCAATCATTACCCCATCAAGGTCTGGGTCCCAAGTGCATTCACTTAATTCACCTTGTATAGCTCCAACGATAGGTTAGTGATTTTGTAGGTTTTAATCCCATATACATAATACCTACAAAAAAATTCTTAAAACTAAAAAAAATTTACAGTGGTAATCAAAAAAATTATACACAAAGATTTTTCTCTTGGAACCCAAAACCGGGAAAACAAGATTAATTTTTCATTATACTATTTTACAATGTTACAATACATTATACATGTTGTAGCATTCATAAAATCCCATTCCATTAACCTGGGATTAGAATATAATTGTAGTTTTGTTGATTGAATCTACAAAACTATGGATAATACCACCATGTGCATGGGGATAGTCATGATAGTCATGCAAAGAGTCTAACACATACCTAACGCTCTCCCACGTTTGTTTTGCCTGCACACAAGGGACCACAAGAGTACATAGTCAACAATCCATGGAAGTAACACCCATTGTTTCTCTACACCAAGAAAACTTCTTGGTGCTCACAAACTTTTTCAATTCATCTGCAACATTCTTCAAAGTGTCCACCTTTACCAACAATAACTTTTTGTCCTCAACCATATCCCTCACAAAAGTGAAACTAAACATCAATATGATTTTTCTTAGAATGATAAGTAGGGTTATTTGCTAAGAAAATTTCAATTTGGATGTTATAATCAATCCTGATAGCTTGTTGTACCAATCCCATACCTAAATACAATATTTATAACATAACTACTTCCTTTCTTACATGAGTGCTTTCCATGTATGTAGCTTGTGTATTTGAAAGTGTCACTATATGTTGTCTATTGCTCATCCAACTAATTTATGCTCCAAATAGGTTAAACACATACCCACTTGTAGATGTTCTCTGATCTAGACCTCTAACCTAGGCTCCATCAACAAATCCACATATGTCGAACAATTTGTCCATTATTAGTCTTCCTTGATAATACAAACCATGATCATTAGTGCCAAGAACATACCTAAAAACACGCTTTACTGTTTTCCAATGCTCCTCCTCTGGTTTTGACATGAACCTTCTCAATACTACCACCACATGCGCAATTTTTGGTATGCTATAGATGACTTCATACATCAAACCTCTAACTACATTCACATAGGAAACACATGCATGTCCTCCATCTCTTCTTCTGTCTTGGGACATCTTTTTGTACTTAAATTTCCACCTATAGGAATAGGAACCTTCACTGATTTACTTTTATGCATATTAAACCTCTACAATATTGTCTCGAAGTACTTCCTCTAATTTAACCAAAGATTTCTCTTTTCGTGATCTCTTTTAATTTTCATTCCAAAAATAAAATTTGCAGCACCAAGGTCCTTCACGTCAAATTTAGAGGACAATTGGGTCTTCACATCCTAGATAATAGCTTTGTCATTCCCAATGACCAACATATCATCCACACACAAGACCAAATAAATAACATAATCACCAACTACTTTAAAATACACACAATGATCTGTTTTGCTTCTTGTGAATCCAAGTCCATATATATATCAAGTTTTTGATACCACAGCCTTGGTGATTTCTTTAACCCAAATAGATACTTTTTAGAATGCATACCATTTCTATATCCCCATGAAGGAATGTTGTCTTCACATCTATCTATTCTACCTTAGAATTAAAAAAAACAACAACAACAAATAAAAGTAATCTAGTAAAAGCTAACTTGGAAACAGGAGAAAAAATATCACCAAAATCAATTCCTAGCACTTGAGAATAATCTTTTGCTACTAACCAATATTTGTATTTCTCCACTTTCCCTTCTACAATCAACTTCTTAAATACCCATTTATTACCAATGGATTTTGTTCCAGTCAAAAACTCCACCAAATCCCAAGCCTCATTCTTGTCCAAGGATGCCATTTCTTAAACTATGGCCATTTTCCATAGTTTTCCATCCTCTAAATCCATTGCCTCCTTAATATTCCTAGTATCACCATCAATAATAGATAAATAAAAATTTTAACATAAATTAGATGGAGTATACCTCTTTAGTTGCCTTCTCTCCTAAACTAATCTCCTCAAAACCACAATGTATGGTTCTTCTACTTCCAATTCCTACTCTTTTGTGGAGTCTGATTCTTCATCCTTCAGTTCAAACTCTATGTTCTTTGGTTCCGTTTCCCTTGCTAGGACTTATGTTTCATGACATCCTTCACTTCTCTAAATACCAAATCTCAGGTGTACACAACCTTCTTTCTTTATGGTTGTTGTTGTAGCAAACAACAACCCCCTATTTTTATTTTAAGTCATAATAATAATGGGGACCCTTTAGTTTTTCTAAATCATCTTAAGCTTTCAAAGTAATAAGACAAAAGGGAAATTAAATTTTAAAAACTCTTGAAATATTCTTAAAAGAAAACTAAAGAAACAAATAATTATTCTAAATCGAGATTAGTAATATCAGAATATACTTATTAGGAATTTTTAATAGAATGTTGTGAGAATTTCCTCTTCCGAGTTTTAGTTCTCAAGATTCTGATATAGTATATCAAGTCCTTGTTTATCGAGACTTTTCATATCGTAACTTTTATTTAAAAATACTTACGAGAACGACCCCTTCTGAAAAACACTTCTATATAAGGACTTCTATCTCAGGACTTATCTATCTCAGAACTCTTATATCATATTTGTTAGGGTCCCACCCTAACCCCCTTATTTATGTAATGGGATCGAGTCATAGTCAAGAGTCAATAAAGCCCATATTAATAATTGTAAGTGGTTAACCCGCAATTAATGACGGGACCACAGTTAGTTGCAAGTGGGCCATAGTATTAGATAGATGGTATTAATAAAACCCATGGTATTGCATGTATGAGTCATATATAAAGGATAGAGACTCCCTGCAAGGAGCATCGTGTCTTATTTTTGAATCGAGCTCTGCTCTATTGGAGGTTTCCCCCTCGAAGAGGCTAGTGAACATTTCTTTCTTAATAATAAAATATTTGTTGTTGTCTCTCACTATTCTATGTTTTGGGTATATTTCTTTGCATATTCTGTATTTGGGTATCTTTTTGCAGGTTAAGAGCATAACAAGTGGTATCAGAGCACTTTCCAGGGCCGGTGGGATCTCCATTTCTTAGCAAAAATTTTTTTTGGCTAGAGACGTGTTCCGGCGTCTTTAAACCACGGGATCTGTCGTTGAGCACATAAACCTGTGGATTTAGGGAGGCATGCACGCAAGAAATACAAGAGGTGGTCACGCTTGTTGGACTCCCTTGTAACCCTTGTGGGTACCCCTTCAAGTAATAGCGCATTAGACAGAACCGTGTACGGACTGTCTTCCAAGTACCTTCTAGGTATATCGAAAGCCCCTTAGCTCCTCTGCAACCTCGCCATAGATAAACCGTCGGTCGTCTTGCTGCGACAGTACACCGAGAATAGCACTTGGAGAGATTACTTTCCCGTATGATAGGGTAGTCGGGTTGTACGGCTAAGGGTACGGTTGATCCTCCTTAGTTAGAGCCCTGAAACATTGGGCCGAGTACTACTGTCAGACCCTTATGTATATTGCGATCTGTAGCACCTGACACTCCTCGAGACCATAGTTCCCTTTTCTATCTTGGGATCACGCATCATCTCTGCCAGATCCGCTCGTGCAAAGGGGTGCAGCAGCAGCAGACATTAGTCCCGCAGTTCTGAGTTAGCAGACCAGCCATTCCAATCTATTAGATCCATCAAATCCACAGCAGCAGTCTATTCCGCCGCCCAGAGCTATTCGATCCACCATTCAGATCTCTCAGGTCCACTAGATCTGAGTAGTTGTGTGGGGTTCCTATACTGGGGCATAATTTTCGTAGGACTTTTGGCAGCATTGACATTTTGAGGATCTAGCCCATCAAAATCAGGACGACGAGCTGAGCACGGTGGTACCATTCAATTCTTACTGAAATTTTTTTTTTTGGCGGTCCCAAATCTCAAGAACATCTGATCGGTGCATGGTAGAAACTCAAGTTCAAGCTATGGCCAACGAGAGGATTGACAAACTTGAACTAACCTTGCAATCCATCCAAAGTCAACTTGACAGACTATCTACCCTAATCTCAAAGGGCAAGGAGGAAGCCCACAAGGAGGCGTATAATGGCAATGGACACAGTGAGGGTGAGTCTAGCCACTCTCCTCACGTCTGGGGCACCCACCAACAATCCCGTCAGTGACCTCCCAAGTTGGATATGCATAAATTTGACGGTTCTCACCCAGCAGCATGGATAGAACAAATGGAGCAGTATTTCAATCTGAATAACATCTTAGATAATGAGACTCAGCTTATGGTGGGGAGCATGTACTTGGACAATGAAAGGTGGCAATGGTGGGAATGGCATCAACGTTGCAACGAACCTTTTCTGGCTTGGACCAACTTCAAAAAATCTCTTACAGACTGCTTTGACCAGGAATCTTCTTTTTTGGGTCGTCTTACTAAGCTTCGACAGACTGGCACAGTGGATGAATATATTACAGCCTTTGAAGCCTTAGCCTTCCGCACTAGGGGTCTCTTAGATGTGTTCTACATGGAATGTTTTATCAGCAGCCTTAAAGAAGCCATAAAAGCCCAAGTCCTACTGCACCACCCTCCCACATGGACAGAGGCTTGCAAGGTAGCTCGTAACATGGAACGTGCGTTAGCAGCCCAGTACATTCACCCAAATTTCTCCACTAAGGGTCACCCACCATAGGCTCACAACACGACTCAAACACTTAAGGTCCAAAAGGTGTCACCTGCAGAAATGGCCGAAAGAAGAAAGCAATGATTATGTTACTACTGTGATGAAAAATACTCCCTAGGTCATAAACGCAAGGAGCCCAATTTTTTTCAAATTAATGCCACTGACTACAGCTCATTAGAGGAAGATCCACCACTTGAGGAACATGAGGCAGTAGAAGAGGACAACCAAAAGGACAATTTCCCTGATGAACCAGTTATTTCGCTGCATGCTTTAGCAGGGATTTCTTCACCTCAAACTCTCAAAATCAGAGGTTTTATTAAACATCACCCAGTAGTAGTCTTTATTGATAGTGGAAGTACACATAATTTCATCCATCACAAAGTCGCAGAAGCAGTGCATTGTTTTGTACGAGCAGCTTCTAACTTCCAAGTCAAAATTGCGGATGGGGGCACAATGAAATGTGAAGGCCGCTGTGAAAATGTCAAACTTCAAATGGGGGATTATCAGTTGAAGACCCACATGTTTGCCATACACATGGGAGGGTGCGACATTGTCCTCGGCACTGAATGGCTCCGCACTCTTGGGCCAATCACAATGGATTTCCAAGAGTTATATATGAGTTTTAAGCAGAACAACTCCACACATACCCTCCGTGGACTCCAGGCGGGAACTCCCTCTATCATCAGCTCGCATAGGATGGAAAAATTGCTAAAAAAGGGCCATCATGGAGTTATAGCTCAATCTAATGCTATCCAGGGAGTTGCAACCAAGTCTTTGTCGATTCATCCTAAGATGCAACAGATTTTAAATAACCATCTGCCGGTCTTTGACAAGCCTCATGAGCTTCCACCCTCAAGAGGGGAACATGATCATAGCATCACCTTGGTTCCAGGGGCCCAACCCCCAAATGTGTGCCCATACAAATATTCGTTCACCCAAAAGAATGAAATAGAAAAAATAATCAAGGAACTTTTGGAAGCAGGTATCATTCGTCCCAGCATTAGTCCTTATTCATCACCGGTGGTCATGGTGCTCGAGAAAGATGGGGAGTGGCGGATGTGTCCAGACTTCAGGGCCCTCAATAAGTTGACAGTCAAAGATAAATTTCCCATCCCGGTGGTTGATGATTTGCTGGATGAACTCAATGGGGCTCAATTCTTCACTAAGCTAGATCTGCGCTCAGGCTACCACCAAATTCGCATGAAGGAAGTCGACATTCCAAAGACTACTTTCTGAATTCATGAAGGCCATTATGAGTTCCTGGTCATGCCATTCGGTCTTTGTAACGCCCCATCTACTTTTCAGAGCCTTATGAACCACCTTCTCAAACCATATCTCAGGAAATTTGTCCTTGTCTTCTTCGATGACATCCTCATCTATAGTTGCACTTGGGCTGCACATCTTCAGCATGTAGATCTACTCTTGCAATTGCTCTGCAAGAATAAATTATTTGTTAAGATGTCCAAGTGTTCATTTGGCATGGAAGAAGTTGAGTATTTGGGCCACATTGTGGGGTGTGAAGGTGTCAAGGTGGACCCAAAAAAGATCCAGGAAATGCAGGATTGGCCTCAACCTAGGACCTTGAAGAGCCTGAGAGGATTTTTGGGTCTCACAGGCTATTATCGCAAATTTGTCCACAATTATGGTCGCATAGCGAAGACCCTCACTCAACTCCTGAAGAAAAATTCATTCTTCTGGAATGATGACGCACAACAGGTCTTTACAGCTCTCAAAAATGCCATGTGTTCCACTCCAGTCTTAGCACTACCTGATTTCACCAAATCTTTTGTCATTGAATGTGATGCTTCGGGTACGGGTATTGGGGCGGTCTTAATGCAGGAAGGATGACCTTTGGCCTTCACAAGCCAACAATTAAGTGGGAAGAATCTGGGCCAATCTACCTACGAGAAGGAAATGATGGCCATCTTACATGCAGTAGAGACCTGGCGACCTTACTTATTGGGGCGACGTTTCCAAATCCGCACAAACCATCACAGTCTTAAATATTTTTTGGAGCAACGCCTATCCTCCCCACAACAAAATAAATGGCTCACCAAAATGCTGGGATATGATTATGAGATCATTTACAAGAAAGGGCAAGACAATAGTGTAGCAGATGCATTATCTTGCCAATTTGAGGAGGAAAGTACTCTGCTAGCAATTTCCCTCCCCATTCCAAAATGGATTGAAGAGGCTCGCATGGAATGGTTTTCACATCCTGGGCTCTCCCAACTCATTTCTCAATTGCAGGCAGATCCAAATTCCACCAAGGGCTACTCGTGGCAAGATGAGATTCTTCGCTACAGGGACAGAGTCGTAATATCACCAACATCCACCCTCAAAAGTCACATTTTGGCAGAATTGCACTCATCCCCCATTGCAAGACATTCAGGCTTTCAGAAGACGTATGCTTGCACCAGAAGATCATTTTTTTGGATAAGCATGAAAAAGGACATCCTTACTTTCATAGCAGAATGCGATGTCTGTCAATGCCATAAAGGGGAGACCGTCAACGCACCAGGCATATTACAACCGTTGCCCATCCCGCATCAATATGGACGAAGGTTTCTATGGATTTCATTACAGGTCTTCCAAAGTCAGGAAACAAGTCAGTCATCATGGTGGTTGTGGACAGACTTTCGAAGTATGCTCATTTCTGTGCCCTACCCCACCCATTTACACCGACTTTGGTCGCTCAATCTTTCATGGATTAGATCTTCAAATTGCATGGCATGCCCACTTCTATTGTGTTCGATCGTGACCCGATCTTCACCACTAATTTTTGGCAGGAACTCTTTAGGCTACAAGGCACTCAAATAAAACTTAGTACTTCCTATCATCCATAAAAGGATGGTCAAACTGAAGCCATCAACAAATGTCTGGAAACCTACCTTAGGTGTTTCACTTCGGAAAAGCAACATCTTTGGGTACAGTGGTTACCTCTGGCTGAATGGTGGTATAACACCAGCTATCATGCCACCACCAAAATGACTCCCTATGAAGCAGTATATGGTCAACTCCCTACTTCTCCTACTTCTTATATCAAGGGGTGCTCAAAGGTACAGGCAGTGGATCAACTCCTACAACATCGCGCAACCATGCTCGCCCATCTTAGAGAGAATCTTCATCAAGCTCAAAACTCCATGAAGCAACAGGTAGACCGGCATCGCTCAGAGTGCCAATTTCAAGAAGAGGATCAGGTCTTTTTGAGGCTGCAACCATATAAGCAAACATCACTCAAATACAAGGGTTGTCAGAAACTATCTCCAAAATTCTACGGACCATATCAAGTACTTCAGCGCATTGGAGAAGTGGCTTACAAGTTGGCTTTGCCACCTACTGCAAAAGTCCATCTAGTTTTCCATGTCTCATGCCTCAAGAAAGTGATTGGGAACAATTGCAGAATTCAAACCAGTCTACCTAAATTGGACAAAGAAGGGTCAATCTGGCTCCAACCTGAACAGGTCCTAGACACACGAGACAGGCACCTATGGGGCCGCATGATTAGGGAAGTCCTCGTCAATTGGAAAGACACCTCTACGGAAGATGCAACTTGGGAACCAGCCACTATTCTTCAGCAATTTCCGCAGCTTTAGCCTTGAGGACAAGGCTAGTCTTAAGGGGGAGGGCATGTTAGGGTCCCACCCTAACCCCCTTATTTATGTAATGGGATCGAGTCATAGTCAAGAGTCAATAAAGCCCATATTAATAATTTTAAGTGGTTAAACCGCAATTAATGACGGGACCACAATTAGTTGCAAATGGGCCGTAGTATTAGATAGATGGTATTAATAAAACCCATGGTATTGATCCATGGTATTGCATGTATGAGTCATATATAAAGGATAGAGACTCCCTGCGAGGAGCATCGTGTCTTATTTTTGAATCGAGCTCTGCTCTATTGGAGGTTGCCCCCTCGAAGAGGCCAGTGAACATTGCTTTTTGAATAATAAAATATTTGCTGTTGTCTCTCACAATTCTATGTTCTAGGTATCTTTCTTCGCATATTCTGTATTTGGGTATCTTTTTGCAGGTTAAGAGCATAACAATATCATTTATATCTTGGAACTCACACAATTCAAACTTTTTCATCTCGAATCAATCACATATCATAATTTTATTTCAAACTATCCTCTGGTATTTCACTTCTAAAAAATGATGTGGCAATATTCACATGGTTCATCATTTATTTATTTACATGACTTTACATTGTAACGATGGACCTCAAAAGGATAAAAGTCTCACATTAATTAAACTTTGTTTTTCTTAATTGATTTAAAAAAAAAAGTTTTACGCTAGGTTTCTAGTTATGCCATTTTGATCTTGCATAAAATATTTTTCCTATTGATCTCTATGTCTATATCTTTCAGTTGTCCTCAAATCCCTGATACATAGAATAAATGAACAAAGGGAGTAAACCTAAGAAAAGACTCCACAACAACAATCCATAGGCCCATTTGTTGAAGATGTCGATGAAAAAAATCTAGGAGCGGGATTATTCTCATATACAATATGTACCAGAGATGCTGGGATTTCTTCTTAGGAAGCAATTTATCAACATTTTAAAGAAGAAGAGACCAAGGTTACCGTTAGAATAATCATGACGAAAGATACAACTTTTGTCTCAGAAGCCACTCCAAGGGATGTAGCCAACTCATTTATTCACAGAATTAGGGCAAGAACATAATTATTTTCTTATATAGACATGGTCCGATGGGTAGTTGAGAATTTGGATATTTCTGGGAGACACATTCAAACCAAAAGGGGAACAGTGATTGGTTCTTTCACCAGTAAGGATCTCCAAAGCATGTATCACCTACCGAATCCTTAATGTATATATAATAAGGAATACATCGAGGCCTTTATAAAGGAGCATGGACACCTGTCAATACCAATCCGAGAATGTACAAAAGGCCTAAACAAGCATAAAGCTGAGGAAATTGGTAAGTATTTACGCGATTCCCTCGCTTTCCATTTTTCCCAAGTGGCAACCATGCTGTTTCAATTTTATGCACTACCTAACATGTCAAAGTTCCTGGAGGACTAGGTAGCCTTAATCAATGGTGCTTCCAAGGGTTTTATATTTGATTGGGCTACCATTCTTTCCAATAACTTGGCCACCCATATTTTAGGTTGTCAGCATGCTAGAAGTATTTCCGAAGATAAGTTGCCTCCTATCTACATGTATGCTCATATTGTGGATTCCCTATGCTTTTCTATGGATTTTCCTACCATGGGTTGGAAATGAACCATTCAGGACCCAAAATCTATTCACATTTATCATGACATATTATGGGAAACCAAATACTTTGATCACTTTTACAAGATTTTTCATAGAGTAATGATTCTGATATGAGGTCATTTTTTAATCTTGTCCGCCCAGGATGTCACAAGAAGCTATGGATGATATTCAAAAGGTTGGAAATTGGTTTGGTGAAGAATTATTCACTTATATCAAAGTTTTGGGTAGCCTTTATCACCCTCATGATTTTCCTCTATTTATCCCATATAAGTTAGTTAGCAGGGAGGTAGCCTATTAGACTATGGGTTATGGTATTACTAAAGTACTGAAGGTTTCAAACAAGACAACATGGCCTACCTTTCCTATGAGATTCGACATATTTGTGTTGGCTAAATACCATCATGATGAAAAATAAATAATAGTTATTCAAGCCCTCAAATTGCCCATTATTCCTAACAGGCAGTATGATTCAAGATCAATTGTCAAAACTTTTACTGCTTCCCAGGTAATTAGATAGTTCATTCACAATGAAGATAATTTGGTTGACATGTGTGTACAATATTCCTCCAATGCAACAATGCTATAACAGGTGAATGAACAATTAATAGTGGAAGGAAAAACTCATTTTACTCAGTACAAAACTTCCAAGATAGCAACTCTTCCACTATAGTTTCTACAGCTACCTCTTGAAAAATTATCTATGTCCACAATTCAGCCTGCTACTTTCTCACACTGAGTGATTCCTCCTTAAGGCCAGCAATAAGTCAACATAATTTCTTCTACATCCCAGGAAGAAGAATTCATTTTTAATCCTACATTAAATGAGGCCTAGAATGAGTTTCATAGGAATCTTAATCCAAAGACCAAGGGTCAAACCACGGTTAACCAAATTACAACTTCTTCAAATAAGGTCAATCTTGAGGATACTCCCAAGGGTACTGAAAATGATACAAATTCAGGAGAAGTTATTGATAAATCTTCTGTTCATGAGAAGAAAGATATCGAAATTATTTTAGCTTTCCCTTCTTCTAAGGTCACTCTCAATGTGAAATAAATTCCTCCTTTGGATATATTCTACAGTCCCCAACATAAGGTTATAGTCAAAAAGGAAAGAAAGAAGAGAAAACTTGATCAATCTCAAGTATTGGTACCTCGAAAAGTTTCTTCCTTCGAAGTTTTGTGGAAAGTTTCTTCCGCTACACCAACAGAAGAGTTATAAATGCTGACTCAATTCATAGGAGATTATTCTTTAGCTACAATAGATAAAGAAGTAGAAGTCCAAGGACTTATAAAGGAGAAGGAAAATAATATCATCTTAATGGAACAAACATTCAATGAAGAAAATAAGAATATTACTGAATAGTGGTATAATGAATTAGCAAAGTTACAAAAAAGATTTGATGCATTGAAATTACAACATGATAAGGAGACAAAGATAAAATATAATCAAATTGAATAGATGTAGAGAAACTTAAAACAATTGTGTGTCAATCCTCAACTAACATAGTTTAAACAAGAATCCAAAGAGTTGAATTCTTTGCTCAGGAATCATCAGCATATCTTTTGCAATAAGTTGTTGTTAATTGTAAAACAAGCAATTCCCTTGTTGATCAGTTTTCCGAAATGATGAATTATTTTGATGAAGTGAATGACAAATTAACTAATTTCTTGAGTTGGCAGAGAGTACAGAAGGAGGAGAAGAAAATCTCCCTAAAATTGATGAGGCTCGAAAGTTAATCATTGTTCAGGGATGGGGGATTATAATGAAACAATTTGAAGTTGCAGTGAATGAGGTCCAAGATATTTATAATACTATCATTGAATCGGCCAATGATACTTTGTTACAAGAAAATCTAGCTTCTAACTGCTCAGAGGATTTATGTCTATATGCCAAGAAATTATTGAGAAATTCGTTGGAGCATTGTACAATAATGGTGCAAATATTGAGTAATTATCCAAGATTGACCTTAAATATCATTGGCAATTTCTCGTGAATCCTCATATCTGGTGGTTGGTACTCAATTTCTTCTCAAATGTTACCATACAAATTCTCTCACCGTTGAAGATTTCAATTTTCACCATCTAGATAAGGATTAAGCCTAAGTATCCTCCTAAGCTCACCAATTTGTTGCATGTATATAGGTTGCGACAACTCACCATTAGTAAATCTTCATCCTAGGCTCAAGAGTGTTACAACAATTTTGTGATTAGTTTTTAATCATTTGTTTATGTTAATAAATTAATGGAGAGATTTGTTTTGATCTTATTTTTGTTTTGGCTATAAATTTCCCTCTCTGAGAGAGGGGTAGGGGTTCTAAATTTTGAGAAGAAGGTACTCAAATTGCACTTTTGTATTTAATTTATTCTTAATATAAACTCAACCACCAACAATTTCAAAATGAATAGATTCTCAGTCTCTCATGTATTATTATCCATTGTTTCTATTCCTTTGCTTTGAAAGGAATTGTTTATTAATATTGTTCACGTATATGCATCACAGTTAGTCTTTCATGATCACTTATGACATGTTTTAATGAAATTTAAGTCATATAGTGAACAACTAAATACTTATCATATGTGATGTTTTATTTAAATTAATTTAATTAACAATTTAATTAAATCAATTTCTTTTGACTAAATTAATATTGTAATCCCACAATAATCTATATTATTGTGTTTCTTACAATATCTTTCTAGCACATATTATTTCATCTTAGCTAGGTACTATAACAGTTTACAGTGATTTATAATTAATTCGTTGGAATATATTACTTATGATCATTTATCATCATCATTCACCCCACTTCATACAATTTCTCTGCTAAAGGGTTACTAGTCCCATAATTCTAGTCAGAGCCACTATTCCAAATGGAAAAGGGTTTACTTAGGGCCTTGACTGGGTGTTTTCCTCCAATGGGCGAACATACTATGAATGGCAAGGAGATCACACTCTAAATCAAGAGGCCATCCTAAGAGCCAATACCCTCCAAAATATCCTTCAACTTCTAGATCACATTATTCTCGATCTGAAATCTCTAAACCATCTTTCAAATCTCCTAGCCCTCTTAGAAGATTAGCTAGTGAATCCTCTGTAAATACACCACTTTTAGATCAGCCCATCGAAGCTCCTAAACTTCAAACTCTCATACAAAAATTGGAATGAATTTCCATTTTTGGTGAACAACTTACTCAACCCGAACCCTCTAAAGGTAGTGTTACTTATTCACTAAAATCTACCGGAATCCTTACCAGATCATAAAGGAAGAAAATTGGAGTTAAACGATTTGAATTCCCACTACCAACTCATAGGAAAAAGAAACATACTTCTAGTGTTTTTTCCCTAGCTAGTGAGAACAATGCATCTTCTCCACCTAATACTCCTACTATCCCTTCTAGTTCCTCTCATTTTTTTCACATTATCCTTTATCGTCTTCTTATGACTCTTTACCATTTTCATCCATAGGTCTATTTTCATCCACTCATATTTCTTCTTCCCATCCAAATAACACTACTAGTTTTAGTGGTTCTGTTGTAGCGACAATATTGATTGTTAATACTTCAATTGCCCCTTCATCAAGCACATCTTCTTCTAGATCTACCTCATCAACCACTAGTCATATTATTTATCCCAAAATCATAAATAGACCATGGAACAATCCAAGAGTAGTTGCAATGAATCCATCTTTGCATCCTCTCCAAGAACATACAGAGAAATGGTTGCCTAAATTTAATCCTGATGATGGACTTCCTACAAAAGAACATCTACACAACTTTATGTTGGAAAATAATCTTAATGGAGAATTTGAAGAAGATTTAGTATGTAGATTATTTCCTTACACATTTGAAGGATCAACAGGGTCTAGATACGTTTTCCCTACCTGTTGGTCCAATTACTAATTGAGATACATTTGAAGAACAATTACTTAAGAAATTTGTAGATGATAAAAAAATAGCAACATTAATTAATGAATTATCTAATATTAAATCCTCTCAATCTCAATTGCATCCAGACGAGGTGTCAATGTTCAAATTGAATGGTATATTAGTGCCATGCATTCAAATATTTCTATGTTCATTGATAGAGCTCAAAAGATAGTACTCACCGATAATATGAAAGACGTGATGGATATTGAGAAAAGGGTATTAACCCTTGAGAACAAATCTATTATTGGGGAAATAAAACCAACCAAAAAGGTCACTTTCAAAGAAGAATAAAAAAAAGTTTCTAAAGATCCTTACAATCTAGAAGGCTTACATAAAGTCCTAAAAACTATTTCCAATTAGATGGTTAAGTTAAAAAAATAAGTAGTTGAAAGTTTAACAAGAAGACCTTTTAAACCAATAAAAATAAACCATCCTACTCAAACTCAACCACCTTCTCAGATATCTATTGTTTGTTCAGATGAAGAAGAAGAGGAAGAAGGAATAACATCAACAGCAGAAGAAGAAGAGGAAGAAGAAGTAAATGAATCAAATGGCCTATGGGATTTTATTCTTACTACATCCAAAAATGAAGAAGAAGAAGAGGATCTTCCTATTAGTACTCGAAGTAAAGGACTTGTAGAAACAATACATAAAAATAAAAAATCCAAAATAGTTCATCAAATGAAAATGGTACGCTTAAAAAGAGTTCTAATCAATCTTCATGGTATACATCCAGTATTGTTACATTAGGGGAATTTTGAGTTCTAAAATGGGCCTCCTAAGGAAATTATAAAATAATACTGGAAATAATAAAATTATATTATATTACATCATCAAATTTCAGAAGGAAAAAAGAAAAAACTACTTTTTCAACTTGTATTTTCAACTTATCTCCCTATGGGTTTACTCAAATTTCGAGCGGGAACAATCGGATGCATAATTTGATTCCTCATCCAAGGCGTGCTCATGTTTCATACTTTCGATGGACCCTGCTACATGAAAAAATGAGAAATACATGGAAAACGTGATTGCAATCATGTCTTTTCATGTTTTTCTAGTTTTTCATGTAGCAGGGTACATCGAAAGTATGCAACATTGGTACTCCTTGGATGAGGAATTAAATTTTGCATCCAACAAGTACTCCAACTCAAAATTTGAGTCAAACCTTAGGGATATAAGTTGAAAATACAAGTTGAAAAGGTAGTTTTATTATTTTATTATTTTGTAATCTTTTCACGTCTTTACCCCAAAAATGGTTGATCATCCCCCATGGTTGATATCATCATCTTTAATCCTATTGGTTCTTATAAATTTTATTTTGGTTGTACATTTTTCTTAGGAGGCCCATGTTAGACCTCAAAAGTTCTCTAATGAAACCCCTCCTTCTACTCCTTTTACATTAAAGACCTTAATAGTGTGAGATATTATTGAATATAACATAATTGAGAACATGAAGAAAAACAAGGCTAATATTTCTCTAAATGAGGTTAGTAAATTGGAGAAACAATAAAAAAATATCACTTAATGAGTTGAATGCAGTTCCCGCTTCTCCATTACCTTCAACTATTGTTACCACTAAAACCTCTAAAGGAAAGAATAATCCTCCTCATCCCCCTTCCGATAAGCTTGACCTCTCTGATGCAATTTTAATTGGAGACAGATATAATTCACATACACCTCCTTTCTTTTTTATTTTTGAACTTTTGAACAAAAAAAAATCATAATTGTCTTGTAGATTCAGGTACTTCTTCAAACATTACGACTTACTTGGTATACTTGAAATTAAACGTAAAACCTCAAAAATATGCTATACAAATAGTCCAACTTGATAGAACAATATTTAAAGTTATAGGAGAGATTAATTAAGTTGTAATTAGACTATCATAAAACTCAAAGGTGTTTCAGATTATAGATATTTTGGTTGTCGATGACCCTGAATTCTACAGTCTTATTCTGAGTAGGGATTGTTCTGAACAATTACATGGCTATTTTGCTACAGATTGGTATCATCTTTGGCTCCCTTATAATGGAAAACCTAATCAGATTATAATTGATAGGTAGAAACAATTGAAATATAATGTGACTGATCTAGATGAAGAAAATGAGTACGTCGCCTTCACTAATAACATCCTGGGAAATTATTCTGTTGAACCTTTCTTTGGCAGTTTTCTTGCACAATCTTCTCATTTTCTAGTTGAGTTTGTTAAATCATAGATGGAAATGTTTTCACAAATAGACTCATCTCGATGTATAAATATAATAGAATTTCTTGTAAATAATTTTGTTGATAATTTATTTTGGACTCTTTATTTTGATGGATCTAAGTCCAATGATGGTGCAAGAGTTGGTTGCATATTAGTAAGTCTGAATGGAGAAAAGACTATGCTTTCTTGCATACTAGAGTTTGAATGTACTA
The DNA here is from genome assembly GCA_031772625.1 of Pinus tabuliformis. NCBI lineage: Eukaryota > Viridiplantae > Streptophyta > Pinopsida > Pinales > Pinaceae > Pinus > Pinus tabuliformis. The sequence goes on along the minus strand of CM062809.1, from coordinate 482,951,511 downwards.
ATAATGTGGTTGAATATGAAGCACTTATTCAAGGATTATAGAAGGCTATTAGCCTTGATGTTAAATTTCTCAAAGTGTTTGGTGATTCTGAAATTGTGGTTAAACAAGTATGAAATAATATTCATTGTGTTTCAAATCACTTAAAACATTATCAGTCTTTGGTCCAAGACTTAACTTCCCACTTCTTGGAATTTAATATATCTCCTATCCCTAGAATCCAAAATGCCAGCGTAGATCTATTAGCCAATGTTGCTTCAAAAGTCATTCCTCCTCATGACTTTAGTCCTGATAGGTTCTCCATTGAATTGATTTTTTGACCCTCTATCCCTGATAACGTTACTAATTCAAGAGTGTTTATTGACAACGTTGATATTCTGAGTTTTCTGAAATCTGAAGGAATATACACAGATCATATTATTAATGAGGATGTGCATGATAAAAATCTTAATATTTCCTCTAATGATGAATGAATTGAAAATTCATTTCCAAAATATGTGGTAAAATTAGAAGATTTGTATGATTTGAAAGATAGATTTAAAAAACCAACTAATTGCAAGCTCCAAAGAAGTACTTTACAATTTGATCTCCTCAATTTACGGTCTAAAGAAAAGCCACAAAACATAAATCTAGGAGTCAAACTCTCTCCTAATGAAAGAGTTGCTTTTATTCATTTACTTAGAAGATACAAAGATGTCTTCGCTTGGAGTTATGGTTATTTCAAAACATACGATAATTCTATCATTTAACATACAATATCGATGTTACCAGATGTTAAACATATACAACAAAAGCTCAAAAATATTCACCTCAATATTGAGTCATAGATTAAAACCAAATTGAATAAATTGCTCAGAGGTAAAATTATCTTCTCAGTTAGACATTCCAAATGTGTATCAAACCTTGTTACAATTAGGAAAAAGAATGGGGATATTAGAATTTGTATATATTTACGAAATTTAAATAGAGCGTCTGAGAAGGACAATTTTCCATTGCCTCCTATGGAGCAGATCTTACAATCAGTTGCAGGTTCTGAATTAATGTCTTTCTTTGACGGTTTTTCTGTGTATAGCCAAATTCTTGTTCATCCTGTAGATAGGTTGAAGACAACATTTAGAACTAAATGGGGAACATATGCATATCATAAAATGCCATTTGGTCTAATAAATGCAAGAGAAACATTTCAAAGAGCCATGGACATAACTTTTAGAGGTATGATAAACAAATTAGCAGGTGTTTACTTGGATGATATCACCATCTATTCCGAAAAGAAAAATAATCATCTTCATGACTTAAAACATATTTTTGAAAGATACAGAAAGTTTGGAATATTAATTAATCCCAAGAAATCATTCTTTGCCTTGACTGAAGGAAAGCTTTTAGGTTTTATTGTTTCAAAATATGTAATTAGCATAGACCCTAAAAGGGTCAAAGACATTTTTGAGATTCCTTAGCCACATAATAAAAATTAAATGCAATCATTTCTAGCGAAAATTAATTTTGTCAATTTTTTTGTGCCAGACTTTTCACAAATTGTTATGCCACTACAAAATATGATAAAAAAGAAGGAAATTTATAAATGGGGACAGGCTGAAAGCATATCCTTTGAATCCATCAAAAAGGTTATTATGAGTGCTCTTCTTTATCTTCTCCTTATTATTATATAGAATTTATTTTATATACTTTTGCCTCAGATCACTCATATGCATTAGTGTTGACTCAAAATAATCAAGAACAAGTCGAAGCGCTTGTTTCTTTCTTTAGTTCAACATTACAGGGAGAAGAATTAAATTACTTAGAATTTGAGAAGCAAGCTTTTGTAGTCCTCAAATAAATCAAACATTTTAGGCCTTTTCTCTTAAAGTCACATAGAAAGGTAATTGTACCATTCCTAGTTGTTAGAAAATTACTAATTCAAAGTGAATTAGGAGAAAAGAGGGCCAACTAAGTCACGACTTTACAAGAATACAACCATGAAATTAAACCTGCTAAAATTTTTAGAGGAAATGGTTTTTGTAAATTGGTAGTTGGTGCATCCGAGAATTCATTTGAAGATGATACAGGTGCAAATACAAAAGTTTCATAGGTATGCCTTGTAAACACTGAATCCCAATATGCTGATCCTGTATTCTATTTAAAGAATGGCTATGCACCAGTTGAACTTGATTCTAAAAATAAAATAGCATTGAGACTAAAATTGAACCAATATTGACTTCTGAATGGTATTTTATTTAGAAAATATTATGAGTATGTCCTACTTAGATGTCTTGAAAAATCTAAAGCTGATTTTTTTTTGCAAGAAATGTATGATGGACCAATTGGTGGACACTATGGTGGAGATACTACTGCTCACAAAATCCTATATGTTAGATATTACTGACCAACCTTAATCAAGGATGTGCATGCATATGTTAGGAAATGAAAAAATTGTCAAACTACTTCAAGGAAAGAAAACAAGGAAGCCTTACCATTGCAATTGGTGAATATCGAACAACCATTTGAAAAATGGGCATTAGAAATTATAGATGAGATTGTTCCTCACTCATCTAAGTAGCATAAATGCATTCTCACAACTACCGATTATTTTACTAAATGGGTGGAGGCGGTGCCTTTAAAAGTGGTCAACTCTGAAGTTGTAATTGAATTTATTGATCAACATATTATTACTAGGTTTGGCCCTCCAAGTGCTCTTATGTTTGATAATGCATCCTATTTTATGGCAACTTAATAACTGAATTTGTGTTAAAAAGAGGATTTGATATTAAATATTCTTCAAATTATTATCCCCAAGGGAATGGACTAGCGAAATCTACAAATAGAAATATCTTAAGAATTATAAGGCGAACCATAGATCAAAATTAGAAAAACTGGCATAATGCTTTGATCTTTGCTCTGTGGGAAGATAGAATAACTCATAAAGATTCCTTAAGGACTCCCCTTATTATCTATTTTATGGAAGAGATGTTGTTTTTCCCCCTAATGTTGCTTCTCCTTCATTAACCCTAGTTCAATCTATCGAAGAACAATCGTGCTCTTCCCTTCAAATAAGATTATCACAGTTATTGAAATTAGAAGAAGGGAGGGATACAGCAAAACAAATTTATGTTAAACATCAAAATCTTATTAAATCATGGTTCGATACAAGTTCAACCAAAAATAATTTTTTTGAAGTTGGTGATCCTGTACTGAAATGGGATGAAGCAGTTGAAGAAAACAAAATTTCAAAAACTCTGGTTAGGACCATTTCAAATTGTGGAAAAATTTGGCCCATCTAATTTCGTTCTCCAAGACCTTTAGGGAAAGAGAGAGTCTCTTCTTGTAAATGGGCTTAACCTAAAAACAAATCTTGCAATTCATGCTATCTTTTGTTAATATGTAAATAATCATATGTATAAATTGGTTTTCCTTTTATTTATTTTATCATTCTAGTTGATTGCTACTCTTTTTGTCTCGTACTTGGGTATTTTGTATCAATATATTCTCAAATCACTTTTATGAAATTCATTTTTAAAAGTAAAATTATTAATAATATGATATCATTTTGCTATTTTTCATAATTTCTTAAATTAGAATCTTTGATGTTAAATTAGGTATTTTGTCCTTATTATTATGTGAACTACTCAGAACTTAGAATCTATAAAAGGACAATTGTGTATCATAACAAGCGATAACTTTAAGTAGCTACTTAAAAAAGACAAAGACTATAAAAATGTTTTAGCTTCCTATGACTCTATCTATCATCTTCATCTCTTAAGAAGTGGATTTTCCTCCCCATCCACTAATTAAATATTTTTAGAGTGTAATTCAAAAATATAAAACTTGAAAGATAGCGGGTATCATCAAGGGCAATCCTACCATGATCATGGGTATTAATGGTAGTGACATTACGAAATCTAGGGTAATGGCTTACAGCCAACAATTGTAAGATATGGTGTCTCATCACGAGCCAACTTGTTCACTATTATAATACTTGTGAATGGAATTATCAATATCTTGTCACTAAGCCAAGACAATGGCTTTCGAGGAAAAGAAAACAAAAAAAATTATGAACTAAATTCCTCTAAAATATTTATTAGTGGATGGGATACTGGTATTTCCTTGGTTAAAAGGTAACCCTGTCGAGGTTGTGGATGCCTGCTAGCAGACATGGCACTACCTATGACATCAGAGTCTATATTTATGTTATAACCGAAAATAGGGTTTGTGTTTTCAATACAACTGACATTAATAACTGGTTGTTAGAAATAAATTGGTATTTCATGTAAATAGTTGGTGAGGTTTGCAAATGATTAAAAAAAAAAATAATAAAGAAAAAAAAAAAATTAGAGAGACTTTTATAGAAAATATGAACTTTAACATTCTGACCTTTTCATATTTATTCCTTTTTCATTTGAATTTCATTGATTTATTCAAAGATAATTATTTCACCAAGTGCATCGCCAATTTTTGTAGTAAACAACAACCCCCCATTTTTCTTTTAAGTCATAATAATAATGGGGACCCTTTAGTTTTTTTGAATCATCTTAATTTTTCAAAGTAATATGACAAAAGGAAAATTAAATTTTAAAAATTCTTGAAATATTTTAAGAATAAAACTAAAGAAACAAATCATTATTCTAAATCAAGGTTAATAATCTTGAAATAGACTTATTGGAACTTTTTAATAGAATGTTACGATATTTTCCTCTTCCGAGTTTTATTCGTGGGATTCTGATATAGTATATCAAGTCCTTGTTTATCGGGATTTTGCATATTGTAACTTTTATTTAAAAAGACTTAAAGGAATGACCCCTTTCAAGAGATACTCCTATATCGAGACTTCTATCTCCGAACCTATCTATCTCGAGACTTATCTATCTCGGAATTCTTATATCAGAACATTTATATCTCGAAACTCACACATCTCAGACTTCTGCATCTCAAATCAATCACATATCGTAAGTTTATTTCAAATTGTCCTCTAATATTTCCCTTTCGATGACTGACATGGAGATCTTCACATGGTTCATCATTTCCTTATTTAAATGACTTTCGGTTGTAATAATCGAACTCGAATGAATAAAAGTCTCACATTAATTAAACTTTTGTTTTCTCAATTGATTTTTTTAAAATGTTTTACATTGTGTTTCTAGTTACGCCGTTGTGAGCTTCTATAAAATAATTTTCATATTGATCATTGTGTTTGTATCTTTCATATGTTCTTGAATCCCAGATACATAGAATAAATGAAGAAAGGGAGTAAAGCCAAGAAAAAGACTCCATGGTAGTAATCCATAGACCCATTTGTTGAAGATGTCGATGACAAAAATCCAAGAGTAGGATTTTTTTCAGATACAGTATGTAGTAGAGATGCTAGGATTTCTTCTTGGGAATAAATTTATCGACATTTTGAAGAAGAAGAGCCCAAGGTTACCATTAGAACAGTGATGGAGGAAGATAAAACTCTTGTCTCGCAAGCCATTCCAAGAGATGTAGCCAACTCATTTCTTCACAGAATTGGGGAAAGACCATGGTTATTTCCTTAGACAGACATGGACCAATGGGTAGTTGAGAATTTGGATATTTTCGAGAGATGCATTCAAACCAAAAGGGGAACAGCGATTGGTTTTTTCACCAATAAGGATCTCCAAAGCATGTATCACTTGTCGAACCCTCAATGTATATATAATAAGGAATATGTAGAGGCCTTTATAAAGGAGCATGGTCACCTATCAGTACCAATCTAGGAATGGAGAAAAGATCCAAACAAGCATAAAGCTGAGGAAACTGATAAGTATTCACTCGATTCCCTCACTTCCCCTTTTTCCCAAGTCGTGACCATGTTGAGTCAATTATATGCACTACCTAACATGTCAAAGTTACTAGAGGACTGGGTGCCTTTAATTGATTATGCTTCCGATGGTTTTATATTTGATTGGGCTATCATTCTTTCTAATAACTTGGACACCAATATTTTAATTTTCTGGCATGCTAGAAGTATTTCTGAAGATAAGTTGCCTTATTTCTATATGTTTTCTTATGTTATGGATGCCATGTGTTTTTATATGGATTTTCCTGCCATGGGTTGGAAATGGACCTTTCAGGACCCAAAACCTATTCACATTTATCATGACATCCTATGGGAAACCAAAGACTTTGATCACTTCTACCAAATTTTCCATAGAGTAATAATTCCAATATATGATGTCGTTTTTGAATCTCAACCACCCAGGATGTCACAAGAAGCTATGAATGAACTTAGAAAGGTTGGAAATTGGTTTGGAGAAGAATTATTCACTTAGATCAGAGTTCAAGGTAGCCTTTCTCACACTCATGTTTTGCCTCTTTTTATCCCAGATAAGTTAGTTTGTAGGGAGGTAGCATATCAAACTGTGGGCTATGGTATTACTAAAAAGTTGAAGGAACCAAACAAGAGAGCATGACCTACCTTTCCTATGAGATTCAGCATATTTTAATTGGCTAACTACCTTCATGCTCAAAAAGAAATCCTAGCTATTCAATCCCTCAAATTTCCCACTATTCCTAACAGGTAGTGTGATTTAAGCTCAGTTGTAAAAATAATTACTGCTTCCTAGGGAATTAGATAGTTCATTCACGAGGAAGATAAGTTGGATGACATGTTTGTACAGTCTTCCTCCTATGAAACAATGCTACAATGGGTGAATAAACAATTAATAGTGGAAGAAAAACTCAATTTACTTAGTACAAAACTTCCATGATATCCACTCTTCTATTAGATTTTCTACAACTACCTCTTAAAAAGTTATCCATGTCCACTATTCAGCCTGGTACTTTCTCACTGTTAGTGATTCCTCCTCAAGGCCAGCAAGAATTCAACATAGTTTCTTCTACATCCCAGGAGGAAGAATTGATTTTTAATCCTAAATTAAATGAGGTATCGAATGAGTTTCATGTGACTCTTAATCCAAATACCAAGGGTCAAACCATAGTCACCCAAATTACAACTTCTTCACATCAAGACGACGCTCAATATACTCCCAAGGGTATCGAACATGATAAAAATTCAGGAGAAGTTATTTATAAATCTTCTATTCATGAGCAAAAAGATATCAAAATTATTTCATCTTTCCCTTCTTCCGAGATCACTCTCAATGTGACAAAAATTCCTCCTTTGGATATCTTTTATAGTCCTCAGCATAATTTTGTAGTCAAAAAGGGAGTAAATAAGATAAAACTTGATCAAACTCAGGCATTGATACCTAGAAATAGTTCTTCCTTCGAAGTTTTGTGGAAAGGTTCTTCCACTGCACCAATAGAAGAATTAGAAATTTTGACTCAATTAACAAGAGCTTATGCTTCAGCTACAATAGATAAAGAAGTAGACGTCCAAGGAATTCTAAAGGAGAAGGAAGAAAAGGTCACATTAATGGAATAAACAATCAATTAAGAAAAGAATAAGATTACTAAATAGTGGAAGAATGAATTAACAGAGTTACGAAAACGGTTTGATGCATTGAAATTACAACACGATAAGGAGACAAAGATAAAAGATAATCAAAATGAAGAGACGTAGAGAAAGTTAAAATAATTTCATTTCATTCCTTAGTTGATAGAGTTTAAACGAGAATCCAAAGAATTGAATTCTTTGCTCAGGAATCAACAAAATATCTTTTGCAATAAGCTAGTGTTAATTCATGACCAATGTAAAGCAAGCAATTCCCTTATTGATCAACAGTCTGAAATGATGAATTATTTTAATGAAGTGAATGAGAAATTACTGATTTCTTGAGTTGGAGAGAGAGTACAAAAGGAATATGAGCAAATATCCCTAAAATTGATGAGGCTCAAAAGTTAATTATTTTTCAACAATGGGAGATTATAATGAAACAAGTTGAAGCTTGAGTGAATGATGTTCGAGATATTTCCAATACTAACATTGAATCGGTCAATGATACTTTCTTACAAGAAAATCTAGTTTCTAACTACTCGGAGGATTCACTTCCAGATGCCAAGACATTATTGAAAAATTGGTTGGAGCATAGTAGAACAATGGTGGAAAGAATTGAGCAATTATCCATGATTGACCCTTAACATCATTGGCAGTTTCTTGTGAAGTCTCATAGCGAATGGTTGGTACTCAGGTTCTTGTTAAATGTTACCACGTAAATTCTCTCACTATTGAAGACTGCTATTTTTAGCAGCCAGATAAGGATTAATCCTAAGTATCCTCCCAAGAACGCTAGATTGTTGGATGTATATAGGTTGCAGTAACTCACCATTGGTCAATCTTCATCCTAGGCTTAAGACTGTTACAACAATTTCCTAATTAGCCTTTTATTGTTTATTTCTATTCAGAAATTAATGGAGATATTTGTTTTGATCATAATTTTATTTTGGCTATAAATTTCCCTCTCTGAGAGACAGGTATGGGTTCTGAATTTTGAGAAGAAGGGACTTAAATTGCACCCTTTTTTTTTAAGTTATTCTTAATATAAAACTGAACCACGAGTAGTTCTAGGATGATCATATTCTCAGTCTCTTGGGCACTATTATCCATTGTTTCGATTTCATTGCTTTTAAAGGAATTGTTTATTTATATTGTTCATATATATGCATTACAATTAGTCTTTCATGAGATTCACTTTTGACATGTTTGAATGAAATTTAAGTCATACAGTGAATAATGACATACTTGTCATATGTGATGTTTTAGTTTAATTAATTTAATTAATTATTTAATTAAATTAACTTCTTTTGATTGAATTAATATCATAATCCCACAAGATTCTATATTATTGTGTTTATTACGACATCTTTCTAGCACATACAGTTTCATCTTACCCGGGTAGTATAATAGTTTACAATAATTTATAATTAATTCGTTAGAATATATTACTTATGATCACTTATCATCATCATTCACCCCACTTCTACAATGTTTCTATTAAAGGGTTATTTGTACCATAATTCTAGTTAGAGCCACTATTCCAAATGGAAAAGGGTTTAATTAGGGCCCTGACCATGTGGTTTTCCTCCAATGTTGATGAGGTCAAATAATCCCATCAATAGTTCCAAAGCTTGTAACCCTTTAAACCATCTTTATACACAATAAAGATGCACCTTTCAAATTTACTATCCAACTTGGTTCTTTTCCCCTTTGAAACATGTACATACACATCGCAACCAATACACTAATATGTGGGAGACAAGGTTTCTTATTAGTCCATACCTCGTGTGGATTCTTATCCTCCAATGTTGAATAAGTTGATCTATTAACTAGGTAACATGCAATATTCATTGCCTCTAGCCATAATATATGTCTTAACCCAATACCATTGAGCATGCCCCTTACTTTTTACATTAGCGTCTTATTCATCCTTTCTAAAAATCCAGTTTTTTGAGGTGTGTATGGAGCAATCTTCTACCATGTTATACCACACTTCTTACAGAACTCTTCGAATTCTTTCCCACATAAATTTCCACTATAATTGTCCTCAACTCTTTAATCTTCTTCTATGTCTGACTTTCAACCAAAGCTTTAAATTATTTAAACCTATTAAAGGTTCATATTTCTTCTTGAGAAAATATATCCATGTATTCATCGCTAAGTCATCTATAAATGAGATGTCTTACACAAATTTACCCATTGATGGAATTGACACATGTCCAAACACATCACTATGCACTAGCTATAATATTCCCTCTTTTCTCTTGGCACCAGAGGATAACCTCACTCAATTATGCTTCCCATATACACAATTTTTTAGGAATCAAAGTACAGAGAGAAATTAGACATATATTATACCATACCATTACCATGTAGTATTTTAAGACCTTCTCTCTAATATGTCCCAGTATTTGGTGCCACAAAATTATATTTTCTCTAGAGACCACAAGATTTTATGCTCCACTTTCAGGAACAATAAAATTGTGTCACACATCAATAATAATATTTCCCAACAACTTGTATAGAGTTTCAATTCGAAATCCCCGCATTAATACCAATGCTCTTCAAACCATATTGTAGGTATCTTTCTCAAACACTATTTTTACACTTGTATCATCCATCTTGCTTACATAAATTATATTTCCGACCAATCCTAGAATTTTGTAGGACACCATGGAGTGTTCTAATCCTTACACATATCAACTTCAACTATAATTTTTCTCATCCAATGATTATGGTTTTCTTGGCATCACCTAGGAAGACATCACCACCATCATATATCTTGTACTTACAAAACCACTCCCTATGGGGTGTTATATTAAAGGATGCCCCTGAGTCTATCAACCATGCTTCATGATATACATGTGTACTTGAGGAAGCCATGTACACATCCCTACCTCCATTTGATTTGGTTTTTTTCTCTATAGATGGAGCATCATCAGATCCCTTTCTTTTCTCAAAGGTTTTAGATCTACAATATTTCTTGTAGTTCCCTTATTTTCTGCATTTACAAATGCCTTTATAAATTTTTTTGGAGATTTATATCTCCCTCTAAATTTAGGTCTCCCAATTGAGAAGTTATTTTATTTATGCTCTAGGAGCATCCTCTTACAGGTAATACATCTCCATTTTTACCCTCCATGCTTTTCCATCTCATATCCTCTGACAATAAGGATGAAACTTTATCATCAAATTTTAAATTTCTTATGCCACTACCTATGGTGAAAACCACATTATACCATGAGTATGATAGATAAGACAACAAAATGATGCACTTATCTTCATTTGAAATCTTAATATCAATAGATAATAACTTACTTACCATAGTATAGAAGGCATTAAGATGCTTTATCACTGAGTCTCCTTCCTTCATCCTCGGGTTATACAACTTCTTTCATAGAAATAATTTATTTACTAGGGACTTAGATTAATACAAATTACCTAATTTCTCCCATAAATCTTACATTGTAGCTTATCCTATGACATTCAGTAAGTGACTGAACCTGAGACACATAACCGTATTATTCTCTTTTCCTTATGATCCAAATTGGCCCAGTCTTTTGTTGACATTTCTATTGGTTTAGTACTTGGATCCACATCGATTCAGTGATATTTATCCACCAAAAAAATCCTCCATCTTGAGCTTCCACAATTCAAAGCTTTGTTTGTTGTATTTCTCAATCTCTATATTTGCATTGTTCACCATACTCTTTCACCACAAGAATTAATCTTGCAGATCTCTCACTGTAACCGAGTCTACCACAAGCTTGACCAAAAGCCCCTTAGCCACAAAGGAATCCCCTTGAAGCCAAAACTACTATGATACTAAATATAGGTTTTAACCCTCTACAAATAATACTTGCAAACATATTCTTAAAACTAATAGAAAATATACAATGGCAATCACATAAAATATACACAAAGATTTTTCTCCTCAACCCAAAACCTAGAAAATTAGATTGATTTTACAATGTCACAATATATTATATATATATCATAACATTCATAAACCCATAGTCCATTAACCTAACATTAGAATATAAACATAGTTCCTTTTACTGGATCTACAAAACCATGGAAAAACCACCATGCGCCTGAAAATTATGGATGCAAAAAATGCCCATTTTTATTTATTTATTTATGGTGTTTCCCATAACCACGTGTAGTCACCAATTATGTTTCAAGTAGTATCTTTACATATTCAAATACCTTTATAAGCTTAACCTCTCCGTACTAATTGCATTGATGAACCCTCAAGTGGTTTAGGCAACAATTCAATAAAACTTTTTGTTCTAGAAAACTTCTTCCATTCAACACATTAAGCAATTTCATAAAAAAGTGGCAATCTTTGGAACACTACAAGTTATATACCATGATCCTGCACCTAAAAACTTGATTATGATATAATCCCAACTTATAAAAGTTTTAACCCTGTAGAAATATTAAAAATAAGGCTTAATACAACTCAAGGCTCATTATCAGTAGGGTCTTCGCACGTGTATTAGGTTGCAGAGCTGCTCCATTTATTCATGTTTACCATAGAATTTCTAGAACAAAATAAGGCACAACTTGAGTTTCATCACCAAGGTTATTTCGTGTAGAGATCTACGCGTATGTATCAGGTCTATGAACAAAGTGCTGAACAATTATTATAAAAATAAAAATAAATCTCTACAATTTTATAAGTATGCAAAATCGATTACACTACAGCCCCCCATATCCTGTGCAAACATGACACAGGTAGATTGGTGACTCTGGATCGAGCTTTTACTCATTTGGACCTTCATTTACGATGTTGTTTTCAATTATTATTCAAATGAAAAAACAACCTACATCTACATTTATTTCGTAGATCACCATAGTACCAGATCACCAGCTTGCACATAGCAATGGATCAAAGGAAAAGATTAGATTGCATTAGAATGCACCAGGTCAGAAGTAACATTATTAATGCAGTAGGTCAAGTGAAAAATCCATACGTCTACCACTGAGACAAAAGTGATCTATAGATGAATTATTACTCCTTTCTCACACAGATCGAACTTGTTCACACTTCGATCACATTGCATAAACCTGACTCTTGATTCGACCGCTTCATATGAACCGATCCAAAAAATTGTAGATCATGATCCGCATCCTCGAGCAATGCCAATTGTTAATTTGCATTGGTATTTAAAGGCTTTTGGACATTGCCCAAATCAAAACTGACACAAAATTACCATGGGAATTTACTATTGTAAAGTCTATGGTAAGTAATATGACTCAAAACCAAGAAACCAATGTGAAACCAAGGGAGATTTCCATAAGTGGAGACCATAGCTTTTAGGGTGCCAAATGGGGTAATTTGGTTTTCAATGGCCACCCATATTTGCTTTGCCTTGCAACAAACGGTTTGCATAATTAGTGGATGGTGTACAACATCAATCAACATAGATAATGATTAGTATGCGGAGATGAAAACATTAGCCAACTTAAATGATCATTCCATAATTGATAGTCCATCTCTAGATCCTCAATTTATAGCCTAGTGTTAGTAGCCTAGATGTTGAGACATATGAGTCCCAAAGCCCAGTCTAGATTGCAAAGGAACTATCATCAATAACATCTAGTGTCATATATCCAACGTTTGTGCTACAAAAATATTACCTCCATATGTGTGCTTCATGCTCACTACATTACATTTATGGTGGACATCAATGCCAACAATGCCAATAGTCTTTTAGCGAAAGAAAGAACCCATGTTTTATTAGTCCCAACAAGCACCAATGAATCACTATGTAGGTGGTTTTTTAGCCAAATAAAAATGTTGATGGTTTATTAGCTACAACAAGCAGTAGTGGGTTATCAGTCCCAACAAGCAACCAGTACACACAATTAACTACACACCACATTCTAGCTTAGAAAAAATAGCAAAGACTTTAAATTAAGTGGGAATAGTCTAACAACAAGTAAATACTCTCCGTTAATGATTACTAGCATTGGTTATTTCCCAAGGATTTCTTTGCAAAACCAAAATCGAACAACATGTTCCTATTTTTCATTGTATTTATGGTTGTTTTGTTGTGCCTTGAGTATGGCTAAGAGACACTCACACCCATCCTCATGTTTACTTCCTTTGCAAGTTACCCCTTCAATTTATGATAAGGGAACCCATTCCGAAACAACACTGCCATTGCATTAATGAACAAACTAATTAGGGTGGCCCCTCAGACCAGCCACGAGGTTAAGCATTAGATTTTGAATGATATCGATCTGACAGTTTGTGCCATAACCAACCCCCTTAGACTTTGGCCTATGTCCCTTCTCCTCAAATTTTTTTTAATAATCAATTAAGTATTTTATATTAATCTTATAATTTGAAATTAATTATTAATTACAAGCTTAAAATTTAATAAATTATTATTTTTAATTAAAACATTAATCCATCATTAATTTATTTAAAACATGAATATATGCCTATTTTAACTTTGACATTAATTACAGTGTAGAAACATAATTATATTAAACAAAGTATTCACAAAACTTGACACCATGATTGAAATACGAACAAATTTCACCAATAATTATTTTTATTATATGAAAACATAGTTTCTTCTTGCAATCTTGCACTGAGATGCTCAGTTACACCATTTTTTTTATAAAGATCATAATTAATGCATGGGTGTTATAAGATTGGAGTCTCCTTCAAGTTGGTTCCTGTAAAGATTAGTATTATTGGTGTGTCCAACATGTTGGTTCCTACAAATTAGTGGGGGTTGGTGCCTCCAACAAGAGGGCGATTCAAACTAAAATGAGGTTTTTCCCTGTTGTAGGTTGGTGCCTACAAAATCTAATGTAAATTTAAGTTTGTTCTTGAATTTACATTAAAATCAAAAGAATATTTTTTGTTTTCTCCCTGTAATGGTTTTCGTGTATATCCTATGTTCAATTTATATATATTCTAACTAGTGTATGGTTATGTTCTTTGATTCTTTAAATTGCTAAAAGGTGCTTGATACTAATTTAGCCCCACCATACCTCTTAGTATCAACTTAGTTCGCAACAAAAATGACATCAATTCATTAATTAAATAATTAATTCCCCCATTTTCTCATTTTTCCAAATTCCATTGGAAAAGAACATGGGCTTCCCAAACCATGGGTTTGAAAAGACCATTTCAATTTTTGACTCCTTTTTCACGATAAAAGACATTTCCATACACATATATAAGTGCTTTGACATCAATGACAACAAATTACTCAACAATCTCCTCTTTCTCATAGATGGAAATCTTGTAATGAAACATATAATCCACTAAGAATATAAGGATTTTTTCTTGCCCTGATGCAATACTCCCCTTGTCAGCAACTCTCCCCCTTTGACACCAATGGCAAAGGGATGCTCCACCTAAATGCTTGCTTCTCCTTAAGCACTTATTGATGAGATGGAAATTACTCCCAATCATTATCTGAGATATTCAAATGTATCTATGGGAAGAGGTTTTGTGAAAATATATGCAATCTCGTATTTAGTGGAAATACATCCCAACTTGAAATTTTGTTTTTCTACGTGTTCTATTAAGAAGTAATAATTGATTGGAATATGTTTTTTTTTTTTTTTTTCCGATTACAAATAAATGTTTTTTTAAATACTTATTACACTTTTATTGTCACAAAGTATTGAGATTGGATGATCATATTGCACCTTAATATCTCTCAATGTTTTCTTCATCTAAAGAACTTGTGTGCAACATGATGTTGTGGATGTATATTGGCCTCTACTATGTATAGAGAAATTGAAGACAATTTCTTTCTCAAATAAGACACTACAATATTTCCCAGAAAGAGTGCTTATCCACTTGTACCTTTCCTATACATTTCCTATCCAATCCACATTTGTATATGTTATTAGATTAAAATATTCACCACTTGAATATCACAAACTAAATTCCAAGGTGCCCTATAAATATTTGAAATTCTTTTCACTGCTCGCATATGAGTTTCTTTTGGTGTAGCTTGAAACCATGCAACCAATCCTATTACTTGCATATTGTTGGGCCTTATTGTTGTCACATATAGTAGGTTGCCAATCATTGACCTATACATTGTTTGATTTCCTTCTTGCAATTCATCATCTTTCTTCAATTTATAACCTTTGACCATGGGTGTGTTGACCGATGCACAATCTTCCACTCTAAATTTCTTCAAAATCTATTTGATATACTTTGTTTGTGAAATGAATATGCCTTTGTTGGATTGAAAAAATTGTAAACAAAGAAATAATCATCATTCACCAAACATAAGCATCTCAATTTTTCTTTTTATTTTCATTGCAAATTATTCGCACATTTTTTTTATACTTCCTCCAAAAATGATATCATGTACACAAACCATGACAATCAATTTACTTTTTCCTTTTGTCTTGATGCAGAAATCATTGTCAGTAATTCCTCTTTTGAATCCTTGTTGTTGTATATTTTTGTCAAGAATTGAATACTAGACTTTGGGAGCTTGCTTTAGCCCATAAAGTCATTTCTTCAAATTGTGAACATCATGCTTCTTTTATAATAATAAGATCCCTTTTGGTTGTTCAATGTACACTTCTTAATCTATATTTCCATTGAGAAAGGCCAGATTGACATATATTTGATAGAATTTGAAGTTATTGAAACACATAAATGCCAAAAACATTATGATAGCCTCTAGTATTACAACCAAGGTAAAGATTTCTTCAAAATAAATACCTTCAACTTGAGCATAGCCTTTGCAAACTAACCTTGCTTTATTTCTTATTACTTGACCATGTTCATTCAACTTGTTTTTGAAAACCTACTTGGTGCCAATCACATTTTTATCTTTTGGTCTTGGAACAAGTTCCCATGTCTCATTCTTCTCAATTTGATTTAGTTTTTATTCCATAGCATCAATCCAATGGTTTTCTTTGCTATCTTCTATGAAATTCTTAGGCTCAATTTTAGATAGAAAGGAGAAATGTGCATGTTCTAATCCACATGTTAATCTTCATCTAGTCTACACTCCCATATATTTATCACCAATAATTATATTTTCTAAATGATTCTTCGAGATGAATCTAGATAGTGTCTTTGTACCTTGATGTTCTGATTCTTCTTATTCTTCTTCTTCCTTGTAGTTCATCTCATTTGGATGTTCATTTGTTTGTCACTTCTCCTTTTGAGGCCTTACCTCCTCCACTTTAACATTTGTACTCTCTACAATTTTGTGCAATGCTTTATTGTAACATCTCTAAGTCCTTCTTCTTAATTAATAACCAAGATAATACCTTTATTTTCTATAGAATAAAATCATCCAAAATCCTCAACATCTCTCTTTATGTAGAACTTTCTCCCAAAAGATTTGATGTATTTGACTATTGTTGGTCTACCCTTCCATAGTTCATAAGGTGTTTTGTTGTTGTTAACTTTGATTTTCCCTCTATTCAGAATGTATATTATGGTGTTTTCCACTTCTATCCAAAACCTATTTGATATCTTTTCTTCATTCAACATTTTTCTATCCATCTATTGTACATTTGAATTTTTCCTTTGTACCACTCCATTCTTCTATGGAGTTCTTGTAGCTGAAAAATGTCTCTTTATTCCTTGAACCTCAAAGCACTCTTCAAATTTATTTAAGATAAATTCATCTCCTTGATATAATCTCTTGAACATGATGTCTAAATTAGTTTCATTTTCAGCCAAGGCTTTGAAAGCTTTAGACTTCTCAAATGCTTATGATTTCTCTTTGAGGAATGAAAACCATGTTATTTTTAAGTAATCATTTATGAGCAACATGAAGTAGATTTAACCTTGTATGATTTTCATTCTTGTGGGCCCACAAATATTTGTATGAATGAGTTTCAATGATTTTGTTGTTGATTACTACTTTGTCATGAAGTTAGTTCTTATCTACTTCACATGTTGACGTTGCTTGCAAATAGATTTTAAAGATTTTTTGATCTTTGGAATGTATCTCATTACATGTTTAGTGTTGATTTTCACCAGATTATCCAAGTTCATATGGCCCATTCTTCTATCATACATCACCTAATTTTATCTTTTTGTCCTATATAGAATTTTCATCCCTTAATCTCATTGAGGATATATACATTATTTGATTTTTTTTAGCATTTATAAGTAATTTTCCCTTTCATGCCTTCCTTATCTCATAATCTTGAGAACCAAATGTGAGAGAGTATCCTTGACCACACATTTGACTAACACTAAGAAGATTATCTTTCAAACCTTCAACATACAATTTTTTTTTTCTATTTTATTATTTTCATTATTGAGATGAAGAGTACCTTTTTGAGTTAGCCTTGCCGTAACATTATCTCCAAATGCCACATTTCCTTTGTTAACTTTTTTCAAAGTGATATGGATTGACACTCCACTATCAATGTACCATTGGCTTCCTTTGTTTTGGGCATCAAATGCAGTTTATACAAGTGTATATTTCTCTTTCTTCGACTCTTATTTCTCCTTATTACTTTTCCAAACTTTTGTGGATTCTTTGTCAAGGATACATTCTTCCTTGTTTTGTCTAGGAGATTCTATAATATTACTTCCACAAAAATTTGATGTGTGCCCATAGCTTTTCACCTGTAAAATACAGCATTGTGATCGAATAAGGGGAAAAATGAATCATACTTTCTATTTGAAAAACCATAAGTACTTTTGCTTTTGTCCATACATTATTATTTCTTACATGTACCCTATGATATATTTATTTATGACCATAGTGATTGAAAGACAAACAATAACCAAAAAAGAAGTTTTGGTATCGAGTTGTGCGAGGTCACCTTGATGGAAAATATTTTCTGAATTCATTCTTGTTATCCATGTGGGGAGGGTCAAGTTTCTACTAGACTTCATTTTCTTTCTTCATATTGCCTTCATTTTATATGGAGATTTTGATAATATCAATATTGTTTTTAGATTTTCTTTGTTTACTTTCTTTTATGTATTTGTAGCATAAGAATTTTAATCTTTGTTCTGATCCTTCTTATTCATATCATAACCATGACTAGTCTTAATGATTGGTGATATTTGACAACTAATGATATCATCTAGGAAATCAATGTGCTTTTCAAACTTCAATCTTATATCCAACTAAGAAATTGAATTCTATAGTTCCTTTCTTAAGAAAACAATTTCAACTATCATCTTCTCATAATTTTCTTCTTTTTCCTTCAGTTGGAATCTCACTACTTCTTCCATCATTTTTGCCTCTTCTAGTTGAATGTTTATGCTAATAATAGTCCTTTTTTTAATCCAAACAAAGGATATTTGTTTGTAGAGAAACATTCTTGAATAGCCATGTGTGTTTATAAGATCTATCTTCCAATGGTTACATCATTTCCAAGGGAACCTAATCTGATACCAATTTTTGAGCACACAGTTATACTTGTTGGGCGGGGGACGGGCCGGGGGGTTGGTGTAGTGAATAAATATAAGGTAATTTCTACTTATTTAAATCTTCATGAACCACAGGGAAATAATTGCATATGAGATATATTAGTTGTGAAACATGCAACAAAATATTTATGTTTAAACCATTTTGGGAGAAAACTAAAAAAAATATTTTTATAATTATTTATAACACCAACCTACTAGAAACACTAATCCCACTAGTACAAAATCTAGTAGTCCAACCAATCTACTCTTTCATATCTTCATAGACACTAATCTACTATAGACACTAATCACCACTACTAATAACCAACTTAGCAATAGATGCCAATATATTTGTATGTGTAGCACCAACCTGAATACAACTTCTTCAAAACTTATTTGCTCACCAAGACACCATATTTGCTTGTTTCTTATTTATATCTTCTCATTGATGTTCCAAGTGAAATTTATGGTAAATTTCCTAAAACTTGTTAATTTTTTGCCTCTTTCTTAGAGTAGAGTTGTATAGCATGCCATGTGTCTAGTTCCTTATATCTAATTATGAAATTTTTTACCTAAGTGACTTATATATGTCTCCTCAAATCTCTAAAAAATTCATAGTCATAAATGTCCTAGAAAAATAATTATATCAAAAATTTCAAGATCACTCTTTTGAAATTGATTTCAAGACCATTCACGAACATTAGCTTTCACAAGGTATATCTCTACAACTATAATGAGCCAAAATATGAAATTTTACCAAATGTACCTTCACTTATTTTCTCAATATTCTCAAAATTTCATAGTATGTTCTTTATGGAAAGCATATTACAGCAAAAGTTCCAAGTTCACTTATTTAAAATTGAACTCAGTAACATTCACAATCCCTAACTTCCATAAGGTATATCTCTGATATTATCGTGAACTATAAAATAAATTGTTTACGTGATATACCTTGACCTACTTTCCCAATATGCTCAAAATTTTACAGTATGATTCTTTGCAAAAAATAAATTACAACAAAAGTTCCAAGTTTGCACATTTAAAATTGATTTCAAGACCATTCACAAACCTTAATGCCCTTAGGTTATATCTTCAAATATATAGCAAAGTAAATTTATAATTTTTACTAGATATATCTTGTGATGTGATCTCTCTCTTCTCCAAATTTTATGGTTGAAAACATTCCAAAAAATAAATTGTAGTACAAATCTTAAGATTACTTGTTTGAAATGAATTTCAAGACCAATCACAAACCCTAATTCCATAGCACATATCCTTGAAAGTATAGAGAACCAAAGCCTAAAATGTTAACCAAATGTTCCCCTTGATCTCTTCTCAATATTCTCAAAATTTCACTGATTGAAGCATCCGAAAAGAAAAACTATAGTGGAAATGCCAAGACAACATGTTCACTCCACAACTTACATTTTTTCTCACACACACTTTCCTTCAAATGCTTTCTCTTTTTATACATTATCATAACCCTTCATGAAATGGTATGCTAATTCAAAAGACGATGTCAATTCATTAATTAAATAAGTAATTTTCGTTTTTTTTTTCACTTTTTCAAATACCATGAAAAATACAATGGGCTTCCTAAACTATGGGTTTGAAACCACTATTTCACTTTTTTACATCTATTTTCTCATGAGCACCCCCTTTTTAATATACTTGGATTCTTGTGTGCGTGTGTGTGTGTGTGGTGTGACAAATAACAAATTTAAACCATAGTTCGGTTGCTACAAAGGCATGAAAGTACAATTCCTTGCATTCAAAAAAAATATACTTGAATAAATTACTTGGATTTGGACCATAATAAGTGGATCTTGTAAGACAAACAAGTTGCTGAGAATTCAAGAGGGAAATGAATATGTTAATTCTCTTAACTTGATATTTTTTTGTGTTTTCCTTTTACTTATTAGCTTTGTTCTTTATTATTTCAATGTGCAATACATCAAACAGCTACAAAAATAGTAAGAACAATGAAACAGTATATAGGATACAAGCCAGGGCCAAAACCCCTCCTCTTGAGGGGAAAACCAATAAATCTCTTCTTTATATTTCAAATATTTTAATTGATGAATACCATGACCTAGACTCAAACATATACCCTCCAATATCAAGTCTACCACAACCTCCCAGTTGATTCAAAATTCTGCTCCCCAGCAACTGCTGCAACTGTTGTTGCTTCTCTAGGAGACTTCGATATCCCTCTAATAGCCTTCCTCTTGACTTATCTTTCCTTGAATTTAGTCAAAGGGATAGTGATATTCTCTAAAAGACCTTTCTTTTCCTTTCCTTCTCTCCTTCTTCCAAAATCAAACCCCAGTAGATCCAGCGCAAAAACCCTAACTTCGATCTTCCCAGAAGAATAGATAAGGCCCAGAAACACTTCGACTTCTTCGACTTATTCTTCTTCACACTTCCTTATTCTAATTCTCCTTATTCTACTTTCTTCGCATAAGAGATGATAGATTGGGTGTTCCAAATGGAGGACGAATTCATATATAGGCTTATTCAAGGGTGGATGTGGCTCTTCATGTAGGCCGACTTGACAGCTCATTAGGCTGACTTGATCTTGGAGGTATTTTGACACTTTTAAGACCAAATAATTTTTTCTTTACAATTTACAATGTGCCCTTAGGGTCTTCAATATATGACAATGAATATTATATCTAGGACAAACCCTAGAAGCACTCAATGGGTGCTTGACCTATAAAATAAAAGAACTTGAGCATGAAACATATGCTTCAATAATAATAATAATTTCTTTTCCATTTTATATTTACAAGAATACATTTCATACTTATGAAGACCGAACCTAGTTACAAATTTTTCAACACAAGTTCTGTCTACAAAGTGACTTAGTCACATGCTACAAATTTGAATGATACAAAAAATAAGTAGATGATAAAAAATAAACTCATTGACATAAAAACATGTTTGTTGTAATACCTCATGATAGTGTATGGAGGATAGAGTGGGTGAATTTCCAAAAGGTGTAATGAAAGGAGGATATAGGATCTTATATGTTGTTGTGAACAAAATAAATCTATTGTTGGTTGCGTAGATGTTTCTAATACGTTAGATTAGTACCAAAAAAAAAAGGAAATGATAGAATAACTACTTTTTTTCACATTAATCATATTTAAAATTGACACATGATACCTAACTATGAAGTGATGTGTTGTCCCAAAGTGAAGATGGATAATCAATGTCTTCTATCACTAGTTATAGAAACACATGCCAAGTTATTTATGATTCATAGGAAAAGCTAAAAGAACCAACATAAACTCACATAAACTTTTCACAATTGTCAAATGGAAAACCACAGCTAAACTTAAGGAGATCGTAGGTTGAGGGCTTAAGAATATTGATCACCTTATTAAAGTAGCGGCTACTGATAATTTATGGAGATTAATTTCTAGAGATGGGCTTCAGAACAAATTCATTATTTAGAAATATATGGATCCCTCTACCATTGAAATTATAGTAGTGTCCCATCCAAGAATATCCAAAATGTGTCTATTGTTTGGAGGACCCTTGTATTATCTTTTCTTATTTTAGGAAATTGGTTTTTTTAGATATTTGGGAATGAGAGAAGGTAATAATAGTGATTTACCTTGGGTGGGGAGTGGAAATTTTTATAAATTATAATTATATTCTCTCACTTTGAGGTATGTACTTCTTTAATCTAGCTTGGGTAGTGTCTCTAGGAATCCCAACAATCTAGAAAAAGGAATGGAAGAAGACATCCCATAATAATTGATGCTTAGTAGAGGGAGGATTACAAAACATTGAAGTTATGTCATGTTTGTCTCAAGGAGGTGGAGTATGAACTAGTGTTTACAAAAAATCTAACCTTACCTTTCTATACCTCCAAACTAGGGTGTTAAGTTTGTTTTTCAATGATAGCTTGAAGAAACAAATGGTGGTGGAAACCACTTTGGAATTTTAAATCCCTTATAAAGGAAATGATTTTAATATGGTTAGCCATAAGGAATAAATCCCTTACTTGGTAGTTATTGAAAAAATGAATCAACAGGTCCAAGTTGATGCACTTTTTGAAAGAAATAAGAGAAAATCAGTTGTCACTCTAATTATATATTGTCCTTATTCATTCAACGTATGGGCTTACATGGAAATACTAATAGTGGTAAGAGATTATTAGTAGGGGGAATAAATTGAAAATTTATTTAAACTATGGGATTAGAAGAGAAAACATGTAGAATTTACATTTTTATAGTATCATGGGGCAATTGGCTTCCCACAAACAATGTTATATTTCGAAAGGAGATCTATTCCTCCTTTTTAACATGTAGCTAAAAGTGGATCTATATTTTCTAATTTCAAACCCATTATAAGGTCATTCTATAGAGGAAATTACCTCACGATCCCATGGAAAAACTTGGGGCTTGGGGAAAATTTGATTGAGCTAATCAACACACTCCACTTAGGTGTACAACAATTGTGTAAAACCCTCCTCCCACACTTACCTAAGCTTATCGGTCCACCGGGGTAAATATGTGATAAAAAATTACTATGAAATGACTCAACCTCCTAGGTATATTTAAGGAAATGGAATCGACGAACCGAAACCAAACTAGCCTTCCTCGAGAGCTACAGGACCCCAAGGAGCTAACCAACCACTCCAGGTGCCCAACCCCTGAGATAACTTCCTTTTTCACTAACCTGGACTCTCAATCGCTCCCATGACAAGGCAAGCCAGTGGATGAGACCCTTCAGTCGCTCCCATAATCCTGCATCCCAACAAATGTAGACTAATTTACTTAGTTATGTGCCAACAACATCGAGATATGAATCACCTTTTCAGGGCTAGGACCTAGGCCTCTGCCCATAACTTAATGAAACTCTCAGAAATGATAGATAACAAATATACAAGGCCTCTAATGCAAAATTGGAACAAGGACTTAACTTGACCCATCTGAACCATGACATACATTTCGTCAAATACATCATGAACATGTAATGTACAAGTCATAAATACACATACAAACATAATGATCTCATATTTATCTGAGAATCAACTAGAAGGAATAATTCCTTCTCATAGTAGCTGCAAAAACATCTATTAGTTCATGCATTCATTAACAATTGATTTACTCACCAAAACATGATGAGAGCCATAACTCAAGTCTATCATAAACCATGCTTGAAACTAGCATAAAACTAGCATAATAACAATGATAAAAAAACCATTGATGCCACATAATAACAAGTATAAATACCCATGAATTACAATAGGAAAGGATCTCACATTAACATATGTAAAACCAACTAATATAGGGACTTCTAGGTACCACTCGACCATAGATTGGGCTGAACCAAATCTCTCTTTCAGTCTATCACCCCCATGCCATATTCTAAGCATGAATGTAGGATCTCATGGAAATAACTAATCAAAACCAAACTAGGACTTCCAAAGGCCAAACCACCTCAACCCTCAACCATTTATTCTACCTCATGGTCAGACATCACTAACCATCACCAGATTGGTCTCTACCTAATATTTCCAAGGCTCCAGAGTGTTTGTTCCAACCAGGCTCTAGAACTAGTAACTCAACCCACAGTTGCCCCAGAGCTCCAGAGAATTTTCCCAACTAAGGCTCCAGGACTAGTAACTCAACCCATCAAGGGCTCCAAGGCATTTTTCCAACCAAGGATTCCATGACTAGTAACTCAACCCAAGTTTCTCCATGGCTTCAAGAGCGTTTTTCCAACAAAGGCTCTAAGAACTAATAAATCAACCCACAACTATAAGGAACATGAGCACCAACCAAAAAACAAAAGGGAAAACCCACAACACCATGGCTATCCAAGAAAATGGTAACGCTTAGGAAAAACCACTGTCAATCCAATCAATCCTCTATGCGAATGATAGATCATAACCAAACCACCACATGCATATGCCATGCATGCCAAAACTAGCAAGGAAAACATACATGCAACTCAGTACCTGCAAAGAAAACCCATTGTAGCTCTTGATCCCAATGTCCTCTTATGCTTTCCTGCTTTTCCTTGGCCCTCTTTCTCAAAATCCAAAGTATGCCACAATCCTCCAAGAGTGCTCCAAGAAAACTATAAGTGTGCAAGAGTACGAGAGAGAGAATAGAAGAGAGCTCAAGGCTAAAACTAAGAAAAGGTTGTGAGCTGATCCTCGGAAGTCTTTTTATCATTGACGCCTCTATTTTATTCATGTTTCTCTATTTTTCCTTCAATTTTCCTCACATGCAATTATGTGACCTTTCACCTTCTTTTTCTCCTTTTTTTTTCCATTAATTTCATAAATAAAATGCCAATTAATGTCTCTTTACTTTTCCATTTCCTTTGCCAATTTCCATATCCATTTATTAATCACAATTGATCCTCGTCACTATTTTTTCCCCAATATTCAGCTTGGAATACGTGTCCCATGAACTTAATCTTATTTTTCCTTTATTAACTTTCTTACATGGATTTTTAGCTAGCATTGTTACAAAGTGGCATCATCTTCATACATGACTCTTTTGTATTTAGGTTTAAGGTATGGTTGGAGGGTGCTTGAAAAATTATGTTGAACTTCTAAAAAGGATTTTTCTCATCATCTTCTAAGAAATGGGTGTTTAAGTTATAGGCTTTTGTTGAGTCATAGGGGGTCATAAAGTGGATCCAATGTTGATCATGTTGGCATTGATGCTACTATTTTATTCTTTGATTAAGAAATGACTAGAAAACATATTCTCACAAGCTCTTATATGCTAATAGTTTTCCAAAAGGATGATAATCTTATTGGGTGAAAACATGACAAAGTATTGGTTGAAATGTTTTCTTGAGTAAGAGTTTTTTTTCAAATTAAACATATTTTTTTACTAAAACATTTAGAAATTTATTGCTTCAATAGGGGTAGAAACTTGAAAAGTTTGAATATCATATACCAGACTTACTACCATGGATTCATCTTCGAATCTAGTCTGTGATCATATAAAAATTGTAACTTTCCATTAAGAATTTCTACTTATTAATAATTTTGTTCTAAAATTTATCCCTTTAAGATTATAGTATTCTTAAAATCACCTAAAATGAAAATTCAATGTCATCTAGATCACAATTTGGTAACAAAATAATATAGCGCACTTCCCCATACTCCCCTCTTCTAATGGGTATTTTTATTGTTCTTAGTGAATGATCACAATTAAAAGTTTTATGCTTATAGAAATATGTTAACATGACACCATTTTTTCATTTGATTATATTTCAATAAATAATTAAAAAGAGTGATTAAATATGAAAAATCACAAATTATAGTCTTGGCACTATTGTAATTCGTGTAGATGGTGAGCATATACTTTTTCCTCCTAAAACGAATAACCATCTCTAAAATACTAGACATTGACATATGCTACTATGTCTAAAAATAATCTTCTTAAATTCACATATGCTACTATGTCTAACAATAATCTTCTTAATAAGGTATTAAGATGCCAATATAAATATAAATTAATTATGTGCATATATTGGTTCTGCCTATCCCTAGTATGGCTTGTGTCAAGTATCCAAGCAGCCACCACTGCAACGATATCAGTGTCCGATAATTAACGTCTTGTTTTATGTCATCAAGTGCAACTCGAATGACTTACAGATTTATGTCATGAAGAGGATTTTGCATGAAAGTGAACTTGTCCCTTTCCTCTTGCTTCATAATACATGCCCCCCATATCCCACCCTTGTGATCTTAAATACATTTTTTATTTATAAAATTAATTAAAATAAAAAATTATATATATATATATATATATATATATATATATATATATAATAAAATTGAAGACTAAATATTAATAGAATATTAAAATTAAAGCTGTTAAAAAACAAAATGATGTATATGTTTTATAAATATGATAATGAAAATATGAGATTTTATATTTTTTAAAGTTGAATTTTTTGAAAGTTATATAAGTATTGTGAATTTTGATATAGTAAAAAATATAATTGTAGAAAACTATTTTGTACTTTGAATAACATTTAATATGTCAAATCAACATTAAATTAAATCCTTGACTATATAAAATTATGTAAAAATTAAGTGACTTGTTTTCGTAACACCTACAATGTATACATTTTTTAACAAAATTATATTAGCATGATTTACTTGACTTTTCTTCCCAACACCTAACTAGTGTTCAATGTATACATTTTTAAACAAAACTATATAAACATGATCTACATAAAATGTAATTGTATGCATGCTTATTCTTCCTTTTCAATTTAGCCAATTAATATTTAAATTCCATATCATACACCTTTATGTTCCCAATAAATTTCCCACATATTTAAGTAAAATGAAAATTAGAGATAGTGAGGATCTAAAGAGAATTAGAAATATCCAAGATCCAAAGAGAGTGTAAATAATTTTTTTATCATTTTTAATTCTATAAATTTTATGCTATTAATTTTTTTTTAAATACTTTTAGAATTGTGAAAAGAAAATTTAAATATATATTTTAGAAGAAAGTAAATAAAGAATATAATATGAAATCAAAAAATATGAAAGTCATAAGACATTAGATAAATCAACATAGATTCGTCTTAATTCTAGATCTACAAAGTGCAGAGAGAAATGAGATCTCTCAAGGTGCAAATCACTTTTTTGAGTGCAAAACTTGAGGAAAGGTTTGCACCTCGAGAGATTTAATCCCTCTTAATGCTTGAAAGATTTATAATTAAGATGAATTTAGACCGGTTATATATATATCTATATCTATATGTATGTATATATATATATATATATATATATATATATATATATATATATATATATATATATATATATATATATATATCACTTCTTTTTTTTCGAGTCAAAATGTTTACATATTATAACATAACATAACAAGGTGTTACAACATATCTTCCATATTGGTCTAGAGAGTGCCTCATGGTGCAAGAATTCAATGATGAACCCATAAACATCATATCAACCACTTGAAATGATAGAGATGAAGGGGTTTCCTCCTTAGCAAGTTACATTTGTAGAAGATTCTATAGAAGGGGGTCAATATTTAAAGTCTACAAAACCTTAATTGAGTTATGTTGATGATGATGATTAATGTCCACTAATACATATATCGTCTACTGGACCTTAAGAAGCTAAGAGATTAATCAAAATTCTTTAATATTTTACTTCTATGCTTAAAAATTGATGAGAGAAGTGTTCCAAGATCACCCTAATTTTTCTAACTTAAAGGATCAAGAAGGTTGGTAGTGCAAGAAAAATATTTTGAAAAGTAGATTGAACATAAGTATAAGATGGACAAGCTAAGAGAAATGGATTTTCATCATCCACCCTCTTAGTATAGTAGAGGTGATAGACTCTTTCATCCCATGGTGTTTTGGTAATTGGTCAATGCGTATGCTCAATATGAAACTCATGAGAATTAGTTAGTATCTTATCAATGTTCATTTTCTTCTTAACACTAGTCAAGATAGATAAATATATATTTTTTATTTTATTTTTGAGATCGGGGTTGATCACCTCCTTATAATATCTTCATTTCTTTTTTCCCTCTAAGTCTTTATCACCCCACATTTTCCCCTTAAATTTTGAAGTAATAACATTTTTAATGTCCTTATTATACAAAAATGATCACATCCTTTATCTCCCAATGGTCTAGCCAAGATTGGACATCTTTATGTCATCCTCACTTTACCCAAAGGTGGGGGTTTTGGCTAGACTTGGAAGAAATTTTAGTAAACCTCTTAGCTTGCATGTTGTATAGCTTCTTCTTATACATGAGATGCATATTCATCATTGTGCTTTCAATGGGTGAAAGGCTTGCTTCAATAGGTGTTGAAAATAGCAACAAGAAATGTTAAAAATAGCATCTAGAAATTCCAATCTAATTTGTCCTCGAATTAAATTGTAATTATTATCTCATAGCAACTTGTAATAGTTAACTAAGTTAAATTGACTTAGTTAACTTGGGAATTTTGAGTTCAAAGTCTACCTGGAGTCATGTAAGTTTGATCCCTAATTTTTAGGGGTCTAGATTGAGTTTATTTGAGTTTTAATTAGATAACTCAGTTTGGTTGAGTTATAGACAGTTAAACTAGTTGTAA
Source organism: Pinus tabuliformis (assembly GCA_031772625.1). Lineage (NCBI taxonomy): Eukaryota > Viridiplantae > Streptophyta > Pinopsida > Pinales > Pinaceae > Pinus > Pinus tabuliformis. The sequence goes on along the minus strand of CM062809.1, from coordinate 482,922,598 downwards.
CTATTGGTGGAACTAGTAGAGGTCTAGTAGTGAGTTGGTGCACTGGTGCATCCTTAGTGCTAATCTAGCTAACTAAAGAGTCACTCATGAGAAACTCATGCATGTTAGATCAGAGAAAGACCCAATTGAGACTAGAGTGCAGTGACAGTGTACTATCAATTGTATGATTTTCCAAGTTGTACAAATCATGCATGCATTCAAAGAAGGACCTAGTTTTGGATTGTGCAGAGATGGATGAAAGATTTCCCAAGTAAATATGGTTTGATCCTCATAGGAATTGCGCAAGGAAATAGGGGCTTGGAGAGTAGCAAAATAGGCTAAGGTTTGGATTGAGCTAGCTTGTGAGCAAAGAGTTGATTATACTTGTGCGGGAATTGTTCTAGTGAGAACAAGCTTTGTATTTTCACTCAGGTTTCTGATTAATGCAAAATAGATAGTAGGGGCTTTGAGTTGTGGCTTTCCTCGAATAAATATTGTGTTATGTGCCATTTATTATCTTCCTCTTGTTGATTATTTTTTTCATCAATCATTGGTTTTTGTTGTTTAAGGAGTAGAGTAGATTCTTGTCTTGTGTTTTAGTACATTACATGAGTTGTGAATCTACAGGAAAATCTACATGGTATCAGAGCTGAAGAGAATATACTAGAGGAGATTTCAAAGTTTTGAGTTTTGGATTACAGGTGAAATTCAAATTTGCAATACATACTTCAGGATCGGAAAATGGCTTTCTATGCCTTGGAAGGAAACTCGAATTATATAGCCTGGAAGGATAGGATGGAGGCTGTGCTGGAGGATAATGGCCTCAAGGAATTCATTGAGAAACAAATTCCTAAGCCTTCAACATCAGATGCAAAGATTTAGCTGAATGGAAGAAGTATGTGGAAAGGGCGAGGTGAATTATCCTTGAGGGAGTTTGAGACCACATTGTCTCAAGTCTCCATGGCAAGGAAACTTCGTATGCCATGTGGAAAGCATTAACAAACATATTTTAGAACAACAGTGACCATAGAAATTTGGCACTAAAGGCCAACTTCGAAAAATCAAGATGGAGACGAGCGACTCAATTCCAAATTACTTGAACAAGTTCACCCATTGTCGAGATGAGCTTGGAAGTGTTGCAATCATTGTTTCCAAGGATGATATGGTGAGCCTAGCTCTTCTAAAACTTCTAAAGAGTTGGTATAGTTATCAGGACTCTGTCAATGGGAGGGAGAAGTTGCCAGATTAGGAACGACTGTGGTCGGAATTGGTACAAGAGGAGTTTCGACAGAACACCAAAGATGGGACCTCTTCCAAAGAAGTGGAAGAGGATTTTGCCTTAGCAAGTAAGGCAAAGAAGGCCAAGGGAAATAAGTCCCAAGGTGAGGTGGGCGATAAGAAGATGGAATTGTCGAAAGTCCAGTGTTTTCACTGTCATGAGCACGAGCACTATGCCACAAATTTCCCACAGAAGAAAGCAAGTAAAAAGGAGACTGGAGTAGCTGCAGCATATGAAGCTCTAGCTTCACAATTCGAACTTGATTTCACTCTCATTGAATGTATGGCCAACACTATCATGGGAGGCATGTGGTATCTTGACAGTGGTGCCTCGTTCCATATGACGAGGAACAAAGATCTCTTTATTGATTATGAGGAGAAAGACCTCAAGCAAAACATAGATTTTGGAGATGACGGGAGGTATAGAGCTACCGGGATTGGTACAGTTACCTTTTAGAGGGAGTCTGGATTCCCTATCAAAACCACAGATGTGATGTATGTTCTAGGACTAAAGAAGAATCTTGTTTTAGTCGCAGTATTATAAGACCATGGCTATGATTTGATTTTTAGTAAGGGAAAGGTTTTCCTTAGACACATCGCCACAGGACAGGTGAAACAGATAGATGCATGAGTCAAGAACTTGTATGCTCTTGAAGTTCAGGATGCATGCAAAGCCTTGAGGAGCAAGGAAAAGGTTAGAGACTTGGTGGTTGAGAGGGAGAGTGAATTACCTCTCAACATGCAGCCCCAAAAGAAGCCTCAAAATCAGTCTCAGACAATTGTGGAGAAACCACAATTGGAGAATAAAAGAGGAGACCGAGTGGAGAGATCCACTCAAGAAGACAAGAATAAGCCTCAGAAGTCGTCTCAGACAATTGTGGAGCAACCACAATTGAAGAAGCAAAGAGTATACTGAGTGGAGGCATCCACTCATGTAAAGACCTCCATTAGGGGAAAATTTCAAGCCAGGTGGGTAGAGGGAGCATATGCAGCCATACCTCCTGGTGAGATGTGGGGCAATATGAAGTGAGAGTCCCAAGAGTACTGAAATTGGGCAGGGTCCAAAGTACATAGTAGCGGGAGGAATCAGTAGAAGTTGACGCAGTCAAAGATCAGAGTGACAAAGGCTAGAGAAGTTAGATACTAAAGAGTGCAAAGAAGAGTTGATAACAGTGCAGAAAGGTAGAGTCAGCAAAAACACAATGTTTTCAGTCAAAAGAGGCAGTAGCAGTGAGAGACTTTAGTGAAAGATGCACCATACTGATTCAAGTTGGATATTTTTTTTGTTTCAAGAGTTGTTGTAGCAACAACACTAGAGAGAAGTGTTGCATGCAGAACATTCCAAAGGTTCAGGATCGAGATAGAGTTTAATTCCTCTCTTGTTGAGAGGGATTGTTGAAAATAGCAACAAGAAATGTTAAAAATAACATCTAGAAATTCCAATTTAATTTATCCTTGAATTAAATTGAGAATTAAATTGTAATTCTTTTCTCATAACAACTTGTAATATTTAACTAAGTTAAGTTGACTTAGTTAGCTTAGGAATTTTGACTTGGGAGTCTAGCTGGATTCATGTAAGTTTGATCCCTAAGTTTTAGGGGTCCAGATTGAGTTTATTTTAGTTGTAATTAGATAACTCAATTTGACCGAGTTATAGACAATTAAAATAGTTCTAACTATTAGTGGAAGTAGCAGAGGTATAGTAGTGAGTTGGTGCACTTGTGCATCCTCAATGCCACTCCAGCTAACTGAATATTCACTCATGAGGAACTCATGCATGTTAGTTTAGAGGAAGACCCAATCAAGACTAGAGTGAAGGGACAGTGTACTATCAGTCGTATGATTTTCCAAGTTGTACAGATCATGCATGCAATCAGAGAAGGACCTAGTTTTGGATTGCGTAGTTATGGAGGAAGGATTTCCCAATTAAATATGGGTTGATCCTCACAGGAATTGCGCAAGGAAGTAGGGACTTGGAGAGAAGAAGAATAGGCTAAGGTTTGGCTTGATCGAGCTTATGAGAAGAGAGTTGATTATACTTATGCATGAATTGTTTTAGAGAGAACAAGATTTGTATTTTCACTTAGATTTTTTATTAATGCAATATAGATAGTCGGGGGTTTGAGCTATGGATTTCCCCGGATAAATATTATGTTATGTGACATTTATTGTCTTCCTCTTGTTGATTATTGTTTTTCATCGATCATTGGTTTCCATTGTTTAAAGAGTAGAGTAGATTCTTGTCTTGTGTTTTAGTACATTACATGAGCTGTGAATCTACAGGAAAATCTACAATAGGGACAATAAGGTATGGATTATTTCCTTTAATCTTGAGATTGTATGTTATAAAATGATTTTGGATCTATTCAATCTTCCTCCACGACTCCCTAGAGATACAACAACCCAAAACCTCACATCCATATAAAATAATAGGAGTGATAAAAGTCTCAAAGAGGAGTTCTTTTAATCTCATATCCAAATATTTGTTGACTTGCATTTTTTTAAGCCCACAATAAGCTTTTTGTCCTCCATTTATCCTTACATACTTTGATTAAGGGTGTTTTGAAAGCTTGATCACGTGTTTAATTCAAAATATTTGAAATACCTTAATTAAGGGGTTATAAAATCCTCAATCGAGGTACTGTTGGATTAAATATAATTGATTTAAGATTTTGTGAAAATATATATATATATATATATATATATATATATATATATATATATATCCCCGACTTATTTTTTTCAGTCCCACAAGTAAGCTTCCTATCCTCCATTTATCCTTGTATACCTTGATCAAGAGTGATTTCAAAGATTGATCACATGCTTAATTCAAAATATTTGAAATACCTTAATTAAGGGATTATAAAATCCTTAATTGAGGTATTGTGGGTTAAATATAATTACTTGATTTGTGGTTTTGTGACAAATTATACACACATAAAGATTAGATTTTCTAACACAATTATTTCAAAAATGTTGAGGTATTACTATAACTTAAAAACACCAAAAAGTTAATGAATTTTTACATCAAACAAAATTTAAAATAAAAAATTAAAAAAAATTACATGATTGAACTGTCAACTCACTTGGCTATTATGTCTAAAAAAATAAGAATAAAAAGTAAAAATATGTCAAATCTAATACTAAACCATATTCTAGTCAAAAATCATGGAGTGGTATCTTAGAAACTACAAAAGAATATATGATCACCAAAAGGTTGACGAAGATGAAGTTTCAGAAAAGGATAGAGTGATGATGAGACAAAGATGAGTAGAATTGAGAGAACAATGTGAATAAAATATAGGTCAACCCATTTTTCAACCTTTCGTGCATATAATTAGAGAGTCTTTGTGGCATCTAATTGAGGGAAATATATGTGATTAGACCACATAACCTTATTGTATATTATATTCATAGTTTTGATTCTTACTCTACTTTATATAAATTATATGTAACACATATGCCTACAAAATTGACTGCAATATGTAGGGATACAATTTAATACATCACAAGGCTCCATTACCTCTTAGGTTTCAACAATAACTAGAAGTTGTACTAGTTTTGAATGGGTAGATTTTCTTTTAGAAATTTTAAATGCAAACATAGAAGAAGAATTTAGGGACCTAGCCCTTCACCGGATAGTTAGTGAGCATTTTAATAATAAAATGAATTTATTTTATGAGTAAATTTTAGTGATTATGTAAGCTTAAACCTTACAAGGATTGATATATACAAAAAATAAAAATAGAAAACAAATTTGTTGGGTTTTCAACATGCTAAACATGTAAAGGTACATGAGAATGTATCAAAAACATTTTCTTCACTTGGAAAATAAATATATATAAAAACACTATCCAAGTTGCTTATATGAGAATGTTGGGTCCCTATAATACTAGTGATTACCCCATTACTATTGTAGTTATACCTCTTATTAATATTGTTGTGCCCCTATTGCCCCCATATTGTTATTACTGTGCCCCATAGAATCCCTCTATTGTTATTTTTGTGGCTTTATATTATTATTGTTAGGTCGGCTGGATTATATTGTGACTCCTTAGACTCCTATATATATAAAGGAGGTTTTGTCATTTGAATCATCCAAGAATTGTTCATTTATGTAATGTAAAGGAGGTTTCCCCCTCGAAGAGGCTGAATTCTAAGGCGTTGATCTATCTTTTCTATCTTTTCTTGAGCTGGTTTCATAACATTTGGTATCAGAGCTTTAGATTCTAGGGTTTCGCTGCTCCAAATAGGTCATCGTGGCATTTTCGCTATAACTTTTTTTCTGCGATGTTTCAGAAGTTCCAAAAAAAACCCATTTGAGAAGAAATCGCGTTGAACCTCAGGTCCAAATTTCAGAGCTTTTTAAGCTATATTTGCGGGGATATGATCTGAGGAAGTTGGTCTTTTTGCAGACTCCTGAATTACATTCCAAACAGGTGACCTAGGGAAAATCATCATAACTTTTTTCTGAGCTTCGGATTGAAATTTTGTAAGAAGGTACAGAAAGAGGACGGACTGTAGTTTTCTTGTATATATTTTTTAGAGTCAAAGGTCGTAACAGTGACACATAGCACTTCATAAAAGTTTGCTCTACTGAACTAGTCTATAATCAGGTCACTGCGGGAGATTGTGCATAACTCTTTCTTGGAGAATCCAATTTGGATCAAACTAGTGGCATTGGAAAGAGGACATAGAAGGCTACTACAGATCACAATTTTAGAACTGGATGATTCGAAATTACATAGATACATCAGATTCAATATCAGGCTTCTACAAAGTGAAAAAAGGTGTGTAGTTTTTTTTTTTAATTTTTGCGTAAGCTTGGTTTGAAGGAATTCAAAGGGCATAGTAAAGCATTATTATCGGTAATTGATGCCCCGAAGAAAGAAAATGCAAACACCTCGTAAGAAACCTGAAAGCTCTAGCATGACTTATGAAGAAGAGGAAAAAAATGCAACAAGATATAGCAAAATTACGAGACCAAGTGCAACAAGTGTCACTTGCACAAAAAGGAACAGAATCTAAGATGGATGGTTTAAAGAAAGATGTAGAAGCTAATATGGATGGTTTAAAGAAATGCGTAGAAGCTAAGATGGATTGTTTAAAGAAAGACGTAGAAGCTAAGATGGACGATTTGAAGATAGATTTGAAGACAGACATGGAAGAATTGAAGAAGTTGCTACAAGAAAGGGTCACTAATGGTGAAAGGGTAGTAAAGGAAACTCATGATGAGAACAAAAGACATGTTAATCATGATTCCATAGACTCTGATGTTGGATCGAAGACCCACCATATTCCAAAAATCGATATGAGGAAGTTTGATGGCAAGGATCCCGCAACATGGATATTACAGATGGAGCAATTCTTCGATCTCAATAATGTGCAAAACACACAAAAGGTACGTATGGAAACTTTATATTTGGAACCAAATCAGTTTGTATGGTATCAATGGCTTTGCTCTCGTAAAAAATTTATCACTTAGGCAATTTTTATGGAAGAATTGATAGCACATTATGAGGATACAAAAAGCAACACTTTTTTTAGCCAATTGATAAGTTTCAAACAAAAGGGTTCAATAATGGAGCACATTGAGGAGTTCCAAAAATTGAACATAAGGGTAAAAGATATTCCAGAGGAGCATAGGATTGATGTGTTCATAGGGTCTTTAAAGGATAATATCCAACATGATGTTCACCTTTGGGAACCTGATTCATTAGAGAAGGCATTCAGGTTAGCAAGAAAAATGGAAAGAAAAATTATGGCAACCAGGAAGCATATCACTCACAACTATAAAGACGGAAGTGTTGTTGCCCCTAGTCTTCCACAACCTATAAGGTTGACACCACAACAATTGGAAGAAAAAAGAGCAAAAGGGTTTTGTTATAGTTGTGATAGCAAATACACTAAAGGTCATAAGTGTACTGAGAAGAAATTATTCTACATAGATTGTGAAGAGGAAGAAGAAAAGGAGCAAGAAAGGTCAAAAGAAGAGGATATACTCCAGGAACAAAGCCTAGATGAAGAACAAATAAATCCGACCATATCTTGTAATGCATTGGTGGGAATTACCACTTCTCAAACCATCAAGATAGAAGGACAAATCAAGAAGAAAAAGGTAATAGTGTTGATTGATTCAGGAAGCACCCACAATTTTATTCATTTTAAGGTAGCAAAAGAATTGAATTGCTTCCTATATTCAGCACCAGAGTGTCAAGTGATGATTGCAAATGGAGGAACAATAAATTGCTTTGGAAAGCGCCATAGTATCAAGCTATCCATGGGAAAATATGTATTGACTAGCCCAATGCTTTCCATTCCAATGGGAGGTGCTGATGTTGTACTAGGAGTCCAATGGCTACAATCCTTGGGTACAATAGCTTTTAATTTTCAAGAACTTTTCATCAAATTTTCTACGGAAGGAAAGGGAGTTGAATTAAGGGGTATTGCAAAGAAACCAGGAAAGATAATCAGCTCTAATAGTATGACAAAGCTTCTAAAAAAGGAGCAAAGAGGTGTAATTGCACAATTATGTTCGCTAAATGTTTCCACATCGGAATCATCTATTTCTCTAGATCTCCAAAAAGTCCTGGACAATCATTCCAAGGTATTTGAGACTCCCAAAGGTCTCCCACCTATGCATGATCATGATCATGCTATTCATCTGATTCTAGGAAGTGTTCCTCCAAACATCAGGCCGTACAGATATCCCTATGTCCAAAAGAGTGAAATTGAACGTATGGTTGCAGAAATGCTAGAGGCTGGTATAATTCAACCGAGTCAAAGTTCTTTCTCTGCTCCAGTAGTATTGGTGCACAAGAAGGATGGATCATGGCGTATGTGTCCGGATTATAGGGAGCTCAACAAGCTCACTATTAAAGATAAGTTCCCCATTCCTGTCATTGATGAATTACTGGATGAATTGCATGGATCAATTTACTTCACCAAGTTGGATCTTCGTTCAGGATATCATCAAATCAGAATGAAGACTGAAGACATTACGAAAACAACATTTAGAACTCATGAGGGTCATTATGAATTTTTGGTCATGCCTTTTGGCCTTACCAATGCACCTTCAACATTTCAAGGTTTGATGAATTCAATTTTCAAACCATTCCTTAGAAAATTTGTGTTAGTATTTTTTGATGATATACTAATCTACAGCAAGTCTTGGAAGGATCATGTTGAACATGTTGACAGGGTGCTACAACTATTGGAGGAGAAACAATTATATGCAAAAAGATCCAAATGTTTCTTTGGAGTCCAGGAGGTGGAATAGTTGGGTCATATTGTATCTCATGAAGGAGTTAAGGTAGACCCTAGCAAAATTAAAGCCATTAAGGAATGGAAAATCCCCACATCCATAAAGCATCTGCAAGGATTTCTCGGGTTGACAAGGTATTATCGCAAGTTTGTTAAGAATTATGGGAGAATAGCAGCACCCCTAACAACATTATTGAAGAAAGATTCATTTTCATGGACTCCGGAAGCAACAAAGGCATTTGAACATCTTAAAGAGGCAATGTGCCAAGCACCGGTCTTAGCTACACCGGACTTCACAAAAACCTTTATTGTGGAATGTGATGCTTCAGGAAATGGAATTGGTGTTGTTCTAATGCAAGATGAAAGACCCATTGCTTTTGAAAGTCGTCCAATCAAGGGAAAGTTTTTAAGAAAAGCTATTTATGAGAAGGAAATGTTGGCAATACTCCATGCACTTAAGAAATGGCAACCCTACCTAATGGGAAGACACTTCAAGGTAAAAACGGATCATGATAGCCTTAAATACTTTTTAGAACAAAGATTATCCTCTGAAGAGCAACAAAAGTGGGTCACAAAAATGTTGGGTTATGACTTTGAAATCATCTACAAAAAAGGGAAGCAAAATGTGGTGGCAGATGCACTCTCAAGAAAGGATGAGGATATGGAAGCATTGTTGTGCGCCATTTCTATTATCCAACCCGATTGGATAAATGAAGCAAGGGAGGAATGGAAGAATGATGAAGAAGTGTGGGCACTTATTCGAAAGTTACAACAAGATTCCAGTATGTCTGATACATTTAGCTGGCAAAATGATTCGTTATGGTACAAAGATCGCTTATACCTCTGTAAGAATTCCCAGCTAAAACAAAAGATTCTTATGGAATTGCACACTTCTCCCTTAGGAGGGCACTCAGGATTTCTAAAAACTTACCACAGGGTTAAGAAGGAATTTTTTTGGGATGGCCTTAAATCAGATATTCAAAAGTTTGTGGCGGAATGTTTGGTTTGCCAACAAAATAAAGTTGAAACAATTAAGACACTGGGTCTATTACAACCTTTATCCATTCCAAGCCAACGTTGGGAGGAGGTTTCAATGGATTTTATCACAGGTTTACCCAAGTCTGAGGGAAAGAGTGTCATCATGGTGGTAGTTGACAAACTTACCAAGTATGCACACTTTTGTGCATTATCACATCCATTTAAAGCCAGTACAGTTTCTACTGCATTTATGGAAACAATTCAAAAGCTACATGGAAACCCAAAGATTATTGTAAGTGACAGAGATCCCATTTTCACTGGAAATTTTTGGACAGAATTATTTTCTTGTCTTGGTACTCAGTTAGCTCATAGCTCATCTTATCATCCTCAATCTGATGGGCAAACTGAGATAGTAAACAAATGTTTGGAAGGATATCTTCGTTGCTTTGTATCTGATAAACAGAAACAATGGGTCAAATGGTTGCCTCTGGTTGAATGGTGGTATAACACTTCCTTCCATACAGCAACAAAAATGACCCCATTTATGGCACTTTATGGGTATCAACCACCATCCATCACATCATATTTAAGAGAAAATTCTAAGGTTTAGGTAGTCGAACATCACATTGAACATCAACAACAAGTCCTCCAACTCTTAAAGGATAACCTCGTGTTGGCACAAAATAGAATGAAACAACAGGTAGATCAACATCGCAGTGAAAGAAGTTTTGATGTAGGTGATTGGGTATTCCTATGGCTACAACCATATAAGCAAATGTCCCTCAAGCAAGCTAAGAAGGATAATAAATTATCACCAAAGTATTATGGTCCGTACAAGGTGTTGCAAAAGATTGGTACTATGGCATACAAATTGGAGCTTCCTGCAGCTTCTCGATTGCACCCAGTTTTACATGTTTCATGTTTAAAGAAGGTTATAGGTGACAAGCTCCCAGTTCAAACAATATTGCCATAACTTGACAAGGAAGGAAAAATTATATTGGAACCGGAAGCAGTCATAGAAACAAGAACTCGACAGCTACGAAATCGATCAATTTCAGAGTATCTTATCAAGTGGAAGAACTTATCCGCTGAAGATTCCACATGGGAGGATGAAAATTTTATGCAGAAGTATTCAGAACTACTCAAGCGTTGAGGACAACACTTTTTTGAAGGAGAGGGGCATGTTGGGTCCCTATAATACTAGTGATTACCCCATTACTATTGTAGTTATACCCCTTATTAATATTGTTGTGCCCCTATTGCCCCCATATTGTTATTACTGTGCCCCATAGAATCCCTCTATTGTTATTTTTGTGGCTTTATATTATTATTGTTAGGTCGGCTGGATTATATTGTGACTCCTTAGACTCCTATATATAGAAAGGAGGTTTTGTCATTTGAATCATCCAAGAATTGTTCATTTATGTAATGTAAAAGAGGTTGCCCCCTCGAAGAGGCTGAATTCTAAGGCGTTGATCTATCTTTTCTATCTTTTCTTGAGCTGGTTTCATAACAGAGAGCTAAAATTAAATGTTGAGGATGATGTCAAAATTACTCCATGTTCTAAGAATTGTGAAAGCATACTAAATCCAGGGTCTATATAGATGAAAACAATGAACATGCTTGATGAGCTATAATTTGTAGAAAACCCTATTAATATAAGACTTCTAGAAGGCATTAGAGAGAAGGTGGTTGAATTTTTGGAAACCCACTTTTACGTTGTACTAGATTGCAAACATTTTTTGCACTGACACTTATGTAGAGGCATGTATGATGAGCATTGTAAGCACATTATGGAGATCGCAAAATTTGAACTATTTCATTAATTTCAAGAAAGCAATCCCAATGTCAAGATTTCCATTGACATGTTTTTTAAATTGAAAGCATGGTGTATTGGGCTAAATAGAGTGTGTAACAATTGTAGTTGTCAATACCATGTTGAATTTTATCTCTATTATGATATTTTTGTAGATTTATGCAAGAGGCACTTGCATGATGACCCTCCCCCAGCAACACGTGATTTTATTTCAATGATATTGTCCATAAGAAAGATCAAAGATGTGGTTTTTTAGTAAAACATGTGTAGGTGGAAGAAGATGCCTTGAATATGGTAATTTCACATTGTTTAATAGGCATTTTCTTATGGATCTCACACACCTTGTTATATGTTATTGTGGTCAGGTAGAGGACATATGAGTATGTTACTATGAACATTTACTCTTCTTTAGGTGTAACCTCTAAGAGATTGACTTGCTTGAGGGTGATATCCCTATTTCAAAATTCATGGGGAAATTTCAAAACCAGATTAATAAATATAGGAAACATTCCGATATGTCTAGGTCGAAAGTTTCCCAATTCATAGAGTTTCATGTGCTATTTAAGTTAGGCATAGTCTTATTAGTGGTAAAATATGGTAATAAATACACATTTTCTCCCCAATGAGAGATATATAGTGAGTATGATCATTTTGACCAAGTACTTTATGTGTAGTTTCCACATAGATGTTTTTTATAGTATTGTGCATTAAAATTAATTTTCTATTGGTTGATGACTTGTATGCACATGCATCTATATTCATTCATGTGTTTTATATACATGCATATGTGAATGTTGATGGGAGGGATGTCACTCTAGAATCATGTGATGTGATCAAGTATCATTTTTATGTTAGTGATGATCAAGAGCATGACACATTTTTTGTTCATGATTGCTTTGTGTTTATTTATGAATAATTCAAAAGGAACATGATAGCATTTAGCAAACACCATATTTGATCTAATGGGTCTATGAGGCCTTTAAAATCAATGCACTCATTTTATTTGTAGAGTTGGATTCATATGAGGTAGGAGTTTGGCCTAACAAGAGCTTTTTCCAAATAGGGTGTGGAAAGAGTGTACATGATGATGTGGGTGCTTGTGTGAAATGAGAATTCGAGAGGTATCAAATAAGCCATGATGTAGTTCAATTAAAATAATTTGCTAAGCAGTCAATTGGTGTAGGTTGCATTTAGGGAATGACTCTCTCAAATAGGAAAGGCCAATATGCAAGCAAGAGACTATAATATGAAAACTAAATCTCAAATTTTTTTATATAGTTTGAAACACATGGTCAATAAATAAAAATTAAATTTTATATTTAATATGATGCAAGGTCATTTGCAACGTTCCACTTCATGATGTTAATAGATCCATGCCTTAGTATTTTGTAACTATACCTCACAAAAATTACACTCTATATTACGAGTAAAGACATGGGTGACATCTTTGTCATTGAGACACAAAAAAATGCATGCTTTTGTCGTTTTTAAATTAAAGCTAAGGGACGTGCACTTATGGATGCGAAAATCATGGATATATAAAACAATGGAAATATGCCCCTCTTAATCCAAACGGTCCATTTTTAATACCAACATAGAAAGAGATGCATAGTGAAGATGTTATGGTTTTGCTAGATCATGGTTAAGTTTAGAGAAAGCACGTGACTTTATTAATGGATTGTTACATATCAATGGTGTTTTTATTGGCCTCTTCAACTTAATATTCAAACTTTCAATATTGAGAAAACATATATTAATTAATATTTTGAATTGTGTTAATAAGTGATGTTTTTTTGTAATTGCACCACAAGGTAATGAAAAGAAGATATCATAACGCTATTTAATGTAATGCACATATATAAATAAAAAATTTAATATAATCATTTTTTTTTGTGAATTGAAGCACATGTATTTCATATGCAAAAAGAGGTTATTGTTGAAAATGGCAACAAGAAGTGCTAAAAATAGCAGTTTGGGTACCAGTGCTAGATTGGGCAACAGGGAATGAAAATGGAAGTGCTAAAAATAGCATCCTATTTTTAGTAGTTCAGTATGGATTCCTATTTTAGTTAGTCCCTGGACTAGAAATAGGAAGTAAAATTCGAATTTGATATTAACAGCAGTTTGTAAATTAATTAATTAATTCATCTTGAGTTAATTAGTTAAGGAAAATTAAACTTGAAGTCTATGTGAGGACATGCAACAGTTTCTCTATTAATTGATGAATTTATCCATCATTTAAAGAGATAAGGATGAGTTGTAATATTGAGTTGTAATTAGTTGGCTTAGTCAACTGAGTCAAGTCTAGTTAGATTAATTTAACAGTTTTTTAAATTAATGAGAGTTCAGTTAGTTAATGCTTGCGTGCATGTAACTACTGTATTTCAAATAACTGAGTATTCACTCATGGACAACTCATGTATGTTAATTCAGACAGAGACCCAGTTGAGATCAAAGAAGGGACATTGTACTATTAGTTGGATGAATATTTTCCTTATAAAGGAAGCTCATCCATGATGAGGATTTATCTCGTTTAGGACTGCGCAGTTGGATCAGAGGTTGGTGAGTGTGTGAAGAGGCCAATTCACACAAGTGGTTGCACTAGACCCCAATCAGAATTGCGTAAAGAAATGGCTTGGAGGGTAGACCAAAGGTTAGATAGAGGCCTTTGACTATCTATGAGCAGCAGAGGTATTGCAGAGAGAGAAATATAGCTTTTGAGTTGATTCTTTTTGTAATACTGGCTATATTTCCACTTGTATGATAATACAGAGTTGGGATTTTAGGCTGAGGCTTTCCTCGGGTAAATTCTTCTGTGTTATGTGTGATTTATTTCTCCATATCAGTTATATGTGTTCTTATTGATGTTGCTCATGTTCGATTAAGCTTCCGCTAAATTGTTTGTAAAAGTAGATCAAGTGTTTTTCTTTAGTACATTGCATTACCAGGTGATCTATAGGTGGGAATTTCTACAGTTATGAAGTTTTACTTACAGATCCCACCCAGTAATGCATACTAGAAAAAGGAAATAACCTAGAAACCCAAGTACAACAAATCCAAAGAGCCTAATGCTCAATCTAGTTCATCAAGGCATAGTTATACTATCATTTCCATACTAGATACATATTGGATAGAATGAGACTAGGCCCACAAATACATATTCTACATTGATCGTAAAGATTTAACCTATAAACATAAGAGACCATCAAGTTCATCATAAGGAAGCAGAATTCGAAACCAAACCCTGCATTAGCAAAGCACACCTACAAACATATAACATCACCATCCAGAACTCTTCGGAAATTGATTTCAACAAAAGAAATCATGCTTCCAAGCAAGACCCAGTGCCATCAAATCAATTAAAACACATCTCTAGGGATATATAACATCACAGCCTAGGTACAAAACCCAGAGGACAATAGGAACATGTATCTTCTAATGGGTAAAACAAGCAAGAAGTGCTCATTATACATAGATCAACCACCAAACATATCCCCACCTTCCCAATTCAGAATCTAAAGACACCAATAAGAACATAGAGCCATCCATAAAAGCACAAAGTCTCCCATAAGCACACTTAATCATATATGATACTAGCTAATTTGATGCCATGTCAAAAAAACATAATAAAGAACCATACCCTCACTATCCTAATTGAATAACTAGAGAAAAAATAGGAACAGAGGACCATCCATCTAAAACAAAGCCATCCATAAACACAGAGTGCCATAAAAATACCAACTAATCCACAACTAGCTCAAAATCAAAAGCATAACATAGGAGCCTCTCTCCATAGTACAAACGAGCATGCCAACCAAAAGTATGTTCTTTAATAAATTATGCTTGGACAAAACATACTGAGGAACCCAGCCAAAAATCCAAGAAGTCATACCTGAGTGGTTTCATTGGAGAGCAACCTAATTTGACTGCAAAAAATAACCATGATAGTTTGCCATCTTTGTTCATGGTCTAAGGAAGAAATGGTAGCCAATGCCTGAGCACTAGAGCCTGAAGGATCTGTGAGGTCACCAAAGGTAGAATCACTCACAAGAAATCCCTATACACAGGCCAAATGAGAATCCATATTGTTTAAACAAAACCTTTGATTTTAGAGCATGTGTTCAATGTCTTCTCGTGAGGAGAAAACATTGTAATTTTCAACTTGCTTGTCTTTGAAGACCAACCACAACAAGGTTGACATGTGTAGCTGTAAAGCAAGAGAATTCAGAAATGTGGCTTTCAACTCCTTGATTTTCCAAGATCAGGAATTCATTTCCTTTTCACATCTTCACTAATCAATTCAAAATCTGTATGATATGGGCGATCTCCTCCATCATGACTTTCCAATACTTTAATTTCTTTCCTCACCTCTGCAAGAACTGCATTAAAGAGAGTAGCCATTGAATCATACGAAAAAGGATGAAATCTCTTTCACCCCAGAGTAGAATTTCCTCCTCCACCACGCCTGCTACTCATTCTCGACCTAGGAGGCATCAATACTACAAATAGAAAACACTTGGCACAACTAGTAAAGGACCCACATCCTATAAAAAAAAAAAAGGAATAAGGACTTGAAACAACATCCTGAACCCCAGACATAAAATCCACTATATCATCACCTAATTGTCAAACTAATGGTTCAAAATTCACCAAGTTATCAAACTCCCTACAATCAAGAACCATGACCCACCAGACCCTACAATGCCCTAAAACAAAGAAAGAGTTACCTATGCAGCAATACAAAACAAAAATGCATATATAAGGCACTTTCAGCATAGTTGTATTAGTTAGCAAACAACGAAACAAAATTCAACAGAAAATCAACAAGAAAAACTTCCTCCTACTCCAAACAACAAACACTTTATAATTCAGGACCTGACAATAGTTAAGACTCAGAGACACCCAAC
The DNA here is from genome assembly GCA_031772625.1 of Pinus tabuliformis. Classification (NCBI taxonomy): domain Eukaryota; kingdom Viridiplantae; phylum Streptophyta; class Pinopsida; order Pinales; family Pinaceae; genus Pinus; species Pinus tabuliformis. Next base: position 482,906,377 of record CM062809.1, on the reverse strand, counting down.
AACCATTACACACCCTCAAGGACTAGAGAATTAACTCTGACAGAATAAGTGGATATAAAAGATGAGTTGACCAATGAAACCCAAGATGCAAGATCAAAAACTCAAGTACTATATAAGAAACAAGTCAGAGCTTTCTGACCAACACAATACTAAGACAGAGGTCGCACACCTGAAAGCATATAACACCACGAATACAATTCTTCAACAACAAAACTCTGAACCACATAAGACTGCAGACCATCCAAGCAACTGAAAAGTAACAACCGGAGGTGGTGGAGAGCTTGCCCTCACCATCACACACACTTATCTCTCCATATGCCAAAACCAACCGAGACAGTTTCATTTAAAGAAGACGACACCACCTATAACCTTGTATGCATCTACTAGGTGATGCTACGAATGACCTATGCTTCTTAAATCAACTTGTACACTTGGAAAGAGAAAAGCACAACCTCTAACAAATCCATCACATTAAGAATAATACCCCATTAAAAAATCAATACAATCGTATTAAAATAGAGATTACACATGTTACATTAAATATATAACTATGATGAATCATTTTTTCCAAAAAACTGAAAAAAATACACTAATTAAATTATTTATTAAAAAATTATGGTTAAACACATGATATTAATAGTTTAAATACAACTTAAAAATAAAAATAAAAAAATTAACCCAAAAAAATAAAATTTAACCATAAACACAATATGATATTTATGATATTAGTAGTTTAAATACAATTTACAAAAAGATAAAAGATGACCCAAAAAAATAAAAATTTAACTATAAACACAACATGGATAATTACATTTCTCTAATCCATTAACCAAACGAATAAAGTATCAGCCAATTTTGATGTTGAACAAGTTGATGTTAGAATAATTAACTTTGTAGGGGAAGAAATAAAAGCGTTCCTTGTTTTTAGAATTGAATAAAATAAAATAACATAAAATGGAAAGTTACAATTTTTAACATAAAAATTAAGTGCAATTGAACATTTTATGCAATTCTAATATTTTATGAATCAAATTCATGATTTCTGCTTTTGAAGTCCTTAACATAAAACCTCTAAATGCCATTGTAACATCTTATGAATCGATTTCGATTCACATGCCGCACATGCAATTCAACTTGTATGGTTTGTATCCATGGCAGCGACAATAGCTGTGGCCATTGTAATTGCTGAAACTTTTCATTGCACAAAGAAGCTAGACTCCAATCATAAAGAATATGGTGATCATCTATAATTTGGCTGCAAGTTGTCGTCATACCTTATGAAGCTGAACAATCCACATAATCCATGGACTCTGGTTAGGTGATAAAAGCAGGAACGCGGAGGCCTATTGTCCTTCAAAAAGGCCATCACATCCGATCCAACTGTATTGCTCTCCAACTAAGCCATAATTAACTCAGAGCACATATGCTAGCGGATGATATTTGGTGGAGAAAACGCGCTATAACACTGGCTTCCATAAATATATCCCAAAATCAGGGTTGGAAGGTCCCCTTTCGCCATTAACCTTTCCTCATTGCACACTTTGAATCTTTCTCATAACTTTATTTAATGGGAAGAATTCCATCACAGTTGAAACTTTTTTTAACAGGAAGAGTTCCATTATGATTGAAACACTGGGAATTATTGACCTCAGCTTTAATCCGCTACAGGGTTCTATTCCAAAAGCATGGTCTAATTGCACACAATTTCAATGGATCAAAACTTCACAATTCAATTCTTTTAGGGGATGAACTCCAACTTATTTGAGACACTGGAACCAATATAATTTAAACAGATATGAGGAAACCAATCTAGTAAGAATGCTGAGACACAGGAACAAATATAATTTAAACAGATATAAGGAAACCAATCCAAGAATGCAGAGGATTTATTCACTTTATGATAAAGTAAAATACAGCTAGTAAGAATGCAGAGGATTTATTCGTTTAGTAAGAATGCAGAGGATTTATTCATTTTGTGATAAAGTGAAATACAGTTATGAGATTACAATCTTATAAATTTATTTTAATCGTAGATTTAACAAGGGATCAAATTTTTTAGGTGTAAACCTATTTTAGAATGCAAAAAACAGTGTGTAATTTATTATTGTTTAAATTGTATTTTTGAATATTAAAGAGATTACATAACATGTATTGGGCTATTTTATCAGCCCACATTAAACTTGTTTTTTATTATTAATATATTTTTAAGTATACATCAATATTAATTTATATTAAAATATTTTATTCATAAAACACGTGGGATATTTTATTTTATACAACATTAAAATAAAACAAAATTAACTTTTTTTTATAGATATATATATGAAATTAATATTAGATGTTAAAATATTTTTGAAAAATATAAAGTTTAAACATTTTACTCACATTTTTTTTAATTCTAATTACTTTACATGAAATTGTATTAAGTCATATAAACAGCTAATAAAATATGCATATTATAGGAGACAATTCTTTTCTATTTACATAATATTTTATTTTTATTATAAAACAGAGGTACTTACATATTACCTTCACATTGAATTGTAAAATAAAATTCTAAACTCCCAGGTCTGAAGTATTATAGCAAAAACAAAAAATACTAAGTCATAAAAATTTCACCAATAATCCTCCTACCCAATCCAAATATTGCTTATAAACTTTAGTCTCTTTTCAAAATGCCAAATTTTGTGCCATACATAACTTATTTATAAGGTCACTTCTAGATGCTTTTGTCCGAACCAAAGTGAAAACCCAAACCACTTATACTTCTAGGAATGCTCTCAAACACAAATATGGCTTCTTTTTTTAGCTGATCTATACTATACTATACTATACTAGTATGCAAATACAAGTATTTTTTTTAGGGATTGAGGTTTCCAATCCCTTTTGCAACTGTACTGTACTAGTGGTAAAGTTGTTCAAGCTTGCACAAATTCGTAATGACTTTGAGATATCTTTCACCTGAAGCTGTTTCTACTTATTCCACAGAAATTACTAACAAGTTATCTGCAGTAAACCCACACATATTGGCAATGGCTTCAATATGCAGTCTTCTATTGGCTCATCTTATCTTTGCATTTTTAATTTCAGATTTATTATTGGCTTAGATTTGATTCAAGATTATCTTTATTTTGATGGTATATTTCATAATATTTTAGGAATGGGATGGACGAGAGGACAAAAGTGAAATCTAACTGTTTAGTCAGATCTTCAATTGTAGATTTCATAATAATTTAGAAATTAGATAGAAAATAAGACTGTTCAGTTAAATTTCCAAAATATTCTGAAATCTACCATCCAATTAGACTCAAATCTATCAAAATGTTGAAAGCGATAACTGAGAGAGAAGATGGAATAATTCCATTTGGAACACTACAGCTATATGAGTCCTGTGAGGTTTAGATCCATTGAAGGTGCGTGCATTTAGAGTACGAACAGCATATAGACTACGAACAGTATAGCAATTTAAAATTTGTAAAATTTCCAAAATATTCTTAAATCTACAATCCAATTACACTCAAATCTATCAAAATGTTGAAGGCCATAACCGAGAGAGAAGATGGAATAATTCCATTTGGAACACTACAGCTATATGAGTCCTGTGAGGTTTAGATCCATTGAAGGTGCGTGCATTTAGACTACGAACAGCATATAGACTACGAACAGTGTAGCGGTTTAAAGCTTGAGGTCAAATATCTCCATCGACTTTAACTCACCAAACTATACTGAATTTTTCCCGTCAAAAAAATTATAAGAGAGATTCAAAATGCGCAACAAGTAAAGTTTTCAGGTGAAAGAGTAATTCCCAACCTTAATTGATGAAAATTATGTGCCACTCAGCCTTTTATTATGTTTTCTGCAACAAGGAGCATTCCACGAGCATTTGCTCTCTGAGTTAGCTGCGGCCCAGCTGGAAAGATATCGAGTTGGATCAGATTTGACCGTCTTTTTGAAGGACAGAAGAACCTCAACGTCCCTACTTTTATACCCCTCCTCAGCGTCCGTTGCTGAGTTTTCTCCCACTGGAAATTCCAGCTAAGAAGAATCATATAGAGATGATCAGAAAAATCATGTTCTGAAGGATGGAAAATATGGGGGCTCTGGTTGATGCTATGGCCAAACGCCACACCACACAAACAGCATCTCTATCCATTTCTCTCGGTGGAACTAAAAGTTGTTTCAGCCTGCGGGTTGTGCTTTTCCGCCAGAAACGAATGGTCCATAGGTATATAGGGATATGATTTCACCCGGAAATTAATGGTCCATATCGATTTGCAACAGCTGGAACGCATAAACAGATTTGTCATGACCCAAAGTAACGTGCAATGGTCAGATATTCTGAGTGAAAGGTGTAATTATTGATCAAAAGGTTCTTTCGAAGGTGGTGGTCACTTTCCTTCCTTTATTCCTCATTTGTGAGGGGCCACCGCTGGGTCGATAACGGTTAGAAGCATTTAAGACAAGGTCTTTTCTAAAACGACTAAATTTATTAACATTAAGAAGTAAATTTATTGAACATTCAGAAAAGTTTTACGAAGTAAATTTATTGAAATTAGCTTTATAAGTTAAAGTTTTATGAAAAGTTCTAAGAAGTAAATTTATTAAATGTAGTTTTATAAGTTAAAGTTAGAGGAGTGTAGTTATTCTATGTCTCACGGGTTTTGAGGTATTTTAGAATTTTGAAAAACTTTGCAGTGGCTTGTATTTAATGTTGATACTTAAAGTTAGAGGAGTGTAGTTATTCTATGTCTCAAGGGTTTTGAGGTGTGTTAGAATTTTGAAAAACTTTGAAGTGGTTTGTATTTAATGTTGAGTTTTGTTGCACTGAAATGGACTTTTTGAACTTATTTTAAATAATTTATATATCATTAATTAAAATAATTTATATATTATTAATTTGATAAGTTATAAGTTCTTTAAAATGTAAAAACGAGTACGTAGTGTACTCATAACTTTGAGGTAATTTTAAATTATATGTTAGAATTTTTATATTGAAATTGTAAGTGAGTTAACTTAGTCTAACATTACATTAAAAAATTCCTAAAACTTATTTATTTTTAAATATGATAATTTATTTCTTCATTAATTATTAATTTAATGTCAATGATGTATCTTAACCATATAAATTATATCACGTTATAGTGAATAAACTAGATATATTCGAATTCAAGCTTTTGTGATTCATATTTTAATGTATAAAATATTTTTCGGAAGAAATCACATTGAAGATTTTGGTGGACGTGTTTCGAACCAAGAAGTGTGGTTCATCTTCAGGACAAGATGAAGAAATAGGAAGAAGGTTAAATAGGAAGACAGGTCAACCTAACTGCTAGAAGAAAACAACGATATTTGACTAGGGGAGGAAATGGGAAATGTTTAATATTATATAAATAAATTTTATTAATTTATTTATTGTTTATATACTTATTAATTTATCTCAACGACTATATTTGACTAGTGTTTTACTTAATAATATTTATTTATTTGTAAAACAACTATATTTGAAATTATTTTATTTTTATTTTATTTATATATATCAATATTTATATTTATATTTTTTCTAAATATCTACTTATTAATTTATCTCAACAGTTATATTTGAATTTTTTTATTTTTTAAATAAATATTACTAATAAAATAATAACAAAATTAAATTATAATATTAATAAACACTAATACTAATATTAATCATACTAATAATACAAATATTCATAATCTTAATACTAATAATATTGATAATACTAGTACTAATAATAATAATATTAATTAATAAATAATAATACTAAAAATAAAATAAATAAATGAGCGTATTCCAAAAACAAAACAAGAAAAGATCAGATCACAAAACAAGAAAATGGACAAAGGGGCTAGAAAAAGATGGAGTAGAGAGGGCAGGAATCCAACAGCTACTAATTTCGAGCCGTCATCCTTATTAATATCAGTGGAAGACCTCTCAATTTCAATAGCTTCTCTAAACTTACGATTATGAAAATGAGGAATATTAGTGATAACACTAGCCTCCTTAATGCATATATGATGCTTGGTCTTCTCTGCATGTTTAGCCGAAGCTGAAGATTTGGTCCTCCCATGCTTGATATCAACAACGTGTTCCTTAATCCTCAGGTTAATAAAACGACCAATTTCACCAATGTATGAGGTTCCACAAGAACAAGGGATGATATAAACACCTTTCATATCCATAGGGTTCACCTGGTCTTTAACAGACTTTAAGGAACTTCTAATGGTGCTGAGGGGTCTAAAGGTCAAGGGAATATTATGTTTTTTTAGGATTCTCACAATCTTGTCTGTCGTCCCTTTGATGAAGGGGAGGTGAACTCCTGAACTGTGATCAATGGGTTCTTTCTTGACCTTGGGACCCTTACTCGCTTTGAGGAAAGCTTTGACACCCTGCTGCCTATTATAACCATTCTGGAAAAAAAACATTAAGGAGATGGAAATTTTCTTTATATGTGTGTGTGTGTGGATATATATAAATAAAATAAACAATAAATAAATTAATAACATTTATGTAAATAATATTAAACATTTCTCTTTTCCTCCCCTAGTCAAATATAGCCATTTTCTTCTAGCAGTTAGGTTGATATGTCTTCCTATTTAACCTTCTTACTAGATTTGTTTCTTCATCTTGTCCTGAAGATGAACCACATTTGTTATTTCGAAACGCGTCGACCAAAATCTTCAATGTGATTTCTTCCGAAAAATATTTTATACATTAAACTAGATATAATTTTTTTAAAGAATTTTCAAAGATGTATATCTAAGTAAAAACTAAAAGTTTACTAGTAAGTGAAATATGTTCAAAATTCTAATAAATAATCATTGTTTGTGAAACACAATATTTTTTGGCATTTCCCTCCTATGAATATATAATTTCTTTAAAAGAATTTTGAAAGATGTATATCTAAATAAGAACTAAACATTCATGAGTAAATGAAATATGCTCAAAACTCTAATAAATAATCATTTTTGTGAAGCACAATTTTTTTTTTGGCATTTCCCTCCTATGAAGCTTATGTGTGATGGAAACCAATGCATTAGTGACCTAATGTATAAAGGAGTTAAATACAAAGTGTCATAACACATGAATGAACTACAACTCATAAACTTTCATACTTGCATTATTTCAAAAAAGAGATATAAATAGTCATAAATTCCTTTAGAGAAATCTTCATGAAAGATCTAGAGAATATCTATCCAGAATTAGGCTTGCTAATAATAAAAAATCTAGACAACTCAACACTTTTAGATCTATTTTTAATATAATGACCTGGATCTAACTAGATCTAACTAAATCTAGCTAGAAACCAATTCAAGCCTCTTCCAGTATTCTCTATGTTAGTGTGAGAGTAATAATTTCTTAACACTCCACTTTAATTATGACCTTTAAGTGCTTATACATTTACCACACCTAAATTATATCTGTGGAATTCAAACACATCATTTTCCAATTCCTTTGTAACTATATCAATCAATTAGTCTTTTGATTTACAAAATTCTAAGTAGATGTCTCCATTCTTCACAAGCTTTCTAATGAAATAATATCTAGTATCATAATCATGCTTTTTCTATGAAAGACATGGTTCTTTAGTAGATCTATTATTGAGATGTTGTCACAATATACTAGATTTTCTCCTTATTGTCCTTGTTGAAGATGACAATACTAAATGCAATGAAACTGCTTAATAAATTGTTATTATTATCATTACATATTCAACTTTGGCTAATGAAATTTTCACAATGAGCTACTTCTTGGATGCACATGAAATCACTCCTAAACCAAGATGGATAACCTTTGTCATTCATCCATGCTACTTGCAAAATCATTACCAATATATCCAGCTAATAAATCGTTATTAGTGTTGGAATATATGTGTCATATCTTGTTGTTCCAAAAATATAGATCTCGCAATTATTTTGTGAACTTTCTAATGTGAGTATTATGGAAAATCCATGAATCTAGAAATCAAACTTACAACATAAATAATGTCTAACCCAGTGGTTGTGAGATACATGAGCTTGTAAACCAATCTTTTGAACATGGTTGGATTTACATTAGATGTTGTATCCTCTTTGTTGAGTTTTGTCTTGGTTGGAATTGGAGTTGGTGCAGGTTTGAAATTCTACATTCTAAACCTCTTCAACACATCCATGGCATACTTTTCTTGAAATAGAAACTTTCTTGAATTTCATTTGATGAATTCAATACCAAGGAAATATCTCATTAACTCTAGGTCAGTCATTGGAAATTCATGTTTCATGGTTGCTTTTAACTTATTCACTAAGAAATTACTTATGAATATTATATCATCAATATATAAAAGAACACTCAAGTTGTGACCTTTCTTGTTCACCTTCATATACAATGTAGACTTACTAATCCATTATTAATCAAATATGACTCAAAATTATTATAGAAATTTATAAGAGCTTGTTGAATAACATATACATCTTTCTTCAAACTATACACTTTATCTTATTTTCCTTTTATCGCATATCCTGGTGGTTCTCCACATAGACTTCTTATAATATAGCACAAAATGTTGTTGATTTTACATCCATTTGATAAATGTTCCACCCATTTTGAACTACTATGGTTGAGATAGCTTTAACTATATACAACCTTGCAATTAATGCAAAGGTCTCACCATAATCAACTCTAGGTTTCTGTGTATAATTTATTGCTACCAATCTAGGCTTGTACTTTTCAATTTTCCTTTCCCATCAAACTTTGTTTTGTAAACCCATTTTATATGAATGCAATGTTTACATTTTGGTAGTTCTACTAAATCTTGTGTATCATTCTCCTTTATGGAATTCATTTTTTTTCCATTGCTTTGACCTGTAGGTTTTAACCCCGTACAGAAATTACCTGCATATGAATTCTAAATCACAGAAAAGTAAACCGGGATCCCAAAACCGAGACTACCAGCTTGATTTTTCATTATATTCCTTTCAATGTTACAATACATATTTATACATGCCGAAGCATCCAATACCATGGACCGAAAACCATCGCGTCCAAAACCATGGACCGAAAAACCATAGGTAGGTTCGCCCAACCTAATATAGGGTCCTAAAAAAAATTCCCTGGGGCATTGCCTCGGACTCGGTAGAGGGGGGCTACCTGCCCCCCTCAAACCCCCTGGACAGGGGGGGCTGTCGCCCCCCCTGTGACCCCCCTGTTGTGCAATCGGCGCAACGAAGGGGGGGCTCCGCCCCCCCTCTAACCCCCCAGTTCACTACGTAGGTTAGTTGTGGAAAGAATATAACACAACCCAACAATCTCCCACTTGTTGTTTTCTTTCCACAGGGGGCCACAGGAGAGTTTAGTCATTTTTCCAGCCCTGAAATGCCCATTTTTTCTCTACACCAAGAGAACTTCTCAGAGCTCACAGATTTTGTCAATGCATCTACAATATTCTTCAATGTGTCCACCTTTACCAGCAACACCTTTTTGTCTTCTATCATATCCCTCACAAAGTGATACTGAACATCAATGTGCTTTGTCTTTGAATGATAAGGAGGGTTCTTTGCCAAGAAAATTGCACTTTGGCTATCACAGTCTATTCTTATAGCTCCCTATACTAACCCCATACTTTAACACAATCTCTACAACTAGACTACTTCCTTGCTTGCATGAGTGGCCGCCATGTATTCTGCCTCTGTAGTTCATAGTGCCACTACAGATTGTTTCTTACTCATCCAACTGACTGCACCTACAAATAGGTTAAACACATACCCACTTGTAGATCTTCTCTGATCCAGATCTCCAGCCCAGTCTGCATCAACAAAGCCACAAATATCCAACACTCTGTCCAATCCTAGTCTTCCTTGGTAGCACAAACCATAATCACTAGTGCCACGCAAATACCTGAAAAGCCGCTTCATTGTTGTCCAGTGCTCCTTCCCTGGTTTTGACATAAACCTGCTCAATACTCCCATTGCATGTGCAATGTTTGGTTTAGTACAGACCATTGCATACATCAGGCTACCGACTGCACTTGCATATGGAACACGGGACATGTCCTCTTCCTCTTCTTGTGTCTTGGGACACTGTTCAGCAGATAACCTCACACCTACAGGAATAGGAACCTTCACCGGTTTACTATCCTGCATATTAAACCTTTGCAGTATTGTCTCGACATACTTCCTCTGGTTTAACCAAAGCTTCCTCTTTGCCCGATCTCTTTTAATTTCCATGCCCAAAATATAGTTTGCAGCACCAAGATCTTTCATGTCGAATTTGGAGGACAATTGGGTCTTCAAATCCTAGATAATTTCTTTGTCATTTCCAACCAGCAACATATCATCCACATACAAGACCAGATAAATAACACGGTCACCAATTAATTTAAAATACACACAGTGATCTGCTTTGCTTCTGGTGAAGCCAAGTCCTCGTATAAATGTATCGAATTTCTGATACCACATCCTTGGTGATTGTTTTAACCCATACAGAGACTTCTTTAACTTGCATACCAGCTCTTTCTTACCCTTCACTGCAAAGCCTTCAGGTTGCTTCATGTAGATTTCCTCTTCCAAATCCCCAAGAAGAAATGTTGTCTTCTCATCCATCTATTCTACCTCAAAATCAAAAGCAGCAGCAACAGATAAAAGTAATCTAATAGAAGTTACCTTGCCAACAGGAGAAAAAATATCACCAAAATCAATTCTCGGCACCTGCGAATAACCTTTTGCTACCAACCGAGCTTTGTATTTCTCCACCTTCCCTTCTGCATTTGTCTTGTTTTTAAACACCCATTTGCTGCCAATGGGTTTCCTTCCAGCCGGCAACTCCACCAGATCCCAAGCCTCATTTTTGTGCAAAGATTCCATTTCATCAACCATGGCCTCTTTCTAGAGTTTTCCATCCTCTGAATCCACTGCTTCCTTCACAGTTCTGGGGTCATCATCAGTAACAGACAAAGCAAAATTTGAATAGAAAGCAGATGGACTATACCTTTCTGGCTGCCTTCTTTCTCGAACTGATCTTCTCACAGCCGGAGTTTGTGGCTCTTCATCTTTTGATTCCTCCTCTGCTGCAGAGTCTGATTCTTCATCCTTTAATTCAAACTCTATCTTCTGAGGTTCCTTTGGTTGGACTTCATGTTTAATAACATCTTTTACCTCTCTGAACACCACATCTCGGCTGTACACAACCTTCCGTGTGACTGGGTTCCAAATCTTATAACCCTTTAAACCATCCTTATACCCAATAAAGATGCACTTTTCAGATTTACTATCCAACTTGGTTCGTTTCTCCTTTGGAACATGTACATATGCATCACATCCAAATACCCTCAGATGTGAAAGAGAGGGTTTCTTACCAGTCCATACTTCTTGTGGAGTCTTATCCTCCAACGCTGATGAAGGTGACTTGTTGACCAGGTAACATGCAGTATCCACCGCCTCTGCCCAGAATTCCTGTCCTAACCCGGCACCACTGAGCATGCTTCTTGCCCTTTCCATCAACGTCTTGTTCAATCTTTCTACAACTCCATTTTGCTGAGGTGTATATGGAGTAGTCTTTTTCCGTGCTATACCACACTTCTTACAGAATTCTTCAAATTCCTTGCTCCAAAAATCTCCACCATTATCTGTCCTCAACACCTTTATCTTCTTCTCTGTCTGATTTTCCACCAGAGCCTTAAATTCTTTAAACCTGTCAAAGACTTCAGATTTCTTCTTAAGGAAATATATCCATGTATTCCTTGAGAAGTCATCTATAAATGATACATAGTACACAGACTTACCCAGTGATGGAACCTTCACAGGTCCAAACACATCACTGTGCACAAGCTCTAATATATGTTTCGCCCTCTTACCACCAGAGGGGAAACTCACCTGATTCTGCTTCCCATATACACAATTTTCACAGAAATCAAAATCCAGAGAGCTATTACTCATACCTTCTACCATACCTTTACCATGAAGTATTCGAAGGCCCTTCTCTCCAATATGTCCAAGCCTTTGATGCCACAACATGGTCTTCTCTCCAGAGACCACTAGATTTTCAGCTCCACTTTCAAGAACCACAGAACTGTTGCATCCATCAACAACATTGCTACCTTGCATCTTGTACAGAGTTCCAGTTCGAACTCCCCGCATCAATACCAGTGCTCCCCGAACCATCTTGCAGGTATCCTTCTCGAACACTGTTTTTACACCTGCATCATCCAACTTGCTTACAGAAATCAGATTTCTGGCCAATGCAGGAATATGCAGAACACCCGAAAGTGTTCTAACCCTTCCACCTTGCAACTTCAACTTTACTTTTCCGCGACCAATGATTCTACCCTTCCTATCATCTCCTAAGAAGACATCACCACCATCGTATTTCTCATACTCGTAGAACCACTCTCTATGGGGAGTGAAGTGAAAGGATGCACCTGAGTCAATCAACCATGCCTCATGATCTACATGTGTACTTGAAGAAGCCAAGTACACATCCCCACCTTCATCTGAGGTGGTTTTCGCCTCTGCAAAAGGAGCATCATCTGATCCCTTTCCTTTATCAGGAGCTTTAGATTTACAGTCCCTTTTGAAGTGCCCTTCCTTTCCACATTTCCAGCACACCACCTTTACAGGTTTTCCTGGAGATTTAGATCTCCCTCTAGATTTAGATCTCCCACTCGATGACTTATTTTTGCTTCTATTCTGGGACCGTCCTCGTACAGACAAGGCATCACCATTCTGGCTCTCCATATTTTTCCGTCTCATCTCCTCCGTCAGCAAGGCTGAGACTATTTCATCAAACTGCAAAGCAATTGCATTTCTACCTATTGCAATAACCAGACTATCCCACGAATCTGGTAGAGAACACAACAAACTGATGCACTTATCTTCATCTGAAATTTTAATATCAACAAATGCTAACTGACTTACCACAGTATTAAATGCGTTCAGATGCTCTCTCACCGAGTCTCCATCTTTCATCCTCAGGTTATACAGCTTTTTCCGCAGGAACAGTTTATTCACCAGAGACTTAGATTGGTACAAAGTCCCTAACTTGTCCCACAAAGCCTTCGTCGTAGCTTCCCCTGATACATTCAGCAATACTGAATCTGAGGCACACAATTGTATTGTGCTCTTTACCTTCCGATCCAACTTCTTCCATTCTTCATCGGTGACTCTCGTTGGTTTAGTACCTGGATCTACTGCGATCCACTGATCTTTGTCCACCAACAAATCCTCCATCTTGAGTTTCCACAACTCAAAACTCTGACCATTGAACTTCTCGATCTCTATCTTTCCGCTGCTCGCCATCTTCTTTCACCACCAGAATCGATCTCGCAGATCTCCCACTGAACGGGGTCTACCACAGGCCCGAGTGAAACCCCTCAGCAACAAAGGCATCCCCTTGAAGCCAAAACAGCTCTGATACCAAATGTAGGTTTTAACCCCGTACAGAAATTACCTACATACGAATTCTAAATCACAGAAAAGTAAACCGGGATCCCAAAACCGGGACTACCAGCTTGATTTTTCATTATATTCCTTTCAATGTTACAATACATATTTATACATGTCTAAGCATGCAATACCATGGACCGAAAACCATCGCGTCCAAAACCATGGACCGAAAAACTATAGGTAGGTTCGCCCAACCTAATATAGGGTCCCAAAAAAAATTTCCCGGGGCGCTGCCCTGGACCCCGTAGAGGGGGGCTACCCGCCCCCCTCAAACCCCCTGGACAGGGGGGGCTGCCACCCCCCCTCTAACCCCCCGGACAGGGGGGCCGTCTAACCCCCCAGTTCACTATGTAGGTTAGTTGTGGAAAGAATATAACACAACCCAACATGACCCAATTTTCTTCTTTTAAATTGCTTCTTCAAAATATGTGGAATGATAAGTAAAGCGTATGTAAAATTTCAATGCACATCTAGATCTTTATAGGTTTCTCTCAAACTTCTAGTCTTTGACTAATGATTGGGGTTGCAAAATTTGTTTTCCTCCTTGTACAATATTCTCATTGCTTCATCTTTTGCTTGAGATATTACCCTCTTAACAGGTATATTCTTATATATTCTTCCATCACATACTTCATATTTTTTGAATTCAACATCCCTATTGATTATCACCTTCTTTGTGATTGAATTTTACAATTTATATTCTTTGTACTAATCAGTGTACCCAAGAAAGATGTGCATTTAACTTATTTCATCTAGATATCTTCTCCACTCTTTAAGCACATGACCATATACCATACAACCAAATACTTTGAAGTATGCTATAATACAACTCATACTTATTCATGCTTCTTGTGGAACATTGTTCTTCACATTTTTAGTGGGAGATCTATTCAACATGTTGTCTCTTTTTCTAGCACCTGTAGCACAAGTGCTTTAGGAGATATAGAAAGCTTCCTAGAGACAGCCTCTGGGTTGATTGTAGACCAATGCCTAGGAAATCTTAAAGAGAGGAGTCCATTGGAATATTATCAATGGGGATTTCTACTACACTCTAATTGTCACGTAGTTTGAAAATATAATAAAGGGTGCTTGGTCCAATAAGCCTTCATCAGGGTAAACTCAAGCCAGTACATGGATCCAAATGCTCAGGGAGTAAAACGGGCCAATATCAAAGAGAAATGTCTAGTTGTGGTGGCCAAAACACAACAATAGGAAGCTTAATATTGGAATTTTAGTAAAATGAAGAGGAGGAGAGAAAGGAAGGAATCTGATGCATGGGGATGGGAATAATACAGAATCCTAAGAAACATTATTCTGGCATAAGTATGGAATACTGAAGAGGTGGAATGGCAGAAATAGTGGAGCACTAATTAAGGTACCAAGATCTATACATCATGAGTACATTTGTTACTAATTAGCATAACATAAGTAAATCTGTAATTACCACAAGTATTGGTACTACTTAGTAGCAAAATATACAACCATGAATAAGAGTGAAATGGACAGCTTCATTACACTATTTCAGAGGGAGAAAAACATACATGAAGTAATAAATAAAGGGGAAAAATACTGCACATTACTCTGATTAGAATCACTAAAGAGTTTCATTCATCCTTCAAAATGAGCCCAATTCAACAGTCCATTTACATTTAGCAATACATAGCTCAAGTCCCTTTTGAACAATTAGATAGAACCAAAAGTGGAATCACATAATTGGGACCCCTCAGGTGCAGAATTTTGGAACCTCTATTAAGTGTTTCTTCCTCCTATTTATAAGGACTGGGGGAGCTTTGAATTAGTAACAAAACATCTCGTTCAAGGGTTGGCTATCTGATAGAATAGTTGTCTCAGCGTGCAATAGCTCTGCTGCCTAAAATGATTACCAAGGATTTGATTCCTTTCTTGAAAATACACAGAAATTACAAAATAAACAGAAATAAGAAAAATTGAAAGATGACTGGGAAAATATCCTTCTGTCATTCCTATGAAGGCCCTTGATGAGGCCACATCTCTACCATAATGTGTCCCTCTAGCTGCTTGGTTGGCTCCCGTCACTTTCACCTTAACTGCCTGAGTTCACCACTCTTTGGAGTTGGTAGTGATCAACTGTGGTGGCTTGTCACAAATCAAAAGCGAATATTTTCCTAATAGTTCATCATTGTATTACTGAGTGGAGCTCCACATTGAGCTATTAAGTCTTCCTCAGTCCCCATATCTCCATTTACTCCATAAATACATACGCGCGAAGCAGTCTAATTCATTTATGCTACCCATGTAGTCCTTGGTTTCTTTTCCTAGGGGCTTCCACAGGATTAGCCTATATTGATTTCCAACTGCTCCATGCCTTCATTCAATACCTCAGTTTCCAACCCATATACCTTTAAAGATTTATACTTCCTTATCAGCATGATTCCATATCACAGACTTCATAGTGGTGTAGTATTCAAATTTTATTATTGCAGACCTCTGATATGACAAGCCCCTTCTACTTAGCCCTTCCCACATTTCTAACCATAGGACCAATGGTTGTGACCTGGTGCTTAGCCTTAAGGCACTAATACCTTTTGTTCCTACTGAGGACTATCATTCCTTTGTAAACTACTTTTTTCCCATGGTTCTTTAAGTTCCTCTTGACCATGAGCCAACCCTTATATCAGAGATCCTCTATCGGTGACTTCCAATTGGTGATTTAACTTTGGCGCACAAAATTTCACTTCGCCAACCGCCGAAGGTCAATCACCTTTTATGCTTAACCCTTGGTCCTTTGGCACTCCTCATGACCATAGGCCAGCCCCCATATCGGAGCCCCTTTATTAGAGGTTTTCAATCGACAAATTCATTTTGATGCACACACGCTACAACCTTCGATCGCCAATATGCCAAAACGTCAATCTGTCAGAACCTGGGATTTTACCCTTAGGCATTTCTCCTTGTTTTATTATTTTCAACAGGGCAAGTGCAATCTTATCTAACTTTTGATTCCATAGTTCATTTGAGGAGTTCCGTATATTGTTGGAAAGATAATTCAGAGCACTATCCAATGGAGGGGTTCTGATTTAGCTTTGACGACTTATGTGGATTGTAAGATGATTGCAAATGTTTTTGTTCTTTTGCACTTTGGTTAGCTGAAAACAAATTTTGCAGTGAGTGACAACATTGGCTCCAACTGGGGAAAATGCCTTATTGGAAAGGTGTTGAGAACCTGCAAACTAGTAGCCTTTACCTTTGGGTATGGAGTTTAAAAATATAATGAAATCTATAAAACCAAAAATTCTGCATGGAATGTTAATTGCAAGGAGTCTTTTCCTCATAGAACTAAAATGTAGAAATAAAAAGGCTACCAACTGGAAACTAAATGCTCAACTAGTGAGCTTATTTATATACAACTCATACTTATGTATAGGTCTTGTTAGAGCTCCAAGAAACTCTCCTAGGTTGTAGCTTGGAGATGCCTGGTAACATATAAATTAAACTATTTTTGTAGAAGTTTACTAGAAGGGATGATGGTTTGGTTCAAGACAGATAACCACTTCTACTCTGTTTTCACTCCAGACATGCATGAAAACCCTCAAACTACAAGGCTTTAGACCACCAATGCTCAACAGTTTTGGAATTAGGTGAATATGGAGAATACTGACCACACCAGCAGATACACACAACCCTGTGATGATCGACTGCAACTAGTAAAGAAACTTGTAGATCTAATCTATCAATGCAAAGACAAGATGATAGTCGTTTTGCATCAGACACAGAAGAAACCTGAGTGGCCTACTCACTGATGCATTCAATATTTCAATACAGAGATAAGATGACAGTTATCTGGTATTAAACATGGAAGCAATCATGAATACAACGCGACAGGTACAAGATTAGAAAAAAGAAGAAATGGATAGTGAGCATGTAACAGCAAAAGAAGCTTGCATTGCTGAAAATGAAGATGAGACGCCGCAAGTTACAAAGTGTCTACAGTCTCCAAAAGTTGAACCTTACATCAAATGCCAACCTTTGTTACCTCTTTCTTTAGGCTATTTATAATTTATCATTATAATGGCTCTCAGCCGTTTAGGGATGGGTGGTCCTAATTGACCATGAACCACTATTAATTGTCTGATAGCATCTTCGGATGCAGTTTCTTTCTTTGTTACGAAAACTCCATTAGTTCTGGAACTATGTTGCCCTTTAGGCGGTTGAATTGATCATGGAAAAGGAGTGTCATAACTATTAAATTCTATTGCTGAGTTGTGTCATGTCCTTTTCTCCATTTGGCCATGCTCTCTGTTTAATTCGGTTGTTGGGATCAGGTTGGTCATGGGAATGGAGTGCATGGGTAGATGAACGGCTGCGATGATCATGAATGGTGGTCGTTGGATCCAGGAGAATGTGTAGTGGAGATCAATTTACAGAGGCTATCGATCATGGTGAGAGCGGGACCTATCCAGGCCGTTGGATCTTCAATGGGTAGATCAGATGGTTATCGGGCGGCGAAGATGTGTGGGCGATAGTGAGCGGGAGTGGTTTGTCCTGAGCGGTAATGGTTTTCATCACGCGGTCCTCAGGTGGTAAGCGGTAATTATCGGAAGTCATGTGATTCCATTCAACGAATGACACGTAGCGACAGAGGAGAGAGAAATACCACTCATATCACGCGAGTATTGTCTGTGCTAGTTGCCCGTGCGATATGAGCGAGTACCATCAAATCTGGCGGAGGTGATCTGACGGTGGGGGCCGATCGGGAAGGTTGCCTTTATCGGGATGCATATGGGTCGTTGGATTGGCAGGAGAAGATCAACGGTGGGGATGTGGTGAGGCGTTTTATGAGCATGCAGGGCATATGGTTGGGTTTTATGGGTACTTTGGCTTTGCGCTTGGGGCTAAGGCCAAAAAGGGGTATTTTTTCGGGTTAGAAGGTTAATTTAGGAAATGGGAAGGGAAAAATGTGAGCAGGGTGAGAGGGGAAGGGGAAAATGACCCAGGTGGGGCCCCTTTAATCACAACAAAGCAGACTGAGCCTCCTTTTCAAACTTCAGAGAGTCAACGTTGAACCTCAGGGCTAACACTGGCTCCTTTTGGGGATGAAATCCTCCTTGTGAGGTTTCAAGAACCGTAGACCACTACCTTCTACCTAAAAACAAGATCAGAAACATTGCCTAGTATTCCATTGGGCATGGAGTCTATCTAAGCCCACACTAAAAACTGTAAAAGAACATATTCACAATGAAAAGGCTAGAAAGCCTTAAACAAAGTAAACTTTCAAAAACCACCCATTGACTGGGTCATCAAAAACTGTTTCTCCTTCCAGAATTTGTAGCATGAAAGTATTGTTCCCCTGGACCTGAGAGATGACAAACGGTCTTGTACACAAAGCATCGAATTTACCATGATTTCCTTTCTTTTCTTTTAGTGCATACCATTTGAGAACCTAGTCCCCAACCTAAAAATTGTCCATCTTTGCCTTTCTGTCAAAAGTAAATCTGTAAATCTGTAATTACCACAAGTATTGGTACTACTTAGTAGCAAAATATACAACCATGAATAAGAGTGAAATGGACAGCTTCATTACACTATTTCAGAGGGAGAAAAACATACATGAAGTAATAAATAAAGGGGAAAAATATTGCACATTACTCTGATTAGAATCACTAAAGAGTTTCATTCATCCTTCAAAATGAGCCCAATTCAACAGTCCATTTACATTTAGCAATACATAGCTCAAGTCCCTTTTGAACAATTAGATAGAACCAAAAGTGGAATCACATAATTGGGACCCCTCAGGTGCAGAATTTTGGAACCTCTATTAAGTGTTTCTTCCTCCTATTTATAAGGACTGGGGGAGCTTTGAATTAGTAACAAAACATCTCGTTCAAGGGTTGGCTATCTGATAGAATAGTTGTCTCAGCGTGCAATAGCTCTGCTGCCTAAAATGATTACCAAGGATTTGATTCCTTTCTTGAAAATACACAGAAATTACAAAATAAACAGAAATAAGAAAAATTGAAAGATGACTGAGGAAAATATCCTTCTGTCATTCCTATGAAGGCCCTTGATCAGGCCACATCTCTACCATAATGTGTCCCTCTAGCTGCTTGGTTGGTTCCCGTCACTTTCACCTTAACTGCCTGAGTTCACCACTCTTTGGAGTTGGTAGTGATCAACTGTGGTGGCTTGTCACAAATCAAAAGTGAATATTTTCCTAATAGTTCATCATTGTATTACTGAGTGGAGCTCCACATTGAGCTATTAAGTCTTCCTCAGTCCCCATATCTCCATTTACTCCATAAATACATACGCGCGAAGCAGTCTAATTCATTTATGCTACCCATGTAGTCCTTGCTACAATGATTTCCTCCACAAATGCTGGAATGAAAATGGTGCATGACTTCCACAGATTGCTCCCTGTACAGACATCTCAAGAGGATTCTAGATGGGTCCCTCCAATAAAGCAAGTTCTTAATAATACCAAACTTGGTTGCTCTAAGCTTGATGGTTCTAGCTTGACTGGAGCTAAGCCCTGGAGGGACTTCTAGCTTCAACAGGAAATGAGCTATATTGGAATACCAATCACAAGAAACCAAATTCTCATCTAATGGTTGGCTCTGCCCTTGTTCCATTAATGCTTCCCCTCTTTGTTCAACATCTAAATTTGTACCCATGCAATTTATGTCCAGCATTCTGCAATTTTCTTCAGCCATCAGCTGAGCAAGGCCCTGGCCTTTGACAAGCTTGGTGGGCTTGAATTCTATGTTGAAATCAATGAGCTTTTCAATCCATTTAGTCCTTCTTCCATCAACATCTAGCTACGTTAGGACATCCTTTACTGAAGAATAGGGTACATAGGCAATCACCTTGGAATGCAGAATGTAGATTCGAAATGCCTTTAAAGACTTGATAAGAGCATAGGCCTGTTTTTCAATAATGTCATATTTTAATTCAGCATCCCTCAAAGTTTTGTTGAAAAAGGCCATTGGGTTCTCCGTTCCTTCATCATCCTTCTACAAAAACACTGCTACAATGGTGTCACAGGAAGCAAAGGAGAAGATATGGAACTCCTTGTTATAATATAGGCTGATTAAAGTGGGAGCTTCCATAATAGCTCTTTTGATGAATTCAAAAGATTTTCTTGCTGCATCAGTCCAATTAATCTTTGATCCCTTTTTTAGCATGGAGGTGATATGTTTTACCAGTTCTGCAAAATTGGGAATAAACCTCCTCACCAAGTTGATCTTGCCTAAAAAGGATTGAATGTCCTTTTTTGATCTTGGAACAGACAATGTCTGTATCGCTTTAACTCTTTCTGGGTCGATCCTGACACCTGTAGCAGAAACAATATGTCCTAACAGTTTCCCTTCTTCTAGAGCAAACTGTGACTTCTTAGGATTGACTGAAATCCCAAACTTTCTGCACTTCGGAAACACTCTCTTCAAATGTTGCAAATGATCCTGATGACTGCTAGAGTAAACTGTTATATCATCAAGGTAGATAAGGACAAACTTGTCCTTCTCTCCTAAAAAAGCTATATCCATGGCACTTTGAAAGGTGGCCCCAACGTTCATCAGTCCAAAAAGCATCTTGGAGTACATAAAAGTGCCCCAAGGAGTGGTGAAAGTAGTCTTTTCTTGGTCCTCCGGATGTACAACCACTTGATTGTACCCTGAAAATCCATCCAGGAAAGACAACTTTAGCCCCTAAAATGTTATGTAAAAATTAGTTAGGGTCATGTAAAATTATGCCCAAAGATCATGCCCTTTCACCAAGAGGCACCTAAGGTTGTATATAACCAGGCCTTCCATTGAAGTTTGTTACTTCATCTGGTATCGGAGCATCAAATCCTCTCGCATGTGCTAGTTTCACACATCTGTCTATTGCCATACTCACTGTATGTATCACAATTCTGTCCGCTACATTCCACCATCCCTTTTGTGCATCGTTTGTCGTCTACCGTCTATTGTCCTTGACCAAACTTCCGATGTTTTTCCACCCCCGCTTCCCCATTACGTTCGTCCTCTACACCTCCAACCCCCGTCCACTGCAATCCGTGTCCCTGTAATCTGTCCGCTATCCATTCTTACCCCCGTCTGCCACGCACTTCTGCCTTTCGAAGCTACAGTGCCAATGTTGTATCCCTCATCGTGTCCCAACAGTGGGTTTTTTTTGCAACCATCGTTGTCCCTGATGAACGTCGCCTTGTCCACAACAGTCACGCCTCTCCACCCTAACGTCGTCCCATCAACCATTGAATTTCCCTCGCTCGATTATCATATATAGCGACCAATCAAGAAAATTCGATAGTTTTTTTTTGAACAGTCAAAAGATACGACGTGACTGTCTGTAGTGACGCATATGATATATATATATATATATATATATATATATATATATATATATATATAGAGAGAGAGAGAGAGAGAGAGATATCTATATATATAGTATAACTAAACGTTAATTTAATTATAATATATGTATATGATACAATAATTTATATATAATATATAATATAATTATATATAAGTTATATAGATATAAGGTTAATTTAATTAATTAATTAAAAAAAATTAATTAAAATTTTAAGCTGGCAGATAAATACACACCCCCACATACTTGCTCAATGTCAATGACAATGGCTGATTTCCAAAAAAAATTGACTGACACAGAGCATAAGATAAATAACAACAACGATGAGGTCAATAAAAGATTAGATGAATTCCAGATCAAGCTTGAGGGGCAGGCTGACAGTATCAAAAATCTTCAGGATACGACAAATCGAATAGAAATAAAGATGGAAAATCAACATGTCCAAATAGAAGTAGACCTCAAAGAGTCCTTAACATTGCTGAAACTTCTATGTAAAAAGATGAATTTTACACCCGCACAACTACTACAAGAAAATGAAGAAAATCAAGAGCACAACTCATCAGATTCAACGAAGTCAATAGACTCTCATGAAAAAGCTGAATCCCCAAAAAAATCAACAACACCCTACCAAGAAATGAGTAATGCGACTCTTACAAACAAGCAACTCTAGGATACCTTTACCAATCAACACCCCTTTTGGCCCAACCATTAGCAACATACCAGTGAAGGGCAAAAGTCGAGATGCCTAAATTTGACGGAAACGAAAAAAACAATGTTGCATGGATAAATAAAGTAGAAGAATACTTTGAGATATATGACATCAATGATGATGACGAAAAGCTCAGTCACGCATCCATGAAAATGGAAGGGGAAGCATATAATTGGTATATGTGGTGGAAAAAGACACCACGCGTCATTAGCTGGAGAAAATTTAAGGATGCATTCTTTAAAAGATTCCAAGGTGTAAAGGAAGAAGAGTTCATTTCAAAACTCATCAAATTACAACAAAAAGGAAGTGTGGACAAATACACTCAAGAATGGGAGACCTTAGTAACATGAGTACCTGTGTTATCAAAATCTTGTCTAATTCAATCATATGTGTCGGGACTCAAAACCCATTTACAAGTAGAACTTGAGATGCATGACATTACATCAATAGAAGTAGCAAGACGAAAAGCAAAAACAACCGAAAAGAAATTCGAACAAATATTTTTGTCAAAATCCGAGAAAACATATTCAAGACGAAGAATACCCCAGTATGCGGACACAAACAATACAAGATATGTTCCACCACATTGTCGTGAAGATGAAAAATCTAATGTGGAATCGCAAAGGCTAAAAGAGGGTAAATGCAAACGTTGTGGTGAGAAGTTGGACCCCAAACATAGATGTTCTAAATGAAAAGAACCAAAGAACCTATATAATTGTGAAGCAACCGATGATTCAAACAATGAAGATTCTGATATAGAAGAAACAGAAAATGCCCCAGAATTCTCACCAAAATTAGATGACGGAAGTATTCCGCAAGTGTCATTATCAGCTATGACAGGTATATCACAACCCCAGACTTTAAAGTTAAAAGGACACATAAAGAAGAACAATGTAGTGGTTCTCATCAACTCTGGTAGCACACACAATTTTTTAGATGCAACCATGGCAAAGAGACTCAATATGTTTTCATTTCCCTTACCAAACATGAAAGTGATGGTAGCTGACGGTAAGAAGATTGAAAAGGTGGGGAAATGCCATAAGGTTAAATTGCAAATTCAAGACTTCAGTTTAGAGTCTCCGTTCTTCATGGTACCGTTAGGAGGAGTAGATGTAGTCTTAGGTATCCAATGGCTACGAACTTTAGGCACTTATGCCGCCAACCACCAAGTACAATTTATAAAATTCAAATGGGGAGGTCAGAATTACCAATTACACGGATTCCAAGCACCAGAGAATCAAATTGTATCATCATCTCAGATGATGAAGATGATTCGAAAAGGAGCACCCACTTATGTAGTACAATGTCACCAATTAGAAATGTTATCTACAAATATGACCAGTGAAGAGTCACCAGAGATACAAGATCTAATTTGGAAGCATCAAAAAGTATTTCAAGACCTACCTATGAAGATGCCGCCTAATAGGGAAATTGAGCATACAATATAAGTCAAGGCAGGATTAGACCCTGTAGACATCAAGCCATACCGATATCCACATCACCAAAAAATGGAAATTGAGAGGTTAATCCAAGACCTTTTAAAGTGTGGGATTATCTCGTAAAAGTCCTTACGCTGCTCCAGTGGTATTGGTAAGGAAGAAAGATGGTTCATTCAGGCTATGCATTGATTATAGAGGATTAAAAAAAATAACAATCAAAAACAAGTTCCCAATCCCCTTTATCGACAAAATGTTGGATGAGCTACATGGCGCAAAGTATTTCTCAAAATTGGAGTTAAGATCAGGCTACTATCAAATTAGAATCATATTAGAGGACATACCAAAAACAACATTCTGAACACACGAAGGTCACTATGAATTTAAAGTAATGTCGTTTGGATTAACCAATGCACCAGCAACGTTTCAAGCAATCATGAACGAATTATTTCGTCCACATCTTAGGAAGTTTGTATTAGTATTCTTTGACGATATTCTAATTTACAGTAAAACTTGGAAGGAGCACTTGCAACATTTGGACAAAGTTCTTACACTACTTAAAGAACACCAATTTTACGCAAAAGAATCCAAATGCACCTTTGGAAAGGAAGAAGTAGAATACCTTGGACACATTATATCCCATGAAGGTGTAAAGGTGGACCCTAATAAAATCAAAGCTATAAAAGAATGGACTAGACCTGTCAATATATCCAAGCTAAGAGGGTTCTTAGGTTTGAAGGGATATTACCAAAGATTTATTAAAAACTATGCACATATAACTTCACCTCTGACAAATATTTTAAAGAAGAATTCGTTTCTATGGGATGAGGAAGCAGGAAGGTGTTTTGAAAAATTAAAGGAAATTATGTCTAATGCTCCCGTATTAGCAACACCAGATTTTTCTAAACCATTTATCATTGAGTGTGATGCTTCTAGATTCGGTATAGGTGTAGTATTAATGCAACAAGGACATCCAATAGCTTTTGAAAGTAGGAATCTCAACAAAAGAGAACGCCTCAAATCCACATACAACAAATAAATGCTCGCTATCATGCACGCACTAGCTAAGTGGAGGCAATATCTTTTGGGAAGTAAGTTTTCCATTCGAACAGACCACAACAATCTCTAGCATCTTCTTCAAAAAAAAAACACTTTTTGAAGAACAAAAAAAATGGATTGAAAAAAGTGTCGCTTTTGACTTGGAAATACTACATAAAAGAGGTAAAGACAATGTAGTAATAGATGCCTTATCCAGGAAAGATGAAGAACCAACACTACCTGCAATTTCGGTTGTTGTTCCTGAGTGGATTAACGAAATTCGAAGTGAGTATGCCAAGGATCCAGAGATAATGGAAATAATAATCAATAACCTTCCCAACAACTCAAAATTTGAGTGGAAGAATGATATACTATGGTACAAGGGAAGAATCTATCTAAATACAAATTCCAAGTTTAAATTTAAGATACTCAAGGAATCACATGACTCACTGTTAGCTAGACATGTAGGATTCTTTAAGACTTACTACAATGCACGTCAATCCTTCTTTTGGAAGGGAATGAATTGCAATATTTAGAAGTATGTAGCAGAATGTGACACATGTCAACGGAATAAAAGTGAAAATATTACAACCCCAAGATTACTTCACCCTTTAAACATTCCAAATCAGAAATGGGAAGAAATCTCGTTGGACTTTATCGAAGGATTACCAGTATTTGAAGGCAAGGACAAGATTTTCATAGTAGTCGACAGACTCACCAAATATTCTCACTTTATGGCAATAAAGAAATCATACTCAGCGAAAGAAATCACTGAAATATTTTGCAAAAATATATATAAGTTACACGGTTTTCCGAAATTCATTGTGAGTGATAGAGATGCCAAATTCAACGGTAATTTCTAGAAGGAATTGTTCAGCCATATAGGAACCTACCTAAATATGAGTTCCGCTTATCACCCTCAAACAGATGGCCAAACAAAGGTTGTCAATAAATGTTTGGAGGCCTACCTATGTTGCTACGCTACAGAAAAACAAAATAAGTGGGCTCAATGGTTACATCTTGCTGAGTGGTGGTATAATTCCACTTATCATACATCAGCAAAAATGACGCCATTTCAAGCTTTATATGGGTATGAACCCCCGAAATGGAAGGACCTAGCTATTTTCCAGACAAATGTACCTGTCATTAAAGATCAATTAGAAGAAACCCAAAAAATCGTCCAAATATCAAAAGAAAACTTGAATAATGAAAGGAATTGTATGAAGCAACAAGCAGACCATAAAAGAACCGAAAGAGAGTTTGAAGTCAGAGAATGGGTGTTTTTCAAGCTCCAACCATACAAAAAATTATCCTTAAAACAGAAAGGACAAAAAAAATTGGCACGAAAGTTCTATGGACCTTATCAGATCAACAAAAAGATTAGCCAAGTTGCGTATGGTTTAAGCCTTCCAGAAACAAGTCATGTTCACAACGTCTTCCACGTATCTTGCCTTAAAAGGGCACTAGGAAACAATCAATCATTGCAAACAACGCTTCCATCCCTAGATGATGAGGGAAGAGTCATTCTAGAACCAGAAGATATTTTTCTCTACTAGAGAAAGAAAGCTTCGACATCGTACTTTCAAGGAATATCTAATCAAGTGGAAGGACTTAATCAAAGAAGAAGCTTCTTAGGAGAATGAATCATTTTGTCAACAACATCCATCGTTACATATGCTTTGAGGACAAAGCATTCTTTCGAGAGGAAGGTAATGTTATGTAAAAATTAGTTAGGGTTATGTAAAATTAGATTAGCTGTAGTTATTTAGGCAAAAGGGCATGACCAAAGATCATGCCTTTTCACCAAGAGGCACCTAAGGTTGTATATAACTAGGCCTCTCTCTAAAAATGTAATCATTCAATTTAGTATTTATTTATTAATAAAGATATTTATATATATATTTCTGTTGCCATTGAAGTATGTTACTTCATGAAACCTTTTGCAGTAGATGTTCCATTTTGGGCATGGGATAGTTATCTTTCTTAGAGCATTTGTTCAGGTTTCTAAAGTCAACACACAACTTGATTTCCCCATTCTTCTTCCTTACAACTACCAGGTTTACTACCCACATTGAATACCTCAGGGGAACTATGATTTTGGCAGCCAACAATTTCTTAATTTCCTTTTCAATCAAAGGGAGAAGCAGAGGGCTTATGGGTCTCAGTTTCTGTTTTAAAGGAATGATGTCTTTCTCCAGTGGGATCTTATGCCGAATGATGCTTTTGTCATAAGTCTTGAGGTCACTGTACTCCCAAGCGAAGACATTAGCAAATTGCTTCATTAAGGTGCCGTATTCAGAACTTTGGGCAACAGACAAATGGGTGGATAGGTTTATAAACTTCGGATGATCTAGGCGTCATATGTTATGTCTATGGACTGCAGACTCATTTTCTTTTTGGGCAATCTGGTAAGGCACATCATTATGGTCAAACAACTTCTCTAAAGGCACCAACCCTTTAGGTATATAGTTACTGGGTAATTGCACAATGTTGTCTTGACCAATTTTGTTTCGCAGCTGGGACTAAGAACATTCCTCCACGGCTTCGTTCTCTTGATCAATTTGCATTCTAGAGAATTCATCAATGACTTGCAGAAACCTGTTGACTTCATCATCATCCTCAAAAACTTTCCAGTGTTTTACATTATCAAGTAGAGATGGTCTATATTTTACCTGAACCTCATAAGCCAATCTAGGGGGCATGGGAGGGATGAACATGCTAGCAGACACAGAAAGGGAATCGACAAGCTGATTTTTTACTCTAGGAATATATGAGATACAAAAGCTATTGAAAGAATCTTTGAGCCTCCATACCTCATCTCTGTATGCTTTCAGCCTTGGGTGTTTTGCTTGAAACGCTTTATTCACTTGTTGAATGATGAGATTGGCATGTCAAAACACCTTTATGTCTTTGATTCCCATTTCTTTAGTAGAATTTAAGCCCAATATCAAAGCCTCATACTCTGCTATATTATTGGTTACCTGAAAAGTAAGCTTGAAAGACAGATGTATGCATTCCTGAGTTGGGGATACCAACACCATGCCTGCTCCTGCAGCTTCCCTAGAGCAAGCTCCATCAAAGAACATATCCCAAATCTATGGCCCTTCTTTCTCCATGACCTGGCATACTAGTTTCTTGAGATGCACTAAGGCCAACTGGGATTCTTCAATTTGGAGAATACATGCTCCAAAATCAGTGTCCATAGCATAAATAGGATTATTAGTGGGATTCTTTTTATCACTAATGATATATGCTAGCTGAGCTTCCCTCTACAATCTTCTGCTTTCTCCCCCAAAAACCGGGACAGTGGCATAGGATAGGTCATTTTGCAATGTCCCACCCAACCTCTTAATCCACCTTCTGGAAAGAAGCATGCCGAACTCAGGAGGGACATCTACTACCACAATATCCATCATCATGCTCTTCATGGGTAGCTGAGACAAGGTGATGGCCAAGTCTTTGATTAACCCCACACATTTCACCTTTCTTGAGTCAAAAGAGAACAAGTCATGATAGGGTCTAGTGATGTCAAGGCCTAACTCATCCATGACAGCCTTTGGCATTAGGTTATGGCTGGAACTTGTGTCTAGCAGTCAATTGTGAAGGGTTTTGTCATGAATAGTAAAGGAGACATAGAATGATGGGGAGCTATCATCAGAGGGTTCAGTCATTGGGCTAAGCACAACTATAGGTTTGTCATCTCCTAAGTTCAAATAGTCGTTTGATGCTTGCGTGGCCTTAAGCTCAAGGGCTTCAAGGATGGGTTTCTTAAAGGCCTCATTCTTTACTAGTTCTATAAGAGGCACATATATTTTCAACTTCTGGACTTCTGATTCAAAACTGAAGGGAGAAGGGGACTTGTCAAGACCTCTTACCTCTTGAGCTGGTGCTTTGAGGATAACGGGATCAGCTTTTGGTCACTTTTTCTTGTTAGCTTGTTGTTCTATAGGGACAACAGCTCTTTGGATAGGGTTTTCTTTAACATTACTCATCTTTGACCTCAGGTTATATCTCTGCTGATCTTCAGTCTACAAAACAACTTCTCTATCCCACTCTTGGCTGGTAAGGTCCTTGAGTAATGACTCCTCATAGGTAGCAAGTGTCAAAAAGGCAGCATTGCCTTTGTCTTCCATGCAGTGGATCTCATCCTCTTCATCAAACTGCTCCTTCTCCATGACTATGTTCTGGAAAGGAGTCTTCACCTTCTACTCTTCACTGGCCTCTTTGCCCCTTTGCATGATCTGCAATTGTTCATTTTCTCTCCTATATGGATTTGGATTTCTAGGAGAAAATGTGTTAGGGACCCTTCCTTTCCTTAGATGTCGCTCAACCTTCAGCTTGGAGATTTCAGAGGCCAATGACTCTATCATCTTGGTCATTTTGTCTATATTGGGGTTTGAGGATGAAGAAGATTCACCCCTCTATCTCTTTTAGTCAATATGCCCCTTGAGTTTCTCTATAGCCATGATATTAGACTCTACCTCCAAAGCTGCATCCCGAATTTCAGCCAAAGAAACGCATCTTCTTTCTCTCAATAACAGGCAGAAGTCGGAATCAAAGGCATTGGATAAGTGATTTTAGGGGTAGGTTTCTCTTCAGCTGGTATCTTGTTGTACATGCGATTAAACCTTTGATTGAAATCAGAAAATAACTACCCATTCTCCCTTTTTAGGTCACCAAAAGTTGGTATGACAGTAGAGCAGATCTTTCTTGTCCCCCCAACGCTTTAGGAACACATCATCTAAGGCCTCAATATCTGTTATAGACCTGGGGGTTAATTCTTTGAACCATTTTCTAGCCTCTTCATCTAGGCTTTGGACAAATACGCTCATCCACACATCATCTTCACTAATGTCTAGATTATTAGCATAGCTATAAAAAGACTCAAGATGTTCTTATGATGTGACTCCTTCTATCCCAGTGAACTTAGGCATGTATTTCTAATATTCTCCAGCAGGCATTGCATTCAAAGGAGTGGGTAGTACCAAGGGCCCATACCTAGCAGCTATGATTCTTTCCATGTTGGTGGGTACTTGTGGGCCTGCCATGACTGTGGTAGATGAAAGAATGCTAGTAGTCTGAATGATAGAAAGCTGAGGAGTGACTGACAGGGCTAAAAGAATATGGTGGACTGGAGGGGAGGTTTCCTTTGTGCTGAAATCTAAAGGAGGACCTAAAGAATAAGGATCTTTATGAATCTCTGAAATTTTTTCCTCACTGCTAGTGCTATAAGCTATATTCTCAATATGTATGTGCTCTGTTACAAGCCTTTCTTGTAGAGATGCATAAGATTGTTTAACCTTACCTGATCCTGATGCTCCCTTTCGTGATGTCTTTCTTTCCTTCATAATCTTCTCATGGTTAGGTACTGGGTCAGCTGGTGATTTCTGAGGATTTCTCTGAGTATGCCTCACAAACTGAGCCAGAACTGCGATGTGGAGTCGCCAAGATTTTCAGCCTCCAGTAGAGTCACCAGATAGATGATTACAACCAAAAATGTGTCCAGACTTTGTCTATCATCAAAGCTGGATCTATGTCGTTCTCCTAGGGAAGCTGAGCTCCAATCTCCTCTCCCCAGCAGCGGTGCCAATTATGTTAGAGCTCCAAGAAACTCTCCTAGGTTGTAGCTCAGAGATGCCTGGTAACATATAAATTAAACTATTTTTGTAGAATTTTATTGGAAGGGATGATGGTTTGGTTCAAGCCAGATAACCACTTCTACTATGTTTTCACTCCAGACATGCATGAACACCCTCAGACTACAAGGCTTTAGACCACCAATGCTCAACAGTTTGGGAATTAGGTGAATATGGACAATACTGACCACACCAACAGATACACACAACCATGTGATGGCCAGCTGCAATTAGTAAAGAAACTTGTAGATCTAATCTATCAATGCAAAGACAAGATGACAGTTGTTTTGCATCAGACATAGAAGAAACCTGAGTGGCCTACTCACTGATGCATTCAATATTTCAATACAGAGATAAGATTACAGTTATCTGGTATTAAACATGGAAGCAATCATGAATACGACGCCACATGTACAAGATTAGAACAGAGAAGAAATGGACAGTGAGCATGTAACAGCAAAAGAAGCTTGCATGGTTGAAAATGAAGATGAGACGCTGCAAGTTACAAACTGTCTACATTCTCCAGAAGTTGAACCTTACATCAAATTCCAACCTTTGTTACCTCTTTCTTTAGGTTATTTATAATTTATCATTATAATGGCTCTCAGCTGTTTAGGGATGGGTGGTCTTAATTAACCACCAACCACTATTAACTGTCTGATAGCATCTTCGGATGTAGTTTCTTTCTCTGTTACAAAAAATCCATTAGTTCTGGTACGGTGATGTCCTTCAGGCAGTTGAATTGATCATGGCAGAGGAGTGCCATAACTATTAAATTCGGTTGCGGAGTTGTGCCATGTCCTTTTCTCCATTTGGCCATGCTCTCTGTTTAATTCAGTTGTTGGGATCAGACTAGTCGTGGGGATGGAGTGCATGGGTAGATGAACGACTGGGATGATCATGAATGGTGGCCATCGGATCCAAGAGAATGTGTGGCAGAGATCAATTTAGAGAGGCTATCGATCATGGTGAGAGTGGGACCTATCCGAGCCATTGGATCTTCAATGGGTAGATTGAACGGTTATCAGGTGGCGAAAATGTGCGGGCAATAGTGAGCGGGAGTGGTTTGTCCTGAGCAGTAATGGTTTTCATCGCGCGGGCCTCGAGCGGTAAGCGATAGTTGTTGGAAGTCGCATGATTCCATTTAATGAATGACACGTAGCGGCGCAGGAGAGAGAAATATCGCTCATATCGTGCGGGTATTCTCTGCGCTAATTGCCCGTGCGATATGAGCGAGGACCATCAGATTTGGCAGAGGTGATCTGACGATGGGGGCCGATCGAGTAGGTTTCCTTTATCGGGATGCATATGGGCCATTGGATTGCAGAGAGAAGATCAATGGTGGGGATGTGGTGAGGCGTTTTATGAGTGCACAAGGGCATATGGTTGGTTTTATGGGTACTTTGGCTTTGCACTTGGGGCTAAGGCCAAAAAGGGGGATTTTGTCGGGTTAGAAGGTTAATTTAGGAAATGGGAAGGGAAAAATGTGAGCGGGGTGAGAGGAGAAGGGGAAAATGACCCAGGTGGGGCCCCTTTAAGCATGACAAAGCGGACCAAGCCTCCTTTTCAAACATCAGAGAGTTAGCGCTAAACCTTAGGGCTAACAGGTCTCAATTCACCCAATTTAGGTCCACCTTCCCATGACATCAACCTAACATCAAAGTACTCAACCTAATGCCTCCCTGTTGCTGAAATTTAAAAATTAAAATAAGCATGCACCATGAAAATTATTTGAACAAAAAACTTGATGCATACTCCAAAAACAACATTTGTTGCTGACCTAAGAATGTGGTCATGTAATTAGCTACAGGGTCATAGAACTGACAAGAAAAAATTGCAGCTGCCTTATTTTCATGAAAATTTAGCTAACCAATATATTCTTGGTCAGGGTAGCCACAAAGACTGTTCATCTCCTCAGCTTTAGATTTTTCAAGAAAAACTTGTTGCTAATATTTTGCTACCCATTTTTCAACGGGCCAACCCTCTTGGAAATCTGTAATAGTGTCTTCAGTTTCTAAACTGTAAGAGTCATAGACTGGAGGGTTTACTAATAATTCCTGGTAGGAACCTTTCTGCAACAAGTAGTCACAGACACTGCTTGGTCCTTTAACTTCAGGATCTTCTTGAAAGATTTATTGCTGGAATCCTTCTCCCCACTCACTGGTAAACAACTCCCTTTGAAAATTTATAACCACCTCATCCTCCTTTGAATCGTATGAATCATAAATTGAAGGAGATTGAAATTCAAATAGTGGAGTCACTAGGATGTTTACCATAAGATTCAAATTCATACTATGGAGTCACCAAGGTGAGATATATTCAACCCACATTTCCCTTGCTCACCTAACAGAGGGAATGTAAAAATTTGATGTACCCAGGGAAAAATATTCTGATTTGTTCCCCGACAACGGTGCTAGAAAGATGTTGTCACTTTTTCTAGCACCTTGTAGCACAAGTGCTTCAGGCGATATAGAAATCTTCCTAAAGACAGCCTCTGGGTTGATTGTAGACCAGTGCCTAAGACACCTTAAAGAGAGGAGTGCTTTGGAATATTATCAATGGGGCTTTCTGTTGCACTCCAATTGTCACGTAGTTTGAAAAGATAATAAAGGGGGGCTTGGTGCAATAGGACTTCATCAAGGTAAACTCAAGCCAATACATGGATCCAAATGCGTAAGGGGTAAAACAAGCCAATCTCAAAGACAAATGTCTAGTAGTGGTGGCCGACACACAACAATAGGCAGCTTAATATTGGAGATGTAGTAGAATGAAGAGGAGAGAAAGGACAAAATCTAATGCATAGGGATGGGAATAATACAGAATCCTAAGCAACAATATTATGGCAGAAGTATGGAAGAGTGAAGAAGTGGAATGGCAGAAACAGTGGATCCCTAATTAAGGTCCCAACATCTATACATCATGAATACATTTGTTACTATTTATATGTAAATCTGTGCTCATACAAGTACTATAGGCTATCTAATAACACAAGTAAATCTATAATTACCACAAGTATGTTTACTAATTAGAAGCCAAATATACAACCATGAATAAGAGTGAAACGAGCAGCTTCATTACACTATTTTAAGGGGAGAAAAACATACATGAAGTGATAAAAAAAGGGGAAACATACTGCACATTTCTTCGATTGAAATCACCAAAGAGGTTCATTCATCCTTCAAAATGAGTCCAATTCACCAATCCATTTACATTTAGCAATACATAGCTCAAGTCCCTCCTGAACAGGTAGATAGAACCAAAAGTGGAATCATAGAATTGGAACCCCTCAGGTGCATAATTCTAGAACCTTTATTAAGTGTTTCTTCCCCCTATTTATAATGAGAGGGGGAGCTTTGAACCAGTTACAAAATATCTCATCCAAGGGCCAGTTGTCCGATAGACTAGCTGTCTCAATGTGCGATAGCTCTGCTACCTAAAATGATTACCAAGGATTTGGTTCCTTTCTTTAAAATACACAAAAATTGCAAAATAAACAAAAATAAGAAAAAATTAAAGATGACTGAGGAAAATATCCTTTTTTCATTCCTGTGAAGGCCCTTGATGAGGTTACATCTCTGCCATAATGTGTCCCTCTAGTTGCTCGGTCGATTCCCGTCACTTTCGCCTTAACTGCCTAACTTCACCACTCTCCTGAGTTGGTATAGATTAACTGTGATAGCTTGTCACAGAGCAGAAGAGGATATTGTCCTGACAGTCCTTCATTATATGACTAAGTGGAGCTCCATGATGAGCCATTAAGTCTTCCTGAGTCCCCATATCTCCATTTGCTGCATGAAGACGTGCACATGAAGCAAGCTAATTCATTTATGTTGACCATGTAGTCCTTGGTTTCTTGTCCTAGGGTATGCGCACAACATTTCACTTTGTCAATGTCGAACGTTGATCACCTTTTTTACTTAATCCTTGGTCCTTTCACGCTCCTCGTGACCGTAGGCTAGCCCCCATCGGAGCCCCTTAATGAAAGGTGCAATTTCATTTTGATGCACACATGCAACAACCTCCGATCACGATATGCTAGGATTGCTGATATGCCGGGACCTAGGATTTTACCATTAGGCATTTTCTCCTTGTTTTCTAATTTTCAACGGGGAAACTTCAATCTGCCCTAATTTTTAATTCTAGAGTCCATTTTAGGGGTTCCATATACCATTGAAAAGATAATTTGGAGCACTATCCAATGGATGGGGTATGATTTAGCTTTGAGGGCATCTATGGAATGGAATATGGCTGCAAACGTTTATGTTCTTTTGTACTTGGGTCAGCTGAAAACAAATTTTGCAGTGAGTGACAACACAACACATAAACAAAGAAAGTTATTAATCTCCCCACAGATCATTTGAATTTCTTTTATCTTTCAACATGCTTGTATCCATATTCATAATAGTCATGTTTTCCATTTCTCCTACAACATTTTGCTAATATGTATTCCTTATTATTAACTATCTTTTGATCCCATGTTAGTTGTAAAAATGAAATTCATTGGAATAATATTCTCCATCTATGTATGATGTTAACAAATTAATTTGATGACCATTTTTATTCTCTACCACTACCATGAATTCTCTAATGTCAAAACTTCATATTTCTTTGCAAGGAAGTAAACCCAATTTTTTTATATGGTCATCTACGAATACTAAGAAGTAGTAGTAACTTCCTCCTGGTGATCGGGAATGCATTGTACCACAAAAATCTATATGACCTAGCTCCAATCATGTCATTTATCTACAAGGAACTCCTTTAGGTAACTTACTCCTCTACTATTATGGTATAATGCAACTCTCACATGAGCTACATAGATTTTGAATGGGCAGAAAACCTTTAACTATCTTGTTTTGTTGCAATAGTTTTAGGCCAACAAAATCTAAATGACCAATCTAAAATTCCACAACAAATAATCATCCAAACATGTTTCCTTTTGGGAAAATGAGACATCCTCTCTATCATAATGAATAACAAGATGATACATTCTATTCTTTGTGATAATCACCCTATCAATCAACATCTTACTAGGAGGTTTATCATATATAAAACAATAATTCTCCTTAACAATCGCATTATACCATTTTCAAGTAAGTCGGGAAACAATAATGAGATTATGTTTCAAATCTAGGGCATAGTACACATTTTCTACATGAGTTTCCTAGCCCTATTTGTCATATGATGACTATTTCTTTTTCCATAAATTTTAGAATATTTTCTTACACCAAATTGACTTTATTCCTAACTGAATCATCTAGATTTCCAATTAGCACTCCAGGAAACTCTCCTAGGTTGTAGATCGGAGATGCCTAGAAACATATAAATCTTCAATATCATTCTCTGAACTATTGGAATGGATTTGGGTTTGGATCAGGTTAGATAACTATTTCAACTCTGTTTTCACTCAAGACATGCATGAACACCCTCAACTTGACCACGCTTTCGACCACTAATGCTCAATAGTTTATAGATTCAATGGATAGATGGATAATCCTAACTGTACTAGCAAATACATACATAAAAACATATGAATGGCTAGCTACAGAAAGTAAATGAAGCTTACAAATCTAATTTATCAACGCAGAGATAAGATGATAGTTATCTGGCATTCAACAAAGAATAAAACATGAATAACCCATTCAAGTGCAAGCTTAGAACAAAGGAGAAGATGGAGATTGAAAATGTAACAGCAAAAGAAGCTTGTATTACTGGAATGAAGATGAGACGCTTGGAGGAATAGAGTATCCATAGTCTCTAAAAGTTGAACCCCTCTTGCTTCGAACTTTCAGCCATTTATAGGCTTTTTACAATACTCTTGAACTCTCTGAGGCTCGATATGTCTTAATCTATCCCCTCTGTCTTCTAACTACTTGATGTTGTAACTAGACAACATGAGCTCAGAGAGCTCTGTTTCTAACAAACCTGGTAATCAAATGCTGGTAATTGCGCCGCACTATCAGGTGGTTCACTCGTGCCAGCATGTTCCATGATCATTTCTGTTGGTTTGGCTACATTGTGCTGTTGTTTTTTCCCCTTTCATCCATGCCTCTGCTATTTCAGTTTAACTGTTCGACTGTCAAAAAGACTGACAAGGCCAACAAATTTCCTCCCCGGGTGACAATGGGGTATGGGGCTGTTGGATGGTGTGGATCAACGGTCAGGTTATTGGTCAGGCGGCAGAGATCGAGCCAAGGAAGAATAGGTGAGAGAGTGCACAGGAGCCGTCGGATCGATATGATCAATGGACAGGATCATATCGCTAATCACAGAGGGTTGGCGGACAGTGCGATGAAATTGTGATACGTCGATGGGAAATTAAGAAATGTGTGATAGCCATCGGATCGACAAATGAAATGGATGACAAAGATCGAAGAAATGTGAGCGCAGCGGAAAGGAGATGAACCGAGAGCGGACCCGCCGATTTTATGAGCGTGGGTGTATAATTTTTTAAGTCCAGCTTATGGCCAAAGAGTTGCAAGAGGAGACGTGGATTGTCGGAGCTAAAATAGGGGACATTTCCATTAAAATAGCAGCACTGTACCTCAGGGCTAACACTGGCTCCTTCTGGGGATGAAAGCCTCCCTGTGAGGTTTCAAGAATTGCAGACTACTGTTGAAACAAACTTATCTCCTAGTGTTCCATTGGGCATGGAGTTTATTTGCATAGAAAACAAAAACTGAAAAAACCTATTACAATATTAAGGCCTTAAAGCCTCATATGGAGTAAAGTTTCAAAAACCGCCCATTGACTGGGCCATCAAAAACACCTTCCCCCTCCAAATTGTGCAGAATGAAAGTATTGTTCATCTGAACTTGAGCAATGATAAACGGTCCCCTCCTTAAGGCATCAAATTTACCATGGTTGCCCTTCTTTTCCTTCAATGCATCCCATTTGAGAACTTAGTCACCAACCTAAAAATTGTCCATTTTTTCCTTTCTATCAAAGGTTTCTTTGATATTCTTCTAATGAATTCTTGACTTCTCAACTAGTTGTTCTCTGATCTGATGTAATTCAACCTAGTTACTCATTCTCCTCGCCATGTCGTTCTTCATCCTGTTCTTCTTGCAAGAATTTGGCCACAGGGAGAATCAGCTGGATAGGAAAAACAACATCAACATCATAAACCAGCTTAAATAGAGAATTTCCTATGGCCTTCTTGTTGGTAACTCTGTCAGCCCACAGTGCAAACTTCAACTTGGAATCCCAGTTCTTTTTGTTGCCCTCCAGCAGTTTTTTTATTATCCTTACAAGACTCTTGCTAGATGATTCTGCCAGGCCATTGCCTTGAGGATAATATGAGGTATAATACACCAATTGAATGCCCATGGATTCACACATGTCCACCAATTCTTCTGCCCTAAAAGCTGCGGCATTATCAGTGACTAGTTTGGTTGGGCAACCAAATCTAGTGAAAATATTCTCATTCAAGAACTTTATGATAACTTGATGATTTTCATTTTTAGTTGGTATAGCCTCAATCCATTTGGTGAAATAACCAGTGGCTACCAAGATCCATTTATGATGGCCACTAGAATGTGGATTGTTCTCACCTATGAAGTCCAAGCCCCATTGCTAAAAGGGGTCATTGGTGTGTACTGGCTTCAAGGGAAGAGATTTTAACTGTTGTCTTCCTACAAACCTCTAACATTTGTCACAAGACTTCACAAAAGAAAACACATCAGAGAACAGAGTAGGCCAATAATACCCAACTCTCAGGATCTTGTGGGTCGTGGTTTTCCAATAATGATGCCCTTCACAGATGCTAGAATGGAACTAGTGTGTGACTTCCACAAATTGTCCTTTGTCTAGACATCTCAAGAGGATCCATAATGGGTCTTTCCAATAAAGCAGGTTTTTATTAATGTAGAATTTGGCTGATTTGAGCTTAATGGCCTAGGCTTGACTTGAGCTATGCCCTGGAGGGACTTCTAGCTTCTGAAAAAAATGAACTACATTGGAATACCATTCGTAGGTGGCTAGATTTTCAGCCAAAGGTTGATTCTGCTCTTGCTCTTCTGCTGCTTCCTCTGTCCGCTCACCACCTGAATTTGAACCTATGCAATTGATGTCTAACAAACTGCAATTTTCCTCAGCCATAATCTTAGTCAAGCCCTAGCCTTTGATAAGCTTGGTGGGCATCACCTCTATATTGAACTCTATGAATTTTGCAATCCATTTAGCGCTCTTTCCATCAATATCTGGCTGAGTTAGGACATCTTTCACTAAGGTTGAAGGTACATACGCAACCACTTTAGAATGCAGAATATAAATTCTGAATGCTTTTAAAGATTTTATGAGAGCATAATCTTGTTTTTCAATAAGGTCATACCTTAGTTCAACCTCCCTCAGAGTTTTGCTGAAAAAGGCCACAAGGTGCTCTACACCTTCATCATTTTTTTGAAATAGAACTGCTGCAAGTGTACCATAAGAGGCAAAAGAGAAGATATAGAACTCCCTGGTATAATCTGGATTGATTAGAGTGGGAGCTTCCATGATAGCTTGTTTGATGGCTTCAAAAGAGCTTCTTGCACCATCTGTCCATTTTATTTTTGATCCTTTCTTCAGCATGGAAGTGATGTGCTTCACTAGCTCTGTAAAGTTTGGATTAAACCTCCCGACAAAGTTATTCTTACCCAGGAAAGATTGAATGTCCCTTTTTGACCTTGGGATGGACAATGTTTGAATTGCTTGAACTCTTGCTGGATCGATCTTCACACCTTCAGAAGAAACAATATGTCCCAAAAGTTTGCCTTCTTCTAGAGAAAACTGTGACTTCTTTGGGTTCACGGAAATTTCAAAATGTCTGCACTTTAGAAACACCTTCTTCAAATGCTGCAAATGGTCCTTATGACTGCTGGAAAAGATTGTTATGTCGTCAAGGTAAATAAGGACAAACTTGTCCTTCTCTCCCACAAAGGCTATGTCCATGGCCCTCTGAAAAGTAGCCCCAGCATTCATCAGTCCAAAAGGCATCTTGAAGTACATGAAAGTGCCCCAAGGAGTAGTGAAAGCGGTTTTTCCTTATGTTCTAGATGTACAACAATATGATTGTAACCTGAAAATCCATCTAAGAAAGACATGACTCTAGCCCCTGAAACTTTTTGCAGCAAGTGTTCCATCTTAGGCAGGGGGTAGTTGTCTTTTTTAGAGCATTTGTTCAGATTCCTTAAGTCAACACAAAGCCTGATTTATCCATTCTTCTTTGTTACTACCACAAGGTTAGCTATCCACTTTGAATACCTTAGGGGAACTATGATCTTGGCATCCAACAACTTATTGATTTCCTTTTCAATCAAAGGCAATAAGAGAGGGATGATAGGTCTTATTTTCTGCTTAAAAGGGATGGTGTTCTTCTCTAATGGAATTTTATGCTGAATGTTGTTGGTGTCATAGGTCTTAAGATCACTGTACTCACAAGAAAAAATATCAGCAAATTGTTTCATCAGGGTGCAATACTCGAAACTTTGGATAGAAGACAAGTGACTGTACAGAATTATGTACTTTGGATGGGCTGGACTCCCTACATTATGTTTATGAACTATAGACTCATTTTCTTTTTTGGTAGGCTTATAAGGTACATCATTATGATCAAACAGCTTCTCTAGGGGCACCAATCCTTTGGGTATATGGTTACTAGGCAGCTGAACAATGCTATCCTGACCAATCTCGTCCTTTAGCTTGGACTGGTTGTATTCTTCAATGGTTTCGTTTTCTTGGTCACTGTGCATTTCAGTAAATGCATCAATGACTTGTAAAAACCTATTAATTTCATCATCATCTTCAAAAAATTTCCAGTATTTGACATTGTCAAGCAGAGATGGTCTATATTTCACCTGAACTTCATAAGTCAATTTAAGAGGCAAAGGAGGACTAAACGTGCTAGCAGACACAACAAGGGAATCGAAAGGCTGGTTCTTCATTCTAGGGATGTAAGAAATGCTGAAACTATTAAAATAATCCTTGAGCTTCCATACCTCATCTCTGTATGCTTTCAGCCTTGGATGCTTTGCTTGGAAAGTTTTGTTGACCTGCTGAATGATAAGGTCTGCATCTCCAAACACCTTCAGACCTTTGATGCCCATTTCTTTAGCAGCGTTTAAGCCCAATATCAAGGCTTTGTACTCTGTTATGTTATTTGTGACCTAAAAAGTTAACTTGAAAGATAAATGAATGCATTCTTGTGTGGGGGACACAAGGACTACACCTGCCCCTGCAGCTTCCTTAGAGCAAGCTCCATCAAAGAACATGTCCCAAATTTGTGGGCCTTCTTCCTCTGTGATCTGGCAAACCGGTTTCTTAAGCTGCATGGAAGCCATCTGGGGTTCTTCAATCTGAAGAATACAGGCTCCAAAATCAGTATCGACAGCATAGATGGGATGATTAGTGGGATTCCTTTCATCACTAATGATATAAGCCAACTGAGCTTCTCTGTATAATCTCCTACTCTCACCTCCAAAAACTGGGACAGTAGCATAAGACAGATCATTTTGCAATGTTCCATCTAATCTCTTGATCCAACCTCTGGAGAGCAACATGCCAAACTTGGGGGGTACATTTGCTACCGCAATATCCATCATCATGCTCTTCATGGGCAGCTGAGACAAGGTGATGGCTAGGTCTTTGATTAATCCCAAACATTTTACTTTTCTAGAGTCAAAAGAAACCAGGTCATGATAAGACTTGGTAATGTCAAGACCCAACTCATCCATGACAGCCTTGGGCATTAGATTATGGCTAGCTCCTGTGTCCAAAAGGAAGTTGTGAAGGATTTTGTCATGAATAGTCAAAGAGACATAGAATGATGGGGTGTTGTCATCACAATTTTCAATCATTGGGCTGAGAACAACAGTTGGTTTTTCATCTTTCAGATTTACATAGTCAGTGGAGGCTTGGATGGCTTTAGGCTCAAGGGCCTCGAGGATATATCTCTTGAAGGACTCATTCTTCATTAGTTCAATAAGAGGTATAGGTATGCTTAGCTTCTGAATTTCTGATTCAAAATTGAAAAGATAAGGAGACTTGTCAAGGCCTCTTACCTTGTGAGCTGGAGCTTTGAGGATGATGGGATCAATTGTCGGTCGTTTCTGCTTTTTAGCTTGCTATATTGCAGGGACAGCAACTCTCTAAACAAGAGTTTCCTTGGCATTATTCCTCTTCGACCTCAGATCATATTTGTGTTGATCATCAGTCTGCAAAACAGCTCCACCATCCCACTCTTGCTAATATGTATTCCTTATTCTTAACTATCTTTTGATCCCATGTTAGTTGTAAAA
This sequence comes from Pinus tabuliformis, assembly GCA_031772625.1. Taxonomy (NCBI): domain Eukaryota; kingdom Viridiplantae; phylum Streptophyta; class Pinopsida; order Pinales; family Pinaceae; genus Pinus; species Pinus tabuliformis. The sequence goes on along the minus strand of CM062809.1, from coordinate 482,864,502 downwards.
ATGAAATTCATTGGAATAATATTCTCCATCTATGTATGATGTTAACAAATTAATTTGATGACCATTTTTATTCTCTACCACTACCATGAATTCTCTAATGTCAAAACTTCATATTTCTTTGCAAGGAAGTACACCCAATTTTTTTATATGGTCATCTACGAATACTAAGAAGTAGTAGTAACTTCCTCCTGGTGATCGGGAATGCATTGTACCACAAAAATCTATATGACCTAGCTCCAATCATGTCATTTATCTACAAGGAACTCCTTTAGGTAACTTACTCCTCTACTATTATGGTATAATGCAACTCTCACATGAGCTACATAGATTTTGAATGGGCAGAAAACCTTTAACTATCTTGTTTTGTTGCAATAGTTTTAGGCCAACAAAATCTAAATGACCAATCTAAAATTCCACAACAAATAATCATCCAAACATGTTTCCTTTTGGGAAAATGAGACATCCTCTCTATCATAATGAATAACAAGATGATACATTCTATTCTTTGTGATAATCACCCTATCAATCAACATCTTACTAGGAGGTTTATCATATATAAAACAATAATTCTCCTTAACAATCGCATTATACCATTTTCAAGTCGGGAAACAATAATGAGATTATGTTTCAAATCTAGGGCATAGTACACATTTTCTACATGAGTTTCCTAGCCCTATTTGTCATATGATGACTATTTCTTTTTCCATAAATTTTAGAATATTTTCTTACACCAAATTGACTTTATTCCTAACTGAATCATCTAGATTTCCAATTAGCACTCCAGGAAACTCTCCTAGGTTGTAGATCGGAGATGCCTAGAAACATATAAATCTTCAATATCATTCTCTGAACTATTGGAATGGATTTGGGTTTGGATCAGGTTAGATATCTATTTCAACTCTGTTTTCACTCAAGACATGCATGAACACCCTCAACTTGACCACGCTTTCGACCACTAATGCTCAATAGTTTATAGATTCAATGGATAGATGGATAATCCTGACTGTACTAGCAAATACATACATAAAAACATATGAATGGCTAGCTACAGAAAGTAAATGAAGCTTACAAATCTAATTTATCAACGCAGAGATAAGATGATAGTTATCTGGCATTCAACACAGAAGAAAACATGAATAACCCATTCAAGTGCAAGCTTAGAACAAAGGAGAAGATGGAGATTGAAAATGTAACAGCAAAATAAGCTTGTATTACTGGAATGAAGATGAGACGCTTGGAGGAATAGAGTATCCATAGTCTCTAAAAGTTGAACCCCTCTTGCTTCGAACTTTCAGCCATTTATAGGCTTTTTACAATACTCTTGAACTCTCTGAGGCTCGATATGTCTTAATCTATCCCCTCTGTCTTCTAACTACTTGATGTTGTAACTAGACAACATGAGCTCAGAGAGCTCAGTTTCTAACAAACCTGGTAATCAAATGCTGGTAATTGCGCCGCACTGTCAGGTGGTTCACTCGTGCCAGCATGTTCCATGATCATTTCTGTTGGTTTGGCTACATTGTGCTGTTGTTTTTTCCCCTTTCATCCATGCCTTTGTTATTTCAGTTTAATTGTTCGACTGTCAAAAAGACTGACAAGGCCAACAAATTTCCTCCCCGGGTGACAATGGGGTATGGGGCTGTTGGATGGTGTGGATCAACGGTCAGGTTATTGGTCAGGCGGCAGAGATCGAGCCAAGGAAGAATAGGTGAGAGAGTGGACAGGAGCCGTCGGATTGATATGATCAATGGACAGGATCATATCGCTAATCACAGAGGGTTGGCGGACAGTGCGATGAAATTGTGATACATCGATGGGAAATTAAGAAATGTGTGATAGCCATCGGATCGACAAATGAAATGGATGACAAAGATCGAAGAAATGTGAGCGCAGCGGAAAGGAGATGAACCGAGAGCGGACCCGCCGATTTTATGAGCGTGGGTGTATAATTTTTTAAGTCCAGCTTATGGCCAAAGAGTTGCAAGAGGAGACGTGGATTGTCGGAGCTAAAATAGGGGACATTTCTGTTAAAATAGCAGCACTGTACCTCAGGGCTAACACTGGCTCCTTCTGGGGATGAAAGCCTCCCTGTGAGGTTTCAAGAATTGCAGACTACTGTTGAAACAAACTTATCTCCTAGTGTTCCATTGGGCATGGAGTTTATTTGCATAGAAAACAAAAACTGAAAAAACCTATTACAATATTAAGGCCTTAAAGCCTCATATGGAGTAAAGTTTCAAAAACCGCCCATTGACTGGGCCATCAAAAACACCTTCCCCCTCCAAATTGTGCAGAATGAAAGTATTGTTCATCTGAACTTGAGCAATGATAAACGGTCCCCTCCTTAAGGCATCAAATTTACCATGGTTGCCCTTCTTTTCCTTCAATGCATCCCATTTGAGAACTTAGTCACCAACCTAAAAATTGTCCATTTTTTCCTTTCTATCAAAGGTTTCTTTGATATTCTTCTAATGAATTCTTGACTTCTCAACTAGTTGTTCTCTGATCTGATGTAATTCAACCTAGTTACTCATTCTCCTCGCCATGTCGTTCTTCATCCTGTTCTTCTTGCAAGAATTTGGCCACAGGGAGAATCAACTGGATAGGAAAAACAACATCAGCATCATAAACCAGCTTAAATAGAGAATTTCCTATGGCCTTCTTGTTGGTAACTCTGTCAGCCCACAGTGCAAACTTCAACTTGGAATCCCAGTTCTTTTTGTTGCCCTCCAGCAGTTTTTTTATTATCCTTACAAGACTCTTGCTAGATGATTCTGCCAGGCCATTGCCTTGAGGATAATATGAGGTATAATACACCAATTGAATGCCCATGGATTCACACATGTCCACCAATTCTTCTGCCCTAAAAGCTGCGGCATTATCAGTGACTAGTTTGGTTGGGCAACCAAATCTAGTGAAAATATTCTCATTCAAGAACTTTATGATAACTTGATGATTTTCATTTTTAGTTGGTATAGCCTCAATCCATTTGGTGAAATAACCAGTGGCTACCAAGATCCATTTATGATGGCCACTAGAATGTGGATTGTTCTCACCTATGAAGTCCAAGCACCATTGCTAAATGGGGTCATTGGTGTGTACTGGCTTCAAGGGCAGAGATTTTAACTGTTGTCTTCCTACAAACCTCTAACATTTGTCACAAGACTTCACAGAAGAAAACACATCAGAGAACAGAGTAGGCCAATAATACCCAACTCTAAGGATCTTGTGGGTCGTGGTTTTCCAATAATGATGCCCTTCACAGATGCTAGAATGGAACTAGTGTGTGACTTCCACAAATTGTCCTTTGTCTAGACATCTCAAGAGGATCCATAATGGGTCTTTCCAATAAAGCAGGTTTTTATTAATGTAGAATTTGGCTGATTTGAGCTTAATGGCCCAGGCTTGACTTGAGCTATGCCCTGGAGGGACTTCTAGCTTCTGAAAAAAATGAACTACATTGGAATACCATTCGTAGGTGGCTAGATTTTCAGCCAAAGGCTGATTCTGCTCTTGCTCTTCTGCTGCTTCCTCTGTCCGCTCACCACCTGAATTTGAACCTATGCAATTGATGTCTAACAAACTGCAATTTTCCTCAGCCATAATCTTAGTCAAGCCCTAGCCTTTGATAAGCTTGGTGGGCATCACCTCTATATTGAACTCTATGAATTTTGCAATCCATTTAGCTCTCTTTCCATCAATATCTGGCTGAGTTAGGACATCTTTCACTAAGGTTGAAGGTACATACACAACCACTTTAGAATGTAGAATATAAATTCTGAATGCTTTTAAAGATTTTATGAGAGCATAATCTTGTTTTTCAATAAGGTCATACCTTAGTTCAACCTCCCTCAGAGTTTTGCTGAAAAAGGCCACAAGGTGCTCTACACCTTCATCATTTTTTTGAAATAGAACTGCTGCAAGTGTACCATAAGAGGCAAAAGAGAAGATATAGAACTCCCTGGTATAATCTGGATTGATTAGAGTGGGAGCTTCCATGATAGCTTGTTTGATGGCTTCAAAAGAGCTTCTTGCACCATCTGTCCATTTTATTTTTGATCCTTTCTTCAGCATGGAAGTGATGTGCTTCACTAGCTCTGTAAAGTTTGGATTAAACCTCCCGACAAAGTTATTCTTACCCAGGAAAGATTGAATGTCCCTTTTTGACCTTGGGATGGACAATGTTTGAATTGCTTGAACTCTTGCTGGATCGATCTTCACACCTTCAGAAGAAACAATATGTCCCAAAAGTTTGCCTTCTTCTAGAGAAAACTGTGACTTCTTTGGGTTCACGGAAATTTCAAAATGTCTGCACTTTAGAAACACCTTCTTCAAATGCTTCAAATGGTCCTTGTGACTGCTGGAAAAGATTGTTATGTCGTCAAGGTAAATAAGGACAAACTTGTCCTTCTCTCCCACAAAGGCTATGTCCATGGCCCTCTGAAAAGTAGCCCCAGCATTCATCAGTCCAAAAGGCATCTTGAAGTACATGAAAGTGCCCCAAGGAGTAGTGAAAGTGGTTTTTCCTTATCTTCTAGATGTACAACAATATGATTGTAACCTGAAAATCCATCTAAGAAAGACATGACTCTAGCCCCTGAAACTTTTTGCAGCAAGTGTTCCATCTTAGGCAGGGGGTAGTTGTCTTTTTTAGAGCATTTGTTCAGATTCCTTAAGTCAACACAAAGCCTAATTTATCCATTCTTCTTTCTTACTACCACAAGGTTAGCTATCCACTTTGAATACCTTAGGGGAACTATGATCTTGGCATCCAACAACTTATTGATTTCCTTTTCAATCAAAGGCAATAAGAGAGGGATGATAGGTCTTATTTTCTGCTTAAAAGGGATGGTGTTCTTCTCCAATGGAATTTTATGCTGAATGTTGTTGGTGTCATAGGTCTTAAGATCACTGTACTCACAAGAAAAAATATCAGCAAATTGTTTCATCAGGGTGCAATACTCGAAACTTTGGATAGAAGACAAGTGACTGTACAGAATTATGTACTTTGGATGGGGTGGACTCCCTACATTATGTTTATGAACTGTAGACTCATTTTCTTTTTTGGTAGGCTTATAAGGTACGTCATTATGATCAAACAGCTTCTCTAGGGGCACCAATCCTTTGGGTATATGGTTACTAGGCGGCTGAACAATGCTATCCTGACCAATCTCGTCCTTTAGCTTGGACTGGTTGTATTCTTCAATGGTTTCGTTTTCTTGGTCACTGTGCATTTCAGTAAATGCATCAATGACTTGTAAAAACCTATTAATTTCATCATCATCTTCAAAAAATTTCCAGTATTTGACATTGTCAAGCAGAGATGGTCTATATTTCACCTGAACTTCATAAGTCAATTTAAGAGGCAAAGGAGGACTAAACGTGCTAGCAGACACAACAAGGGAATCGAAAGGCTGGTTCTTCATTCTAGGGATGTAAGAAATGCTGAAACTATTAAAAGAATCCTTGAGCTTCCATACCTCATCTCTGTATGCTTTCAGCCTTAGATGCTTTGCTTGGAAAGTTTTGTTGACCTGCTGAATGATAAGGTCTGCATCTCCAAACACCTTCAGACCCTTGATGCCCATTTCTTTAGCAGCGTTTAAGCCCAATATCAAGGCTTTGTACTCTGTTATGTTATTTGTGACCTAAAAAGTTAACTTGAAAGATAAATGAATGCATTCTTGTGTGGGGGACACAAGGACTACACCTGCCCCTGTAGTTTCCTTAGAGCAAGCTCCATCAAAGAACATGTCCCAAATTTGTGGGCCTTCTTCCTCTGTGATCTGGCAAACCGGTTTCTTAAGCTGCATGGAAGCCATCTGGGGTTCTTCAATCTGAAGAATACAGGCTCCAAAATCAGTATCGACAGCATAGATGGGATGATTAGTGGGATTCCTTTCATCACTAATGATATAAGCCAACTGAGCTTCTCTGTATAATCTCCTACTCTCACCTCCAAAAATTGGGACAGTAGCATAAGACAGATCATTTTGCAATGTTCCATCTAATCTCTTGATCCAACCTCTGGAGAGCAACATGCCAAACTTGGGGGGTACATTTGCTACCGCAATATCCATCATCATGCTCTTCATGGGCAGCTGAGACAAGGTGATGGCTAGGTCTTTGATTAATCCCAAACATTTTACTTTTCTAGAGTCAAAAGAAACCAGGTCATGATAAGACTTGGTAATGTCAAGACCCAACTCATCCATGACAGCCTTGGGCATTAGATTATGGCTAGCTCCTGTGTCCAAAAGGAAGTTGTGAAGGATTTTGTCATGAATAGTCAAAGAGACATAGAATGATGGGGTGTTGTCATCACAATTTTCAATCATTGGGCTGAGAACAACAGTTGGTTTTTCATCTTTCAGATTTACATAGTCAGTGGAGGCTTGGATGGCTTTAGGCTCAAGGGCCTCGAGGATATATCTCTTGAAGGACTCATTCTTCATTAGTTCAATAAGAGGTATAGGTATGCTTAGCTTCTGAATTTCTGATTCAAAATTGAAAAGAGAAGGAGACTTGTCAAGGCCTCTTACCTCGTGAGCTGGAGCTTTGAGGATGATGGGATCAATTGTCGGTCGTTTCTGCTTTTTAGCTTGCTGTATTGCAGGGACAGCAGCTCTCTAAACAAGAGTTTCCTTTGCATTATTCCTCTTCGACCTCAGATCATATTTGTGTTGATCATCAGTTTGCAAAACAGCTCCACCATCCCACTCTTGGTTGATCTGTCCATTGAATAATGAATTTTCATAGGCAGCTAAGGTCAAAAAGGAGGCATTGCCTTTGTCTTCCAGACAATGGATCTCATCATCTTCTTCAAACTGCTCTTCTTCCACGACTACATTCTGGAAAGGGGTCTTCACCCATTGGTCTTCATTGGTATCTTTGCTTCTTTGCGGAATCTGCAACTGCTCATTAGCTCTTCTATTGGATTTGGATTTCTAGGAGCAAAGGTATTAGGAACTATTTCTTTCCCAAGGTGTTTCTCAACCTTTAATTTGGATATTTCAGAGGCTAATGACTTTATCATCTTGGTCATTTTATCTATCTTGGGATCTGAAGATGATGAAGATTCGCTCCTATGTCTCCTTCTATCAACATTTCCCTTGAGCTTCTCTACAGCCATGATGTTTGATTCTAAATCCAAGGCTGCATCCTACATATCAGCCAAGGTAGCACATCGCCTCTCCATCAATAGTAGATAGAAGTCAGAATCAAAGGCACTAGTGTAGGTGAGTTTGGTAGAGGTAGTGGTGGGTTTTACTTCAGCTGGTATCTTGTTGTACATGCAGTTAAACCTCTTATTAAAATCAGACAACAACTCACCATTTTCCCCCTTTAAGTTCCCAAACTCGGTGTGGTAGTAGAGTAGATCCTTCTTGTCCCCCCAATGCTTTAGGAATGCATCATCTAAAGCCTCAATATCTGCTATAGACCTTGGGGTCAATTCTCTGAACCATTTTCTAGCCTCTCCATCTAGACTTTGGATAAAGACTCTCATCCATACATCATATTCACTAATGTCTAGGTTATCCGCATAGCTATAGAATGATTCAAGATGTTCCTCGGCTGCGACACCTTCAGTCCCAGTGAACTTAGGCCTATACTTCTAATATTCTCCAGTAGGCATGACATTCAAAGGAGTGGGTAGTACTAGAGGTCCATACCTAGCAGCTATGATTCTTTCCATTTTGGTAGGTTCTTGTGGACCTGCCATAGCTGTGGTGGCTATAAGGGTACTAGAAGTCTGAATGACAGAGGGTTGAGGAGTGACTGATAGGACTAAAGGAGTATGATGGATAGGAGGAGAGGCTTCCTTCAGGCGTAGAATGGAAGGAGAACCTAAAGAATAAGGAGCTCTATGAATCTCTGAGATTTTTTCTTCACTACTAGTATTAGATGCTATGCTCTCAACATGTATTTGTTCTATTATAGGATTTTCTTGAAGAGATATAGAATATTGTTTAGAGCTACCTGAACCTAATGCTCCTTTCTGCAATGCCTTTCTATCTTTGATGATTTTTCAAGGTCAGGTACTGGGTCAGCTTGTGGCTTCTGAGGGTTTCTCCGAGTATGCCTCACAAACTGAGCCAGAAATATGAAGTGGAGTCGCCAAGAGGTTCGTCTGTTGCAAATAATACTGAGAGGGGGGGTGAATCAGTATATCAAATTCTTTTCAATATATCTTCCAGATTTATACTTTAAGTTATTCTTTAGATATTGATCATTAGTTTGTATGTCAGTACCATATAATAATGAGCAAGAACAAGAAAAACAAATAATCACACCAAAGAACACCAGATATAAGGTGGAAACCCAATGTGGGTGAAAACCACCTGCTGCAATATGTCTCTATCTTCTTTCAATTAGAAACTTCTATTACAATGATTTTGTATTGGTGCAGTCCTTTACCAGTACGCAGGCTGCAACCTGTAGAGAGCTACAACCCTCTCTCGTTTTCCAGTCTCTCCTGGAAGGGAGCTACAACCCCCTACTTCTTTTCTTCCAAGGACCACTTTTCATAAATTTTCAAACTGGATCCATGAACATCAAATAATCATCAAGTACATGTGAATCACCCAATCAACTTTTTCAATCAACCAATGAATCAACCAATAACTTCTCAGAATGCAGTAACCAGATCAGCAATACCAGTAATCTAAACCCAGAACTCTTCAGCAATAGATAAAAGGTAGCCAACAAATGTTTCAAGAAAGGTCCGCAACTTCACCAATAGAAGCCTGCAAATATTCGCAGCTCTTCTGTGTCTAAACTGCGTAGATCTACACCTGGTCCTTCTTCTGCTCTGCGTACCTCCGCACCTACTCCTTCTGCTGCCCTACGTACCTCTGCTCAGATCCGCACCTGCACTGTCTGCCAAACAGTGTACCTCCACACCTAGTCCTTCCGTTCCCCTGCGTACCTCTACATTATTCCTTCCTCTGCACTGGGTACCTCACACCTGCGCCTTCTGATGCGCTGTGGATCCCCGCACCTGCGCGTTCTGCTGCGCTACGGACCCCCGCACCTGTGTTCTGGATCGCCTGCGGACATCTGAATAGAGCCAAATTAACAGTCCTCCAATGTGCCACAGACAGTCAGATCCACAGATCTGATCATGCGCCCGAGAGATCACAACCTATCAATAGATTCGCCTTAAAATTCACCTTGATTTAGATCTAGCTTTTAAAACTGATCACCCAAAATTTCAGATCTTAAGATATTCAATTTTCACAAGTATCTAGCCAAGTGATCTCCTTTCCTTTTTATAGGCAAGCCCTTATTCACACCATGGGACAAAACCATCGAAAACCAATACAAGGGATCCAAACCGGGGTTCAATACTTTAGATCCTATACCACGGACCAAAACCATAGGATCATGATCGATGGGCTAAATACCAAGGGCCAAACATAAGAAACCCCGTGTGTGCACACTTCTTTGCATTGGAGTGAGTGAACCGGGGTCCGCACCTTCTGAATGAGGCACCTACAGATATGTCCGCACTTCTTGGTCGGCGTACCTATGGGTCCGCAGCTTCTCTTAGGATCACCTGCGGGTATCTCATTTTCTATGATTTTGAGATCCTGAACAGAGTTCTGCCACTTGAGTGAGTTGTCATCAAGTACAACACCTATGCCATAGCACCAAACCTGAATCATAATGCCAACATCGTCCTCCAGTAAAGTTTCCAGATATATGAATACAACTCAAATAGTGTCCAAACTTTGTCTATCATCAAAGCTAGATCTGTGTCATCTCTTAGGGAAGCTGAGCTTCAGTCTCCTCTCCCTAGCAACGGCGCCAATTATGTTAGCACTCCAGGAAAATCTCCTAGGTTGTAGCTCGGAGATGCTTGGAAACATATAAATCTTCAATATTGTTCTCTGAACTATTGGAATGGATTGGGGTTTGGATCAGGTCAGATGACTGTTTCAACTATATTTTCACTCAAGACATGCATGAACACCCTCATCTTGACAAGGCTTTCAACCACTAATGCTCAATAGTTTATAGATTCAATGGATAGATGGAGAATCCTGACTGTACTAGTAGATACATACATAAACACATATGAATAGCTAGCTACAGAAAGTAAATGAAGCTTACAAATCTAATTTATCAACGCAAAGATAAGATGACAGTTATCTGGCATTCAACACAGAAGAAAACATGAATAAATCATTCAAGTGCAAGCTTAGAACAGAGGAGAAGATGGTGATTGAACATGTAACAACAAAATAAGCTTGTATTACTTGAATGAAGATGAGACGCTGGGAGGAATAGAGTATCCATAGTCTCTGAAAGTTGAACCCCTCTTCCTTCAAACTTTTAGCCATTTATAGGATTTTTACAATACTCTCGAACTCTCTGAGGCTTGAGATGTCTTAATCTATCCCCTCTGTCTTCTAATTATTTGATGCCATAACTAGATATCATGAGCTCAAATAGCTCTGTTTCTAACAAACCCGGTAATCAAATGCTGGTAATTTCGCCACGATGTCAGGTGGTTCACTCGTGCCAACACATTCCATGATCATTTATGTTGGTTTGGCTACATCGTGCTATTTTTTTTCCCCTTTCGACCATTCCTTCTGTTATTTTAGTTTAACTATTCCACTGTCAAAAACACTAACAAGGCAAACAAATTTCCTCCCCGGGTGATAGTGGGTTATGGGGCCATTGGATGGTGTGGATTGACGGTCAAGTTGTTGGTTAGGCGGTGGACATCGAGCCAAGGAAGAATAGATGAGAGAGTGCACAGGAGTCGTCGGATCGATATGATCAATGGACAGGATCATATCGCTAATCGCAGAGGTGAAGGGTTGGCGGACAGTGTGATGAAATTGGGATATGTCGATGGGAAATTAAGTGATGTGTGATAGCCGTTGGATCGACAAATGAAATGGATGGCAGATATTGATCTGATCAGAGATTGGAGAAATGAGAGCGCAGCGGAAAGGAGATGAACCGAGAGTGGACTTGTCGATTTTATGAGCGTGGGTGTATAATTTTTTAAGTCTGGCTTATGGCCAAAGCGGAGGAAGAGGAGACATGGACCGTCAGAGCTAAAATAGGGGACATTTCCATTAAAATAGCAGCACTGTACCTCAAGGCTAACAGTACACATTTTCTACGTGAGTTTCCTAGCCCTATTTGTCATATGATGACTATTTTTTTCCATAAATTTTAGAATATTTTTTTACGCCAACTTGACTCTATTCCTTACTGAATCATCTAGATTTCCAATTAGACTTTTTCTTCTTTTCATATGATTGTTATAGCCTCTATCTATAATATAAGTATCATTGTAATTGTCTTCATCAGCATTGCAGTAAGGAGTAAAGAGTCTTCATATTTCCTTGAGGTGTCAAAATAGTTTACTTACTATCTTCCAAGGTCAATCTTCTTCTTTCTACATTCATGTGCATAATGACCTAGCTTATTATTGTAAAAACTCTTAGAATTAGCATAGCTATGGTTTTTCTATGAGATTTTATTCTACTCCCCCTAATCTATGATGATCTTGATTTTCTCTCCCTTTTTTTTTCTAAATTATCTATCTAATTCCTAAGTTTCCTTGCTCCTACCCCTGCTTCTTGACCTTGATCCTTCAATACCCCTTGAGATAGAAACATGAGATTTGGAAGCATTCTAGAAAGAATCATCATTTAAGTTTATTCTAGCTTCATGGAATAACAAATACCCCAATAACTCAACTACTCATAGTCATGTCAAGTCCTTAGATTCTTTAATGGCTACAACCATTACATCAAACTTCTTAAGCAAGGATGTAAGAAACTTCTCTACTAGCTTCTAATATAGACGTTCTTAACCATTTATGGTTAATTGATTTACTATGTTCATGAATTGGGTCATGTATATGCCTATTAACTATGAATCCATCTTCAAACTCTCAAAATGTGTTCTTAATGTCTGAAACTTAGTTATTTTTACCATTATAATGCCCTGATAATTGGTCTTTAAGATATCCCACGTTGTCTTTAAAAATTCAGTATTAAGATCTTGGGAATTATACTTTCTTTCAATCCATTTTGGATAAGTTAGAGTACTTTTGCATCATTTTCATGTTACCTAAGCTACTGAGTGTTTTTTCATCCTTCTTCACGTTATCTATAAGTTGATCCTTTTGAATATTTGTCAAGGCTTGCTCGACTACCTATTCAATTTGGTTCTTCATACCCATGAATTATGAGATCCCAAACATCATGAAATGTAATAACTCCCTTTGATTTCTAAAACTTCATAATTATTACCTATGAAAACTAGGATTTGTGGTTGTAGAAGACTATTACCTAAAGCCATATTTTATTTTTTATTAGGATATTTCCTTTCTCATAAAATAAAGAACGTGACACACACAAACACATGAACCACTAAGAAAATTATAATAAAATACATGTCTCAGAATTCAATATAAATATTTGAAAATGTTAGATTTTAAAGCTATTCAACACCTTGCTCTTAGGATTAACAAAGAGTTCTTATATATTTCCATTACTTTTCAAAATAAATACTTTGAAAATAATTTATAGCATGCCAATGATATAAAAGATTCACCAGATGTTTATGCTCCTAATAAATAGCTTGACTTCCCATAATAAATTTTCTCCCAAACAACTCATATTTTAAATCCATATAAAATATTTTAAATGTTTATCTTCCCTTACATGCCATGTGAAAACATACTACAAAATGGTGAAGAGAACATTTACATAACAATAAAACTAACTTAAAGATACAACCTTCTTGAATATGGTATTGATGTTGGATCTTCCCCAAAATAACAGTGGATCTCCTTATGGTAGTGGCTCAACAAATGGTCAATAGCTTTGCAAAATATCAATGGCTCTCTTTATGTTGTGAACTCTACAAACCAAAACTATGACCTTCTGCGATTTACTATAAATCCACGACTTCCTCTCAATTTCTTGTTGTTGTCTTGATTGATCCATGATTTCCTCACAATTTCTTGTTTACTATTGTAGAAAGTATTTCATTGTGATACCAATTTGATAGATAAAGGAGCCAAATACATAGTGCTACATCATAAGAAGGAGCTATAGCTAATAAATTTTTCATACTTACATTGCTTCAAGAAAGAGATATAAATAAACATAAATTCTAGAGAATTTTTTAAGAAAGAATTAGGGAAGATCTCTCTAGAACTAGTTTTTCTTATAACAAACAATTTAGCTCTTATAGATATTTTTACAATCAAATGATCTAGATCTTGTTATAACTCAAATTCAAGACGTTTCTAGTTCACTAGTCTAGTCCTTCAAGGCCCCCTCATATAACATTTGTAAATGACACAAATCAACAACATGAGAATGATCTAAAATATAATGATGTAAAGTAGACACATGAAAACACAATGCATATTATCTAGACATGATGGTAGTGCAAGATGATAAGAAAATGATCCTAATATCTTTGTGGTCTTAAATGGTCCCATATACCATGATGACAAATTGGCTCCCTTGCAAAATTAGTCGAATTGTTTCATTGTTAAAATTGAAAATATACTTTGTCTCTTTCTTTATAGTTGAAATCTATTATATTTTCATTACATAACTTTCCTATTTATTTTTAGCTTCTATCAATTTTTCCTAAATTGTTTTAATTTGTTCTTCCATTTTTTCGAACATTTCTAATCCAATTAGAAATCTATTGTCATGTATATCCAAACTAATAAAAATTATACAAGGTTTACAATACAAAAACTAAAAAGATGTCATCTTAATCAAATTTCAATAACTAATATTATATGTGAATTCCAAAAGAAGTAAATACTCTTCCCAATGATTTTGTTGGTCCATGAAATACATGTACAACATATCCCATAACATGATTTATTCTTTCTATTTGTCTATCCTTTTAAGATGATATGTCATACTAAAATTAAGTTGTGTTCACAAAGTCTCTTGGAAAATATTCTAAAAATTTCCTATAAATATTGAACCTTTATTTGAAATTATCTTCTTTAAAATTCCATGTAGTCTCACTATCTCATTTAAAAAAAAACTTGTTATTTCTAATTCTTTATAGGTATCCTTTACTAGAATAAAATGTTCTCAATTTTTCAAAGTATCCACTAATACTAATATTGATTCATTTCTCCTTAATGTCATAGGAAATCCCACTATGAAGTTTCCATTTTTAATTCTAATATTGCACAGGTTTCCAGTGATCCTACTTGATGTTTATGATTAGCCTTTACTTATTGGCATTCCAAGCATCTAGCCACAAAATCTATTATGTTCGTCTTCATTCCACTCCAAAATAATAGTGGTTATATATTTTTGTATATTTCCTTCACCCTAGGATGAGCCATATACACTATCCTATGTATTTTTGTGATGATCAAATTACAAAATTATTCATTTGGAGGTATACAAATAATTCTATGAAATATTAATAAGTTGTCATTATCCAAAGTATATCCTTCAGATTTGGAAATTCCCATAACTTCATTTTCTAATTCTATCTTTACTTCTAGATACCATGTGTTATTCTCTAGTAGTTTCATTATATTTTCTCTAAGATTCGTCTATAAAGGTAAATTTGAGATTATATGAGGTCTTATACTCAAGGCCTCTACTACTTTATTTAATGTTCCTTTAATATAAGTTACATAAAAATCATACGTAATATTTTTTTCCATTTCCTTTATCTAGAATTCAAAGTAATATCATAAAAATATCCTAAAATCCATGATCACTTATCTTCAATTCAAATGTTCATTTGACCAATAATGTCTCCAAATCCTCAATGAATATAATACTATAGCAAATTCTAATTTATGATTCACATAATTCTAGTCTTCTAATCTCAATTTCCTTGAAGCATAGGAAATCACCCTACCTTCTTGCATTATCGTTGTGCCCAATGCTTCTTTTGAAGCATCGATACAAATTGTAAAATTGGTACCTTCATTATTAGAGTAATCATCAACAATTGTTTAAGCTTGTTGAACTCCTATTTTCATATCTCCATCTATACACGTTTCTTATTCTTATTTTCAAACTCCTTGATAGAATTCACAATATTTAAAGGAGCTTCCACAAATCTCTTGTAATAACCAACTAAACCCATAAAACTACATACTTCACATACATTTGTAGGTGTCATAAATTGTAGAAATTCCTTGTAGATTCAAACTACATATTGTAATATGCTAAAAAAATTGACTTGAATCTACTCTACTCATCAATGGAAACAATAATTGATCGATGAAACCATGAAGCATAAAAGAGAAAGAATTCAATCACAAATAGCACAATAATTTTCTGGGGAAAGCCACAACTAAAAACCACTATTATCTATATATTTCATTTATCAGAAAATATGAGAAGATTACAATGCTTTTCTTAATCCTGAGTAATCTCTACACTATCTAAATCTATCTCACTGCTTCACAAACAAGCTCCAGTCAATCATTTATCAAAATTTTCTACCTGCCAAACTCCTATTTCCTTGTGCAGTTTCGTAGGGAATTAGCCCATATTTAATTAAGAAATTTCATAAATATGAATTACGCAATCCTCATAAGCCTTCCTCTGATTACATGCACCACCTATACAATTTAGATGATTATACAATTGATAATACAATGTAATTGAACTCTAATCTCAACTGGGTCTTTCTGTGATCTTGCATGCATGAGTTAATTATGAGTGAATATTCAGTTTATTGGTTGATTAGTGTTGGTTACACCCCACTACTTGATCTCCCACTAATTCCTCCATCAGTTGGAACTAGTTTAACTGAATTTAACTCAATTAAACTGAATTAAAAATTACAACTCGAAATAAACTCAACCAGGGCTCCTAAAATGTAGGGGAAACTCTACATGGCTCTAGTTAGACTCCAAACTCAAATTAATTGAGCCAACCAATTCAAATTAACTTAGTTAACTATTACAGGTTTCTATGATAATTGGAATTACAATTTAATTCCTAATTTAATTCAAGGACAAAATTAAATTAGGATTTTCTTGTTGCATTTTCAACACTCCCTCTCAACAAGAAAGGGATTATCCGCTACCCTGATCCTGCCTCTTTGAAACTCGAATTTGAATCTTGACACTGCCTTTGTCAAAATATATGTATCTTGTTCCTCTATAGGAATGTACTCTAGCAACATGATTCTCATTTGCACATAATCTCGTATATGGTGATACCGGATGTCGATATGCCTGGACCGATCATGAAAAACTGGATTCTCATAGAGTTTGATACAACTTTGATTGTCACAGTAGATCATTTTAGGATCCATTTGTTGACCAGTTAACCCAACAAGGATCTTTCTCATCCAAATAGCCTCACAATTTGCTTAACTAGCAGCCATGTACTTCGCTTCTGCTGAACTGATTGCAACTGATCTCTGCTTCCTACTATACCAAGAAATTGTTGTTGATCCAATAATGAATATTCCCCCTGATGTGCTCTTTCTATCAGATGGACTCACTGCCCAATTTGCATATGTGAAGCCTTGAAGCTTCACTCCCTCTATCCATTTGTACCAAAGACCAAACTGAGTGGTGCCTCTGAGGTATCTTAACACATGTTTATTTGCCTTCCAATAAAGTTTGGTTGGCTTAACCATGGTTTTACTATGTTGGTTAACTACAAAACACATGTCCAGTATTGTTTTCATCAAATACATAATTGAACCCATAAGCTTACTATAAATAGTAGCCTCCACTACTTCACTTGAAGTAGCATCTTCCTTCCTCTAGTTACCTACTAGAGGAGTCTCCATGGGTTTGTTGCTCTCCATGTGGAACTTCTTCAGTATCTCGTTGGCATACTTTCCCTGAGAGACAAACATTTCCTCATCTCCTTGTCATACTTCCATACCAAGAAAGTAATGCATGAGCCCCAGGTCCTTCATCTCGAATTCTCTTGCAAGATCCTCTTTACAAGATATTATCAGCTTCTCATCACCTATTAGAATCAAATCATCGACATCTAATATTGTAAACAACAATTTACCTTCAACCATGATATCGTAAAGGTTTGCATCTACTTCACTTTTGATGAAGCCCAACCTGGTGAAATAGTTTTCAATTCTAGTGTACTAAGCACGGAATGCTTGTTTTAGTCCATAAAACACTCGCTTGAGTCTGCACACATGCGACTCTCTATTTAAGGTCTCAAATCCTTCGGGCTACTCAATATACACCTCTTCCTCAATCATACCATTGAGGAATGTTGTCTTCACATCCATCTGATGTATCTTCAATCCCATATGCATTGACAGTGCTAGAATAGATCTGATTGAAGAGTACCTTTCTACTAGAGAAAAGGTCTCCCCGTAATCAATTCCCTCCACTTGAGAGAACCCTCTGTCCACAAATTTTGCCTTGTGTTTGTCCAAAATTCCATCTGTTGCTTGCTTTACCTTGTAAAGCCATATGGAACTCACCATTGACTTGTTAGCTGGTCTTGGGACCACTTCCCAAACACTACTTCTGAAAATGGAATCATACTGCTCAACCATAGAATCAACTCAGACTGGTTGTTGCACTGCTTCCTCGGATAAGGATGGCTCAATCTCTACACTCTCTCTTATTAGAGTCGTGTAGAAAGTGTATTGATCTGGTGACCTCCTCTTCCTACACTGTGATGTGGGTGCTCCCGCATTCTCTCTATCATCATGCATCAATCTGTTAGCATCTATGGTGTGCTTCCTTCCATCTCTCGAAGTCTCTGCATGAGTGGGTTATTCCACTCTTTGCTCCTCTACATGTGGTTGCTCCACATCATCATGAGGTTCCTCCTTTGGAGCTAAAAGCTCCTCATATGCATGTAACTAAAGCTCCCTCTCAAGGGAACATCTCATGGCCTTCTATTCATTGAACTTCACATCTCTGTGAACCACTATCATCCTGTTGGATGGCAGGTACACCCAATATTTGTGAGGTGTATCAGTGTACCCCACAAATATGCCCAACTTAGTTGTTGGCACTAGCTTTTTCCATGCATCCTTGGTAACATGACAGTAGACTGATGAACCAAAGATCTTGAAGTGTGGCACATCTAGCCTCTTACATGAAATATATTCTTCTGGTGTAATCATCTTGAGAATTTGATGAGGGTTTCCGTTATGCAAATAAACAATTGTGTTGCATGATTTAGCGCACAAGTGCAACAGTAGGCCCTGATCATGTAACATCACCTGTGCAGCTCCCATAATACTTTTTTTCTTCCTTTCAACCACCCCATTCTATTGTGGGTTATGAGGTGTTATTAACTCTCATAGAATGTCTTCTGATGCACAAAATTTCTTGATTTCATTCGACACATATTCTACACCATTATCGCTTCTGAGAGATTTAACTTTCCTACCAGTATCTTTCTCAACAAGTGCTTTAAATTCAAAAAAAATAGCGAACGTATGATCTTTATTATGCATGAAGAAAATCCAACACTTATGATAAAAATCATCAATAAATATTATATAATACATGTGCTTGGTCGTGGATGTTGACGAGAACGATCCACACACATATGACTGAACTCATTCAAGGATCTCTTGCACTCGAATGTCTTTATCATGAAAGGAAGCTTTGGTGTTCTTCCCTAATGTAACCCTTTGCATGTGTCTCTCTTCTCTAGTGTACCCTTGGGAAGTCCTGTAGAAATTTGTTGCATGATCTTCAAAGCTTTGCGGTGCAAGTGACCCAAACTTCTATGCCACAACTCACTGATGTTAAGGCTCTGCGCTTTTTTTGCTTTAGTGCTCAAAGTGGTGCAATCTTTTTCATCCAATTTATATAAGTTCTTCACCCGAACCCTAATCCACTTCACTTGTCCTAAGGCTATGTGACGAAGGAAAGCCTTTCCCTTGCTAAATATCACATCATAGCCACTATCCTCCAACATGGCAACTGAAACCAAATTCTTCTTCAAACTCGGAACATACATGACATCTTTTAATGTGAGAGGAGTACCAGACTCCCTCTAAAAGGTAATAGTACCGATGTCAGTCATGTTATATCTCCCATCATCTCCCATCTCGATGTGCATTTGGAGGTCCTTCTCCTTCAAGTCACTGAAGAACTCTTTGTTGTCGGTCATATGGAATGGGATCCATTATCCAGGTATCACACACTAACCATCATCGATGTCACCATGAAAGCGATGAGGGTGAAATCCAATTCGAATTGTGAAGTAAGAGCTTCGCCTACCTCTCCTCTTGAGGTATTCTTACTGGCCTTCTTGTGATGACACTTTGTGGCATAGTGTCCCAGCTCGTGACAATGAAAAAATTTAATCTTCGACATGTCCTTCTTCTTACCATCCTGATTAGAATCTGATTTGGAATGGGATGACTTCCCCTTCCCTTTCTTTGCCTTTCCAGCTAAGGCACAATTATCTTCATCATCATGCTCAGATGAGGATCCATATCTAGTGTTTCATTGAATCTCTTCTTGTACCAAGTCAGACCGCAATCACTCCCACTCTAGTAGCTTCTCCCTCGCATTAACAAAGTTCTGGTAGTTGTGCCAACTCTTGGGAAGTCCTAGAAGTGTTAATCTCACCAGATCGTCTTCAACAACTATAACACCAACACTTTCAAGACAATCTTGACATTGGGTGAACTTGGTCAAGTACTTCAGTATTGTGTCTCCCTTCTCCATATTGATCTTTATGAGATTTTCCTTTAGTGCCAGATTCCTATGGTCACTGTTGTTTTGAAACAGGTCTTTCAAGGCCCTCCACATTGAAAGTGGAGTTTCCTTATCGTGGAGGTTCGAGACAATATGATCTCAAACTCCTCCTAGGATAATTATTCTCGCCTTTGCCACACACTTACTCCACTTTGCCAAATCTTGAGCATTAACTGGCTTAGGAATATCTTTTTCTATGAATTCCTTAAGCCCATTGGCTTCCAACACTGCCTCCATCTTGTCATTCCAAGCAATATAGTTTGAACTACCCTCTAGGACATATTTGAGTCTCAATCTGTAGAACGACATCCTGCTGGCTCTGAATTATGATACTATAAATTCAATTTATCTTGGAAAGAAAAACTCGTAGTCTCCTTTTTTATAGTGATTTCAGGTTCGATACCATGTATAAATTCTTTGTAGATTCAAACTACAGATTGTAATATGCTAAAATAATTAACTTGAATATATTCGACTCATCAATGGAAACAATAATTCATCGATAAAATCACGAAGCATAAAAGAGAAAGAATTCAATCACACATAACACAATAATTTTATGGGGAAAGCCACAGCTAAAACCCCCTGTTATCTATATATTGCATTAATCAGAAAAAATGAGAAGAATACAATGCTTTTCTCAAGCCCAAGCAATCTCTACACTATCTCAATCCATCTCATTGCTTCACAAACAAGCTCCAACCAATACTTAGCCAAATATGTTGCCTTCCAAGCTCCTATTTCCTTACACATTTTCTTAGGGAATTAGCCCATATTTAATTGGGATATTCAACAAATATGAATTACACAATCCTCATAGGCCTTCCTCTTATGGCATGCACCACCTGTACAATTCGGAGGATTATACAACTGATAGTAAATTGTCCCTAACCTCCAATCTCAACTGGGCCTTTCTCTGATATAACATGCATGAGTTAATTATAAACGAATATTTATTTTATTGGTTGACCATTGTTGGTTACACCCGACTACTAGATCTCCCACTAATTCCTCCATCAATTGGAACTAATTTAACTGAATTTAACTTAGTTAAACTGAATTAAATAATCACAAATCAAAATAAACCCAACCAGGGCTCCTAAAAAGTAGGAGACACTCTACATGACTCTAGTTAGACTCCCAACTTGAATTAACCAAGCCAACTAAATCATAGTTAACTATTACAAGTTGCTATGAGAATTGGAATTACAATTTAATTCAAGGAAAAAATTAAATTAAGATTTTCTTTTTACATTTTCAACATAAATTCCATAATAGCTTATATGTTTATTTGGTCCACAACAATTCCTTCTCCTTAAATGATGTTAGCCAAGTAACAATTCTCTAGTTAAAAGAAAGAACACTTATAGAGTTTAGTATACATCTCATTCTATCTAATGCATTTTAATATTATCCTTCAATGTTCTTTTTTCTCCTCTTTTTTCCTTGAGTATTTCAAAATAACATCTAAAGAACACTTCTACGAAATTACAAGATATTGTTAAAACACCCCATTCAACAATCCCATGAATATAAGTGACACATTTGTCAAGCCAAATGACACCACTATAAACTCATAATGAATAAAAAATGTTTTAAACATCATTTTAAGGTTGTTCTCTCCCTTAATTCTTAACTCGTGATATATTGATCTCAAATCAATCTTTGAAAATAAAATTACCCCCATCATTTGATTGAATAAATTATTAATCCTGGGAAACTTATATTGATTTCTTATGGTTGATTTGTTCAATAATTAATGGATAATGAAAATACTATATGATCCATATTTCTTCTTCATTGATGTCACAACATGTAACATACATCTCTTCCTAAAAATTTTGTCTAGTTGCATCATTTAAATAAATATCAAAGACACTCCTCTGTTGTTCCTTGTTAAAATTAATTTCTGTCCCAAGTCATTTATAAAGTAAAGCATTTTACCCTTATAATAAAACATTTCCTCTTGGGATTCTAACCAATCCATACCTGTGATCATATCATAAGACCCCAAGGTGGTGATGTATAATCACACTTGGGTGACACATACCCCAAGATCAACTTTTCAATTTCTAATTATCTATGCTACCCCTTATTTAACACCAAACCCCATTTTGAGCTAATTAAAATCCTCTTTAGTACTTGCTATCATCCTACATCTATATAATTCATTATATGACGTAAATATTTGTGTTGCTCTTGGATATATTAATAATGAAAATATATGCAATTAATCTTACTTATCATCTCAAGAAAAGTTGACTAATGTTGAACCTAGTAGTTTTTCATGACTACATGAATTTTATGGGGTTTACATGTCACCAACAATATATATACTCTACTCTTAACCAACTCCTCCTACTACACGTGGAAAATCCCATTGAAAGTCTAGCTCATCATATGCCCAACACTAGGAGGTTACCTTCAACTCTCGAATTATGTAAATGTAGATCCACTTTGTTGTATTCTACCATTTTCTAACACTACCTTACTACATGAGTGTCCTCTACAGTATCCTTTAAACTCTTGAATAACATATATTGGTATCCATCATTTGGGCCCTTGGCACATCATTTCCCTTCTCATTGGTCTATAAGTGCGAATTGACTAAGAACATTGTCTCTATCCTCTTCATCCTAAAGGTCTAGATGGTATTGACTAACCACTTCTCATGATTTCCTCCTCGACTATAATATCCCTTTGAACTACCTCATGCAAAGAACATAGCATCAATATATGAAATTTCTATTAATGTTATAATTTATCCTATACACATACTTCTTGACCCAAAACTTCTCTATAATCAATTGTAGTGCATGACTCAAAATCTCCATAAATCTAGTCTCATACTCTTATACTAACCTATTACACTATCTCAAGGAGTTGAACACATTCAACTACCTTTCTGTGAACTCATTAGAGAGGCATAATTATTTAGAATTATTCTCAAATAGTTCCCATGATATCTTCAATAATGCATACCCAAGTATGGTAATAAGGTCTTGCACTACAAATGTGCACTTCCTCTCACCTAGTGGACACCCATGTGCACCTTGATATTAGAAGCATACTATATCAATACAAATCACATGGCCATATACTCTTTCCATGCTTTAGTTTCTTTTACATAAATGGAGCCCCAAAAATATGGAAAATTAACTTGTTTTAGTTCTTCTTTACCACTTATGATTTATTAGTGCCTCTTCGAAAATGGATTTAACACTTGTTTCTTGCTTCAACTTGTTAGAAAAAACATTTTATTTTGAAATGATTGCATGATTGACATAACCTCACTCACATGTATATTTATTTGAACCTCTACTCTAGGAGGAGATGCTAAAGGTGTAGGATGAAGTCGAAACCAAGTACCATGGCCTTTTACTACACTACTTCCACCTCTCCCTATTCAAATATCCATCGTTGACCTTGCATGCATGGAAAAAGAAAATTATAACATTTAGTTGGCTTAAAATAAAACAAATATGATTGCTGGAATTAATAATGTAACATGTATTTTACTAAGCATGTGGGTCCATAGGAACTAGGTATGTAACTCTTCTCTAATACCATATGTAACACTTGCCCATGACATTAACCTAATATAAATCACACATCTTAAAATAATGTGGAATACCATTTTTTTTCTTGTCATTTCTAATTATATACTTTTCAACATTATCTATATAAGTAATAATTAGTTTCATAATGTATACATAACCATAGGAATCATTCCAAAACACATGGAATAATGTAATCACCAATTATTTACATTCATTTCCATAATCTTCAAAATATTTCAACATAATATACTCAACCAAATTTTGCCAACATGTAGTTCATTTTTCTTAATAAATACCTAAACATAATGAATTTTCAATCCATAATGACTCAACCTCTATTAATGATTCATTTTCTCTCTATGGTTGTATTACAACATTCTCAATAGGGTCCTAACAACCCTTTAATCAAGGCAACACTACTCTTTTCAATATAACAAAATTTCCTCAAATTATAAACAATATAATATAGTAGAGAAAACTCTCTTTCAATGTAATATGTCCCTATCTACTATGCCAATCTTTCATCTTGGAATACTCAATAATGGAAATAATAAAGTAGACTTAAGAATGATCAAGAAATAACACACTTCAATCAATGATTTTGATGCATAAAGCAACACCTTTCGGTGCTCTTTCTCTATTCATGTAACCATAACAATTCTTGCTATATTTTCTCACATTGGAGGATTACCATTAATTCAATGCTTATATTATAAATAATATAGTTCAGAGAGCTCAAGTTTCAGCCATGCAAATTAATTAACCTACTAGTTGGGAATCAAGATGAATTCTCTAAAATTCAAATAGGGACAATAAAATAAGTCAAGATATATCTTCAACATACTTGATATGAGGCTACCAACACTATAAGTCATATCACATCCACACTCCCCTTCCCCCCCACACACACCATCTAAAGAAAAAAAACAACTAAATTATAACTGAATTTAGGCTTCTGCGATCCATATCTTATGTGTTGAAATATGTTCAGACAAATCATATAAGAGATAATTCAACAATGCATTTCAAACCATCCATTATGGTTCATAATGAGGACAAGATGACATTATCTAAGACATTTTCTTTAAAAATCTAAAATTTCTACCTGTAGGAGTCATGTGCGGGTTTTCAAAAGAGTGATAGTAGTTAGAAGATTCTGATAATATATTTTACAAGTGTAACTAGTGGTCATTCATGAATATAGTCTCTACAATGCACAATCGCCTTTAAATTACAAAATTTGCTTCGAGATTTTTCCTTAGGTGCTAAAAGCAAGTTCCATATAGATATTATCTTAATCATAAAGATGTTGAGGGATCTAAATAATTATTTCAATTCTTAAAACAAGTGATACTTCTATCAAAAAAATTTAGATATTCTAATTGTAAATGTCAATTCCTAGTTTTATAGAGCAAGGAAAGTACCTTTACATATGCTTATTTACAAAAGGCTATAGAATATCCTCCCTTGATGATATTAGGAATAGGATTTTAGAGCAATAAAAAACAAAATGAATGCAGAAATAGAAAATAAAAGGATACAATATATGAAAGGCATTAATACATTTCGTTCACCCAATATGGACTACATCTATGGAGAAACAACTAATACTTAATTTATTCCATCCATCAAAATGAAAGGATAAATCCTACAACACATCGATACAACCTCTTCACTCTCTCACAATATTCTCTTTTAGTTACAACTCTCTCTCCAATACATAGCCATAATACAATGTCCTCATAAAAAGGATTAACTTCTACGGTAAAAAGTGGAAACATAGTTATATTATCATATTTGTGACATAATAATTAGTTATCCAAATTGACTATGAAATTACAATATTTTATATGGATTTTTTCCAGGAAAAAAATTTCTTCATGAATACTGCCCCCGAACCCCTACCAGGGGTGTAATATACCTAGGAAATATAATATGGGGCACCAATGGAGGTTATACCCAAGGAGATAATGAATGTAATGTGGCCATAATAACGGAATAGGTATACTTTGTAATTAAAAAAAAAAAAAAAGTAATATAATAATAATGGTTATTTGGCATAAGACCTTTAGGAATACTCATGAGAAAGTAATAATACATATGAATATCATTGCATTGGATGTGTGTTGAATTACAGTGTCTTCTACCAAGCATGTGTTATGGATTAATTCCTTCTGAAAGGAGTGTTCGATGGTGTTACCCTACCTTATGGGTTCGTTTTTCTATATTCTTGTGTTTCTTATGGTGAATTTCTTGAATATCTTTGGTGTTTAAGGGTTTATCTAAGAAATTTCTAAGATAAAATTCTTATCTTATATTTAGTTAAAATTGGTTTCTTCCCATTTACTTACACTTTTATATATGTGTTTCCACTTCCTTTTATAAAATTAAGTTATGTTTTTGTTTTACAAAAATATGCATGTCTATATGATATTTAAAACCTATTATTCAAGTTCATTAATTCCCCATGATAAAATAAAACTCATATGTCAAATGCTACATTTCTCCAAAGTATACATAAATTGAATCAAAGTTGATACCAACTATGAGACCAAAATAACTCAAAGCCTTTAAGCATTTGGTTCCAGAAGATAGATATTTTCACTACAACTCTTCGATACCTTGCATCAATATCTAGGTATAACCTATACAATTTTTCAAGTGTGTGATACCAAGGGTACCATGCCCCTACATTCCCTTCAAGTACTGCTTACCAATATGTACCAAAAGTATCACGTTCACACATGTTCTTGAAGTATTATTGTACAATGTTGGGGAACACTATCATGGTTAGGACCCAACTAACCCAACTCATTCATCACTACTGAGATACTAATTATCATTGAGGAATAAAAATTGACAACTTATTATTCATCCTCGCCATGTAAGTGACCAAATCCATGGTCATCCCTACAACAATGTGTAACCCCAAAGAAAAAACATAACATATTATTTTCAACTTATTAAATGGAAAGGAGGCTAGTAGGAAAGAATGACAATCAAAACCTCACCTCCTTGATGATACTCATCATTTCACAGCTTTTCATGTAGCACTTTTCCCATGTGTAAGCTTATTTTGAAAAGGTTTCTTTGTCTCTACATACATTTAAATACAAAAATATCAAACAACATTACCAAATAGTCATGAATAAAGTATAAGTATTGTCATATACATGTCAATTAAATACATAACCCATCCCCTTCTTGGGTCTACATATGTTAAGTGAATCTAGAGCCCATGTGCACCTATGGTTATTTTTATAGCACTTTACAAACCATCAACAAAATCATATAATATAATATATTTTATCATGTCACAATATGTTCCTTTTCAATATTCCAAGGCATCAAGGATATAGAAGCATAAGCCATAAAAGTTCTATGTACACACCAAGAAATAATCAAACTATGATTAATGAAAAGTCTAGATCACATAATATATAGTGATTTTTTCAACCAACCAAGTCACTCTTGTAACCAAAATGCCCTCAAATAATAATAATGTATCAATTAAGTAAAGTCAAAGAAAAGAGGACACTACATATTAATGTATGTGAAGTGGTGATGATAGACACATCTAAAGTTTCAAGTAGGTCACACTATTCAATATACACGTAAACATCATCACAAAAATCCACTACATTTCATAATTAATTGCAAAAAACATCTTCCTTAATTTATTTTTAAAAACGATGGTCTGGATCTTGGGGGGAGGCCCCCAAGATCTAAAAAATTGAAATGGATCTTAAGTGGGGAGGCCCCCAAGATCTGGAAAATTGAAATGCTAGAAGAAAAGAGGAGAACACACAATAAAAAAACCACAAAGAAACTTTTTTTTATTAAAAGAGATAATAACTGTAAAGGCTACATTGTGGTGGACAATCTGTCCTTTTACAAAATGTGACTAGCTACTTATAACCTTTTTTTGTTGCAATACCACAGGTAATTCCATGGGTGGGTAAATACCATGGGTGAATGAATACTATGGGTGGATGTCACTTACAATACCATGGGTAAATTCCATGGGTGAATGAATACTATGGGTGGATGGATACCATGGGTGGATGCCATTTTCCATTCGGATCAATCCTCCATCCTTAAGAAATAATGGTCCCCATTGCGTGAAGTTCCCTCCTGAGAATCCTTTGAATATGAAGAGCCACTGAAGAGAAGGGTTTTGTGTAGTTAACCCATAATCGTGATGAACTAAGATCTGAAGATAGAGATACCTTGTAATGCTTGTGACCAACTGTGATACTAACAGTGTGCGACCTAGAAAATGGACTTTGATGAAGTGTGGGTTTGTGGATGACCCATAACCATGACAAACAAAGATCCAAGGATAGAGATACCATGTAATGTGTGTGGCCAACTATGATGCTAACAATGTGCGGCCTAGCAAATGGACTTCGATGAAGTGTGGGTTTGTGGATGACCCATAACCATGAAAAACAAGGATTCGAGAATAGAGATACCCTGTAATGCTTGTGACCAACTATGATACTAATAGTGTGCGGCCTAGCAAATGGAATTTGATGACAAGGATTTTGTGTGGTTGATCCATAATCGTGATGTTGATTGTTGATGAATAAGACTTGCATCAAAACACCAACATATAAATTTGGGTCAAATATTATCCATCATTATTCAAATTTTAGGAATCATCTTTTACAAAATCGTTTATACCCATTTGATTCAATGTACAAACTTACATGAATTTAATGTTGTGAGTCAACGTCTTTTTTTAAAGGGACAAATAGGTTAATTATATTATCAAAAAATTGGAATCTTGCCTAGGTCCCTTACAAAGTTCAGACTATTCTTCAGAGACATTTTATTCTTCATTCAAAAATGTAGACAACTTATGCCTACAATTATTTCTACCAACAATTCAGTATATATACCTTATGTAGACTCTAAAAAAGGCTCCTAGTGTCAGTTTATATTTATAGAGAATAGCAAAAAATTAAGTTTTAACAAACTAACTAACATAATATGGTTCCTCTACGATAGATTCAACTAATAGCATAGATTCTTGGCCTTCATTATGATGTTCCCAGTTCAGTTTGACCCACCATTTCTCTGAATGCTCACTAGACTCAATCGATGTGTCCTTGTCCTAATTCCTTTTATCAAATTCCTCTTCCATCTCATTCAACCTTATCTCCATCGCATCAATTTATGTCCTGCATTCCAACTCCATTTTCTCAATTGTTCCTTCTAGAAAAATACACTTCATTTCCAATAGTTCCATCTTGATCTGCATCCTTTTCTCATCCAATTTGATCCTCCTCATCACTGCCTACATCAATCCTTCAATTTTCATTGATAACCAATCTAGGATTTGTTCAATCCCTTATGCAGTTGATTATGAGCCTCATCATCATTTCCAACCATTTCTAATCCTCGAAGTGACAAAGCTCTTCAAAACATGGGTTTTTCCCTGCCCCCTAGTGTTCTCTCTCCTCTATGGATTTTCTTAACTCCTTAGAAGAGATATTACACAAAATATATAACTCCCACAACCCCTAAAGCACCATTCCAAAGCTATTGAATGAAAATCTGCCATGTTCGTGTGAACCTCATGTACACACACCCCCTTACCCTTGGGAGTTTTCTCTATATGTTAACCCAAATTCCCTCGTGCAATTAGATAAATGGGGTAAAAATTATTCTTCCCAGTTCTCCAAAACTCAATTTGGATTCTTTCATCATATTTGTCTCAACGAGACTTTTCTAGTGATATAAAATCTATCCAATTTGGACTCCAAAATTGCAAATTATGTCCTTTCAAAGTTTTATTGATTTACTTGTGTCTCCTATCTCTGCCACGTGGCACCCACGTGGTTTCCACATGGCAGGTACCATTACCTTATTCCCTGTTCTAATCCCAACCCCTTCATGTGGGTGTTTTACACACACATACACACACACACACACACACACACACACATATATATATATATATATATATATATATATATAGAGAGAGAGAGAGAGAGAGAGAGAGAGAGAGAGAGAGAGAGAGAGAGAGAGATCACCCTTTTCCATCTGACAGACCATGATAAACCATTCAATCAATGGTTGTTATTCAATAGTAGTGCCCCCCCCCCCCAACCTCGCTAATGTCATAGGGGGGAGGGTCCGCTATCCTAGATTTGCCTCATGGTTCCAGGGCAATGATCCAACAGTTCCTACTCGGTAGCCATATCTGACAACTCACATAAAATAATGCATCCCCCCTCCCTCACTAATGTCACAAGGGGGGATCCGTTATTTTGGTTCTGCATCATAGTTCTAAGTAGGGGAGGAGGCCCTTCCAATTTCTTGGTCATCGATCTCCCGTGGCTCAATCAACAGTATTTATCTAAGTGGGACTTTCCCCTACCCTTGTTGACATCACAGAGGGGGGATTGGGGGGGGGGGGGGGAGCTATTACTCCCGACCGTTGATTTTGTGGGACAATCTTCATCATCCAATTGAACCGATTTTCACCCTCAATGACGATACGTGGATATATGGGCTTACAGCTTGGCCCTCAAGGCTTAAGCCCATAACTCAGCACATACAAGCCCCAAACTTTAGCCTTAACACTGGTCCCTACCAGACCACTTGTTAATCCACAAGTTGTGTGTCCAATTTTCCAGCCAGAAATACATTCTAGAAAGTGTTCCCTCTTGTCTCTCACACCTCCAGCTATTTGAATGTGCTTCCTTTCTTTGTTGCTCCTGTCCATCATGATTCTTCCCAAGCTATTTTTTCTATGTGGTTGACTTATTTTTTTTTCTAGCTACCTGTGTAGCCCATGCTTCATAAATTTTCATCCTTTTTGCCTTGTCAAATTTTCCAAAACAAGCATAGAAATTTTCCTTCTCCTTTCGCTCCATTAATTCAGAAGCTAGTCCATTTAAGACACACCAACCAACCTCCAATGGCTATAAAAAAAAATCTTATTTCCTACTGCAAGGAAACCTTAGCCATCCCAAGCAAGTAACATCCTTAGCCTCTGAAATCTATGTCCCTCAAATCAACCCATTTTTTTATCAAATATTTACATTGCATAGAGAAGTCGAAAATAACCAAGGCTACCACACCTCCCTACAAATGTTTTGAATTGAATGTTAAGGGGAAAACGTAGTGGAAAGGCTGAGGAGAATTAAGGCCCTTTTCATATGAAAAAACTAGTAAATCATTTTCCTCCACCATAATCCTATTATTGGATTGTGAGCCTGCCTCCACAAGTTTATGCCATGTACTACTTGGGTGCTCTAGGTGTTTCTTTCCATGCAACATATATACTCTGTTAGTCCTTACAATCTCCTAAGCTGAAAAGGAAATCGAGAAGGGTAACCTCAAACCACTTTAGCTCAGTAGCTAGCCTTACTGAGTTGAAGTGGTTTGAAGTTACCCTTCTCGATTTCCTTTTCAGCCCAGGAGATTATAAGGACTAACATTTTTGGCGTCGCTGCCAGGGAACGAAAGATCATATCTTCCCTAGGAAAGAATGACAAGGATCAAATCTAATTGCTAATGGTGAACAGTGATCAAACACAAGAAAGGTTGTGCATCTTTCACCTGGCGACTCTAGTGTCGAATAATCCAAAGGTTCAGAAGTTTCATGGCGACTCCACTAATAAAAAACTGGTAGTTTGAAGAACTTCTTGGTGTCTTAATTGTTTTCAAGATGGATTCAAATACTCAAAGGTATGTTCCTATGAATTAAGCTCATTTTCTTGGTTTTTTGAATGGAATTCCTTGTATAGATTGACAAACAGGGCTGCCAAAGTTTAAAGGTCAGGATGGAGAAGATGCTAGTTTGCATTTGGGCAAATTTCATTTTCATATTCATAGATTAAAGGATAAGTTTCCTGAAGATTGTCTGATGAATATTTTCATGGGTACCTTGGAGGAAATGGCAAGAAAATGGTATGAGAGTCTACCATCTGCTAGTTTATGTTCTCTAAATGATTTTCATTCAGTTTTCTTTCAACATTATCAACGCTGCAATTTTTCCTTATCAATGATGGATAACTATTGTGAGATTTCTGAAAATTTCATTAAATTTCTTGAAAATTCGTATGGGGATGAAGAATGTATGGAAGAAGATATATTAGAAGCCCTTTATGATTTTTCCTCCCAACAAGAATCAACAGTTTCCTCCTTGAATGAAATAGACTGGGATCAAAATAGAGAAAGGCCTACTCCTGATCTTGAAAATGAAAATCACCAAGCCCATGTTGATTTCTATAAAACTCAGTTGTATCCTCTGTCTGAAGATGAAATTGATCAAATTTTGAAAAAACATGTTACAGACCAAGTTAAGGCAAGTTCACAGTGCTCACACAGCCAAGATTGTGTGAGTGAAATTTCTTCCATTATTGAAAATGAAAATCTGGGTTTAAATGAAGACAATCATGAGACTCATGAAACTATACATGAAGTTGTTGTGAGTAAGATAATTTGTGATGTAGATTTCCTGCAAAGAGATCAGCTAACAAAGACTGTTTTCTTTCATGAAAAGGATAGGGCTGACCTGTTTAATAATCTTGAAGAATGTGTTTTGTTCAAGGACAATTTAGACTATGAAATGGAAGAGTATGAGTTTGAGATAGACAGTATGCCAGAGATAGAGTCAGAGTTGCTCATGCTTGAGAAATTTACAGCCAACAATCAAGTGGCAGAAAGTCAGATTTCCCTATGCCTTCCTATGGATCAACAACCAAGTATTCTTTTAGATCAAAATGAAAGGAGTACTTGTATTTTTGATGGATTTCAAAACAAGGTAAAATTTCAAATTTTTAAGGATCCTTACACTGATTTGTTGCATCCATCTAGGAAGATGAATTTTCTTGTATTTATGGATCATGAGTACATCTTCAGTGGACACTCGAAGTTTCCTAGCTTTTGTTTGTTCTAGCTGTTGAAGGAAAGTACAAGAAGAATTCAAGTAAGTAGCCACTTGCTAGATTGGTTACACTAGAGGGATCATTACACATGATTGTATATACATCTTCAGAAAATGGGCAGTTATCATCAGGATTTGAAGCCCGAGGTGAAGGCCCTAATATCTCGATGGCCTGCTGCCATAAGTAAGTTTAATCAGTGTGTTTTTTATAGTCAAGTCAGTCGGTTAGTCAGTCAATTTTCAGTTTGAGTTTAGTCTTTGCATTATGACTCCATGCCCAATGGATAAGGCTACTTGCTCTACAATGTTCTTGACACCTCCAAGGACATACCATCCCAAGTTGGAGCCAATGTTAGTGTCAATCAGTTCAGCGTGTCACCAGTGATCAAATATGCTCTTACAAGGTGTTGTTAGGGTGTCAAGTCAATTTTTTGTCATTTCAATGAGTCTTCAAATAAAAATTTTATTCATTGGTTATTGTGTCTATGTCACTGTTTCTACCTTCACTTACTCATGGTCTTTATCACTCATCATGGTCATTGTCTTCTTCGAGGTATCATATCTTCATTTAAGTGTCTTGGGTCATGAAATGGTTAAATTCCTCATTTTAGGTCATGGTCTAGGGTTTCACTCCATGTGTCATCATAATACCATATGTCAAAACAAAACATGTCCATCATGTGATTTAGTAGGTAAATGGAGTTAGCAGCTTAGGGAAATCAAAATAAAGGTAAAGGTAATATTTAATTTCAAATAAGACAATGTTGCAGTGCACTACGTCACCTCATCATTTCTCATAGGGACATGTTTGATTCAAAATATGTTTCTAACAAAATGGAGAATAATTTTACAAAAGTGAAAGAGATTTTTATCCATTATAGTCCAAGGAACAAAAACCTCCTTCTGTTTATGCAAAGGTGTTATGATTTGAAATAAATTCCCCAAATACACTTGCTACGAGAGAGTTGTTGCACTTCTGGAAAGCTTGACTTCAAGACAGTTTTTTAGGGGTTTGGAGCTGGTTTTGGCAGTGCTTGAGGACTTTATTATGTATCAGACATCCTAAGCTTTCCATTGGTGCCTTCATATTGTGATTTGGATTAGTGTAAGGCATCCAAAAGTAATCTGCAAGTTGGCGCTGCGTTCTTGTCAGAGAAACCCTGATTTTTTGGAGTGACCTTGGGAAAATCAATTTGTCTCCCTCATGGAGTGTTCAAATTACATGTTTGAGGTGTCCATCTTATAGAATACTTCAAGATATTTCAAACAAGCTATCAATCTCACAATGTGGAGCAGTTTAAGGCCTCCAAATGTGGTTGGGAAGACCGGCGTTGCGCTCATGAACAAAGCGCTGCGCTCAAGAACACTGTGCTGCGCTTAGGCTAGAGTAGTTCAAATTTGCTTGAAACTCACCCAAACTCAATTTTTAAGCTTGATCACTTGTTTTATTGCAATCCTAAGCTGAGCTAAAAGTAAGTATACCACCTTACTTACCTTTTTAATTCGCAAAATCAATTCATGGCAAAGCTTTCTTCAATTAGGGTTTTTCAGTGAATTTCTCATGCAAAAATGATAGGGTTGATGATGGCCATTTTCCTTTCTTGATTTTTAACATGTAAAATCTTACCCTACGCCTTTATACATGTTTTATATGCTATGTAAGCCACTTAATCAACCTTAGAACATAAATTTACCTCACTAAGATTGAAACCCTAGTTCATTCCTAGGGTTTTGGGCACTTTCACTAAAAACTCTGTTTTTTCCCTTTAACAAGCACA
This sequence comes from Pinus tabuliformis, assembly GCA_031772625.1. NCBI lineage: Eukaryota > Viridiplantae > Streptophyta > Pinopsida > Pinales > Pinaceae > Pinus > Pinus tabuliformis. The sequence goes on along the minus strand of CM062809.1, from coordinate 482,830,551 downwards.
TTGTTCCTTCATTTCTCTTCCACTCATTTTCATCAGCTCTCCAAATTTCATTTCCACCTCTTTCAAACCTCCTTTACCATTTTTTCAAACTCCACCTTCACATCACTTCATTTTCCACTCATACCTCACTGTTTTTTCCCTTTTCCTATCATCTAGGCTTTCAAAAATGAAATGAGATTGCTTCACCAAGGCACATCAGCACAACCTATGGAAGTAGGGTTATCTAGTAAATCAGTGGAGAAAACTCAGCCACCTAGACCTGAGGTGACCAAAACATACCAGAGATGAAAAGGACTCGTGTTTGCTTCTCATGGAAAGAAAGGGCCCAAGCCTTCTTCATCAACAAAATAGGGATCGACAGCAAAGGATAAAGAGACAGTTGAGCATGAGTTTGAGCTTAATTATTTAGAGGTAGAAGATCAGACTTCAATCATGCAACAGAAAATCAGAGATAAATACTATCAAATCAAGGAGCTTGCAATCAATATGGAAAGAGAAAAATATGTCATATCATTCCTTGAACAAGAGAATAGTCAGCTCAAAGCAAAGGAGTTGATCATGGGAAAGGAACAAGTCAAGTTATTGCAGTACGTTGGCAAAGGCAAGAAGATCATAGAATCAAGTGAGCCTGAAGGATCAAAAGGGAAGGGAAAGAGGAAAAGGCCAAGAACAATGGGCCTCAAGAAAGCTTTGCAAGAAGAGCAAGAACGCATTCTCTTAAATGAAGACATAGACCTAGAGGATAGGATTTCTGTTAAGATCAATCAAGACAAGGAGTATTGGATAAATAGGATAAATGAACACTTGGAGAATCTCCTTGAGAAGGAAAATAGGGACAATCAGTTGCTCAAACACATGGCGCACCACTACCAAGCTCAGAACATGATCGCCGATGTCAAAGTAAAGCAACTTGAAAATAAGTTCAAGGAAGCCAAAAAGGATCAAAAGGATGAGGGAAACTTGGATATGCTTTATAAAGCATCTATGAAGGTTTAATAAACATATTTTTACACCTTCCCTCCAATTTTGAGCAAATTCTGAGCATTTTGAGTTTTTTGGGAAATTTTGGTCCAAATTCAAAAATTCAGCTGCAAGGCGCTACGCTTTTTCCTAAGACCTCCATTTGAGGAAAGGTCTACATTTTTGAAAGCTCTTGTCATCCTCTAAAAACCTATTTGCTCAGATTTCGCAGAGGTGGCTCAGTTTTGGAGAAAAGGGCAAAAAAGTGGCAAAACACTATCATTCTAGACCATTTTTTGATAGACATTGCGCTTCTGGAGCGACCTTGGGAGAATGGATTTTGGAAGGCCCTCCCATGGTCCAAATGCAAAAATTAAAGCTTTTCTAGAAACTAGACTTGAAGGGTTAGTTGACCATTCTCTAAGTTTTTCATTTTGACCCCTGGAATTCACCTAAAACACAACTCAAAGTTGGCACTGCGCTTCTGCACTTTTTTGTGTTTCAAATTGTAAATTACACTGTGTAAATTTCTAGTTTCTAGTTTGACTTAGTCAAAGTCAAGATTCTCTATGTAATGACACTAGTTTCGAGGCTAGGTGATGTTGGCATGAATAAATGTACATCATAAATTATTTTTGATGTTTATTAGGCCTCATAAAATATGCAAACTCCTAAACAAACTCTCCATGAAGTGTTTGAGTTTCACCTTCTCACTCTCACATGTTCGTTGAGAGAATCTTGGAGTCAGTTCCTCCACCAAGGAATTCGACTCTTGAAGGTGGGAAAGTGGTCTAGGAGAGTCTATATGTATCATCTCTCCTCAGCATAATAGGGTTGAACATTTTGTGAAGGAAGCTTGCATGTAATCATCTTTTCAGCTAATAGAGAGACAGGTTGCAGCTATTTTCAAGGAACTCTAGCCCAATGAGTTCATGGAGCTTGTACTTCATTATTTTTTGTTTTTTAATGGTATAAACATATTTATCTACATTATATATCTTCTTTATATGAATTCCTTACAATGAAATACACAAAATTCTTGTTTTTCAAGCTCTGTTATCTGGTTTTCATAGTTATGTGTATGCCTTCCTAAGCTAATGAAATCATGTTTATTTATGCTCATTAGTTTCTTCCACACTATATACTCTATACTACAGTGACAATACTCAAAATACAACATGGCTTCTAATATCTAGCTCCTTCTCATATTTTCTCATGCACTCCTACAGCTTAGACCTATTTGTGGCTCCAAACCCTTAGTTCAACAAATCCTAAAAACCAAATTTTCACAAACAAGTACACATATCTAGCCTAAAATTCATTTGCTTTAAAGTCATATCAATGATAAGAGACTTAGGGAGATCCCTCTCATGCTCAGTAGGGATAGCTATTGAGCTAAAGTGGTTTGAGGTTACCCTTCTCGATTTCCTTTTCAGCCTAGGAGATTGTAAGGAATAACATACTCCACCTATATTCTGCATTAACGATGGTCGTTATTGTACCATCTTCCAAATCTCAAGGGGACCAAGGATATAACTATTATCGACACCTGAGTAAGCTAGAATTTCCTCAAATTTACTTCTAAAGGATATTTTTTGACAGAGATGGTCAAATACATTGATTATATGAATTTTGTTTTGATTCAAACCGTTCATAGGATTGGTTGGTAAATGTTGAACTTGGATCTAATTCTATTGTTCCTTGAGCCAATTTTGTTCCTTTATTAGACATTTCATCGGCCTTAGAGTTGAAATTTCTATACACATTATAGAATTAAATGTGATCAAATTTATGTGTTTGCAGAATAATCCTATCAAGAACTCAAGGAAGGGAGGAATTATAGTTTTTTGTACCTTTTTCAACTTGCTAAATCACAAGAATTGAATCACTAAAAGCCAAAATCTTATAGATTTTAATTGTGGTTTCCCATTCTAGACCTTGCCATAATGGTAAATATTCAGCTTGATCATTATATGAAATACCCAATCCCCGCGCAAATTTAATCTCCATTTGTTCATCGGGATGATATGATAACCCATCCTGCTCTTACCAGCCCTGTTGGGAGTCAAATTTTTAGTATCAAATAAATTGGTAATTATTTACATCTCCAAAATAAAATAAACTAAAATAATAGTATTCATTTACTGATCTAGGTGGATATTGGTGGCCACCCGCCTATTCCACCTAGACCTCTATTCAATCTCATCAATGTCCTTGATTATAGAAGAATTTCCTATTTTTAGCAATTTTTCGGGTCCTGAACTTTCAAAGTTGTTTTGACCCCATAAAAAACGTTTTTTGAGGTCCACAATAGGCCCATGTGCCTCAAATCCTATAGTAATTAGAGAGATATTTCCAATGAGGTATCATACACGCCAAATGGAGATCATATTACCAAGTGACGACCCCGGGAAGTTAGCGGCTTAACTAACCCCAACGCACCCACAAATCCTTGGTGTTCCATCTCCTGGGGTTAGGGTTTTGGTTTCTTAGGGTTTCCCTTTGTTGTTCAATAATAAAAAGGCCCTTGAGCCTCCTTGTAACACAGTTCATAGGAATGTAGTCACCACATCTCTTCTTAGAGATAAGCTACCATCACGCAAGCTATTTTATTTCCATTCTGTATGTAAGCATATTTCAGTTCTTTGATATTAATGAAATGAAGTTTTATTTCTGCTACACCTATGTGTTTATGTTTATATTTATATTCTGTTGTGTTCCTGTATAAGTTTGGATCATTGGTATCATAGAGATCTTCTCTTTCTCTATTTTTTTTGCATGTCCCCAACGAGGTCAGACTATAAGTAGTTACAGCTCGAACAGGTTGAACCTTTGCAAGATCAGACAAACCCCAAAAACCTCCCATGGCGAAAGAAAAGAAAGACAAGGGAGCAGGAGATCCTTTCAAAATATTGCTCGAAGAAGCCCTCGAGCAACAAAGGAACTCGATGACGGAAAACTTTTCCCAGATCCTTTAGCGACTACCCACAAACGATGCATATTCATACAACAACTACTCTGGAGGCGCCAGTCCCTTTAAGGTACAAGTCAACTTTGACATCCCCATATTTCAAGGCCATATAGATGCAGATGTCATCTATAAATGGTTAAATCTGTTAGAAGGATATTTTTCGGTTCATGCTTTTTCCAATAGGGAAAAGATTACTTTTTCACTTCTTAAATTCGTCCCCAACGTCAAGGACTTGTGGGAAACCTATTATGAGAAGAAGGACGAGAGGGAACCCTCACTATTTTCATCTGCACCCACTTGGAATTCTTTTCGAGACGCCATGAAGGAACAATATTACTTTATCGAGACCTATGAATATAAATGCATAAAGTGGACCATGTTGTGGCAAGGAAGGGACCAAGATGTGTCGAAGTTCAGAAATATTTTTTATAGCCTTCACACAAACTTGCGTATCAAGGACCTTGAGTGGAATTTTGTACTTAAGTATCATGAATGTCTACACAAGTACATGTAAGACGAGATGGAGTTCCTGGACATCTCCTTGCTTGGTGTCACCTATCAATACACTATTAAGATCAAGTAGAAATTTAAACAGAAGAAGCAAGACTTTGGATCTACGAATCCGAAGTGAGGGAAAGGCGGCCCCAAACTATAGAAAAAATGACAAAGTCAAGGCAGGGTGACCCAGGATAGACTGTCAAAGCTGCAATAAAAGAAAAACACCATGAAGAAAAAGAAGGACACAAGAAAATGTTGTGAGTTCCATAAGAGCCCCACTAATAACACGAGTGAGTGTCGATCAAAGCAATCACTGGTGGCCGAGCTTAAGGCTTTCGAATGATATGCATGCTCTAACTCTGTGTCAGAACACGATAAGGGGAATGAAAAATGGAAGTATATTGTTGATGTAGAGCCCAGTGCCACCATTGTCACCACCAATATCTAGAAGATTGAACCCGAATATCCAAAGGAGGGGAGCACCTCTTCCACTCATAGATGTGGGTGAATGGTTCTCCGCTGCAGTTCATTTTCAACAGTGGGAGCCAAAAGCACCTCATTTCAACATAGGTCGTGAAACAACTAGGCCTACCGACCACACCGCACCGACAGTCACACACCATCGAGTGGCTTCACCAAGGATGAGATCTCTACGTCAGCCAGCAATGTCGCCTTCCCTACAACATCAAGCCCTTCATAGATTAGGCAATGTGTGATTTTTCTCCTCTTGAAGTTTGTGATGTATTATTGGGATAACCATACTTATGGAAGTTTCATGTTGTGTATGAGTCTAAGCATCACACTATTATTATTACTTTGGGAAATAAGATATACAAGATACCAGAGGTAGCACCACCTACTTCCATCTCTTTGATCTCTGCGAAGAAATGAAGTAAGATCATTTCCCATACCGAGGAATTTGTCTTCCTTATGATTCACCCTTAGGGAAAGAAGAATATTTTTTCCACCTCCACAAACTCCAGATATGGCTCCTCTAAATGACAACAGAAGATGGACAAGGTCGTGGAGGAATACAGGGACATCTTTGGCTCACCCATAGGGGTACCCCTACAATGTCAAGCAAAGCACTCCATCGATATGACCTCAGGTTCATTGTTATCCAATGGACCAATATACTGATGCTTCATTCTGGAGAATGATGAGATTTGGAGGCATATTCGAGAGCTATTGCAAAAAGGGCACATCAAGCTAAGTTCATCACCCTTTGGGAGCCTAATCGTGTTTGTACAGAAGAAGGATGGAACCTGGAGGCTCTACATTGACTATCGGGCACTTAATAAGATCATTGTCCAGAATAGGTATCCAATGCCATGGATTGATCACCTTTTGGACCAACTCAAGGGTGCCAAATATTTTAACAATATTGACTTGAAGTCCGGTTATCACCAGGTACCAATTGAACCCTCTAATGTGTGGAATACTGGCTTCAAATCCAAGGAGGGCCTTTTCGAATGGTTAGTCATGCCTTTGAGGTTGAAGAATGCCCCACAACCTTCATGTGGTTGATGGACGACATATTACAACCCTTCACCAACTCCTTCATGGTAGTGTATTTAGAAGACATCTTGATCTTCAACTAGAGTAGGGAAGAGCACATACACCATATCCGATAGGTCCTCCAAACCCTATGATAGAACAAAGTGTGTGTCAATTTGGAGAAATGAACTTTTAATATGACCTAGGTTCAATATTTTGGGTACATCATTGATGAGCAAGGTGTGCATGTGGACCCAGCCAAGATACAAGTTATTCAAGATTGGCCAACCCAAACCACTCTAACAGAGCTCTGCAACTTTCTAGTTCTTGCCAATTTTTATCATAGGTTCGTGTTGAGATTCTCTCATATCACTTGGCCTTTGACTCAAGTCAACAAGGGTGGAGTTCAAACAAAGTTATTTTGGTCTAAATCCTAGTAGAAGGCGTTTGTCAAGTTGAAGCATCACCTATGTTCTGCACCAGTGCTCACATTACCAGACCTATAGCAACCATTAGAAATTGAGATAGACACCTCTGACTATGCCATTGGTGTATTTCTTACCCAACAAAGGCATCTAGTGGCATATCACAGTGAGACACTTTCAGATACAGTCTGAAATTATCCCAGTTATGAAAAAGAGATGTATTCCATTATGCAGGCTTGTGGAAAATGGAAGCATTACCTTATGGGGAAGGAAACTGTCATCCACACAGACCAATAACCCCTTTAGTTCATACAGACACAAGGAAAGTTGCAGAATGATTGCCATAAAAAATGGTCCACATATCTGTAATAGTTCCATTTGTACATCAAGTACAAGAAGGGAAGCACCAATACTGTTGTAGAATGTCTATGCTGACGACCGGTTATGGTGCTGACCATTGTGCTCAACACTTATGGTCATGAGACTTTGGGGTGGTTGTATTTTTACAAGAGTGATCCATAATTCGACAAAACATACCAGATGCTCCTGGAAGGAAAGCAAGTTCCATATTTTCACCTCTAGGGTGCACTGTTATGCCACCTTGGACACATTTGTGTTACTTCAAGTGAGTATGCCAAGAGGATTTGGGAGGTGCACTAAAGTTGGGTCGATGGACATTTCAAAGTAGAGAAAATAGTGGCAATGTTGCAAAAGTATTTTTATTAGCCGAACCTTCAACAGGATGTCGGGAAGTATATCAAATTCTGCAATTCCCGCACCATTGCAAAATAAACAATCAAGAAGCAATGCATATATACTCCTCTTCCTACTCCTGGTCTTCCTTGGGGATCCATCTCCATAGATTACATGCTAGGCCTTCCTTCTACTAAGCATGGCAACGACTGCATTTTGGTGGTCATCGACATATTCTCTAAGATGGCGATTATGACAGCCTGCAAGAAGAGTATCACAACAGAAGCCACGGCTAAGCTCTTCTTTGAATGAGTGTGGGTACACTTTTGGATCCCACAGTTCATTATCTCAGATCAGTGATGAGGCTCATCATTGGGTAAAATATATGGACCTTAATACACCTCCAAGCTTACTAAAATCAACTCTTCTCATAATTCTTTACATGTTTTAATTATATTTTGCTTAATGAGATGAGTAAAAGTAAGATGTTATGTCTAGTGGTCTAATGTGCATTGATTACAAGTTTTTGGGAGAAAATTATGGCTAATTAGGGTGCAGGAAATCGAATGAGACAAGAAGGAGAGATTATAGGAGATGGATCTCCCTCATTAAATCCTCACTCACTCGAAGATCCCTCAATCAAATCACACCAGCTTGGAGTTGCAGGCAGTCGAGTCATGAGGATCATTGGTAGCCAACCAGTGATAGTTAAGAACCAGTTAATCTCGAGATTGGGAGCCAAGCCTCCCTAGATTTAAGGAAGTTGTTGGAAAATTCAATTGTATAAATAAAGAGGCCTAGAGCCTCATTAGGATTCAAATTTTTTATGCAAAATAGCTAAGCAGTTTTCGAGTTGAAGGATTGTGACCAAACACTGTTATGTATTTTTTGATATGTTAATGAAATTGAGCAATATTCCCTTGATCCAGCACTGAGTTGACTTGGAGGGTTGAAGATCTTGGGTTAGGGCCCAACCCTAGCAGTAGAGGTTCCTCTTACTATACTTGTATTCTTATTGGTGTTATTACATTGCAAGTATTGGTAAATTCGATCAGTTTGCTTCCATTTGTGCCTAGATTTAACAGTAGCCTTAGAGAGACAAGAAAATATTCAAAAAGGTTGATAACAGGTGGATCTTAACTCATTCCTCCCTTTAGGGACCATGGTTTGAGGAAGAACTCCCATTCAGCCCCAACAAGACAAAATTCTGTTTTCTTATGAATTTAGGGTTTTTCTGCTCATTAGGTCAGCATCTTTCAATTTTAGAATATAGGTTGTAGTTGTCATTTCTGATATCTTAAGTTTTGTATTAGATTTCATGTTGCTTTCATAATATGCTTCAAGCATTTCCATGCATGAACTTGGAAAATAAATGATGCAAATTCTATTCTCTTATATTGTTGTAAACCCTTCTTGTTTTGAGATGATTTATGGATAAATGCCAACAATGATGTGTATGTTGCAGGAGTTTCAATATTGCAGGAAAACCTCATATCATCAGCCTCAGCTAAACCATACCCACCCATGATCACCAAAGGCCACTAAGTTCTCAGTCTAAGTTATCATTTCACAAGGACAACTTGTCATGCTTGTTGAGAAAATCAAACCATCATAGAGCTTTGGTTTGAGTTCTGAGTGAGTTCCAAACACGTCCTTCCTTATTCCTTCCATTAATCACCTTCCCTAATCTCCATACCACTATCCAAATCACTCCTTATTCTTTCAGTCTGTTCCTATAGGGAAATAGGGGATCCTGTAGGTGAACTAGGACATCCTGTAGGAAAACCTCTAGTGGCCTATTTTGAGCCCGATTTGTGAAAAATGCATCACAAAAGCTAGGAGAAGACCCCTTCTTGCCTCCCAAGCCATTTAACCCATCAAACTCATCTCCCTCCACACCTATCCCACCTACCATGCAACCAAGAAGGATTAGCATTCATGTTTTCACAAAAAAACAAAAACAAAAAGTTTGTTATGCCTATTCATGTGCACAGCAGTTAAGTGCTTGTTTAGATCAAATTTCATTCTTAGGTTAGTTAGGATTTCACATGTGTTAAATTAGAATTCTTTTTAAGTAAGGTATCTTAACAAATATCTAGATGAGTTGTGTGTTTTAGGCATCTATTTCAGTCTTTCATTACTACAGTAAGTAGCATTTCAATCCTCTCAATTCAATCTTTCATTACTGCAGTAGGTAGCATTTCAATCCTCTCAATTACGGTAAAATTCTCCTTTCTCAATTGCTAATTACGCCGTAAGGCATTTCCCTCTGAAATCAACTTTCCTCTTAAGTTACGTGTACATTTCTGAGCCTTTGATTTAAATGTTAGACGATTAAAATAATTTTAGCCATCTGATGATTGATTCAACAAGTACAGTGAGTTAGAAATTTAATTACACATTTTAAAAATGGCAACATCTCGCCCTTGCCCTCACTCGTCTTTACTTCCAAGTGTTTCTCGGACTGGAGACCTCGCCCTTGCCCTCGCTCGGCGCTACTTCCAGGGGTCATCTGGACCATAAAACGAAAGGGAAAAGGCTTTGTTCCTGTTTTATTTCAGGTATAGGAATCCGAAATCCATGAAGGGATTCGTTTGATATCTAAATCTCTGCTACAATTCGTTTGATATCTGAATCTCTGCTATAACAAGTCAGCAAAGGATCTACACACTTGTTCCCTTTATTTCCCAGGTAATGGCTATTGAGTTCTAAGTCAATCCCCTTTCATTATTTTGCTCAGTTAATATTTTATGAGTAATCTTTTAACTTTTCCAAATCTCTATTACTTTCAACGCACTCAGTTTCTCCTGAAACATTGGCATCTACCGCTGACCAGGGTTTAGATGGGTCTGCTTTCCAGGGTAATCTCCTCTATTTCGACATGGTCTTTCCAAATTTCTGCAAGCACACTGGTAACACATCTATTTTATTTATTTTATTTTTTATCATTTTTTATGCAGAGTAATAATTTATCTCCTTTTTTGTTATTTAGGTTAGAGGGACCAATTTTTCATTTGGCCTTTTCCAAGGCAGCGAAGGATCTACACACTTATTCCCTTGGAATGACTACACATAAGGTTACCTCTGCTTTTGAACAACCTACAACTCATGGGTTTAATGTTCCCAAAACTTAGGCCTTCAACGACGGCCAATATAAGGCACTGCAGATTTCTCCGAGTGTATATGATGAACAAGTCTTTCAGGTCTGTGCATGGGCCCTTGCAATAAGTCAATCGTTGAATCCCTCCACCGATTTTTTGTTTTTATGGGTGTCTGAATGTGCTGGCATTGCTTGTCTTTCTAAATCTTGTGCATGTTTTGGTTTCTCTGTTTTGTGATGAAGGCCTTGGACTCTAAAGCCAAGAAGTATGGTCTCAGACTAATACTAGGCCTTGCGAACAATTATGTGAAGGAAAGGCCCAATATGTACAATGGGCTCGCAATGCTGGACAGAATCTCAACTCTGAGTATGATTTCTTCACCAATCCCACTGTTAAAGACTACTATAAGAACCATGTTAAGGTAACAAATCATATAAATGTCTTTCTTTGTTCATTATATGTAAAGAGACTAATTTGTATATAATAGATACACAAAAAACTAATCAAATATGTGTTCATCAATGTGTTTTCCTGCAAACTTTATTGACTAGAGTGAACAAAATTACTAGAGTGGCCTACAAGGATGACCCTACAGTCTTTGCTTGGGAGCTCATGAACGAACTTCATTGTCAAAGTGATCCTTCGGGGAGGACCATCTAGGTCAGATAATGGCTTTTGTCTTTGAATAGAAATTGGAAAGTGGAAAACAATTGTAATCTGAGATTCAATCCAGATTGGTGTCTTTTAAGATCTCATTTCTATGGTTGAACATCATTGTTACTGTTAGTAGATCTTTTAGATTCATAGTTTGGTGGGTTCTGTAAAAACAAAACTGAATGAATTGTACATTTTTGGCGACGATATTGTAAGCATGTTCTGTGTGATGGAAAGAATCCCAAAATACGTATTTTGATGCATTGGGGCAGACGACCGTAATGAGATTGCACCCAATAGATGCCTCCAGTAAACCCGTTCCACAACAACCTCTCCTCACTTCTTCAAACCCTTCAACACATTAATTTATAAGCAGTTGGTTAGTTATGCACATACATGGCTTCAAAATTATTAGTTGAACATTATTTCATTTCATATTTAAGATTATTTTTTAAAATTCCACAACTATTTGACTTCATTTATATGCTATTAGATTTTTAAAATATTTCAAAATATGCAGTTCAATTAATAATACCCAAACTTATTAAATGTAAAGAATCAAACAAAACAGAAATATTACCATAGTTCTGGGCATTCTTTATGATTTCAAACAATGTATTATATCTCAGACTAATACTAGGCCTTCAAACTATGCAGTTCAATTAAAAATACCCAAACTTATTAAATGTAAAGAATCAAACAGAACAAAAAATATTACCATAGTTTCGGGGATTCTTTATGATGTCAAACAACGTATTATATCCCAGACTAATACTAGGCCTTGTGAACAATTATGTGAAGGAAAGGCCCAATATGTACAATGGGCTCACAATGCTGGACAAAATCTCAACTCTAAGGATGATTTCTTCACCAATCCCACTGTTAAAGGCTACTATAAGAACCATGTTAAGGTAACAAAGCATATAAATGTCTTTCTCTGTTTCATTATATGTAAAGAGACTAATTTGTATATAATAGATACACAAAAAACTAATCAAATATGTGTTCATCAATGTGTTTTCCTGCAGACTGTATTGACTAGAGTGAACAACATTACTGGAGTGGCCTACAAGGAGCTCATGAACGAACTTCGTTGTCAAAGTGATCCTTCAGGGAGGACCATTTAGGTCAGATAACGGCTTTTGTCTTTGAATGGAAACTAGAAAGTGGAAAACAATTATAATCAGAGATCCAATCCAGATTGGTGTCTTTTAAGATCTCATTTCTATGGTTGAACATCACTGTTACTGTTAGTAGCTCTTCTAGATTCATAGTTTGGTGGGTTCTATAAAACAAAACTAAATGAATTGTACATTTTGGGCGACGATATTGTAAGCATGTTCTGTGGGATGGAAAGAATCCCAAAATATGTATTTTGATGCATCAGCAGATGATCGTAATGGGATTGCACCCAATAGATGCCTCTAGCAAACCTGTTCCGCAACAACCTCTCCTCACTTCTTCAAACCCTTCAACACATTAATTTATAAACATTTGGTAAGTTTTTCACATACATGGCTTCAAACTTATTAGATGAACATTATTTAATTTTAGATTTAAGAATATTTTCGAAAATTTCACAACTATTTGACTTCATTTATATGCTATTAGATTTTTAAAATATTTCAAAATATGCAGTTCAATTAAAAATACCCAAACTTAGTAAATGTAAAGAATCAAATAGAACAAAAATATTACCATAGTTCTGGGCATTCTTTATGATGTCAAACATCGTATTATATACATTAACATAACCCATTTTAAAACCAAGAAGTGTGGGCTTCAAGGTTTCTAATAAAGATGCACATTTTTTATCAAATGAAATGGCAACATCGTTAAACTCACTAATGCATGCGCCACAGGTCAAGTTATGCAGAGCAATTTGTGAAGGCAAACATCTGAAGGCTGGAAGACCGATAATGGAAAATAGGGTGGCACCTTCCTTGTAAATATTATGTCACAAGAACCATGGTATCATCAGAAATTTGGTATCAGAACTTTATTTGCATGTAAATTTTGTTAAAATTGCTCAATTATTTTATCATCGATTTTACTAACAGCAAATCAATTCATTCCTTATCAATGTTCTTATTACAGAAATATATGTAAGTGATTGAACAGGGACTTACGCCTGCTAACTGCAGTGAAAACTTGTGTAGAATCCAGTGTTTTGGATGGGAAACTAACAGACCTTCTCATGGGCCCTCGCTGGCTAATTGTTCCTCTTTGTTGACAACATTTTGGCGCACACACATGGATAATATTCATTGGATTGGTAGTTGAATGATACAATTTTTTCTCTACTATCTTCTATGTCTTTAAACAACAACAATAGACAATTTATATCACTGAATTTCATATGGCATTTTGGCAATACAATCGTAAATGGAAGATTCAAATCATTTGATTTCATGGATATTTATCATTGCATAACTGAGGATATGTTCGACACCTTCATGGTGTTTTACATTTCTATTGTCCATTCAAGTGAGATCACCTATTATAGCTTCACAATGTTATGCATGTCTAATCTTGAAATAACTAGCACTAATTTTTCATCTCTACTTATCAATCCTAGCTAAATTCGACCTTAGGAAATCTCCCCTTAGGTAAGGAAGTCCCTTCTTAGCCTTAAAGTGAGAGGCAAGGCCTTGGCTCTCCCATTGGCTTGGGACTTTTTCCTTAGGAGAGGGTTCAATAAGTAACAGAAACCAAAGGTAAGCCACCTTAAAATCTTTAGATATGTTGCTTATAAGACGGTTATGGGGGAAGCGTGCATTTTTCTGTTTTGACCAAACAATGGAATATAGGCTCTTCAAGCATTGTAGAAATTAGGTTGTCGTGAGCATGGATGCGAGAATAGATGAAAAATATGATCAAAATCAAGTTATTTCAGCCTAAAAAATGGATGATGACTGCCAGTTTGAAGTTACAAATTAGCTGGTCTACAAAGAGAACAGGTCAAGTTACGCAGAGTAATTTGTGAAGGAAAACATCTGAAAGTAGGAAGACTGATAAGGGCAAATAGGGTGGCACCTTCGTTGTAAATATTTTGTCACAAGAGCCATGGTATCATCAGAAATTTGGTATCAGAACTTTCTTTGCATGTAAGTTTTGTTAAAATTGCTCAATTATTTTAACATCGATTTTAATAACAACAGATCAATTCATTCCTTATCAATGTTTTATTATAGAAATATATCTAAGTGATTGAACAGGGATTTACGCCTGCTAACTGCAGTGAAAACTTCTATAGAATCTAGTGTTTTGGATGGGAAACTAACAGGCCTTCTCATGGGCCCTCACTGGCTAATTGTTCCTCTTTTTTGACAACATTTTGGCACACACACGGATAATACTCATTGGATTGGTAGATGAATGACACAAATTCTGCCCTATTGTCTTCTCTGTCTTTAAACAACAATAATCGAAAATTTATATCACTTACTTTCAGATGGCATTTTGGCAATACAATGGTAAATGGAAGATTCAAATCATTTGATTTCATGGAAATTTATTATTGGGAGTGTGATTTTCATGCTTGTGCCGAGAAACAAAATGTGAGCTATCCTTGTCAGAGCTTGTTGCTATATGAGTAGCACTAGAAAATTTACTTGGTTCTTCAAGCAGGTCAAGAAGTTTCAACAGATCTGGTTCTGATTCTGTTGGAGTCCATTCAATGTTCATATTCCTTTGTTATTTCTTTCATAGGATTCATCTTCACTTCCCCACTAGGTTTTCTTAGAAATAAATTTTCAATAATTGTTGTATTAACACAACAGTTGGGGTGTAGTTTCACTGCTACGGCTGCAAATCCTTTACCATACTTGGCTATAAATAGCTTATCAATATCTAGAAGTTCTTGAATGTCAACACATCTTGAAGTTGTGAATATTAAACTTGAAATATCTTCCCGCAAATCAACAGGACATTTCCCCTGGGATTCAATGATTCGCAGTCGTGCCACAATAGATTCACAAAATAGTTCAATGATATCATATGCTGTTATGATATTTTACTCTCTTGATATATGTTCAACTTGGATCCTCACACTTGGTTCCTCACCAGATTGGAGAAGAAGAGGCAACTCCCTCTTCATAATCTGTAGCTACATATCTCTCTTGTTCTTATGCAACGTTATGTGTGACATTGCGAGCCTCAACAAGGTATTGCATTTTGAATATTTGAAACTTTTCCCAAATAGGATGCCTCTATTGCAAGTGAACATGGAGGGTCGATTGCATAGGGAGAATTCCATGTACGTCCATTCACATGTTGATGTTGTCATTCTTCCACACTCTATGTCTTATGGCGTTTCCTTTGCAGCATCTGGTGCAAATGCTAGTTAAACTTCTTCTAAATCAATATAAGGTTGGTTTGAGAAACCCTAGTGGTCTAGCACCCCAACTCAACAGTGACAAAGAGTGGACCCATTACATCTATTTGTGTATACAGCATTGTCACCTCCAAGTTTGTACGTACCCCGGGTTGATAAAGTAAAGTTGGTAGCCCTAGGAGTTGCAACATTCTTGCTGCAATACTGGTGCTCATCAATCGAGATAGTAAGTTCTTGAGTACATTTTGGTTAATCCTATGGTCGATGTTGGATACCAAACTCACTAAGTTCACGACCTTCCACCCCCAAATTGATGGCCAAACAGAGGTCATCATTTGGATGATCGTGCACATTATGCGCATGTACAACTTCAAGCACCCATACACATGGGACGAAATCATCTCCTATGTCCAACACAACTACAACAGATCTCTCCATAGCTCAACTGGCCACAACCCCTTTTAGGTGGGATTGGGATTCCAGCCATTATGTCCCATTGATTTGGCCATACCATTTGTTGCTACTCAGGGAGATTTGGCTCATGTCTAGTCTGAAGCTAACAGGGGTAAAAATTTCATTGAGCACATTCAGCACATCCACTAGTTGCTCCATGACATATTATACAAAGCCAATGCTAAGTAGTGCCATGATCAACATCGGGTGTCACACAAGTTCCAGGTGGGTGACAAAGTTTGGTTACATTTGCAAAAGAAGCGCCTCGTTGGGCCCCATCACAAGCTTCGCTCACTGTGATATGGGTTGTACACCATCACCAAGGCTGTAGGGGACAATGCCTTTGAGCTCAAAATTATACTCTTCCTTGGACTGCACCCAATATTCAATATGGACCGGTTGCGACCATACTTTCCTTCATTGTTGGAAACATCCAATGTTCCTAAGCAGCTAACACCAATAAAGCTCAACCCAAGTTGCATCGAACAAGCCACAACTAACAAGATCATGGAAACACAGATCAAGAACACTCACCAATAGAGGATCCAACAATATCGAGTTGTCAAAGCAGGCCAACTCCTTCACCAAGACAAGTGGTTCACCAAGGACCAAGTTCAACAGAAATTTCCTCACCTCATGGAGGCTCTGCACGCAATGGGGACAATTTCCTCCTAAGAGGGGAGGACTGATCCAGGTGGATATTGGTGGACAGTCACCTATTCCACCTAGACCTCTAGTCAGTCTCATTAGTTTCCTTAATTATAGCAACGTTTACTATTTTTAGCAATTTTTTATGTTTTGAACTTTTGGAGTTGTTTTAACCCCCTAAACGGTGTTATTTTGAGTTCTGGAGCAAGCCCATGCTTGCATGAGCCTACCGCAAATGCTATAGTACTCGAATATATATTTCCAATGAGACATCGTATGCACCAAACATAGATCATATGACCAAGTTATGACCCCAGGAAGTTGGCTTCCCAACTAACCTGAACAGGGCCCACAAACTCTTGGGAGTTTTGAGGTCTAAAATGGGCCTCATAAGGAAATTATAAAATTACACTAGAAATAATAAAATAAGATTAGATTACATCATCAAATTTTAGAGGGAAAAAATAAAAAACTATTTTTTCAACTTATTTCCCTATGGGTTTCCTCAAATTTTGAGGGGAAACACTCACTAGATGCAAAATTTGATTCATCAGCCAAGGAGTACCCATGTTGCATACTTTCAATGGACCTTACTACACGAAAAATGAGAAATACATGAAAAACGTGATTGCAATCACGTTTTTTCATGTATTTCTCATTTTTCGTGTAGTCCATTGAAAGCTTGCAATGAGAACTCTTGCTCGAAATTTGAGTAAAAAGTTAGGGAGATAAGTTGAAAATACGAGTTGAAAAAATAGTTTTATTATTTTATTATTTTTTAATCTTTTTAGTTTTTTTACTCCAAAAATGGTGGATCATCCCCCATGGTTGACACCATCATCTTGAATCCTATTGGTCCTTATAAAGTATATTTTGGTTGTACATTTTTCTTAGGAGGCCCATTCTAGACCCCAAAATTCCCCTAATGTGTTCCATCTCATGGGGTTAGGGTTTTGGTTGTTTAGGGTTTCCCTTTTTTTGTTCAATAATAAAAAAGGCCCTTGAGCCTCATTGTAACACAATTCAAAGGCATGTAGCCGCCACATCTCTTCTCAAAGATAAGCTACCATTGCCTGAGCTAGTTTATTTCCATTTTGTATGTAAGCATATTTCAGTTCTTTGATATTAATGAAATGAAGTTTTATTTCTGTTGCACCTATGTGTTTATGTTTATATCTATATTATGTTGCATTATTGTATCAGTCTAGATTATTTATAAAATGTAATAAATCTTATTCAAAATGATCAATTCTCTCTCAATGAAGACCTCGTTACAAGAACCATGACACACAAGACTCTATAATGCACTGAAAAAGTAAGACTCGCCTATGCTTTGATGAAACACATAATTACATATGCACAGCACTATCAATGTACTGCCATCATCTAGACAAAGACCCAGAACAGTTGGACAACATCTCAACAAGAGGACCTGTCTCTTACTCATAACAATAGATACTTTATAATTAAGGACCTTACAAAAGCTAGGACTTTGAAAAAAATACCACATAGAAACAAAATTGCCCAACCACTATCAAATATGATTAGGGACTTGAATTCTAACCACGACAGTACAAGTGAACACAAATATTGAGTTGACCAACTAGACCAATGACATAAGACTAGAAATTGGAAAATTAGAGAAGATATAAGCAATAAATTTCTCACCAACTCGGTATTCTAACTTAAGCCACACACTTGAAAGTAATTGTCGGCACCAATACAACTCTTCAACAACGAAACTTCATACCAAGATAGACTATAAAACAACAAAGCAACTGAAAAACCAACAATTAGAGGTTGAGGGCCTCGCCTCACCTCCACTCTCACTTGCTCCTTCAGACTCCAACTCCATCATTAGAAACGAAACTTAAAGACATCAAGTCCACTTTTACCCCTACATGCTTCCTCAAGCTGGCGCCTACAACAACTTGCGAACCTTAAATGAACAATGCACTTAGAAGGCGGAAGGCACATCCTCCTACGAATCTGTCACATCCATAATAACACCCTCATTGGGGATTAATATAAAAATATGTTAATATTAATATTAAACTTAATATTATATTAACACTGTTTATATTATTCATATACCTAAACTTGGAGCCATATCTCAAGTTACAGTAAGGACAAATTGGATAGAAACGAGTCCTCAATGGCAACCTTCACTTGTTTTTCTGTCATTTTGAAGTTTATTCCCAACATACTCTTTATAAATTCCATAAGGGATGTATCACCTTCATCTCTAAAACATACACCAATCTTTATCTCACTTGAATAACTTAATAGGATATAAGATATCTAACCTAATATCATGTAAGATATTATCATAATATCATAAATAATTATGATATGATAATAGTTATAAAATAATTAGCATATAATGTAATCATTAATATATATTGTTATGTGTGAATCATCATTTCTTTGTACTTTAATTATATAAATCAATAAAAAATCAATAATTATTATTTAATTCTATATGTATTTATATATGAATTTTTCACTCTTGAAATAGGTGTTACTATTTTGGTGGAAATACTTGCTTATATTATGGTACTCAACAACTCTAGATAAATATAATTATTTACACGAGTATAGATTTATTTGTTTATATTAAGCCATGAGATATAAAGAATTGTCATATGAATTCTAAAACTATATGGATTTATATAATCTTTGAAGGATTTTTTTTATTGAGTGAACATTTAAATGTTTACACTCACGACAACATCTCCCTTATCCTAAATTTTTATTTAACAAACATTAAAATGTTTACACTCATTTACAAACACTACAACATCTCCTCCATATTGTTTTTATTTATGTTAAACGAACCAACATATAAATGTTTATGAACAAACATTTACACCACTTCAATATAACCAAAAAAGTTGAAAATCTCTTTTAAAATATATGGAATTACAATTTTTATTGTGACCACATAAAACTCCACTATTGTGTAGGTATCCATATGATTATCCTAAAACCACCCTTTGTTTGAAAAAGATTGGCTTTCATATTTTGTTGTATCTTAATTTCCATCTCACCATCTATATAATTCTTGTAAGAAGACAAGATTTTCCACACCCAATTAGATAATGTGATTAGTTGACATATTAATATTAGTGTTAGATAATTTGACTAGTTGACATACTAGTATTAGTATGTGGAAATTTGAAAGCACCATTTAGTTTTACTATTTTAACAATACCATAACACAAGACACATTTAATCTTATGTTTTATCACTAATATCACACTATCAAATTCACATAAATATCTTTTATCACTATCAATAAACTTCATATTATTTAGAGTACACATAGAATCACTCTCTTAAAAACTACAATATATTTACATTTTAAAATATATCTATTGTATGATGAAATTTTTTTGGATTTTTCTTTCTTTCCCTTTAAAATTAATCACATTAATATCTTTATTTAAAAAATAATGTTAAAGAAAACCCAAAAATATAATCACATCAATATCTTTATTTAAACAATAATATTAAAAAAATAACCCAAATAATTATCAAATATTTAATTTAATAAATATTATAAAAACATATATATATATATATATATATATATATATATATATATATATATATATATATATATATATATAATTTATTTTATTTTATTTGAAATAACTAATTACAATAAAACCAATTTAACCCAAAAGTAATTCCAATATAATATAATATGCAACAAGTATCATAATCTGCAATTAACATTTACCATAACCATGCTCCAGAAGGCATTTCTTTTTTATACAAGATAAAATGAAACCCCACTCAAGCGACACTGCATAGTTCAATCCTCCCTAAGTTTTCATGCCATCATGATAAACCCATGTTTCACAGGAGTTCATCAATGTACATGAATCCCGGTTTCACAGGAGTTCTCTTCATCTTGAATTTGCTCTGAACGAAAGCCCGTAGAGGAAGCTGACCAAATCACATAATCGATGGACGCTGGGGTGGGTGATAAAAGTACGGAAGTGGAGACTTTTTGTCTTCAGAAAGGCCATCAAATCTGATCCAACTCTATCTCTGTCCAACTGGACCGATGAAAACTCAGATAACATATGCTCATGGTATGGTATTTGGTGAATAGAACACTGCTAAAATAGTGGTTTCGATTATGTCCCCAAAATGAGGGAAGGAAGATAAACTTTCGCCATCTCTTGGCCAGCAAACTATCCCTATTGCACACTTTGAAAATTTTCCGTCACTTTTTCTATCAGAAAAATTTCATCAGCTTCCTGGGAATACTGTGAAAACTGCTTAGAATACCTGACCTCAGCTTTAATTCGCTACTGGGTTCTTTTCCAAAAGCGATGTCTAATCTACAAACTCACATGGATAATTTATAGAGCCTGAGAAACTGCTCCAGGGTCGTAAATTCAGCGATCTCACTGAGTTCCCATGAGATTGCTACTGGTATCTATATGTTAGAGTATACTCTGATATTTTGATGTCTGAATTATGAAGATCAGTTCATTTGGATGTTTGGATGGTGTTCATCCAATGAAAATGCATCCATTTCAAATTCCAGAAGCCTCTGCACATTGAATGGTATTTTTCACAGAATTTATCAGTTGATAAATTTAACATGTTTGTAATGAATTGAAGAATGAAACTCCCAATATTATTTTAAGTGACACTTAAAATCATAAAAAAATACACTGTGTCCAGTAAGATCACATGTCAATCAATATAATTGGTCAGGAAAGCCTAAAAAGTTACTAGAATGGAACCAGGAAATACTAGAAAATTCCAGGAATGAGACCATAGGTTCAGTTATAGGGTTTCTGTCCATACAATATCAAATTGAGGTTCCATCCAAATCAGTTGGAGGGTTTGTGTCCATACAATATGAAAGTGAGGTTTCAGCCATATCAAACTTTGGTTCCATCCAAATCAGTGGAGGGTTTGTGTCCATACAATATAAAAGTGAGGTTCCAGCCAAATCAGTTAGAGGGTTTCTGCCCATACAATATGAAAGTGAGGTTCCAGCGAAATTAGAGGGTTTCTGTCCATACAATATGAAAGTGAGGTTCCAGCCAAATCAGTCAGGGTTTATGTGTCCATACAATATGAAACTGAGGTTGCAGCCAAATCAGTTAGGGTTTATGTGTCCATACAATATCAAACAGCCAAATCAGTTAGGGTTTATGTGTCCATACAATATGAAACTGCTATAGCGCCACGAAATTGCCAATAACTTCACAGATAGGTCACTGTGGTTGCTTTCTGGTAGATCTGATCATTGAAGTGAAACAAACCCACTAATTCTTTTAAGGTCTCCTAGAAATATTGTTAAGCAAGAGACTTTTGAGAACTGACCTATTGTATGTGGGATATGTGCAAGTACCTTGTTTGAATGCAAATAAAATTTGGACATTTCCAGTGACTCCTGAAGTGTCCTGAAGCGTAACTTAGGTAAGTTATTCAAGCTTGCTCAAATTGGGCATGGCTTCAGCGACCTTCTAGTGAGACTACTTGCACTTAGATTTGTGAAAGGTCAAGTTACCCAAATTGATAGGGGCTTCAGATATATTATTACCAGTCGCCCTATTTCGACTTAAAGTTGACACAAATTGGCAATAGCTGTATGTTGTGCTTATTTTCCCACCTTAACTTCAGATCTGTTATTTCTCCTGTTGCAATAAATCAATATTGGCTATCTACAAGTACAGATTTGGGGTTGAGATGAGCCTGTTATTTGTATCGAATTCCTAAACCAACGAGCAAATGGGAGAGGATGAAATACTTCCACTCAGACCATTCAAACATTATTAGTCCCGTTGAATTTAGATCAACTACAGGTGTCTGCAACTAGACAATGATTTTGCAAAACCCCATAGTGGGTCAAAGTTGAGGTCATGTATTCCTAGAAGCTTTAAGCTACCAACTCTATGAAATTGTCTCTATCAAAAAGTCACAAGAGAGATTCAAAGTGTGCAATAACCATAGGTTATCAGGTGAAACAGTACCTTGCAACCCCAATTGATGAAGACTATGTCAAGCACTCCTTTATATTAAGTTTTCTGCACCAAAGACCATTCCATGAGCATATGTTCTCTGAGCTAAGCGGCCCAGTTGGATAGTTATCCAGTTAGATCAGCTTTGATCACCCTTGTGAAGGACAGAAGAGACTACACGTCCCTACTTTTATTCCACGCGCCCGCGTCAATCCACGAGCTTCCTCAAACAAACAAAAAAATGGAACTGAGGGACTTCCACCCAGGTAGGGTCATAGAGATTATCATAAGCACGATCCTCTGTATGATGCAAAATATGGGTGCAGGAGTTACAGTGTTGGGGTCTGCTGTGGTTGAAATGACCACAAGCCACACCAAACACGCAGCATCAGAAGAATGGCTTCATGATCGATCCACTTCTTCCGGTAGGACTTCACCGTTCTTAAAGCCGCTAAGTTGCGCTCCTTCCTTTGTCCATAGATACAGAGGACTCTGACCCCACCAAAAAACCATTGGTCCATATTCACATGGACCAGGTGGAAGCATTAACGGATTCAATTGACCCAAAGTTGGGAGCAGTGATAGGTGGATAATTTATATGATTCATAACAGCTAGAAGGTATTGGAAGACTTGGGTTGGGACGAAGTTTGGCAAAATGGTGATATTGGGTGAGAATTTGGTGAAATGGGATGTTTGGTGAACATTTAATTACTAGTAATTTTTATGAAAGTTTTATGGTTAATTTTTTTATTTATTTTGTTTAGAACGTTAGGAGATTAGTGTTATAGACATTTTTGTGCCTAACAGCATGAAGCATGAAATGTCAATAATCTAAGGGATCCAAAGTCCCTAAACATGTTGTTCCTACCCCTAGAGGAACAAGGTCAGCAAACCACAGCACTGAAAATCAGTTCTCCACCTGAAAACACTCAAAAACAAGCTATTTCTGGATCATGTCAGCTTCTCCACTGAGCATCTGCGCTGAATGTCAACTGCTCCACTCTGTACCTGCGCTGAATGTCAAAAGCAATGAAGGCTACCTGCGCTGGGCGAGATTGGCCAAGTGGCACAGTCATTCTGCAAGGTGTCAAATGCCCAGGAAGCTTCCAAAATGACACTTGGATCAGGGAATTCGCCTTGTGATGAGTAAGAGGATCTAGATCTCCAAGTGGAAGCAAGAAACTCCAAGTGGACTCAAGAACTGAAGTATAACTGAAGTGGGAGAGGACACTAGTCAGCTTCATGCCAGCCTCAAGCTGACTCATCCTTTCTCCAAATCTCCTATATATAGAGCTCTCTCATGAGGTCTAAGGAGGCTGGAATTTTGTGCAAGTAAGGAAGTGCTGTTGGTTTGAGTATAGAACTATTGGGTGATTGCTTTGAAGGAGGTGAAGAGGAGATTTCTTTCTGCTGGGAGGTGTTGCTGGATTGGGCCTATTATGGTTGTAACACTCTCAGAACTTTACTTCTTCTATTAATAAAGTATTTGAGGTTCTTCTATATGCATGTATCTCTATGGTGAATTGATGCTTGTATATTTGATTTATTCTAATCCTTGAATCAGTTATGGATGTATGCTTCTTGTAGTTTCCTTTCCTTGTGTTTTTACAGGATCTTTGTGTAGCTGGGCCGGTGAAAGAACAAGGAGCTAGGAGCAAGCAGCAAAGAGGGAAGATTGGATCAACCATTAGTGGAAGATAACGGTTAGTGGATCCCTTTTCTCTTCTCTCTCTCATCTCATAAAGAAGTAACCTTGAATAGCTTTGCATTCAGTTGTTGTTGAGGTACTATCACCCTTAGAGTGGGATAGGGTCATTCCGTATTGGATACTTTTCCCAACAACAAATTGGCGACTCCGCTGGGGAGCGTATCTTGTTGGTTGTTTGTGTTTTTGCTATTCATTTAATAAACAAAGGGAGTACCGAATCGAACTGTGTTTGAATCTTTCAAATGCAAAGTAGAGGGCAGCTACTCTAGCTCAGTTTCTGGGCAAGTTTATGATTTGAAGAGCTGATCCACAAGGACTCTAATAAACTCTTAGTGATAGCTTTTCATCCTCCTTGTCATCCCTTAGTGTGTCCTTGACTGATAGCTTCTGATTTGAGCAAAAACTGTGAATTTTTGAGCAATCTATGACCCGGAAACCACCAGAAACGAAAGTTTCATTCTTCAGTGCAGGCTGTACAAAGGTTGTTTGCATTTCAGCGCAGTTCCCGAAGGGGCTACCTGTGCTGAAGGTCAAACAGGCAGTGTTCCACCTGCGCTGGACCAGTCCTGCCTTGTGCTACTGGGGTTTCCTGCTGTTTCTTGCCCTGTTTTCACTCTTGTTTTTTCTGTTTGTTACCAGTCAGTGTGCCTATCTGAAACCAACTTTCCTTGTCACTATTCCGCCTCGGTTGTATAAAGAAACTGTGTTTGTTCTTTGTGTATTTCTTGTACATTTACAGTTTCCCATAACGAAAGTGAACTAGTCTTGCTGTGGCCTCTTAGATCTAGACCTGTGATAAAGTGTCGTTTTGATCTTAAGAGTTAGTTTGTTTGTTGTTCATAGCTGATTGAGCTTTTACTTTCGTCATATGGTTTGACTTTATATATTTCTAGTGTCGAAACGAGTAAATCTTAAGGTGCCTTTTGATTTTGGACAAGCTTGTTTGCTTTCACTTGAAATTGAATTCAAAAAATTATACAACAACTTTCTTTTTGCATTACACCAACATTAAGAAAGAGAAAAGAAATACCTGCATCTTTGCATTTTGCATATAAGTTTGTATGTTGATTTAGGGAGAAAGTGCATTAGCGAGTGCTCTTTGATCTGTGTGAAAAGATTTTGTCTCTCTTTTCCCTCAGTAGTTAAGATTTTCATAAGTCGAAAAGATTGAAAAAGCTTGCTTCTCATCTTAGACTGCATTTAGGAATTTGTATCAATACATCTCGTGGTGAACCTTGAAAGGCAAACTTTAAAAAAGATCAACTTAAAATATATTGAATGAACCTAACAACGCTTTGAAACATAACGCAAACATCTAGAGGTCTAAGCTAGAGACGTGTTCCAGCGTCATTAAACGTAGTGATTGTCGATCTCGACGAAGGTGGGTGATTCCTACTGAGAGTCGGTGGCACTAATACGGACTTGTGCTCCCACGTACTGTCGCGTATATATTGGGAGACCCCTATAGGAATAAAGCCTTTATCCATAGGAAACCGTGTCGGCCGCCCTACTGATCGCAATGCAGTGAACACAGCATTCACGAAGATCGACCACTCGTACCGTAAAACGTATTCTGTGGTTTTGCGAAAGGTTTGGCACACCCTCTGCCTAGATCTCCAGAGCAGTTTCTTTTGGCCTTTTTCAAACTCTATAACTGAAAAAGTCCAACCGAGCATTTGTCACTTCGGGCTCGTTAATACATCGAAGGAGACTAGAGTCATCTTTAGCTTTTTCTCGACTCTTAAAAAGTGAAAAAGCAAGTTGTGTCTAAAAGCGTCTAATAAAATTCATTCAATTCAGAAACACAATCTTCCCCTTTTAATATTTTAGTTGATCGAGTAATCCGCAATCGTGGAAGAAAGTCAATTGAAACCCCGTCGTTCGCGGAGGCTTACGAGTCAACCGTCTTTGTCCCCGGAATCGAAAACAGTACGGGCAAAGCGAACTCGTTTAACCGGTTCAAAATCTCCTTTGAAAGTTAGAACAAGTGTTCCAACTGCAACTGAGGTTCCGGTTACTCCTAACATTTCTGGAAACCCTGCCTCTATAGAAGAAGTTCAACAGCCACAGAAGGACAGTAATACTGATCCTAGTCTGGGGGAAAATACTTGTGTAACTGAACCAGTTCCATCTGTAACCGGTCCAGAAAGTTTTGTTCCCCAAACAACTGTCGCTGTCGAAACAACCACTTCTTCGGCACCAGAAATATTTTACGGACCTGAAGGTCTTCCTCTTCCACCGGGTTTGATTGCGATAGAGGAAATTGCATAGGATCCGCAAGAAAGTACTCCAACTCATTTTGGAGTAGGGGTCACTCTCTTTCCTTCATCAGAGGTTAATCCACCACAAGTGGAAGTCCCTGTAGAATCGCTAGGCAATCTACTGGATAGACTTAAAATGTCTGAACAACCGTCATCATCTAGGACTGTGTCAAATGACACAGCGACAGCAGAAGCCCCTGCCGTCACTCCAACGATGTTTGCCGGCATACCAGCTGTCCCAACTAGCTCTCAACAGCTAGAAGGAGTCCACCAAGGGACTATTTCGACAGTATGGTCTGTTCCAGTTTGTTCATCCGGAGTAATAGCCGGTAATTCTTATGTTGAAACTCGACAGATTGACCCTCATGGAGGTCAATTTGGGCCATCTAGTCCTCAAGGACTAACAATCCCTCTGAGTTTCGGATTGCTACCATATGGGGGGCAGTATGCCCTTTCATTACCTCCTCCGGGAGGATATCCATATGGCAGTTCTCAACAGTATTCTGGTTATACTGGAATTGCATCAAGTAGTTGGGTACCTATGCTACCTCAACAACCAAGGATTGTATATTCTATGCAACAGTGCGTACCTGTGACGAACATCCCAACCACCCCGGCTATTGTAACCGTGTCGCAAGTTCAAGCGATACCTGTTACATGTCAACCTCAGATTTCTCAGGTTGTAATGCAACAGTCGCTTGACCATGGGTCACAACCACAATCACCAACTGGTGGGGCGACACAAGTACAAACGGGTGCAATTACCCCACACCTTGGTCCAATGGTTAGCATGGCACAACAGAACATGGCGTCACAACCATGGCTTGTACAATACCAACAACCACAGTTCCAGCAAGTGTACCAAGGTTCTGAGCAGCAGATCTTTGCGAATAATGGACAACTGTATATCCAAAACGGTCAAAACCAACCACTTTACAGTGGTCAAGTCCACCAACCGTATCAGTCATACCAACATCAATTACATTATGCTGGTATGCAAAGGCCCACTGCTCAAGCGATTCCATCGTACCCTGGTTACGCTTCGCCTAACCTGAATCAACAGTTACCATTCGTGGCAACTTTAGAGTTACCCGATTTACACTGTTTAACCAACGATCCGATTGCTTATGCCCCTTGGTGGCCAGCGATTCCTCATAAACTTCCATCTGACATTCCTAAATTCAATGGAAATCCAGGTGAAGACCCGTCGAATCACGTGATGACTTTTCATCTGTGGTGTTCGTCGAACACCCTTAACGACGATTCGATAAGACTTCGCCTTTTTCAGAGGACATTGACAGGTCCAGCGGCTAAATGGTATATTGAATTGCCAAGAGCCTCTTTCGACAATTTTAGTTCCCTAGCCACGACTTTCTTAACCCACTTTCAATTACCGATAAGGTATGAAACGGGAACAGAAATATTAACCAACTTCAAACAGACAACTACTACCCATATATCTGATCATATACATGAGTGGCGTCGTCGTCGTAGGATGGTGAAAACATATGTTCCCGATCAGCTATTAGCTGAATGGTTCATAAATTCGTTACTTCCGGCTATTACGGAAGATGTGGCCAAGGGGGGAGTCGTAACAGAGGAGCAAGTTATTGCTCGTGCACAATATTTGGACTTAGTTTATACTCAGTCCGGCACACTCTATGACAAAATACCTGACGCCCCTAGACCAGAGTTTTCAATTCCTCCTCCTCCTAAACCAAACAGTGACTCTCACGCCGGTGACGGCGTGATTGGCACGGCAAACGCGAAATCGATAAAGGCTTCGTCAAAGAAAGCCCGTAAGAATTCGGATCAAAATGCAAAAGAAGAAATTCTTGCTTCGGAAGTAAATGCCGTATCGGAAGATAAGGGCAAAGAAACCAATCAACCAGGAAGCAAGAAGAAACAAAACAAAGGGAAGAAGAAGAAACAGGGTGAGTCATCCCCTGGAAAAGATTCTTCAAACCCTCCTGGCAAAGGGAAACAAAATTATCCATGTCTAATATGTGATGATAAGGATCATACCACAAAGAATTGCCCATTCAAAGCTGAGTTAAAGAGGTTCTTCAAAAGTTCCCGAACCTCAGCTGTGTTAACTGATCCATTTCCCAACCCAGGTCAAAATCTGGTTGATAGTGGAAATGCTTCCCCGTCGCAAGTCCTAATGTTGTCGGTTTCGAAACAGCAGAATGATGCTTTGATTTCGACAAGGAACAAAGATTATGGGAATCCTCAGGTGTCGAACGAAAAAGGTAAAGATCAACCAAGTAGTTCGACAACAACTTCGACAGAAGTTGTAACGCCCACCATCCCTGAATTAAAAATAAAACCGCCGAAGGGTGTAGTACACAAGTCGACATTTAATCCTCGCGCCAGAGCGGCGCAGCATTATAATATAGTGGAAGATTTGGCCCAATCGCCATCCGCTATGTCGACTCTTAAAATGCTACAAAATTGTCCAACCCAAAGGCAGGCATTGTTATCGGCAATTGGTGGGGTTGATCCTAAGGATTCCAATCTAGTATCCTTTGATCACAAGGGATATGATCCTCAGTTACCAGCTCAGCTAGCTTTCCTTATTCAAGTGAAAGCACTCAACAAAACTGTTCACAGAACGATAATTGATGAGGGAGCCTCGACATGTATTATGTCAATGAGTTGCTGGAAAACTTTAGGATCTCCAACCTTGTCGCGATCTTCGACGACATTAAAAGCCTTCGACGGAAGGACTTATACCCCTTACGGTATCCTTAATAACTTGAAAGTTGAACTAGGAGGAAAAACAGTAGAAATTGATGTAGAAGTCATTGATGGAAATATTGACTATAACATCCTACTGGGTAGACCATGGATTTATGCCATGGCAGCTGTCGTGTCGACTTATTTTAGGAAGATCGCATTCCCATTTGAAGGAGGGATTACGATCGTCGACCAGCAAAATTTCCTCCCTAATGGTTCACAAGTTACGGGAAGCATCCCCATGATCCATGAAAGCAACTATTCAATTCAAGATATCGGAGTAGGATTATTGAAAGACCCCACATTGATGGGAACTTTCGCGCTACCACCTCCTATTTATACAGGAAATGTACCGTTTGTAGCAACCTGCAACATGATATCTTCCACGAAGGTCAACATGGATCATTCAATGGTTTTGCCCCCAAGCCCTTTAGAAATATTGTAGCAATCAATGTTTCAAGCATGGGAGGCGAGCCCAAATCAACGCTCGTCAAGCGTTTGGGTAGATAGAACTAGAGAATATGGAACCCCATTAGATCCTTGGTCGAAAGTACATGGGACTGACGAAGGAATCTTACAATCAATGATGATTGAGGGGGCACCATGGAATGATCACCACCATCGTTCCCTTCTTCCGGAATATGAAGAAGATACTCAAAGTGACCTTTATCACCCTTCAGTATTTGAGTTCCTAACGAATACTGTAAATACGGTGGATTCCGAGCGAAACCTATCCAATATTGAAGAGACTATAGCCATAAATATCTCGACCAAAACAGATGTTGTAGAGAATATTTATGTCGGCAAAGGTTGTTCCCCTTCAGAACTGGAAATATATAACGCTCTTTTTCGCGAATTTAGAGATGTCTTCGCTTGGTCATATGATGAAATGCCAGGCATTGACTCGAGTATCGTTGAACATGAAATTAAAATGTATCCTGATGTCAAACCAGTAAGGCAACGGCTTCGGCAGGTGCACCCGAAGAAAGCCGCTGCCATTAAGGCGGAAGTTGAAAAACTCCTCCATGCTGGGTTCATCTACCCGGTTCCTCTAACCGATTGGGTATCGAATATTGTCCCTGTTATGAAAAAACAAGGGACGATTAGAGTGTGTGTTGATTATAGGGATGTAAACCAAGCTTGTCCGAAGGACAACTACCCTACACCCTTCATCGACCAAATAATTGATGAATGCGCCGGATGTGAAATCTTTTCATTTATGGATGGATTTTCTGGGTATAATCAAATAAATATCCGCCCATAGGACCAGTCAATGACTGCATTTATTTGTCCGTGGGGCACATTCGTTTATCGAAAATTACCCTTTGGTTTAAAGAACGCAGGGGCGACGTTTCAGAGGGCGATGAATTATGCCTTCCATGACATCAAGAACATTGTTCAACCTTATCTCGACGATCTTCCGGCTCATTCGCGAAAGCGGACTGATCATCCGTAGCATTTAAGAGCGATATTTCTACGTTGCCGACACTACAAGATAAGACTCAATCCGCACAAATGTGTGTTTTGCGTCGGTTCTGGTCGTTTACTTGGCTTTGTAGTCTCTAAAGATGGGATTCGTCTCGACCCCTGCAAGGTTCATGCAATCATTAATTTTCCTCCACCTTCAAATTTGCTTCAGATTCAGAAACTCCAAGGGAAAGCAAACTTTCTGAGGAGGTTCATTCCAAATTACGCAGAACTTGCTAAGGGTTATACTCGTCTATTGAAAAAGGATGTACCTTTTGTCTGGGACCAGGTGGCGCAAGCTTCTTTTGATGCTCTGAAAGATTGTCTAGTAAAAGCATCATTAATGTATGCCCCGGACTATCAAAGAGATTTTAACCTGTATCTAGCTGCAGCGGATACGACCATTGCGATGGTTTTAGTTCAAGAAGTCGATGGAATAGAACATCCTATCTATTATTTAAGTAAAAACTTAAACGATACAGAAAGTAAATATTCTTATGTTGAAAAACTAGCGCTTGCAGCTGTTCAAGCGATTCAAAGGTTTCGACATTATGTCCTCTTTCGGAAAACTACCATCCTGTCAGATTGCAACCCCATGACTTATATACTGTCGCGACAGTTGCTGGGGGGAAAATATTCAAAATGGATAGCGATCCTTCAAGATTTTGATCTGGAATTTGTGAAATCCAAATCAAAGAAGGCCCTGGTTTTCGCAGAATTATTGTGCGATCTCCCATCGTTGTCCAACGATGAAACATCGGAAGAGTCAATCGTGGACGAAAGTTTGTTTCTGATATCTGTAAGCAATGAGTGGTATGGAGATATCATAATTTATCTCCAAACCCAAAAATTCAAGCCTAACACCTCTCGCTCCGAACAAAAAACGTATACGATACCAAGCAAAAGACTACATGATCTTCGGTGATACACTTTACCGTCGTGGTGTCGATACAGTTCTGAGGAGGTGCCTTACCAATGAGGAGGCCGAAAAAGCCCTGAATGATTGTCATTCAGGCGCGTGTGGAGGGCATCAGTCTGGATATGCAACAGCACAAAGAATCTTACGAGCAGGATACTTCTGGCCAACTATGTTCAAAGATTGCATAACCGCAGTCAGAAGTTGCCATGCTTGTCAAATCTTTGATAGCAAAACCAGACGACCACCCGCACCTTTACAGCCAATAGTTGCTGTTGGGCCCTTCGCCAAGTGGGGCATCGATTTCATGCAATGTAACCCCACCTCGACCGGGGGGCATGGGTATATTATAGTCGTTGTTGACTATTTTACCAAATGGGCCGAGGCGATGCCTACATTGGATAACACTGGTGAAACAGCTGCCCTTTTCTTTTTCAATCATGTAGTCACCAGGTTCGACGTACCACAGGCTATAGTCACAGATCATGGGTCGCATTTTCGCAATCACATGATGGTCGAATTAGCTGCCAAGCTAGGGCTATCTCACGACAGCTCTACCCCATATTATCCGCAAGCCAACGGACAAGTTGAGGCAATCAACAAGGTCCTGAAGCGTATGTTGCAAAGGATGATCGGGGTTCATAAAGGAAGATGGCACCTAATCCTGTACTCAGCTTTGTGGGCTTACCGGACCTCGGTAAAGAACGCAACTGGGTTCACACCTTTTCAACTGGTGTATGGCCTGGAAGCAGTCTTACCAATCCAGTGCGAAATTTCATCACTTAAACTCGCAATCGACCTCCTCCCCGGAACTTCAGAAGAAGAGGCTCGTTTCTTGGAATTAATCCAGTTGGATGAAACCCGTCGTGACGCCGCTTTGGCTAACGAAGCTCATAAGAAACGAGTCAAGGCTCAGTTTGACAAAAATGTCAAACCCCGTGTCTTCTTAGAAGGTGATTTGGTCTTGCTTTATGACCAAGAATCCGATAAATTGGGAGCAGGAAAATTCAAGTCCTTATGGATGGGCCCCTATATTGTTAAAAGGGTGTTAGCAAAAGGAGCCTACGAGTTAATGGATTACGATGGAATTCCACTGGCGCAGCCCCGCAACGAGTTGTACCTCAAGCGTTACTATGCTTAAATAGTAACATGTATGCTTTTGTTGTATTTTGTTTTCGCTAAAGTGTTTGTTCTGGTCGAGTGATCCGCCTTTTTCGTTCGTTGCAGATGTCAAACCTTATGGAGACAAGTGTTGGATATGCCGACGGAGCGAGTCGTAGTTCGCGAAACCTGTCCTCCGCGACCTGGGCCATTTTTTATCCAAGCGGCGAGTTAGTAAGTTTCAGAGGTGTATGTATTGGGCAATCAACGAATAACATCGCTGAGTATAGCGCGTTGATAGAACTACTCTCTGATGCCATCACACGTGGCATACGCCGACTAATTGTCAGGCTAGACTCACAGCTCGTAATACTACAACTCAATGGTATATATTCTGTTCGCAATCCAGCTATTTATCGCATGTTCCTAAGGGTTAAGATCTTGGAAAGACAATTTGATTCAATTCAATATCAACATATTTCAAGAAACTTAAACACATTAACTGACTCATTAGCAAACTATGTGTTAGATAGACATTTGCAACATTTATAAAAAGGACACATCATCAAAATTTGTACATATGGATCACGTAAATCAACCAGAGTAAAACCCGAAAATCAAAATATATAAGCTGTTTATATAAGTTCATACATAATGTTCTGTAACCAAGACAAAATTGGTCATATGACCTAAAAACTCAAAAAGATGCTAGGGGGCACCCTAGCCTAGTGGTGCTCATGATAGTACGTCACGGCCTGTGCAATCATGCGCAAGAGACGAGTCCATCGTCTAGGCACACCAATAGTATGCCGCTGCATCTGTAAAGGTAACTCGTCAATCTGTACATCCGGAAGGCCACGAGTAAGGCTCTCAACCTGCTCCTGCACAACTGTAAGGGTTTCAGTGTCGTCAAGATCGCGAATAACAACTCTCCTAGCAGGCTCCCCTGCCGGGGAAACAGCTGGCGATCTCGGACGAACTGCGGGACGAACAGGACCAATATCTGCATGCACCCAAGAGTACGATTAAAAGTCTTGATAGAATAAAGCACAGCAACATTATGAATAAGAACAATAAACAGTAATATGGTCAAAGAGTTTACCAATGGCACCCCACTGCTCGCCGTCCGGTAGCACCAAATCCGGATCACCTCGGAAATCCATACCCACATATGGATACTCAGAAAACGCCATCTCCTGGCGCTCGAACCACCTAAAGAAGGCCTCAGTAAAAGTAATCTGAGGTTGACCTGCATGCCTAGACATGTGGTCAACCCACCTCTGCATGCGTGGCTCGGTCGGAGAAGGCAAGTCAAGTATGATGTACTGGGCTGCATCAGTGGGATTTTCTCCAAGGCGAAGGCAGTCAGAATAGAACCAAATCCAAAGTTCTTCAGCTTCCCGTCCTTTACCTTGGTCAATTGACTTTTCATCTGAACAAGTACCGCATCACACCAGTTGAATACTTTCGGTTGGAGACACTCCAAGGCGTGCTGCATATAAGACCTGTTGGCAACATGTAAAGCTGCGCTGCCGGCCATCCTACCAATAGTGAACAGAATGGACCTGAGAGCTCGATAAGTAATCTCACGGATAACAATCTTGCCGTCTCTGCTCGGCTGAGAACCTTCCCTGCAATACTGGCGGACATAATCTCTGGTGGAATCAGTCCCCCGGGCCGTACCTGATAAGGAAATGAAGGCACCTCGTCTTGACAACCCAGTCAAGAAGTACATGTCCTCTATAGTCAAGGGGATGGTCTTCCCCCTAATCTGGAACACTTGGTTAACAGGATCCCAAGCATCAAGCATATACTGCAGTAAAGAAATTTGTGCTCTCATGCTAGAGATACGGAAGAACTTCAGCAGGCCACAGTTCCGCAGCGCGTTCACCGTGACCGGGTCATGGAGGGCAATCATGTCCTCCTCTTCATGTTCTCGTTCTCGCCATGTAAGGGACATTTTGTTCAAGGTTCCCTGCAAAGCAAACAAGAGAAAGAGTGAATTCCTGATTTGATGAAAAACTGGCGAAAAATTCATCAAAAATAACATTAAAGCTCAGTCTTTTTGAGCCCAGCGTAGGCAGGAAGTCTCCCACTTGCACTGAGGGTTAGGCTGCCTTAAGGCAGCTTGACCTTCAGCGCAGGTTTCGAAAGGGAAACCTGCGCTGATCCTAGGGCGCCCTGGCAAAACCCCAGGGGCTCAGAAAGACCGGAAAACAGGCAAAAAACAGGAAAAGAAAACCATGAAAAGAAAGAGCTAGGGTTTAGCTCCTACCTGGTCCAGACGGCACCGAAAATCGTCCGCAGAATCTCCCGGAATCAGCTGGTGAAAATCAAGGGGGAAGAGGCACCTCCAGAGCTCCAACAAACCAAATACAAATGAAATGGTAAATGAGAGGTAAAAACACCTTTTAATGGCTTTTTACACAGTTTAAAGTGAAATATTAGGGTTATAATCTCATTTTCATGCAAATATTATTCATTTCTAACAAAGTTTGTTGCAACAATTGAAAAAAGCAGTACTATATTTGAAGAGAGAAAAGCTAGTAATGGTAAAAAATCAAAATTTGACCATATGATTCGAGCAGTTTTACCGCGGAATTTATGCTCGTTAAAAAATAGAAAAGCGAGATCCGAGCAGTTTTAGCGTCATAGTTCATGCTCGTTAAAAAATAAACATAAGCTTTTGAGCAGTGTTTTGGCGCATTCAAGCTCTTTAAAAAATGAACCCAGTACCGGTAAATAACCATTATGATCGTAAATTTATTAGCCATAAAAGCCTTGGTCGTGTTTGCACCCGCCACCTCCATTTCATTTGGCCAATCGTTCACCTCCATATGATTGTTTACCCATTTTGAGGAACAGCTGCGAAGAGTGATTTCACTTAGCCATCCTTGTGACACTGCCGTGATTGGAAAATTCCAACCTGTACCTGGAATCCGCTGCTATCCCTGTTTATCACTCGTTCCTCAAAAGACGAGTCTTCTTTGAGCTCTTTTCTCCTGACTCGTAAAATATGAAAAGTTTGCCGAGTTTTGGCCTTCCAGCTCGTTAAAGTGACCGGAAGAGCTATCCCTCCTCTAGATTTTAATCTTTTTGGACCTGAGGGATTATTGCACAAAAAGGCCGAGCGCTTGTTTTATCTGGCTCGTTAAAGTTATCGAAAACTCATCCCTTCTGTATTGTTTTATACTTTTTCGGACTTAAGGGATTAGATGACGAAAAAGGAATTTTGGAGTTGACTTTCTGTACCTTTTCAAACTCTCTAAAAATGAAAAGGACCGAGTTTTCCTTGTCGTTAGACTCGTTAAAATGATTAAATAGCGACAAACTTGTCTTTAGACGAGAACGAGTTTCCCTATTGCTAAGCTCGTTAAAACATAGCGATGGGCTTGCCCGAAGGGTAGGTTATAGAACAAGCATATGTTATCCTCCTCAAGCTTGACAAAAATAAAGAGGTACTGGTCAGAAATGACTGGGGAAAAATTGGGAGAACCTCAAAGCTTTAATGGTAGCAAGTCGCTCTTGAACATGACACTTTGTCCTCCGTATCACATCGGGTTGGGTTGTTTCATTCACCGGTCTCATCACCATGGTCCTCGCCAAACCATCCACATTTGGGGTAATGCTACCGATCCATCACATCAGTGTCGTTATATGTTCAAGAGATGTGTTCAGAAAGAGTCAACCATGTCCCATCCACTGCCATACATTATCCTTCATCCACCCATGATCGCCACCCTGAATCATATTTCACAGATTGTTTTCACCTCCACTAAAATCATTAGCTCCGTTCCGTGTCACTGATGTGGGATTCATTAAGGCCCTCCTTTGACGGATCGCTTCTTGTCGACTTCAGCTCATTATCCAAGAAGTTGATCTAGGAACAACCCCCCCCAGTACTTTGAAGCTTGCATGCCTCAATGGCAAGTTTCTCACTTCCGGCGACAGGTATACATCAATGACCTTCGACCAGAAGATTTTGCGTGGTGTTCGACGCCAAGTCCTTTATTCACACCACGTGAATTGTACTGCAGTACCTTGAGGGTCATTATCATTATCGGTGATTCCTCTCGCGCTTGTTAACGGTTTACATTATTGACCGGTAATCAAGCGATGTCTTTCCATGTTCGACTTCAGCGCAATTCTCACATGGATCGACTTGTACTTAGAGTGAAGATCGAACGAGTTTGAAGACCCCGGATCTAGTTTCATCCATCCGGGCTACGATATATATATTCAGGATATAAAGACATTTGTTATGTACATCATTGCAGCAGATGATCATCCTACTCAAAGGATGATAATTTCAGCAGAGAATTATCAGTCTACCACCAGACGATCGTCTGTTCTATGTACCAAAATGAATTTATAAAGCTGAGCATGGGAATGCCCGCCTCAGCTAGATCATGAAAGCAGAATGAAAAATAATGTATTGTATTGTATTTTATTACAGGGCACCTCTCAGCGATTGAATGAACTTCGGATCCTCCTGATAAAGCATTTCACCCGATAAACAACCTCATACTTTATGGGGCAACTGTTATAGACATTTTTGTGCCTAACAGCATGAAGCATGAAATGTCAATAATCTAAGGGATCCAAAGTCCCTAAACATGTTGTTCCTACCCCTAGAGGAACAAGGTCAGCAAACCACAGCACTGAAAATCAGTTCTCCACCTGAAAACACTCAAAAACAAGCTATTTCTGGATCATGTCAGCTGCTCCACTGAGCATCTGCGCTGAATGTCAACTGCTCCACTCTGTACCTGTGCTGAATGTCAAAAGCAATGAAGGCTACCTGCACTGGGCGAGATTGGCCAAGTGGCACAGTCATTCTGCAAGGTGTCAAATGCCCAGGAAGCTTCCAAAATGACACTTGGATCAGGGAATTCGCCTTGTGATGAGTAAGAGGATCTAGATCTCCAAGTGGAAGCAAGAAACTCCAAGTGGACTCAAGAACTGAAGTATAACTGAAGTGGGAGAGGACACTAGTCAGCTTCATGCCAGCCTCAAGCTGACTCATCCTTTCTCCAAATCTCCTATATATAGAGCTCTCTCATGAGGTCTGAGGAGGCTGGAATTTTGTGCAAGTAAGGAAGTGTTGTTGGTTTGAGTATAGAACTATTGGGTGATTGCTTTGAAGGAGGTGAAGAGGAGATTTCTTTCTGCTGGGAGGTGTTGCTGGATTGGGCCTATTATGGTTGTAACACTCTCAGAACTTTACTTCTTCTATTAATAAAGTATTTGAGGTTCTTCTATATGCATGTATCTCTATGGTGAATTGATGCTTGTATATTTGATTTATTCTAATCCTTGAATCAGTTATGGATGTATGCTTCTTGTAGTTTCCTTTCCTTGTGTTTTTACAGGATCTTTGTGTAGCTGGGCCAGTGAAAGAACAAGGAGCTAGGAGCAAGCAGCAAAGAGGGAAGATTGGATCAACCATTAGTGGAAGATAACGGTTAGTGGATCCCTTTTCTCTTCTCTCTCTCATCTCATAAAGAAGTAATCTTGAATAGCTTTGCATTCAGTTGTTGTTGAGGTACTATCACCCTTAGAGTGGGATAGGGTCATTCCGTATTGGATACTTTTCCCAACAACAATTAGTTGAAATTATATATTAAAAAAAATTAGTTTAAATATGACGATTCAAGATTTGGTCACAAATTTTTTTATTTAATTTTAATCAAAATATTTACCAAAAAACTCCAAAAAAATCACACTTAAAAATTATTTTTATTAATTATATTATTATACTACCACACAAAAAAAGTGTTACATAAAAATCCAAAAAGTGTGGTGTAAAGGTGGCATTTAGAGTTTGGTGAAATGGCCTAGTCTTGAAAAAGTGTGGTGTAATGGTGGCATTCAAAGTTTGGTGAAATGTCATGGTCTTCATAAAAGAATTAGGTTGGGTTTAGGTCGAGGTGTAATGGTGGCATTCAAAGTTTCGTGAAACGGGCAAGGTCTTCATAAAAGAATTAGGCTGGGGTTAGGTCGGGTTTTTAAATTTCCATGAAAACTAAACTTTATATAAATTAATTAATTTATAGATAATAATGTTGCATGAGAATTGTTATCATTACAATCATATTCATAAGAAAACTGATTATTCTATGCTTGCAACACCATGCCAAGGTTATTAATTTTTGTCTCATGCATCTTGGATATAAACCACACTAAATTATATATCAAATCCACCAAATGCACCTAATAAAAGGTGTGAGATAAATTCATAAACATTAGAGTATATATAAAATCCAGTAAATACATATGATAAAGGGTATGGTAGTAGAATTCGCGCCCATGGATTTTCAAATGCCAGAGCTTGAGTCTTAAGAGCATGATGAGTTTAGGTGAATATTCCATATGATTTGTAATAGTTGGAAGTCATTGGGAGACTCGTGTTGAGCCAAAGTTTGGTAAAATGGGGATGTTTTGTGACAACTTAATTATTGACTAAGCCGTTATACTCGCACATGAAGAAAAAGTGATATAGGAATCGAGAAAGTGTGGTGTAATGGTGACATTGAGAGTGTGATGAAAGGGTTTGGTTTTATTAAAGAATTAGGTTGCGCTTAGGTTGGGTTTAGAAATTTGGTTGGAAACTGAGTTTTATATAAATTAATTAATTTATATTTAATAAAAATAAAATAGTGAAAATGAAAATATTTTTAGGACGCAAGTTATGAGAAGGGATAAAAGGAGTGATGGAAATTGTGCTTAGGGCTAGTTCCAGGTTTGTATTTATTTTCGTGAGTCATAAATCTAATCTATGCACCAAGCCCAAGTCACGGATCACGACTGCGGTATCTAGTATCATAACACTTGATGGAAGATGGGAGATCAAGGTTTTCTTTGTGGCGGAAGGAATGAATTTTCACCTTGGGATGCCTTTGATCTCAGAGGATAAGTGGAGATGCAAATATTCAAATCTCCCTAGTGAATGGGCTCCCCGTGATAAGAAATCACAGAGGAGTAAGGTTGACACATAGATCAGGTTTTGATTTGTGGCCACCATCGATGGGGATGTTTCTAGTCAAAGGACCAAGCTCATCTCCTATGTTGATGAAAGGGCGGTGAATCTTTCTTTTGAGTTCACTGAAGTTGACGGATTTATGAAGGTGTTGGCATATCTGATTTCTTACATGGCAACTTCATGCAGATTCAATCATGTAATCGTAGATCTACACTTTCCCATAGTGGATCTAATCACAACTTCATGTGGATCCAGTCCTCCAATTGTAGATCTACATCTTCCCATTGTGGATTTGTTCGTAGAGGAGTGGTTGATGTGGGAGCAAAAATTCCAAGAAAACGAGATTAGATCTGTGCCCCTTGTCTTCAGATCTGCTACTTTGGCCTAGATTTGGAGGAAAACCATGTAGAAAGGATTCCTCAAATACCAAATCTAAATCCATTAATTATAGATATGTATAAGTCCTTACGGATCCCTTCACCAGTTATGCATTGGAAAATGGCATCAAAAGTGAAGGGGGACCTTGAGGGCCGTAAACCAGATCTACCTATGGAAGATTTTATCCAGATTTTTGTTAAATGCCTGAATGGGAAAGAAACTCCTATGAAAGTATAGGCTGGATATCAGATCCAAACTCTAAAGTGGAAGATACAAATTTGATGGGTATTCCTACAATCCTCCAAAGCCTTTTTTAAGTAGGGAAATTATAGCAAGAACACAACAAGCTACAAGATTGTGGAATTGAATGAGATTCGACTATTATCCTTAATATGAGATTACTTGGAGGATGTCCTGGATCTAGCTCCAAAGGTCCAGTTTCTTTCAAAGATGTGGTTAAAGGAAGATCTAATCCACACAAAAAATCAGATATCCCCCCAAATATCCCTGATCCCTATATTGTGGAACAAATGAACCAGGTGCCAACATTGATAATAAATCTTCCAAAGGTCAATAAGCTCTATCTTGAGTTCCATTCAAAAGTAGTAATATGCATATTTAATGGTTTCTGGACAAAGAAGGAGGATTTACATCAATGGATATATTGTAGCCAAGAGGCCATTAAGCTGAAGCACATTTGAATGTTATTATTATGATGTATTTGTCACTTTTTGAATGATAATGAGGAGTTCTGTTTTGATCCAACACTAAGTTGAATCAGAGGGCTGAAGCTCTTGGGTTAGGGCCCAAACCTAGCAGCAGAAGTTCCTCTCTTGTATCTATATTCTTAGGCTAGAATGTTGATAAGTTGTTGCAGTTTATTCATGTCTCTTTTAGCTTAAAAGATGGATTGAGTTGTTGGTTTATTCATGCTTCCATTAGCTTGGAGAATAAATTAGTTGTTGCAATGCAATAGAGTAAAAAACATCAGAAAGCTTGTGATAGTGACCCCTATCTCATCTCCCTCATGGGATCATGACAAGAGGACCCCACTCTCACAACCCAAAAACAAAGTTTGATTTCTTGTCAATTGCATAAATCAAGTTGTAGCATTAGTTAGATAGTTCTTTATGATTTCTTGGAAAGAGTTACACTTGTTATTTTGCTTCTCCTGATTGCTATAGTTTAGAAGATATTTGATTTCATAAATTAAGTTCTTAGCAGCAGTTAGATTAGCTTTTCCAAAATCAATTCATCTTTTCCATATTGACATAAAACAATTTGCAAATGAAAAGTAATAAGTGTGGGTGTTATGCTAGGATTGTTGATCTGCATGAAAGGATCCTTTCCACCAGCTCCATTTAGGTCCTCTCCCCCTTCTGTTGATGCATGCCAACCCATGTTCCAAACCTCTATTTCCAGGTCATCGTGAACAAGCCATCTTAGCCAAACTCGACCTTCTTGAAGTAATGGGCTTGGGAAAGGTTGAATATCACCTTCCCCACACTGTCCCCAACTATCATACACCATTCCAACAATTCATATCACCATTCTTACTCTCCAAAACCTCTCAGCCAACTTCCTGTAGCATTTTAGGATATCTTGTAGCAGTACAGGACATCTTGTAGAAACATCTTGTAGCTCACTTGTAGCAGCCTATTTTGAGCTGCAATGATAGCTTAGTGGTGGGCTCCAGTATTGCAAAAATAATGCTGCAACTCCTAGGACTCCCTTCTTTACTTTTATCAACCCGGTAGTTCGTAACAAACTTGGAAGCGACAATGCTGTATGCACAAGTACTAACTCTTGCCGCAGCTGTCACTTGGTCAGCTGGCACAAGTCCGCTAGGGGATTAAGCCAACTTCTATGAGCTCTTAGAAGAAGCTTTTTAACTGATGGATGAAAGCTAACTCAAAGGAAGCTAATCTACTTGTGGAAAGAAACTGAAAGCCAAAAAGTAACGCAAACCCTAATTCTATCAGCTAGTCCTACTGATGCAAAGGAGAGAATGCAAACTACTGGAAGGGATGCCATTACTTCTATGAAGGTAAAATACATGTGTCTAGACTACCTCTACCTGAAGAAAACATCTTTTTGTATTTTTGAATAAGTTATTAGAATTATCATGCATGTGCTTTTAACTGGCTTTTTACTGTGCAGGGGTGGATCAAGGAGGAGAAATGCTTGGAAAAGGTTGGGAAGGTTCAAAGAGGGTCTAAGGAGTCCCTAACACCCTTCCGGAGAGTTTCACAAAGTTTGGCTATCAAAAACCCTCATTTGTGAGCTTCTACAGGAAGTCTGTAAGGGTTCTACAGGATGTTCAGAAATTTCTACAGGATGTTTAAAAAGTGGATTTTAGAGGATGGGTGAGTGAGGGAAGATGCATGAATGGATAGGGAGGTATGATAGGGGCCTAGAGTGACCCAAGGACTGGTGGATGGAGTGGTGAGAGGGTGTAGAAGGCTGACTTGGCTTAAAGAAGGCTAAGACAATGATGGAGCAAGAAGGTAGGGTTACGTGGGCAAAAGGATAGGTGTGAGACGAGGAACCTAGCTAGGGGATGGAACAGCTGGCTCTGATGAAGCTTAGGCGGATGAGAGAGTGGTAGAGATGCCCTGCACGATGTACATTTAACCGAATCAACAAAGTCTTACAAATAATCAAAGTCATAGCTAATCTAATCTAACTGTCAATAAAACGAATGAACAACAGATTTATTTGGAAATAAAACCATGTACATCAATCATGCAAAGAAACATTTTAGAGATCTGAACCCATAACTAACTTCTGCAAATGAAAATAGTACACTAAGGATTTCCTAGTCAAGCAAACTAGTGTTTTTGTTGGGGCAGCACTGTTTCTTCAATTCCAGCCCCTGATCCAATAAGGATGAGGTGAAACTGAGAGCGTTGTTGACCCTTTTCTTGGAGCTTTTTTCCTGTTATTATCCTACCAATCTATTTTAAACATCTGAAGCAATTCTATTAATAAACAGTGACCTATTTAACCAACACAACTAAATCTGCCCAACGGAAATACGTTTCAAATGCATAAAAGGAAAACAACGATGCATAAAGGAAAGGTAACAGTACAAAAAGGAAGCCCTAGGTTCTCAGGTTGGGCCCAACCTTGAGAACTATGGCTCCTATAGAAAACTCAGAGTTGATATAAAATCGGACTGCTTCTCATTATCAAAAAATAGTCATAAGTCAAGGGTTATGCGAAAATGGCTACGAGAGAACAAAGTAAAGCTAGCAGCACTGTAGTGCAAAATATGCAATGGTTTCAAAAGTCCCTTACAAAGGTTGAGGCCTTAACATTTATACACCACGAGGGCCCTAGCTAGCCTCCTAAATCTATGGGACTTGGCCGTCCAAACTGTGAGTAGACAGCCCCTTCCAAAATCTGCTTGGCTGCCTTCTAGATCTGGTTTTGGTGGCCTTTTGAGCTCGGAGTTGGGGGTGAAGATCCCGAGGAAGGGCTATTTAATGCCATAGACAACATCCCTATGAATCCTCACCTCAAGCTTGGTTGTCTTCTAGCCCATGATTGCTCGGTTTTTCTCCAACATGTGTCAAAAAACCTGAAATGAGCACGTGTTAGCCACCTAGGAAGAGTGACTACCCTTATTCGTACAAATGACATAAACATACTAAAAAATAATGCATAAGCAATGAAAATTGAAGGATTGAACAAGGACTAAACAAGGATAATTAGGCCAAATGAGCCCAACAAGTTACCAAATTTGGGGCTCATCATCACCGCCTGCTAAAAGGGTTGCTCATCCTCTGAGCAACTAGTCCAGCTCCTCGTCTTTCATTGCTTTAATCGCCACCCTCACATCCCAGGCTTCTGAAGTAGGATCCTCCTCACTGTCATGGAATCCAGCCTTCCTTTCCACTTCTTCCCACTGCTTATGCTCTTCTTCTTTTGTGCCTCCTTCTAACAATCCCAAAAGCAAAGGTGGACTTAGCTTGA
Source organism: Pinus tabuliformis (assembly GCA_031772625.1). NCBI lineage: Eukaryota > Viridiplantae > Streptophyta > Pinopsida > Pinales > Pinaceae > Pinus > Pinus tabuliformis. Next base: position 482,786,791 of record CM062809.1, on the reverse strand, counting down.
GGCCTATCCAGCTGGCCTGGAGGTTCTGCATAGACTTCTTCTAGAGAGGTACTCGTGCCAAGGCCTCACTCATTCTAGTTGGAATGTGATATTCCCTGATTTTGAGGCTGTGGGACAATGTGTTCCACCTATGGGTGCAAGCATGAACACAATTGTCCCCTAACAATCGCTCCATATCCTTGAAGTGTGCTATGGCCTGAGCCTGCCGATCCATGTACTCTAATAAAGCCTGAGAGTTGGTTGCTAGGTGCTGGTGAGCGGATATCAATGCTGTGGGGTCCCTTGGCTCTGCTCTAATCAGCAGTGGTTCATGTAGTTCTCGGTCCATGACATTTCTGACCTCTGCCGCTCTCTTTTCTTCGTGGTTTAACCATGAGGTCATTGCCATCAACTGCATGTCCCCTACTGTTGTGTTGGGGTCCCACGAGGTTATGTTTGGAAGGGCCAAATTATGAAGGTAAAACTCTGAAAGCTTAGCCTTATCTTCCGATGAACTGCTGTTACATAAATCCATGAACTGCTGGGGGTTTTGGATTTGGGAGATACCCCTTTGTGCCAATGTGTTGATTTGGAATTGCAGCCACTGATCCCTTAGGTATAGGCCATAGGATTTGGTCGGCTGCCTACATCGCAGAGCTTCCATTGCCCAACTGGCCATGCAAGCCAGTTGTGCCTCCTTTTCTTGCATCTGCTGTTTTAGAGATTGTATCTCTATGCTTGCCTGCAATTCCCTTTCCTATAGTTGCCGGTTTAGTTCCTCAAGATCAGCTTTCATTCCTTCTTTTTCTTGAGGTTCTGCTGTGGTGTCCTTGGCTGTTGGGTCCTCTTCTTTCCTCTATCCCTGTAGCTGTAGCTGCTGTCTAAGCAGCTCATTCTCTTCTCTTAACTTGGCCTGTTGGGAGCTTTCCACATGCCTAACTCTTGCCAACTCCCTTTGTGTTTCCTTGAGCCTTTCCTCTAGAGGCCCTACATCTGCTACCCCTTTGGATTTAGCGATCCTCATCCAAGTGTGGGTTCGTACTCTTTCTTCCTCTAGTGCTAGAAACAGTCGCACTGTGAATTTTTGAGGAATAATTTTGCCGGCCTCCAAAAAGTTATAATAAGAGCCCAGGCTGGGCTGGGGGCTTGGTTCCATGATGACATCGGTCTTCTCCTCCTCCTGTGGTGACTTCGCTGCTCTTTCCTCCATCTGTTCAGTTTCCTTCAACCTAGCCAATGTTTCCTGTAGAACCACCTCGGCATCCTGTAGAGAGGCTTCCGAGTTCAATTTCTCCATCCTTTCCCTCCATGAGGATGTTTTTGGGCTCCTCGCTCATAAGTAATGAATGCCTTGGAGGGGGACCTATCCCTTGGTGTGGTATGGGTATCCACAATTGTGATTGGCTCTTTTGATGGAGGCTGGGGTCTGCCAGTCTTAATTCTCACACTCCTTGCTTTAAAATACAGAGGAGTCTCCCTCTTTCATTTTTCCTTTGGCTTGGGAGAGGTACCTAGGGTGGCCAGCACAGCTGCTACCTCCCTAGCTAGAATTTCGACCGATTTCTCCTTCTGCTGTCCTTTTTCCGGACTTCCTGTAGAAAGTCCTGTAGTGGCTGGTTTCTGGCTTCCTGTAGAAGCCGTTTTTAAACTTCCTGTAGAAATAGCCTTCTGGTTTCCTGTAGAAGCAGATGGCACTATTTTAGCCTGCTTGGCTGAGGGTGCTTTTTCCTTTAGCTTGGCTGAGGCTGCCTTAGGGGTGCCCTCACTGGCTTGGACTTTCTTAGTCCTTTCTACCCTGCTCTGTAGTCTTTTCTCCCTGGGTGTTGGTGTAATTTTACCACCCCCTGTTTTGGCAGCTTGGCCTTTTCCTTGTGTTCCTTTCTGTTCTTTCTTTGGTGTTTTGCCCGGGGTTTCTTGTCCTTTAGCTTTCTTCTCTGCCTGAGTGTGCTCCTTCTCCTCGCTGCTGGAGGAAGTGAGCTCCTCGACCAAAATTCGGATGTCATCATCCTTAGACATATTCCGAAAAATTTCCCAGGAGAGAGGGACAGTGTAAGTGTGGAGTGCATCTTCCACGAGGAGCTTGATAAGCCCATGATGGGCTAGCTGGTTTGGTGTCCCCTCTCTCAGTTTGGTTGCACACTCAATCATGGATTGCAGGAGGAAGTAAGGAATGCTCAATTTTTGTTCTGAGGGTAGGTCCATTTGGTGCCTGAGTTCTGTGAGCAACCAGAAATGATAGCCATACACGATGCTAAATCGCCCCTCACACGTAATATACTTCATAATTTGGAGGCTACTTCACTCCAGAACGGTTGTAGGCTAGTTCTTCGAACTCCATTCTTGTCCTTTGAAAATTGTTCCTCTGGCAAGAAGAACTCTTTTTTAGCTTTTTGACCCAATTTTCTCTCCTCCTTATCCCAGGGTACCCCCATCGGTAGATCAGTTACTCTGCTAATGAGCTGTGGGGTGAGTCTGAGGGTCAATCCTCTGAAGTTGACAACGGCCAATGTATTTGACTTCGGCTTCAAGGACCTTAGGAATTCTTCTGTAATTTCGTCATCGTGACCTTGAAGCTTGTCACAGAATGACATCCAATGTGCACGGGAAAGCAAGTCCACCACCTCAGGGGTTTCCCGTAATTTCTTGGAGTCCAAAGGTTCTTTTCTAATGAACCCTCCCGGCATGGTAAAAAAAATCTGTTTTTGTTGTTCTGAACTTGCTTGCTCGTGTACAGAAGGAGGAATTTGGGATTTCTCTACACAGAGCGTAGAGCTACGTCTCTGTTATGCACACATTCATATAAAGTTCACAATCTTTCACCAGTGAGCCTTGACAATGTCTCAATTTTTCTACAGGAGGGAATTTAATTCAAGACCCTGGAGAAAATCTCGCATGCAGACTACGAAGACAATTTCATGCAGTGATAAGAAAACGACTTTTGAATTCATAGACAGACTTGCATTCACATTTTCCCTACCCCCTCAACACGTCGAATTCACCACCTTTTGAATTATTTGCATGGGAAAGTTATGTTCAGGCCTACCTCACTGAGAATTTCCACCCTCGACGTGAACAGTCCAAGCTTCTTCGTAATGCCGAGCTCCCTGTAGCGCAGCTTCCTGTAGAAATCGTGCACGGCTTCTGGAGGATGTTACGGTGGTTCTGGATGAGTCTGAGCAGCAGTAGGACGTTGGAACAGACCTAGAACTCGGGCTAACAACTTGCAGAGGAGGAGGACGCGTACTCGGCTGCAAAACGGTTGTGAGTGTAAATGACTGCAGTGTATCATAAGTTATTCAACCGACCGATTTTGAATTGCTGTGGAATTCATGGCGCAGGGGTGAGCTGTCCCGGTTGATCCGTTGGCTGATGTCACAGCCATCATTCCTCGGCGTGTCCCAGACCGCCGAATTCTTCCCTCTGCATTCACCGCCGCCATTCCTGTCATACTGCCGCTTCTCCCCGACTGGACACTTCCCACATGTCAATTGCCCATCTTTTTGGCATAACCAAGCCCATTCGGATCCTACGAGGCCGTCTGACTGGTTGTGGTGGCCAGTTGAATGGCTACCAGACTTGTTCAATCCGTCCATTCTCACAGTCATGCACATTTAGAGTATAGCTTATGTAATTTGACGAAATAAGGTTAGGCACTTACCTGTGCGGCCGTGGACGTGGTTTTTTCAGGTTTCGGGACGAGGAATGTTGGATCTGCTTGCTGCTGCTTTGTGCATGGGTGCTGGAGCTCCTTTTCATTGTCTACTGCTGGCTATGAGACCTTGAGACCCGATTTCTTGGTGTTGAATTCTACATGCACCAGATTCATGAGCTGTTGGTGTCACCATGGTATGTGCTCCAGCTGGATCAGCTGCTACAGGATTCTTGTAGGACATCCTGTATCCGTTTCTCCTCCTGGGGTGCATGCTGAAATAAATGAGTCGTGTTCACAGGTGCAGGGTCCTGAGGTCACCTTGACAGGTAAAGTGTGCGAGCCTCTGCATGATTTATTTCCTACTTTAAAAAAAAATTTATCTAAGAAAACAGGGTTCTGGTATGACTGTGCAGGTATATTCGACCAGATGACAGCAATGGTGGTGAAAGGAGGTGAAACAAGTGGAGGATGGAAGAAAAGAGTGGTTGCATGCCTCCTCAATGGACTTCAAGCTTCAAATCCTTCTCCAAAATCGATCCTAGCCTGCCCAAAGGCTCTACAGGATGTTTCTTGTAGAAATACAGAACTTCCTTTAGAAAGTCCTGTAGCTTCCTGTAGAAGGCTAAACCATGACCAGATTGTGTCCAAACCTTGGAAAAAATGAGTGTTCATGGAGGGAGTGTATGAGAGGTTGCCTGGTAGCTTGGTAGGGACCCTTGTCCTTGAGTTGAGAGGCCTCCTTTTTGCATTGTGTTCCTACAACCTGCAACAATTTCCAGAGATTAAACTTGTTTTTTTCTGTTTCTTCCTTCTTCTTTTTCCTTTTTTTTTTGTTTTTAAGAGACAGCAGGGGCGCCTCAATGAGGTTTTCACCCCTACTATCTGCCTTGGGCGCCTCAGAGAGGTTTTCACCCAAGGATCTTTTATTCCATTTCTTTTTTCAGAGAGACAGCAGGGGCGCCTCAATGAGGTTTTCACCCCTACCATCTGCCTTGGGCGCCTCAGAAAGGTTTTCACCCAAGGATCCTTTTTATTACATTTTTTTTATTTTATTATTATTATTATTATTTTATATAATGATGCTCAGGGCATGCCCAAAACAGAGGCAGAACCCTTCTCTATGACCAGCACTAATTTTTCCACAGTTTTGATGAACTCTTGCCTCGAAAGAGGTTTCCTGTAGATCTTTAGTCGATGCCCATTGACGAGCATGTGGATGGCTTCTTCATAAATGGTCTAGATAAGGACAGAACCATTGTCATTACACTTCTCCACTGCATATGGTCCTAGCCATCTTGTCCTCAGCTTCCCCTTGAAATCCTTATGTCTAGAATCATACAGCAGCGCCCAATCTCCCGGCTGGAATTGGTTTTCATTGAGGTGCTGGTCATGCCATATCTTCCTCTGAAGTTGAGCCACTTCTGAGTGGAGGAGGGCCTGCATTCGGTGTTCATCTAACCCATCCAGCTGCAATAACCTTTCTTGTTGAGCATGGCTGAGATCTAGGTCCAGCTGAGCTGCCATCCTCAATGTGTTGTACTCAAACTCGATTGACAGCAAAACTCTCTTCCCATAGACTAGCTCATAAGGTGTGAAACTGGTTGTGGTCTTCCAAGTGGTGTTGTAGGCCTAAGTGGCCTCAACCAGGCGATCTGCCCAATCCTTTCTGCTGCTGCTCACCACCTTAGTCAAAATCCCTTCTAATGCTCTATTGGTGACTTCCACCTGCCCATTTGCTTGAGGATGATATGGGGTGGAAGTCCTATGCTTGATCTTGTGATGAGCGAGCAAGTGTTCAATTAAGTTGGAGGTGAACTGGCTTCCTTGATCGGCGACTAACTCTCTTAGGTAGCAAAATTTGTAGAAGATGTTTTCTCATAAAAACTCAGCCACCTTTTCTTCTGTTGCTGCTTTGATTGCCTTGGTTTCCACCCACTTTGTCAGATAGTCTGTGCACACAATGATGTAAGACCTTTGCCTTGAAGGAGGGTTGATAGGACCCACAAAATCCATACCCCACTTCTCAAATGGCTCAAGAGTCACTTGAGGTTAGAGAGGAATTTCGTCCCTTGGAGTCGGTTTCCCCATCCTTTGGCATCAGTCACATTGGCTGATATATCTTCTGACATCTTGATGAAGAGTGGGCCAATAGTAGTCTGCCTGTAGAATTTTGAAGGCAGTCCTCTTGGCTGCAAAATTTCCTCCATAAGGCCCATCGTGACAGGTTAGGAGGATTTCAAAGACTTCCTCCTCCCTTACACAACACCTTAATATCTGATCGGGGCCAAGTTTGAACAGGTTTCCCCCGATCCAAGTGAATGAGGCACTCTTCCTCACGATTCTGCTCTTCTCCTTTGAGGATAGATGCGGAGGGAACTGTGCTGAGACCATATAGTTTGCTATATCAGCAAACCACGGAGAGAGTACTGAGATAGCAAACAGATGTTCATCTGGCATCTGGTCATCCACTGTTCCTTCTTCACCTACAGGCAAATCCAATCTAGAAAAGAAGTGAGCAACAACATTTTCTTTACCTAGTTTGTCAACGATAGTCAAATCAAACTGTTGCAACAAAAGTAACCATCTAATAATACAAGCATTCACATCAGGCTTATTCATTAAATATCTAATTGCAGCATGGTCAGTATGTACAAATGTTTGATAGCCAGTGATGTAGTGTCGGAACTTGTTCAGGGAATGGACCATGGCCAAGAACTCTTTCTCAGTTACAGTGTAATTCATTTCTGCCTTGGATAAGTTTCTGCTGACAAAGTATATGGCATATGGAAGTTTTTCTTCAACTTGTCCTAAGGCAACCCCTATGGCTTTGTTCGAGGCATCAGTGTGGATGTGGAAAGGTAGGGCCCAGTTTGGGCCTCTCAAAATTGGGGCGGACACCAACTTATCCTTTAATTCATTCAGAGCCCTCTGACAGTCGTCCATCCATTTAAACTCAACATCTTTTGCTAAGAGGCCAAACAATGGTGAGGCTAGCTTACTGAAGTCTTTAATGAATCTTCTATAATATCCCGCTAAGCCTAAGAAACTCTGAACATCTCTTACCTTCTGAGGAGGTGGAACCTTTTTGATGATAGCAATTTTATTAGGATCCACCTGTAATCCTTGGCGAGAAATGGTATGACCTAACACAGTCCCTTCAGTCATCAGGAATTCACATTTTTCAGGGCTGAGGGACAGGTTCATCTCAATGCACTTGCTTAAAACTTTTCCCAGGTTGGACAAGGCTTCTTGGAAGCTATACACATAAGGAGTAAAGTCATCCATATAGATTTCCATCGAATCATGAACCAACTCGGCAAAGATGCTCAATATAGCTCTATGGAAAGTGGCAGGGGCATTGCATAGCCCAAAGGGAAGGACTCAGGCAAAGGTACCCCATGGACAAGTGAAGGTGGTCTTATCTTGGTCCTCCGGGCTGATTTGGATCTAATTATACCCACTGAACCCATCTAGGAAAGAGAAAAACTTCTTTCCTGCCAGTCCATCCAACACTTGATCTATGAAAGGCAGAGGGAAGTGGTCTTTCTTGGTGGCTTTGTTCAGTTCTCTGTAGTCCACATAGATTCTCCACTTCCCATTTTTCTTGGGTACCAACACCAGAGGGGAAACGCATTCGCTGTCTGATATGGGGTAGATGAATCCTGCATCCAACAATTTTTGCACTTCTTCTTTAACAATGTCCTTAAGGGCTGGATTCATTCTCCTTTGAGGTTGCCCGACTGGTTTGCAGTCCTCCTTAATGTAAATATGATGGGTACAGACCGAGGGATGGATTCCTTTCATTTCCTTGTAGCTCCAGGCAAAAGCATCCAAATGGTGGGTCAAGTGGCTACATAGCTCCTTTTCCTGAGAGGGAGAGAGAGAGGAGCTGATATTTAAAGTTCTTTCAGGGCCAAACTCCACATTCTTAACTCTGGGAAAGGTTGGATCAGTCACACAGAGGTCCACTAAGGTGTTGGCTTGGGTATCTTCCATCAATTCTTCTAAGGAGAGTGCATTGGGAGGTTGATTTTGAATCAACGTCTCAATCAAATCATCCTCGGTTTAAGAACCTCCCCTAGTGGTTTCTATCGTGCACAAGGGTGCAAAGTAGACCTCATCGTCATCTCCTTCTTCCAACCAAAGTGGTAAGTCATGCTCTGGCAGAGGTTGGGCAGGAGGGTATAGGACTAGCTGCTTGGACATAGGACCATTTTTTATGGTCATGCTTCCTGCTTGACAGCTGATGTAAGCATCCGCAGTAGCCAACCAAGGAGTTCCCAAAATGAGGGGATATCCCGTGAGTTTTTCCTTTGGCTGAAGGACCAAAAAGTCCGCAGGGTACTCCCAAGAGTCAACAGAGACCAAGACATCTTCCACAATCCCTTCGGGCGTCACGGTGGAGCGTCTTCCAATTGCAGCATTGTAGAAGTCTTCCTTAAGGAACTCTGAAGGTTGAGCTTAAGCATGGTGTCCCTGGTCATCACATTAATGGCAGCCCCTAGATCAATCAAGGTGTGGGGTATGATGGTGCCATTGATGTGGACATCAACTACAAGACTCCCAGGGTCCAAATACTTTGGACAGATTACTTTCCCCAACATGAGATCGGATAGTTGTCCTATGACATTGATGCTTGAGGCATCTCTCTTTCGCTTGCCTGGGTGCCTGAAACACTTCTCCTTAATCAATTTGTTGTATATCGGTACATCTTTTATGGCTTGGAGAAGTGGTATTTTCACACATAACCGCTTGAGTTCTCCCAGAAGCTCATTCTCTTCTGGGTTGGGCTGTGTGGTTACTGTGAGTCGCTCTGGAAAGGGTGGAATGGCTTGGGGTTCACTTTCCTGTTTCTCTTCCTCCTCCTCTAAGGGAGGAGGTTGGCGCTCTGGAAGGACCTTCCCAGATCGCAGGTTGATCTCCTGGATCTCCACAGCATAGGTAGGGCATGTTGTCTCCCCAGTATATACCTGTTGGGACTATCTGTTGTTGGGGTTCAAGTTCGATTGAGCAGGGATCTGGGGTTGTCTTGGAGGAGCAGGAGGTAATGGTTGTGGTTGAGCCGGTGGTGGAGGAAAAATGGCAGGAGGAGTGTTGTACTGGGGCCTCCACCCCGGTTGAGGTGCATTCCACTAAGGTTGTGGCTAGGCATGTGATTGAAACGAATGAGAAGGAGGTTTAGTATGGTATGGAGATGGATAAGACCACGGAGGAGGTGTGGACCAGGAAGGATGAGCAGGGGGGCCACGAGAAGGTATATGAGTGGATTGGTTGGGGTTATAATAAGCTTGGGATGTCCCTTGCATCCCCTACTGGTAAGGTCTGGGTCCATGTGGCCTCCTCTGTTGAGGAAGTAGAGAGGTTCAGTAGCCACCTCATCCCCTAGATACATGGCTTTAAATCCAGGCAAGGTAGGGCATTGGTTGGTGGGGTGGTCTTCCTCACAAACGAAACATACCTCTACTGAGTGCAATGGGCACTCATTCTTGGGATGCTTCCTTGTGCATCTAGGACAAAAAATGGCCAAAGCCCTCTCAGCTTCTTCTTTCTTTTGCTGAATTCGGAAGGTATCAAGTTGTATGGCAATAGTCTGTCTCATCTCACTCTTGAGGTCTTCCATCTGGATAGCAAACTCATGCTTGGAGAAGGTGGTACTAGTTGAAAGATGATTCCCCCTACCTCTCTTCCGGGTCGCCCTAGAATGGTTTCTAAACACGGTCTTTATGTCCTCATAAGGTAGTTGGTAGATGTCTCCTCTAGTCAGCATGTTAAGGGTGTCCAGAAGGTCTTCAGGGACTCCTCGGAGCATAACCAACTTCAGAGATTCCGGGTCAAGTGTGCACCTGGCCCGTTTATAACTGAGTTGGAACCTTTCCTCGTAGTATTCTAAAGATTCATCGCTTCCCATGGTCATCCGGAAGATTTCTCCCTTAGTTTCCTTGGATCTACAGTAGTCCCGGTATTTGGCATTGAAAGCTTGCTGCATATGAGCCCAAGTGGTGATACTGTTTCCAGGTAACCCCATGAACTAGCATAATGCTGCATCCTTGAGGGTAGAGGGAAAGAGTTTTAACTTTTTCTCATCCTCAGCATAGTCATAAGTTCGACAAAGGACAACAAACTCAAACAGGAAGGTATCAGGGTCTTCAGTAGTCAATCCATGGAAGTGAGGTAAAGCAGAGGGGCTTATGTTTTTCATTTTCATGTCTCCATTGGTCTCTCAGATGGGAAAGGCACCTTCTATTCTCTCATCTTCTCTTCTACCATTTCGGTTTTCAGCCATGGCTTCAGATGGAGTGTTCTCTAACTCTTCTTCTGTTATAGGATCTTTGTATATCTCAGGAAGTTCACCTATAGGTTCTTCTGGCTCACTGTCACCAGAGAAGAGAGAAGGTTGACTCAGTGATGTGGTGGGGGTGTTGGGTAAGAATTTGATGGTTTTATCTCTGTTCCTACGAGGCATGAAATGGAAAGACTTTTGATTGCTTTTGTTTTTTTTTTATTCTAGTACCTGCAAAACTAAAATAGATTGAACTGCAACTAACTATCTCGCTGAAATAAAAATGCGGAATTGAAATGAAAGCACGAAAGGACTAATCTATCTTGCTCAAATGAAATTGCAAGAATTAAAAGCTAGTCTACACTTGCTGAATTGAAACGCTAATCTACGCTTATAGAATTGAAATTGCGGAATTGAAATGCTAATCTATGAAAGCAGGAAATATCTACTCTACTTTTGCGGAGATGAAATGAAATAAACTACTTAGCAGAAGGTTGTAGGAAAAAATAGAAGAAAAGCAACAATCACCAATACTCTGACGCTTCCCCGGCAACGATGCCAAAAAAATGGTGGGCTCCAATATTGCAGCAATAATGCTACAACTCCTGGGACTCCCTTCTTTACTTTTATCAACCCGGTAGTTCGTAACAAACTTGGAAGCGATGGTGTTGTATGCACAAGTACTAGCTCTTGCCGCAGCTGTCACTTGGTCAGTTGGCACAGGTCCTCTAGGGGCTTAAGCCAACTTCTATGAGCTCTTAGAAGAAGCTTTTAAACTGATGGATGAAAGCTAACTCAAAGGAAGCTAATCTACTTGCGGAAAGAAACTAAAAGCCAAAAAGTAACGCAAACCCTAATTCTACCAGCTAGTCCTATTGATGCAAAGGAGAGAATGAAAACTACTGGAAGGGATGCCATTACTTATATGAAGGTAAAATACATGTGTCTAGACTACCTCTACCTGAAGAAAACATCTTTTTGTATTTTTGAATAAGTTATTAGAATTATCATGCATGTGCTTTTAACTCGCTTTTTACTGTGTAGGGGTGGATCAAGGAGGAGAAATGTTTGGAAAAGGTTGGGAAGGTTTAGAGAGGGTCTAAGGAGTCCCTAACACCCTTCCGGAGAGTTTCACAAAGTTTGGCTATCAAGAAACCTCATTTGTGAGCTTCTACAGGAAGTCTGCAAGGGTTCTACAGGATGTTCAGAGATTTCTACAGGATGTTTAAAAAGTGGATTTTAGAGGATGGGTGAGTGAGGGAAGATGCATGAATGGATAGGGAGGTAGGATAGGGGCCTGGAGTGACCTAGGGACTGGTGGATGGAGTGGTGAGAGGGTGTATAAGGCTGACTTGGCTTAAAGAAGGCTAAGACAATGATGGAGCAAGAAGGTAGGGTTACGTGCGCAAAAGGACAGGTGTGAGATGAGCAACTTAGCTAGGGGATGGAAAAGCTGGCTCTGATGAAGCTTAGGTGGATGAGAGAGTGGTAGAGATGCCCTGCACGGTGTACATTTAACCGAATCAACAAAGTCTTACAAATAATCAAAGTCCTAGCTAATCTAATCTAACTGTCAATAAAACGAATGTACAACAGATTTATTTGGAAAGAAAACCATGTACATCAATCATGCAAAGAAACATTTCAGAGATCTGAACCCATAACTAACTTCTGCAAATGAAAACAGTACACTAAGGATTGCCTGGTCAAGCAAACTAGTGTTTTTGTTGGGGCAGCACTGTTTCTTCAATTCCAGCCCCTGATCCAATAAGGATGAGGTGAAACTGAGAGTGTTGTTGACCCTTTTCTTGGAGGTTTTTTCCTGTTATTATCCTACCAATCTATTTTAAACATCTGAGGAAATTCTATTCATAAACAGTGACCTATTTAACCAACACAACTAAATCTGCCCAATGGAAATACATTTCAAATGTATAAAAGGAAAACAACGATGCATAAAGGAAAGGTAACAGTACAAAAAGGAAGCCCTAGGCTCTCAGGTTGGGCCCAACCCTGAGAGCTATGGCTCTGTTGAAGCCCCGAAAATCTAGTCGACAACAAGGGGGATACCCACCCAGTCCGGACCTTGGTTGGTAGCTCCTTATCCGTTTGGTATAGCGGGTCCGACTGGGGATAATGGGACCAGTTTCCCAATCTAAGGGGTGTGTGTGTGTGTAGAGTTGGATAATGCTGATCTAGGAGTATTTAAAGCTAATTTAATGCAAACTTCTAAACTAACTCTATGCTATTGTAATCTAATGAGAAACAACACATCTAATCTACGCTAACCTGGGGTGTATTTCTTCTATTATGCGATCTAAAGAGATTTCGAACAATAACTAGTAATAAAGATCATTCAGCTACCATAAGAATAGAAATCAATTAAGATAAACCATTCTGCATAAAAAGTTAAGCAAAACAGTTGTGAACAGCATATCGCATAATAAGTTATTCATATATCAAGCACAAATAAATGACTCCACCGTACAGAAGTGCCAAATGGTAACCCACACATTCATGCATTAACATATAAACAACTGAAAACTGCATATCGCTTTAAGAATATAAGCAGAAATTGGTCAAGAGATAAAAGTACCATTTATGACTGGTTCCACTCATAAGCTTCAAGCAATAACGATTTATCTCTACTTGTTCTAACATCTACTAAGAGTACAAAAGTGCAACATCAGTAGCAGACATTAAATGCAAACATTGATAAATCTCGATCCATCCATTCATCAAAAACCCCCTCCGAGGGTGCAAAAGTGCATGTTCTGAGGACAAGTTTTTTGACAAATTTCCGGACCCTGCTCCAAATGCCTGAGAAGGGTTTAAATACTGCTAACTAATTAATCTTAATTACATAAATTTAGGACACGGTTTCAAATGACCGCCCTTCTACTAAAGCAAATTTATTTCTAAAAATTGCATCTAATTTCTAACCGTTTCTGTATTTTCTCCTCAGTGCTGTAAGCAATGCAACATTCGCCTGAGAAGAGTCGGCTGGGCGTCTTCTCTTTTCGTTTGAGCTATGAAAATAGAAAAAATAAGAGCTGGCACCGCTTTCTGGCAGACTAGAAGATATTTTCGAAAATCTTCCTCTGGCTTGGTGTATTCACTGTGTGTATACTTGGTAATAACCCAAATTTCTCTCAAACTGATTGTGTTGTTGCTATTTCGGTTTCCGGCCTTGCGAATGACTGAATAAGTTAGGGAATTTGCTCTCTGAACAACTTTCTGTATTGAAAACTGCTTCCGTTCTTTGTTCCATGCTTTTCTGGTGCGTTTTCCCTCTTTAGCGTTTTTCTTTTTGCTTTACCCAGTCTAAGCTTCAGGATCTTTTGTAAACATGCTGCTTTTGTGCACCTTTGACTCTGAGTTTTGGATGGCCTATTGACATCAGTATCTGTTGAGTGATACTCTGGAATCCGCGGTCTTGCTGCATGCGGCATCCGTTTGCGAAGGCATCTCTTCTCTGTTCTCCGAGTATTGACGCTTTCCCCTTTTCCTTAGATGTTTCCTGCACATTGCTTTATGTTAGTTGTTGTCTTACAGTTTACGCAAAGGAAAAGAGTAATGACGAAAAGATTGACATGAAAGCTTTAAGCTCTAATGAATGCATAATCATGACACTCATAATGAACTGACTCTTCGAAAAACACAACACAATCCTTCTTGGATACTTTGGCGTACAATCATTAATTTCTTTTAAGGCACGCGCCCAATTTTGGTCTACAGACAGCTTTCCTTGAACACTATGTCGAGGAAATTTTGCGATGAGTGATTTCTGCGACTCGCATCGCAGTATCGAGGATTGCGTCGTCAAGATGTGTCATCGCAGGAATTGATGATCGCATTCATCATAGATCGCAAATCGCAGATCGCAATATCGCATATCGCAATATCGCAGATCGCACTTAATCATCCAATCATTGTGTGCTGCTTATGCGATGTTGCGATATGCGACGTCGCATATCGGCCGTCGGTGATTCCTTAAGTTTTTCATTTAAGAGCGCTTCACAATATAAGCGATGCGATGAATTTCGCGTCGCTTCTTCACAGCTTATTATGCGCATAGGAAAACGTCTCACTCTCTTCTTGCGATGCGATACAACTTTAGGGAGTTAAGATACAAAAATTTTGATAAAATGTTTTTTTTGGATTTTTTGTTAAGGGTCCCCATTTGCTTGGTGTTATTGCTAATACCAAACAAAGAGGGGGGTTGTTGGTGACCACAACAATGGCGATTCACTGTGAAGAACCAATTATCTCTGCTTTTCTATTGAATTTTAACTTCCGAAGCAGAAAAATTTTCATATGTCTAAATTTTGTTATGGACAGATAGAGTATATTACGCCTTATCCTATCAATGATACTTCGTCTCAACCTTTTCATATTCCAATTGTTTGTTTCCTCAGGCTTAGTTCTTGTATTCACACCAAACATTACTTGGTCTTTTAAAGATAAAATAAGGTCTTCTCTGTGTGCTGGCTTTTAAAATATGCTCATTTGTCGTAGGTAGAGCCTCTGCTGCCCGCAAGCGTCCATAGCCTCGACAGGGTTACCTGTTACCTAGCAATGATCCTTTATCCTGCTTGAGGTTATTTACAACTTTTCAGAGGAAAACCCTTTTTTGACACTTTTTCCTTTTTTATTCTCTAAAGAACAATGTCTTGGTTTGGTGGCCAAATTATGACACAGTCATTCACTTGATTTACACTTTTGCTGAACAAGTTGGCTCGTGATGAGACCCCTTGTCTTTTGATTGCAACAATCTTGAGTCATTGCCCTGTTTTGGTAGACAGTATTGGCAAAGTCAGCAAGTTATAATATCTATGATCATGATAAGCCAGCTCGTGATGAGACCTCTTATTCTTTGAGATACAGTGTTTTCTCGGATTGTTCCTCTGAATGCTACGATTTCCTTTAGCAGGGAGGAAGTCATTGTTTTTCCTTAAGAAAGCTCTGGATGACAATAATAGAGTTTGAAAACAGCAGTTTTACAGAAAATATTTATTCTATTATTGATACCTTTTATTGTGCTGATATAAAACAATTTTTTACCAAAGGTTGCTTTCATCAAATTTTTGAAGTTGAAACTAGTATCATGTCTAGGCTAAAGTTAACTCTACCTGTCAATAATAAAGATCAGATTTTTCGAAAAATTTTGCTACTTGTACAAGCAAAAAGCTCAAAATCTGATAGAGAATTGGTGTCTTTTTCATGAACCTTTTTAGTGACCATCTACAACTGGTTTTATTTATAAGAAAGAGAAAAACAAATAAAAACTAAAACTATCCTACAAAAATAGAAGAGTGATCTTCTATGGAAAATATATTTTTAGAATCTGTCCATTAACAAGCAAAGAATCTCTTCTACCTGCTAAATCCTGCAACACACACGTCGATGGGCCTATGACTTCTACAATCTGAAAAGGACCAAGCCACAGTTTCTGAAATTTTGTATGTTTTCCCTTTTCTTCATGAGCCTTATCCCATTTCAGAACTAAATCTCCCATCTGAAAAAAAAATTTGGTCATTATGCTTGAGTCAAAAGAGGATTTTATCAGTGCTTGGTGATGAGCATGGGTTTTCTTAGCTTGTTCTCGTCGTTCTTCTAATTTAATTATTTCCATTTGTCTTAGTTGTATGGAGGAGGTAGATTCCTCATCGATGTGTTGTACTAAAGACAAAGAGGGGATGACTAAGTGAGTTGGAAGAACCACTTCTTTCCCATAAACTAAATTAAAGGGAGAAGTGTCGATTGAAGCTTTCTTCGTTATTCTATCTGCCCATAAAGCATTTACCAACGCTTTGTGCCAATTCTTTTGGTTTTGGTCAATTGCTCTTTTAATAATCCTGATTAGGTTTTTGTTTGTTGATTCAGCCGATCCATTACCTTGCGGATAGTAGTTGGTCGAATATTTCAGTTTGAACCCTCTTTTAAGTGCAAACTCAGTCATTGTATTTCCAGAAAAGTATGAAGCATTATTAAACATCAAGGCCGTTGGCAATCCAAACCTAGTGATTATAAATTGATCTATGAATTCAATAATGTTTTCAGAATTAGCTGTCTTGAGAGGAACTACTTCTACCCATTTAGTAAAATAATCTGTTGTCGTGAGGATGTACCTATGCTGCTTAGAAGAGTGAGGAACGATCTCACCTATTATGTCCAAGCCCCACTGACTGAATGCTTGCTCAATTTTTACCGGCTGTAGTGGCATGGACGGTTTCTTTTGTTTCCCTACAGCGGTCTGGCAGACTTGGCATTTCCTCACGTAACTGTGTGAGTCTTTGAACAACGTGGGCCAATAATATCCTGCACGTAAGATTTTATGTGCAGTAGCATCTCCAGCATAGTGTCCGCCTGCTGGTCCATCGTGGAGTTCCTGCAAAACCTTTTCGGCTTCAGTTTTCTCAAGACACCTAAGAAGCACATAATCGTAATTCCTTTTAAACATAACATCATTTATGAGCTGGTATTGTTTAGCTTTCAATCTCAGAGCTCTTTTCTTGGTGTGATCCAAGTGTGATGGAGCATACCCGTTCTTAAGATAATAAATGGTGTCAGCATATAATGATTCTGCATCGTTTAGGCTTACCTCATACATATGTACCTCTTCAGATGAATTCTCAGGAATTTGCGATGCTCCAGCCAACATTTTGCAGAAGCCTCGACCTCTTACAATGTTTGCTGGTTTGATCTCAAGATCGTATTCTTGTAAAGCGGTGATCCAATTTGCTCTTTTTTCTCCCACATCCTTCTGTATCAAAAGGTTTCTTACCGCTGGAAATGGTACTATGACCTTAGTATGGGCTTTAAGTAATAAAGGTCTGAAATATTTGATCGCTTTGAAAACAGCATATGCCTGTTTCTCCACGTCTGAATAGTTGAGTTCAGCACCTTGTAAATTCGAGCTAAAAAATGCGATTGGAGCTTCTGCTTTCTCTTGATTTGCTTGAGTGAGAATCGTGGCATAAGATTTCTGTGAGGCAAATGTGTATAAGATAAAAGATTCTGAAAAATTAGGGGGTCGCTAAAGATGGAGCGTTAATGATAGCTTGTTTGATCAAGTTGAATGCTTCATGCTCATCTTGACCCCATTTAAAATTTGAATTCTTTTTAATCATATTTTGCAAATGAGAAACAATACGTGAGAAATCTGGGACAAATCTCTTCACAAAATTGATTTGACCAAGGAAAGATTGCATGGCTTTTTTGTTATGAGGCATGGATATTTCAGAAATTTCTTTGATTCTATCAGGTTCAATGTGAATACCAGATTTTGACATTATGAATCCTAGAAGTTTTCCTTCACTTAATGCGAAAAAAGATTTCTTTGGGTTAAGTGAAATCCCATACCTTAAACATCGTTGAAAGATTTGTTTCAAGTCTTTGAGATGGTCGCTTCGCTTCTTGGAGTACAATGTTATATCATCCAGGTAAATCACTACAGATTTATTGACTAAACCTTTGAATGCGATGTCCATGGCTCTCTGAAATGTAGTGCCGGCATTGATCAAACCAAATGGCATCTTCCGATATGCGTATGTGCCCCATTTAGTTCGGAATGTGGTTTTTAACTGATCATCGGGATGTACCAGCACTTGATTGTATCCTGAAAATCCATCCAAAAAAGACATTAATTCTGAGCCTGCTACTGCCTGTAATATCTGCTCCATAGGTGGGAGGGGAAAATTGTCTTTTTGACAGGCTTTGTTGAGATTCCGGAAATCGATACAAATTCTAATATCTCTGTTTTTCTTTCTAACGGGTACCATATTGGAGACCCATTTGGAATGTCTGACGGGGAAAATTATTCTGGCTCTCAATAACTTATTTAGCTCAGTTTTTATCTGATTTTCTAAATTGGGGTGGATTTTTCTGAGTTTCTGTTGGACAGGTTTTTCATTGTCAATCATAGGGATAGTATGTTGAATGATAGAAGTGTCGTATGTCTTCAGCTCATCGTAATTCCAGGCAAAAACATTTTTTTATTGTCTCAAAAGACAGATATATGCTAATTTTTCTTCAGGGGCTAGGCCATGGCCTAGATTAACGTTTTGTGGTTTCTCATCGGTTCCTAGGTTTACTAATTCGTAGTTCAGAGTCGAACTGTAGAGCTTAGAATTGGTAGACCTTTTAAACCGACTTTTCAAATCATATAAGTCTTCTAACTTAACCACCGATTTAGGTATAGCATTATCAGTGCTATTTTGTTGTATTTGGTGATCATGATGGTCTTCGTCAATTATTTGATTTGAGTAGGATCCTTCAGAAGTGAGGAAATTTACAATGTCAGGATCGTCATTGAATACTCTCCAGTTTGTGATGTTGTCAGGGATGGACGGTCTAAAGATTAATTCTATTGAGAATCTATCTGGACTAAAATCTTCGGAGGGAATAAGTCTAGAGGCTACGTTAGCTAACAGGTCTGCGCTCGCATTTTGGAGTCTTGGGATTGACGAAATATTGAATGATATGAAATGTGCAGTCAGATCTTGTACTAAAGATTGATAGTGCTTCAAATGACCTGATAGGTAATGTATGGTGTTACGTACCTGTTTGACGACAATCTCAGAGTCTCCGAAGACTTGAAGGTACTTAACGTTCAACTCAATTGCTTTGTATAGGCCTTGCACCAAGGCCTCGTATTCCGCTGTATTGTTTGTGCAATCAAATTCAAGTCTGCACATAAGCATGGTCTTATTTCCGTCTGGGCTAATCAGAATGCATCCTGCTCCTGCTCCCTCGTTAGATTTAGAGCCATCAAAATAAAATTTCCAAAACAAAGATGTATTTACAGGGTTATCTAAAAAATTAACACACTTTGAATTATCAGTTTGGGAAAAATTTTCAACTTGGGACAAAACTGAATTTTCTAAGTAAGGTGAGGTATGAGCATTGAAATTTCCGAGGAAAGAATCTACCGAGTAATTGCCTATGATACTGTTGTTGTATGCTATTGCTTCATTTTCTCCCTCCAATTCCGTTACTATGTACTTCTGGTGTAACTCTTGTTCAACCTTTATTTGATTCGGTTTACCATTGTAGGGTAACCACATGTGCGACCAGTCGGTTGAGAAGTATCCATGGAGTTTTTCGGACCAATCCCTGCTAAGAATTAAGCCATAGAATTCAGGGATATCAGCTACTAGAATGTCAATAACCTGGCATACCTTCGGGTTAGACGACAATCTTATGGTCACTTGATTAAGTTCACCAATCACTTCGACTTGAGATCGATCAAGCTGAACTATGCGCACTGCGGATTTTTGTGGTTGAACATTCAACTTGGCACATATTGATCTGGGTAAAATATTCGTTGAAGCACCAGAATCTACCAAACAATTGTGCACGTTTTTATTGAAAATTTCATAAGTGAGAAGAAAAGGGGGAGTGTGAGACCTTGATCTTCCTCCAATCAAAGCGATGTCATTTGGGTCAACCTTATTGATCGTGTTGGTTGGAGGTCTTCCCATGTTGTGGGAAGCTACAGCTGTAGGCAAAGATGTAGTAGGCACGGCATGTAATTCTTTCATCATTATCTTCTGTTGATGTTTCAATTTGCTCAACTCATAAAGAGTGATATTAGCCCTAGTCTTTTTCATGTCATCAATAATATTGTACTCCATTTCATCTGACACAATCAGTGTTCTTGATGGAGGTGTTTGATCTGATTGGACTGGGCTAGATTGAGTCGCTTTAGCGGTCATTTTCTTTGTTGTGACTTTATCTTTTGCTGTAGGGATTGCGCCCTTCTGCTTAGGGGTAGTTTGGGGAGGATCAAGTTGATTTTTGCTTCGTGTGCTAACCGGAAATACTTCTTGATCTTCTTCTTGCGGGAGGATGAAATCCCACATTCCTTGTAGTTCCACAACTTCTTCGTCATCGGTCTGCCCTTCAGTGGTATTCTCTTCTTCTTCCTCTTCTTCGGATTCGACGTTTGAGATAGTGTTGGGTGGTTTCACATCCATTAAAGGATTTCTTTTAAAAGCTCTGTAGGGCTTTTTTGAAGAAGTTTCTGCTACTTGTTTTTTTATGTCAATCATCTCATTGGACATGGTTTTTAACACTTTTTGTAATCCTTCCAAATCGAAAGGGTCTTTCGTTTGTTTCTTCTTGGGGTCTTCCTTGAAGGAGACTTTCTTAGATTTGCGTTCCTCTATCGCGGATCTTTTTTCCAGGGCTACTACGCGTTTCTCTACTGCTATCGCCTCTGTCAAGTTTTCAACTAAGGTTGTCTTATTTGCCCTATCCACGAAGATTTCCAAGTTTGATGGTAAGGCCGTAATGTACCATTCACATCTTACTTCTTCGTTGGGATGGGAAGCAACGGGAATTTTGTTGAGGATTTTATTGAACCGTAAATTGAAATCTTTGATGGGTTCTCTAGCCTCGTCTTTAAGATTGGATAGGTCGTTGATCAACATCGCCGTTGATCTGTCATCACCAAACTTGGTAAGGAATTGACTTTGAAAAATGTCCCAACTTGTGATAGACCCGGAAGGTAATGAAAAGTACCATGACCCGGCTGTTCCTTGCATTGTATAGGGAAAAAGCCGGATGACAACATCCTCGTTGGTAACTCCGTTGAGATTAACAGAAAGCATGAAATTATTAATATGCTCTTCAGCTAGCATGCCTGCTTCTGGATTGAATTTGGTAGCCATTTCTCAAGATGGGCTAGTATTGGGCTCAGGGGTGGAGGCATTAAAATTGCCCCAGGATTGTTCCATGGAGACTTGGCCATCGTTGAGCTGCTAGCAAATGAAAGTGCAGAGGATGATCCCTGATGCTGGGAAGATGAAGATATTATGATCTTTGATGATTGAAGAGGAGGGGTTGTGGAAGATGGATGAGTGGTTTGGAATGAAGATGTGGGTGGCTGACTTTGCGGTGAAGGAGTTGAAATGGACGACGTAGATGAAAGAGTCTCACTGTCAGACTCTGGTGGTGTTTTCCTTGCTCCTTTCCTGGTGGGGAGAGGGAATTTAGTTGGCCGGATGCCAAATTTTTCACTCTTTAATCTGGTCAGGGGATGAGCAGGATTGTATTGCGAAGTCACGCTGCTTTGAGATTTATCAGACCTCTGAGTAAAAATAGAAAATCCCTGGAGTTTGCGAATCAGAGTTTGAACTTCAGGGGATTCAATGGTAAATTGGTCTGAAATATCAGGGTATGTAGCAGCGGTTGATACTCGAGCGACTTCTGACTCTAGATTTAAACGTACTGGGGAAGTCGGGGGAGTTGATGAGGGCGATTTACTCTCAGAATGGTATTTAGATTTTGATTTAGGTGCCATTCATAGTTCGGGCCCTCCTTCTAGCACCAAATATGTTGAAGCCCTGAAAATCTGGTCGACAACAAGGGGGATACCCACCCGGTCCGGACCTTGGTTGGTAGCTCCTTATCCGTTTGGTATAGCGGGTCCGACTGGGGATAATGGGACCAGTTTCCCAATCTAAGGGGTGTGTGTGTGTGTAGAGTTGGATAATGCTGATCTAGGAGTATTTAAAGCTAATTTAATTCAAACTTCTAAACTAACTCTATGCTATTGTAATCTAATGAGAAACAACACATCTAATCTACACTAACCCGGGGTGTATTTCTTCTATTATGCGATCTAAAGAGATTTCGAACAATAACTGGTAATAAAGATCATTCAGCTATCATAAGAATAGAAATCAATTAAGATAAACCATTCTGCATAAAAAGTTAAGCAAAACAGTTGTGAACAACATATCGCATAATAAGTTATTCATATATCAAGCACAAATAAATGACTCCACCGTACAGAAGTGCCAAATGGTAACCCACACATTCATGCATTAACATATAAACAACTGAAAACTGCATATCACTTTAAGAATATAAGCAGAAATTGGTCAAGAGATAAAAGTACCATTTATGACTGGTTCCACTCATAAGCTTCAAGCAATAACGATTTATCTCTACTTGTTCTAACATCTACTAAGAGTACAAAAGTGCAACATCAGTAGCAGACATTAAATGCAAACATTGATAAATCTCGATCCATCCATTCATCAAAAACCCCCTCCAAGGGTGCAAAAGTTCATGTTCTGAGGACAAGTTTTTTGACAAATTTCCGGACCCTTCTCCAAATGCCTGAGAAGGGTTTAAATACTGTTAACTAATTAATCTTAATTACATAAATTTAGGACACGGTTTCAAATGACCGCCCTTATACTAAAGCAAATTTATTTCTAAAAATTGAATCTAATTTCTAATCGTTTATGTATTTGCTCCTCAGTGCTGTAAGTAATGCAACATTCGCCTGGGAAGAGTCGGCTGGGCGTCTTCTCTTTTCGTTTGAGCTACGAAAATAGAAAAAACAAGAGCTGGCATCACTTTCTGGCAGACTAGAAGATATTTTCGAAAATCTTCCTCTGGCTTGGTGTATTCACTGTGTGTATACTTGGTAATAACCCAAATTTCTCTCAAACTGATTGTGTTGTTGCTATTTCGGTTTTCGGCCTTGCGAATGACTGAATAAGTTAGGGACTTTGCTCTCTGAACAACTTTCTGTATTGAAAACTGCTTCCATTCTTTGTTCCAGGCTTTTCTGGTGCGTTTTCCCTCTTTAGCGTTTTTCTTTTTGCTTTACCCAGTCTAAGCTTCAGGATCTTTTGTAAACATGCTGCTTTTGTGCGCCTTTGACTCTGAGTTTTGGATGGCCTATTGACATCAGTATCTGTTGAGTGATACTCTGGAATCCGCGGTCTTGCTGCATACGGCATCCATTTGCGAAGGCATCTCTTCTCTGTTCTCCGAGTATTGACGCTTTCCCCTTTTCCTTAGATGTTTCCTGCACATTGCTTTATGTTAGTTGCTGTCTTACAGTTTACGCAAAGGAAAAGAGTAATGATGAAAAGATTGACATGAAAGCTTTAAGCTCTAATGAATGCATAATCATGACACTCATAATGAACTCACTCTTCAAAAAACACAACACAATCCTTCTTGGATACTTTGGTGTACAATCATTAATTTCTTTTAAGGCACGCGCCCAATTTTGGTCTACAGACAGCTTTCCTTGAACACTATGTCGAGGAAATTTTGCGATGAGTGATTTCCGCGACTCGCATCGTAGTATCGAGGATTGCATCGTCAAGATACATGTCATCATAGGAATTGATGATCACATTCATCGTAGATCGCAATATCGCAGATCGCAAACCGCAGATCGCAATATCGCAGATCGCACTTAATCATCCAATCATTGTGTGCTGCTTATGCGATGTTGCGATATGCGATGTCACATATCGGCCGTCGGTGATTCCTTAAGTTTTTCATTTAAGAGCGCTTCACAATATAAGCGATGCGATGAATTTTGCATCGCTTCTTCGTAGCTTATTATGCGCATAGGAAAACGTCTCACTCTCTTCTCGCGATGCGATACAGCTTTAGGGAGTTAAGATACAAAAATTTTGATAAAATGTTTTTTTGGATTTTTTTGTTAAGGGTCCCCATTTGCTTGGTGTTAATGCTAATACCAAAAAAAGAGGGGGGTTGTTGGTGACCACAACAAGCTCCTATAGAAAACTCAGAGTTGATATAAAATCGGACTGCTTCTCATTATCAAAAAATAGTCATAAGTCAAGGGTTATGCCAAAATGGCTACAAGAGAACAAAGTAAAGCTAGCAACACTGTAGTGCAAAATATGCAATGGTTTCAAAAGTCCCTTACGAAGGCTGAGGCCTTAACATTTATAAACCACAAGGGCCCTAGCTGGCCTCCTAAATCTATGGGATTTGGCTGTCCAAACTGTGAGTAGACAACCCCTTCCAAAATCTGCTTGGCTGCCTTCTAGATCCAGTTTTGGTGGTCTTTGGAGCTCGGAATTGGGGGTGAAGATCACGAAGAAGGGCTATTTAATGTCATAGACAACCCCCCTACGAATCCTCACCTCAAGCTTGGCTGTCTTCTAGCCCATGATTTCTCGGTTTTGCTCCAACATGTGTCAAAAAACCTGAAATGAGCACGTGTTAACCACCTAGGAAGAGTGACTACCCTTATTCGTACAAATGACATAAGCATACTTAAAAATAATGCATAAGCTATGAAAAATGAAGGATTGAACAAGGACTGAACAAGGATAATTAGGCCAAATGAGCCCAACAAGTTACCAAATTTGGGGCTCATCACTTAGCTTAGTTTAGGAGTAGTTCCACCCCTCAGCTTGGACTCCATGACCAGAAGTGCCACCTAGACCAGTTATTTCACTCCTTCTCCTTCATGCAATATCAGATAGAATTAGTACTTTGATTTTTGAATTTAACAATTAGAACTTTATTTACTCTATAAGTGTGAATTAGACATTCAATTCATGCATTCTTGAACTATGAAATAGTAGAATAATATTTTGTTTTCAAGAAACCCTGATAGCTAGATGATTGAGTGCAAGTTAGCATAGTTTCCTTTCTGCAAAGTAGCATAAGATTGGTGTCATTTCATAGAATTTACAAGTTTACAACTTTCATCTTCTGAGTGTAAAAGCATTTACTGTCTCTGCACTAGGACTAGACTTCAAATTCTTCTTTCATTAGTTAGACTTCTTTCAGTTCAGTAGAGAAATGGCCTGGAACCCTAATGATCAAGTGACCCAGATGAGGGTGGCATGAGTAGAATAATGCATCTACTGTGTATATAGCACAGTCACCTCTAAGTTTGTATAAACCCCCAGGTTGATAAAGTAAAATTGGTAGCTTTAGGAGTTGCAACATTCTTGTTGCAATATCGGGGCTCATCACTTTTTGGTTTCATTGTTGGGGAGGTGTCTAGGTAGATGTAATTCTGCTTTTCTTTTTGTTTTACATTCAATAGGTAGATGTTATTCTTAGTTTCCTTTCTATTTTTCTATTTATTTTGAAAAACACATTAAAAGAAAAATATCTTTCATGCCTCATAGGAGTAGATACACTTTAGGGAAATTCTCGCCAAATACTCGCACACCATCAAACAATCAACCTTCACTCTTCTTCGGTAACTATCAATTTCCCTCTATGACTGTAGGGGAGTTAGAGGACCCCTTAGATGAACAACTTGAGATATTTGAAGAGCCTATTAGGGAAGAAGAAGAAGAAACCATTCCACATACCCACACAATGGCTGAAAACATAAATGAGGGTGATTTTCCCATCAGGGAAACTAATGGAGATGCTAGGATGAAAAACATAAGCCCTTCTTCCCTTCCTCACTTCCATGGCTTAACCTCAGAGGACCCTGGTACCTTTTTGTTTAAGGTTTATATTGTGTGTATAACTTATGATTATACCTTTGATGACTAGAAGTTGAAGTTGTTCCCATCCACCCTTAAGGATGCAGCGTTGTGCTCGTTCATGGGTCTACCCGGGGATAACATCACTACCCAGACTCAAATGAGGAAATACTTTAACAAAAAGTATAGGGACTATTGTAGGTCCAAGGACACCAAAGAGGAAATATTTAGGATGACTCTTGGACCAAATGAATCCCTCGAATACTATGAGGAAAGGTTCCAACTCAGTTGTAAAAGCGCCAGATGCACCCTTGATCCTAAATCACTCAAGTTTCTCCTTCTTAGAGGAATTAGGGAGGACATACTGGAAACCATAAACATGATTTCTGGAGGGGACATTTATCATCTATCATATGACGACATTAAGACAATATTCAAAAACCATTCTAGGGTTGCTAGGAAGAAGGGTAGGTCTAGTCAATCTCTCATCAGTTCCTCTTCCTCCAACACATCTATCAAGAATGCAAATGGACACCATGTAGGTCAAGAGGAAGCAAGAGGAAGCAAATAGATCCTTATCTATCTTTTTCCCTAAATGCACTAGAAGGCAACCTAGAAATTAATGTCCACTAAATGGTATAGAGATGTGCTCGGTCTGTGAGGAAAACCATTCCACAGATATGTGCCCTTCCTTGCCTAGATTGAAAGTTGTATACCAAGGGGCAGAAGGTGGGGATAAACAATTATGTTACATCAATCAAAGGAGACCTCAAGGACCTCGGCCATACCAGTAGGGCATGCACGGTGCATCCTATTTCTATTACCAACCCAACCAGAATGCACCCTTGGTATTCTCCTACTCATCCCTCATGGTCCACACCTTCTCCTTGGCCTTATGCACCTCAATATCCACCCCAACCTACCAATCAACCATTTCATCCATATGCTTCTACACATCCTCAGTGGAATCCCCCATCACAAGGTTGGAGGCCTCAATTCAACCAACCCCCTGCTTTATTGCCTCCACCTCCATCTCAACCACAACTCATTCATCCTGCTCCACCTAAGCAACCCCAGATGTCTGCTCAACCAAATCCGAACCAGAAAAACAAGCAGACACAACAAGTCTATAGTGGAGAGACATCTTACCATGCCTATGTTTTGAAGATTAAAGAAATCAACCTCGGGTCTGGAAGAGAGCTCCCCGATAACCAACCTCCATCTCCACCTGAAGAGATTGAAGAGGAAAAGGAAGAGAGTGTTCCTTAAGCCAATCCACCCCATTTTACTAAAAGATTGATCCATTCTAACCAGCACACCCCAGAAAATACTTAACTTCTGGGAGAATTGAAAATTTTGTATTAAAATCCCACTCCTCGAAGCTATCAAGGATGTTCCCATCTAAAACAAGCTTATAAATGAGAAATGTTTCAAACATCCTAGGAGGAGAAATAAAAACACCCCTACCATCAATGTCATTGGTCAATTTTCTGATCTAATGGTGGGGAGAGCGATTTTCCCAAAGTATCTAGACCTTGGAAGTCTTGTGGTAGATGTGCACATTGATGGCATCATTGTCCCCCACACCTTGATTGATCTTGGCGTTGCCATAAATGTGATGACTAAGGAGACTATGCTCAAGTTAAACCTCCAAGGATCCTTGAGAAAGACCATAACAATGCTACAACTTGCAGATAGGTCCACAGTGGCTCCTGAGGGAGCTGTTGAGGATGTAATGGTATCTATCGATTCTTGGGAGTAGGATGCTCAGAGGATGAGAAACAATTTCAATAGGGGGGTGATGATGAGGCTCATCAATGGGTATATTATATGGGTCAAAATACCATCCTCCAACTTATTAAATTATCTTTTTCCTCACATTTATCTACAAATTTTGTTATATTATGCTTAATGTGAGGAGTAAAGATGTGTTACTATGTCATGTGGCCTAATGTGTGTTAAATGCAGGAATTAGAGCATTTTTGAGATGATTTGAGTGTAGGAACTCGGACTAGAAAAGAAAGAGAGATTCTAGGAGGTGGTCCACCTCTTTAATTCCTCAAATCAGTTGAAGATCCCCCACTCTATCTCATCAATTCAATGTCATTAGCAGCCAAGCATGCCAAGTTCATTGGTAGCCGAGCTAGGGCAAGTCAAGGAAGAGTTGGATTCACCTATTCTCAAGTTAGGGAGGCAAATATCCCTATTTTCTAGGGAGCTGTTAGCAGCTACATTTTTGTATAAATAAACTAGCTAAGAGACTCATTAGGATTCAAAGTTTTATTGTAACCAAAAGGCCATTAAGCTAAAGCACATTTCATTGTTATTGTTATGATGTATTTTCCACTTTTTGAATGATAATGATAAGTTTTGTTTTGATCCAGCATTGAGTTGACTCAGAGGGCTGAAGCTCTTAGGTTAGGGCCCAACCCTAACAGCATAATTTCCTCTCTTGTATCCATATTCTTAGTCTATAATTTTGATTAATTGTTGCAGTGTATTCATGTTTCTTTTAGCTTAAAAGATTGATTGAGTTGTTGGTTTATTCATGCTTCCATTAGCTTAGAGGATAAATTAGTTGTTGTAGTGCAATAGAGTAAAATACATCAAAAATCTTGTGACAATGACCCGTATCTCATCTCCCTCATGGGATCATGATTAGAGGACCCCACTCTCACAACCCAAAAACAGAGTTTGATTTCTTTTCAATTGCATAAATCAAGTTGTAGCATTAGTTAGATAGTTGTTTACGATTCCTTGGAAAGGGTTACACTTGTTATTTTTCTTCTCCTGATTGTTGTAGCTTAGAAGATATTCCAGTTCATCAATTAATTTCTTAGCAAGAGTTAGATTAGCTTTTCCAAATTCAATTCATATTTTCCATATTGACATAAAACACTTTGCAAATGAAAAGTAATAAGTGTAGGTGTTATGCTAGGATTGTTTATCTGCAAGCAATGATCCTTTCCACTAGCTCCATTTAGGTCCTCTCCCCCTTCTGCTGATGCACGCCAACCCATGTTCCAAACCTCTGTTTCCAGGTCATCGTGAGCAAGCCATCTTAGCCAAACCTAACCTTCTTGAAGTACTGAGCCTGGACAAGGGTTAAGATCACCTTCCCCACATTGTCCCCAGTTTCCATACACCCTTCCAACACTTCATATCACCATTCTTACTCTCCAAAACCTCTCAACCAACTTCCTCTAACATTTCAGGATACCTTGTAGCAGTACAAGAGATCTTGT
The DNA here is from genome assembly GCA_031772625.1 of Pinus tabuliformis. NCBI lineage: Eukaryota > Viridiplantae > Streptophyta > Pinopsida > Pinales > Pinaceae > Pinus > Pinus tabuliformis. Next base: position 482,758,390 of record CM062809.1, on the reverse strand, counting down.
AGCAACATCTTGTAGCTCACCTGTAGCAGCCTGTTTTAACCTTGTTTTCACTTGAAATGATAGCTTAGCCTATTTTAGGAGTAGTTCCACCCCTTAGGTTGGACTCCATGACCAAAAGTGCCACCTAGATCAATCCTTTCACTCCTTTTCCTTTCTGCAATATTAGATAGCATTAGTACTTTGATTCTTGAATTTAGCAATTAGAACTTTATTTACTCTACGAGTGTGAATTAGATAGTCAATGCATGCATTCATGAATTATGAAATGGTAGAATAATATTATGTTTTCAAGCAACCCTGATAGCTAGATGATTGAGTACAAGTTATCATAGTTTCCTTTCTGCAAAATAACATAATATTGGTGTCATTTCATAGCATTTACAAGTTGACAACTTTCATCTTCTGAGTGTAAAAGCATTTACTTTCTATACACTAGGACTAGACTTCACATTATGCTTTTAGTAGTTAGACTCCTTTTAGTTCAATAGAGGAATGATCTGGAACCCTAATGATCAAGTGACCCAGATGAGGGTGGCATGAGTATAATAATGCATCTGTTGTGTATATAACACTGTCACTTCTAAGTTTGTATGAGACCTTGGATTGATAAAGTAAATTTGGTAGCTTTGGGAGTTGTAGCATTATTGCTGCAATATTGGGGCTCACCACAAAGTACCAACATCTTTAGTTCACCAACAATGGAATGTGAATATTTCTCAGGAAAAAGAAGCAAGTGGCACCAAAGGACTCCATGGATCAAAGAGTTCAGACTTTGATAAATAAACAACTGTAAATATAGAATAACTTCAAATGGTCATTGTATCCTCCACTCCTAACTCTGAAGGTTGGCGGAAAGTGGAGAAAAAGAAAGGATGAGAGATTAAAGTAGTGTTACTTATTTTATGAGCTTTCTATCTTGGGTACCCAGTAAGGCTGGTCTACTTGAATGTTTTTTAACATACTTTTGATATGCCATTCAATATGCCATTATCGTATTCTCATCATTCTTGGAAGTTGAACAACCAAAAACATTAATTATTTTAAAATACTTTAAATAGCGTTTGTTATCACAACAATTCTTTTAAATTTTATTAACATTTATCATTATAAAAATTCTTTTAACTTTGCTTAAAATAATTAGAACCCATTAAAAAATTTAAAAAAAAATTATTGAAAGGAGAATCAACATTACATGGACGATAATTCAATGTTAAAATGCATAACTTTAGCATTTTGTAATTTACCCTATATATATCCCAAGAAAAAGCAAAAAAATGTTTATTTTCTCAAATTGTAATGCAATTAACACAGATCCATCTTAAATACGGATGAGTAGAGAGGGATCCAATTTCTTCACGTGTAAGAATTTTGTAACTTACCCTATATATATCCCAAGAAAATACAAAAAATGTTTATTTTCTCAAATTGTAATGCAACTAGCATAGATCCAGCATTTTGTAACTTACCCTATATATATCCCAAGAAAAAACAAAAAATGTTTATTTTCTCAAATTGTAATGCAACTAACATAGATCCATCTTAAATACAAATGAGTGTTAGAATGTTAATCACAAATGCGCAAATGGCGCTGACCATTGTTCACTCATCTGCCAGTTTAATGTAACTCTGCAGGAATCAGTTGAACATCATTTCAAGACGGCGGAGATCGACGGAGGTCATTATTGAATCTCCTTCATATGTACCTATAAATAATTATGTTTAGTAATGAAATATCAAGCTCATTCTATGAGTCTTCAAGTTTCTGATATGGTATCAGAGCTCAGGTGAGCTGTGAGGTCACAGGGCTAGCTGTGAGGTGAGGTGAAGCGGTGTGGCTCCTGCTGTGCATGAAAGTTGTGTTCTGTGAGAGTAAAGTGTGTTCCTTATTGACTGAAGCTGCCTGTAAAGTGAATCTGCTTGCTGTGTAGAGAGCATGAGCTCTTGCTGCCGTGGGAAAGTGGCATAGTGAAACGTTCGTGTCCTGTGCCACTGTGTTTGGAGAGTCACACACTCTAGAGAAAAAGAGTGCGACTGACTTGTGTGTAAGCTTGAGGACGTGAAAGAAGTTGTGTGCGAAGAGCATTGGCCTAAGGAGGAATTAAGCCTTGCCTTGCTGCTCTATTGTGAATGACGTGAGAGAATGCAGCAGATGCGTGGATCAAACATGCAACTGGATGTTATGATTTCTTGCTATTGGAGTTGTGCTAGCCTTGTGGTGTGATGGTGTATTTTCCACACAGAAGTGCTGCAATATCCACTGTGCGTGGAGAAAGTGGAGAGCCAATTGTATGAAGTGGATGTGAGCGTGGTATTGGTGAGTTAAATCACCATTGCTTGGTGAGCATCTCATGTTAAATCAAGTGATTGAGTTCTTGCCTTCTGTTTAAGTGCAGTCCTGGAGACCGTAGTTCTAGAGACATTGTGAAGTTTGAGGTTGAGTTGTGTGGAGAGCTTGTTGTGAAGAGAGTGTGAGCACTATTGGAATCAGCGGTTAGTTCTCCAGAGGGCTGACACTGTGAAGATTAGTGAGGATGTTTATGCTTGTTGTGGATGTGTTAAGATTCTTGGCGGTGCACAAATTCTTGGTGGTGCGTGGTGTCGTGGAGTGGTGTGTGAGGGTGCATAAGAGTGTTGAGTCAGCTGTGGAACTGGACAGACTATTTGTTAGCCTGTGGAGTAAATCTTGTCGTTCCCATGAAGTTCTTATTGCTCTTTTGAGGAGAGCTTTGAGAAGAGGCTGTTATAAAGTTTGCTTGGACATTGAAGCCACCTGTGTTGGAAAAGGCCACCGAGACCTCATCATTGATTTAATTTGAAGGTGAAATTGTTGTTGGAAAATGCTAATCATAAGAGGGGCAGCGAAAGTGTGGTGTGCATCTAGGTAAGTGAGTGGCAGAGCTGAGCCTGGTGCTACTCTAAAGTCAAAGCTCGCCAGAGTTTAAGGAAAATTTAAGCCTAGCTGATATGTCTATCTTTTTAGACTTTTTTGACAATGACCCTTTCGATGATCATTTTCTCAGGAACCCATTTGGCAACATTTTTAGGTCTAGCAGTGTTTTTGAGTTTGAAGAAATTTTTGACAAACAATGTGATGCTATTGAGGATTATGTTACTCATGATCATGAGCTAAAATCTATTCCACATGATTCTGCAATCACTCAAAGTAAAACTTGCTTCTCTCAGAAACCAATTGCTATAAATTTGATTGGATATGCTTCCAAGATAACTGCGACTATGGAAGATACAACCATGGATGTTGTTCAGAGGCCGCTCATGTTCCAAGATGAGTGCATTTTGCTGGCTCCTCATGGAAAGTGGGGAAAGCATGAATTGGACTACCTCGTTTTCACTGTGCCAGATGTTTCCTTGCATCTCAATCCATAAAAGGTGGTCGATGTAAAGAACGTAAGCAAGGAGCAGAGGAATTTCATAAAGAAACCCAGAATAGTGAAGATGAAACTGCACCAGCTAATACACAAGCATGGACCCTTTAGCAAGAAGGTAAAAATGAAATGTTTTGTTGTAAGCCTAGCTGAGACTTAGACCAGCAGGAAATTATAGTTTAGGTCGTCGTGATTAAGGGGAGGTGTTAGAATGTTAATCACGACTGCGCAAACGGTACCGACCACTGTTCACACGTCAGCTAGTTTAATGTAACTCTACAGGAATCAGTTGAACATCATTTCAAGATGGCAGAGATTGGCGGAGGTCATTATTGATTGTCCTTCATATGTATCTATAAAGAATTATGTTTAGTAATGAAATATCAAGCTCATTCTATGAGTCTTCAAGTTTCTGATAATGAGTAGAGAGGGATCCAATATCATGTGAAAAAAAAGATACATTTTTTAAACACTAATGTTTCACTCAAAATAAAATCTAAAATTCCATTAAACAAACCATTTCCTCGTTCGAAAATCTAAAATTCCATTAAAAAAACCATTCCCCGTTCTAATATATGGTCTAACATACAGAAAACAAATTTCATTATATTATTGTATCTTAGTGTAAATCGAGCTCTAAAATGTTTAGAGCAAAATCATAGCTCCAACCTAGCTTCATCAATTTTGTTTATTAAGCTTCCAAGTTTGTCCAACATTATTCTATAAAATAAAAACTACAATTTGTACTTTGACCGCGATAATTGAAATATTGAATGGTTATGTTTGAGTTTTCTCATGCTATATATCCGTAATGTGCAATGGACAAGTATCTCGAATCTGCCATGGACATAAGATCAAGAATTTGAAGAGGTTAATTTGACATTGCAAACAATTTTATTAAAAATTCCCTGAGAAGCCTTCCTGTATCTGTAGTTGTTGGAGGCTAAAAGCAAGCCAGAATAATTTTATCAAAAATTCCTTTATGATACGTGGGAAGCCCTTTTGTGTCTGCAGTTGTTGAGGCTAAAAGGAAGTAAGAAATGTTAAAAGAAGATAAAAAAATCTGAGATATTTTTTTTTTTCAAGTTTTTTCTTATAATATCATATTATATATGCTTGACAATTTTGGTGTAATAATTTTAGGTTAGAAGTTTATGTAAGAAAGCTAATAAAGCAAAATAAGACCAAGGTTATGGGACATGTATTCCAAGTTGAATGTTGGACAAAATCATCTTGGTGGGTGTTCATTTGGTTTATTATTGTTCAGGGAATTTGCAAAGGCTTTGAAAAAAAGAGAGACATTATTTGGTATTTAATTTATGAAAATAAAGAAAAATAGGAGAAAATGAATGTGAAAGGTCACAAGATTGCATGTGAAGGAAATTGAAAGAAAATTACACGAAATTGGAGAAAATAAAGGTCTTAATGATAAAAATGCTATGAGGATCAATTCAAAACATTTAGTCAGTTTTAGCTTGGAGCTCTCCCTCTATTCTTTCTCTCATACTCTTGCACTTAGAGCATTCTTGGGGCACTCAAGCATTGGAGAAAGGAAGGCAAAGGAAGAACAAGGAAGCAAGGATCAAGAAATGAAGAGTGGAATCAAGCAACTACAGTGGGATTATTTTGTAGAGATCAAGTTGCATGTGTGATTTCTTTTCTAGTTTTGGCATGCATGATACATACATGAAAGATTTATAGGAAAACACTCAAAATCATGAGAATGATGAAGATTTACTAATTCAAAGATATATAAGATGTGCTAGCCCAATGTAAGAAACTAGAAATTTAATGCTTTTAAAATTTGCATCAGAAGCCTACATAGAATCTCATCCTCGGGATAATAATCGAATACACTACTCAAATATAAGGGAAGGTAAGTAATACAAGAGAAACTTTTCATGGCCAAGTCAACAACAATGTAAAAAGTTTGATTTTTGCATTTAGAATTATTTTGCATTTGTCAATTTTTTTATTTTTGCACTTAGTTAGGGTTATTCCACATTTATCAAGTTGTTTCCTCTTTTACCTGACATACATTTTAGGGTTGAATCATGAGAACTAAACTCGAGAAGGTGTGTCATGTTATGTCTATAGTTTACTACTTTCTCATTTATTATGGTTTTGACTGGTACTTGACATGCATTTTCATATTCTCTATGGATTCTTTAAGGGGTGTCATGTCATGTCTAATGTCTAAAATGTGTATACTTTTTCTTCTTTTCAAACTAGATTAGGAGTGAGTGCATGAAAATGTGTTACACTTTTAGGCCAAATGAAGTGATGAAATTTCAAGTATTTCATCTTTTATCAAATTAAAACTCTATAAATTCATAGAATCAAAATCATTTTTATGATTTTGAGACATTTTCCTAAAAAATTAATTTGTTCTACATTAATTTTCTAAAAACTGTCTTTAATTTCCTCACACCTATAATTTTGTTAAAAATAAGTTTTCTATATAATTCTTTTTATCATTTTTCTTTGTTACACTTCATAATAATGAAATAATTATAAACTACAATATTTCATAAACATTTAACAACTAATAATACACATTTAAGATCATCTTAAACACTATCATGACTTTAATGGTTCTCACAATTTTCTAGTATTTATTTGATTGCTAAATGTAAAAAATCTATATTTGTTTGCAAATTTTATTTTCAATGAGTTAAAAACAACATATATAAAGCAGCTAGCATAAATTTATGGTGTTAAAAACGTTAACTATGTTTTTGTACAACCTAATTTTGTGTAAGGCAACATTATACTCAAAGCTAAAGCTAACTTCATATTAGGATAAAGGTTATTGCGTTTTTTAAGATTTTGACATTGTATTTCGTAAAAAAATTCCAAAGTTCAAGTGGATTTAGTGATATACATGTGATAAATTTAAGGGTGTGTGTTTTTTTTTCAAAATTCATTATTTAAAATTTAAAAGATCGTGTGTGTATATATATATATATATATATATATATATATATATATATATATATAAATTTTTATTGTTAAAATATATTTCTTATTTTACAAATAAAAATGTTTTATGTAATAATTTAATGTTTAAATGATAATAAATTATTTAATAGTTTTTTATAATAATTGGTATAATTTATTTTGATATAAATAAATATGCTATGCATGTTAAATTAATTGTTTATATAATTTTATATAATTTCATGTAAAGTAATTAGAAATAAAATAAATTACAAGAATAAGATTTTTAAATTTTATATTTTTTAAAAATAGTTTAACAAGTGATATATATAAAATAATAAAAAATATATATTTTAAAGCTGTATAGAATAAAATATCAATGTGAGTTATGAATAAAATATTTTAATATGAGTTAATATTGACGTATAGTTAAAAATATATTAATAATAAAAAAAGCATTTCAATGTACATGTTTTGTAATATCTATAGCATTCAAAAATACAATTTAAATAATGAAAAATTACACATTCTTTTTTGAACTCTAAAATAAGTTTGCATATAAAAAAATGTGATCCCTCTCAACTCATGTTAGATCCCTGCCGTAAGATAAATCTATATTATTAATCTAATTTTATTTTTAAATAATCATTATTTTATAAGCACATTATCTTTATTTATAATTTATGATGATTTGATCCATAAAATCTTAGATAAATAATAATCAGGTCAGTTAAGACACTTCTTAATGTAAAATTACTCTTCTATTCCTCACCCCAATAAATACTACACAAATACAATATTTATCCTTATTCTTCTATTAAATTTTGTGTTTTATCTTTAATTATCTGAAAATATTAATTTCCTTAAAGCAATAAGTTTTATCATATAGCTACAATAACTCTCCTTCCATTACTTTTGTGTTTCATCTTTTAATTTTGTAGGTTAAATTTACAAGGGTGAGCTGAGCTGGCATTCCAGATATAATAACTATCATCTTCATTTCATCAATTATCCACCAAGTTTAAGCGTCTTATCCCACTTTTCAATAGATAAAAACTATAAAATGTCAAAGTATTGAATCATATAAAATACAATTTACAATTTTTTTGGTGTAACATTTTAATTTTGAAGCATAAAGGCGACGTCATCATTATCAATGAATTTTAAAATACAGAGGGGATGCAATCAGCAATCCATTGAGGACATAAATAGTCTCAACTTTCAAACATGTATAAAGCTGGTGTTATGATGCTACTGGTATTCATGGAATTCCCTGGAACTACTGCAACTTTTAATCACATGTATAATCCCTCGGATGATAGTTATCTTTGGCTTGAATTTGTTTTGAATGGACACACGCTGGAGGAAGCTGATCAATTCCCATCATCCATGGACAAGGGTCAGGGGAAAACACCAGGGACTTGGAGGCTTTATTCTCTTTCTGAGAGGCGATTAAACCCGATACCACTGGAACGCTGTCGAACTGGGCCGCTGAGAACTCAAAGAATGTATGCTCGTGGAATGGTATTTCCTGCAGACAACACACGAAAAGAGTGGTCGCCATAATCTTCCTCAATTATAGGGTTGGAAGGTACCCTTTCTCCATCTTTGGGCAACCTCTCATTATTGCTCACTTTGAATCTTTTTCATATATTATTTGATAGAAAGAATTTCATCAGAATTTTGACAGCTTAAATAGCTTAAAGCACTACTGGAATATTAATTGAAATCCGCTTTATTTTGCAATGGGTTTTAATCCAAAAGCTTTGTCTAATTGCACACACCTCAAATGGATTCAATTTCCATATAACTTTATGGACCATCCAACAGTATTTGGTTGTGGAGAAGAACCACTGCACTGCACGCCTCTGGCTGGTCTCATCTCTATGCATTTTTTCTTTGAAATGAAATCACTATCACAGATTTGAACCTCTGTAGCTGTTCGGATTTGTCAACAATGGCTGCTACATAAAATGCTCATATACTTGGCTAACTAGTCCAGAGTAATTGTTGAGAAAGAGGAACATGTATACTCTTAAGGCTTCTTATGCTATTGTTAAGCAAGTATACTCTGTTCATTTCGCCAGATATCCCAAACCTTTTTATAATTGCAAATTCTCAGAACTTGTCATGGTGGTGAATTTACCGTTGGATAAAACCAACACCATAACAAACCAGCTTGAAAGATCCGTTTAGATAAACACCTGCACAATTATTATAATAAGTAAATAAGGTCTGTGATCAATTCACAAATACAAAAACCATATGAACAATTAAGGGAAACAAAACCCACTGCTCAACATAAAATTCTAAGGTCACCGAAAAAGTGATAGGTACCTGCAAAATCACAGTCACTGCATTTTCATTTTCCATTAAATCCAGCAGCTTGATAGAGTTAGCCCAGGATTCTGGCCCTAGTGATCAAGAAGTGATTACACCGACGAAGATTGTTATAGAAGCTGCAAATGCTGTCTCCATATTCCCATTGAGCAGCACACTGGATACAGTTGGCCGAGGAACAATGAACATAGAAAACTGACATAGATGCTAGAAAGCCTCTGTCCAGTTTCCATTGAGTATTAACTGAAACTTCGATGCAAATAGCCAAATATTGCAAAATATAGACAAAGAAGGGATTAGAATGAGAACAGAGAACTGCCATCGGCTGAAAATCTTGGTTCAACTCTCAAATCGGTAGTTGCTTTAGCTATTCTGCCACAGTTTATTTGCATATAGATTTAAGGTCAACTCATGATGGCGTCTTATATCTTGCTATTGAGGCTACTTCTTCCCAGGCTTAAGAAGGCCAACTGACTCAAATTTGCAATGGTTTCACCTCTGCAGTCCTTAAAACCATCTGCCCATATAACAGCAGATCTGTTATTTATATAGCAGTATCAATGTAATGGTGGTATCCATTGAATGAATCCACAACCACTATCCAAAGATTACAGATCTGGGGTTAAAGATGAGTTCGATCTAACTGGATCCAACTCAAACAGATACAGAGAATCAAGATGGGTTCAGAAACTCAAACAAGTTGAAATACTTCCACTAGTACCATCAATAGTATGGACGCTCTCAAACGTTTATATACAAAAGTTTCATCCATTGAAGGTGAACACAATTAGACATTGCTCTTGAAATAAAATCCCACAGCGAACTAAAACTGAGTTCCTGTATTCCCTAGGAGAGCTTTATGCTACACAAACTCTGATGGAATTCATTCATTGTCAAATACTTGTTATGAGAAAGATTAAGAGTGAGCAATAGCTAGAGGCTATCAAGAAATGGGGAAAGGGTACCTTCCAATCCTAATTGCGAAAAGATTATGGGGACCACTTCTCCGGTGTACTCTGTGCACCAAATACCATTCAACGGACATGCGTTCTGTGAGTTCTCAGCAGTAAATTTGGACACCAAACCAGTTGAATCAAATTTAACTGTCTTTCTGTAGGACAAAAGAGCCTCCGCGTCTCTGAATTTCTCAAACCACCCGCGTCCATGGATGATGTGAATTAACGAACTTCCTCCAGCGTGCGTTCATTCAAACAAATTCACCACAAGAAAACTGCCACCCAAGAGCTCATACAGATCATCATATAAACGATCTTCTTAATCATCTGAATATGGCTTCTTAGAGCGACTAATAGTTGCATCAGTTACAGTGGTTGCAGCCATGGCGGAGGCCATGACCACAAACCACAGAAGCAACATCAGAAAACCTCCAACTACATTGAGTCGTGAATTCCATATGTTTGTGTGTCTATAAATAGATACAAATCTCATAAGGACTCTGTCGTGGCGCGTGGGTGGTCCACATGAGTTGTATCTCATGGAATTAGCTAATGTGGGATTAGGTGTCGAATGCTAAATTAACTTTTTGACACACCTCAAATTGCCGAAGAAAACCCACTGCTTTACTGTAGCTGAAGAGCCGGCGGCTTTATTTTGTCAAATATGTTTGGAAGTGGCTCTGTAGGTGGACGAATTGCTTGGTTGTTAAAAGTGACTGGAATTCATTTAAATTTTTTTTAAAATCTGGTATTAATTATATATTTTTAAGGTGGAAATCGATTCAACCTTATGTCTGAACACTCAAAACCTTAAAGTTCGAATTTCTACGAAATTTTATCTTGTTAAAATTTCCATGATTTTCAAAGAAAAACAGCCTTAGAATTTCCATAATTTTCGAGGGAAAAAAACAGTATGGTGAGTTCCACTTAGATCCAATTCCACGCATGCTGAAAGGTCGATATCAGGATTGGAATTTGAGTTGTTGATCTGCCCACGGAATTTGAATAGCAGATATGATGGCAAACTTATTTTTATCTTTTTTTATGTTGATGGGATAGGAAAAAAGTGATGGACACTAATATCTTTTTTTAAGGTGGTGTGTCTTAAATTTTTCTTCAAGTTTTGCACTTAGAAAAGAGATTTTGTATCTTGAGAGAATTGATCCCTCTAAACAATTGATAAATCCAAAATTAAAATAGATCTAAACTAGTTAAATATCAAAAATAAATAATAAAACTTGAATCATAAATTTTATTTGTAATTTGTATTCATCTTCATTTTAAAAAAAATAAATGACAATTGAATATCCATCTATTAACAATAGTGACAAATAAATCTAATATTTTAAAAATATTATAATATATAATTTTTTAAATATTTTAAATTTTTAATTAAATATAAAATAAAAAACTAAAAACAAAATTCCAATAAACTTCATAAAATTATTATTAATATTAAAAAAAAATTAATATATTTTATGTGAAAAAAATTACTTAAATTATGAATCACAAGAATCCTAAAAAAACAAAAAAACTCCTTCCAAATTACTTTGAAATAATGCCTCCCTTTCAATATAGCAATTATTCGTTAAGCTTATCGCATTTTAAATGTCACCGACACATTATGGTGGGCTTGACAAAACTTCATTGTACAATTCACTCTTATAAGTGGGTTTTATTTTTTTATTATTTCCGTGGAAATTATTTGTAAAAGATTAATGAAAATGTAAAACGAGTAACTATAAATGTAAAATTTTATTTAAAAAATAATAGAAATTTTAACATGATTTTGAAAAAAATAATGGAAGTATTTTTAAAATTTGAGTGTTTGGGCAGGCGACATGAATATGAACTAGGCAAAGCAAAACATGTAAGCAAGAGCAGCAGCGTTTCAAGAGAGAGAGAAATGTGTTCGTCCAAACAAAATCACTAGTAATGCCGATCGGTCCTGGGATTCGAATAGGGATTGCAGACCCAATTGTAGAGGATTGTCAACATGAAGAAGCAGCTTTCCCAATTGCTAAAGTGCAGAGGCTCGTTGGACCCAGCCATTAGAGGTGTTCGCGTTAGCCTTAGGGACAGATACGAAACCCTCTTTCTCACATCAGATACCTCTGCAAACGCTTATGCCGCAGAAGTTGAACAACCGCCCTGGATGCTTCACTATGGATGCATTGAAGAGGTCTGCACCAAAATGCGCAATCTTCTACATCTCCCAACAACAACAGGACTGACAGACGAAACCTCCACAAAGACAGTCTCTCACGGGTTGTGAATTTGTTTAAGGGATTTTTAGACGAGGCTTGCAGTTATTTCCATGGGCTTATTCTCAAATTTATGGCAAATTATGGGGAGCCCCACTGCCCCTTCACCGGAGGAGATGTCTAGGTGCATCAAGACCACAGATGGTTGGAGTCACTACGCGGTTTCCTGCCATCAATTGTTCACATATTTGGGGGATTTGGAAAGATATAAAGAGCTCTATGTTGTGTGAAATCCCGACAATCGTGACTGGACCATTGCTGCAAATTTTTACGAGCAAGCTGCAGTGATTTGTCCCTCTAGCGGTAACCCACATAACCAGGTTTGCCTTTTATCTTTTTAATTTCTTAGCCATTTTCTCACTTTTGTAGTTTCTAACCATACCACCAGAGAATTCGTAGAAGGGAGATTTTGGGTAAGGTCAATTGGTGAAAATCAAGGGTTAAGCGAAATGGCCACATGAAAAGTTTCTGAATGGAAATCCTTCCAAGTCTCTCCTAGAGAATTCGTAGAAGGGAGATTTTGGGTAAGGTGAATTGGTGAAAATCATGGGTTAGGCGAAATGGCCACATGAAAAGTTTCTGAATGGCAATGCTTCTGGTCTCTCCTCTACTACGCTACATTGGTTTGTAGTAGGATATAAGTCTCATCATAACATTATTCCCTTGAGAATAGGGGTGTGCATCATACCATTATTCGGGTTTGCATTATACCATTATTCCTATGCTGATGGGGGTGTCCAAAAGGTAGTGGTTCTCTGAGCAATGTAATGGTTAATTCATTTTGAAATGAATATCCTTTATTATGTGGAAATGTAGGTACATACTAAACTTTAGAACATTAAATTGAATTGTATTTAGTGTCTTCAAATAGTTTTCACAAATGGTGTCTTGGAATGAGACCTTAGTATACAATTTTGTATAAATTTGGTGCCTTATATTTTTAAAATTTTAGAATTTCGAGTGCTAACATTTTTTATTTTAATATTTTATTTGTCCTTGATAGTTGAAGCAGTGGTGGTTATCTTTGATGATTCCTTGCGCACATAGGGCACTTTTGATTAGCCTTACAGATTCACTTGTCCACATAGGGACTCGTGCATCTAATTGATTTATTTATGAAGTATTACTTAAAGCTCTCTCGGTAACGACCAGTTTTAATGACTCTCTTTTATTTTTATTCTATTATGTTTATGCTTTTTGCATTGAGTCTAAGCCTCGACCATGTTATTATGTTTATGTTTTCCGCAATGGGTCTAAGTCTCAGCGAGGTTGTTTATTAAAGAAAAAAGAAATCCATTTATAATGGAATAAAATTATTGAATAACACACATCAGGATGCTTTTACATAGTTTTTTAATAGAGCACCCATAAATATGATCTACTTAGTGACCGAATCAAAGGAATAATCGAGTGGTAGGTACTACAACATCATATTCAATCAAGGAGAAATCGAGTTGCTTGCAACAAAAGAAATTTAATTAAAGGAGAGATTGAGCTATAGAAGACCTACTAGAGAGTGTTGTGCAATGGAATGGTTCACAATGATCACAAGAAAACAAGGTTATCATCTACATATTACTAATGACAATGATTTGGTTATAAGTGTTAAATAGAATTAGGAATTTGTAAATAATAAGTCGATACTGCACGTAATTGAGATCTACTTATCCACTAAACTACTTTAATACAAAATGTCAAAATCTAACATACATAATCTACTCCACAACCTATTCCTTATTCAACAAATGCGACCCCACCAACTCACCTTACCTACCTAATTTTCGAAACTCACTCACCACCTAATCTACGTATTAACCCCTAATCTACAACATTAACCTAACTAACCCAATTAAGTGTTAATTTACCCCACTAACCTACATAATCTTCCAATTCAATAAGCCACCTTTCCTGCTAACCCAATATCACACCAAATTTTCTATTTTATCTTAGCATATCGATCTATGCAACTTATGTAAACTACATAATCCTTTTAACTTAACCTTCCTAACCCTTTCAACCCTTATAACTTACATAACATACTATTCCAAAAGCTACTCAAAACAAAATTGACATACTTGTATCTAACCCATTAACCCACTTAAGTTACTTTGGTGAGATAAACTGAAAACCAATTAATCTCATTGGAGTCTCTAAGTAAATAAGTTAACCCCATGGAGAAAATATCGGAAGAATAAATATTTTCTTGTGAATTTATTTCTTAAGATTCGTTGGATGGAAATATAAGGATTACTCGACGTGGATTTGTAAATACATTATTATATTTCTAGGAATGATAATGTTAGGATTCTAATCCTACGGGTTAGGCAAATAGCCACATGAAAAGTTTCTGAATGGAAATGCTTCCTAGTCTCTCCTTTGTTGTGTTACATTGGTTTGCAATAGGATACAAGTCTCATCACATCATTATTCCCTTGCGAATAGGGGTGTGCATCATACCATTATTCCTATGCTGATGGGGATGTCCAAAAGGTAGTGGTTCTCTTAGCAATGTAATGGTTGACTGGTTTTGAGATGAATATCCTTTATTATCATGTGGAAATGCATGTACATACTAAACTTTGGAACATTAAATTGTCATATAAATTGTATCTAGTGTCTTCAAATAGTTTTCACAAATTCTCGGTGTCTTGGAATGAGACCTTAGTATACAACTTTGTATAAATTTGGTGCCTCATATTTTTAAAATTTTAGAATTTTAGAATTTCGAGTGTGGTTTCCTTTTATCATGAAATTTTTTTTCTTAATTTTTTTTTGTCATTGGTTTGTGTAACTAGATTCCTAACTCCTACATAGGAATTACTAGTAAAATTTGTTGAAAATTGTAGTTAGGTTTGGTCTTAATAATGACATGTGTAATTGTGATTTTATGTAATTGATGAAAAAGAAAAGAAAAGAAAATTATTGTAATGCTTGTTAGATAGGTTTCATGAGCAAGGATTTTTATTTAAGTAATGGCTCCCATTATGAGCCTTTAGGATTTTTCATCTAGCCATAAAGGTAAATTCGAGTCTGTCATGTATGAAGAACCATTCTTGGGCATGTTACATTTTGTGAGTCATTAGATAAGTATGAAATCCCTCCCTGATAAGAACACGAAATCTCCCTTCAAGTCGGCTTCAAGAACGATAATAATACCTATCTAAATGACATGTCGGCCCAAATTGCAATCATGTCTGCTTATTATGATGGCAAACAAATAGAAATAGGCCACTCTGCCTCATTTCATAGTAAGAACTTTTTGGTCAAGTTCTGAAGTCAACAAGGGGTGTGAAGATCAGCGAAAGGTCAAGAAAGATAGTTCTATAACCAATGAAGTGAAGAAAAGGGAGAGCGAGGTTTCTGGTATTATTTGGATCTGTTTTTGGAATCTTTTTTTAGACATACGCATGAAGAAAGAAGATGAATTTTGTTGTAGAAAGAACCAAGAGGAATTACAGTCCTCTTAGGCAGTCGAGTTGGAAGCAGTTTAAGGAATAAGGGAGGCTGAGTCAAGCTAGAAGGAGACTCCATCCCAAGCGAAGGAAATCAAGACATAAGAAGAGGTCTTATGTACAAGTTATGGTTTTTGAATTAGGATTGGAGAACTAATTCAAGGAGGCTGAAGGTTTGACACAGAAGGAGGTCAAAGTGGAAGAGGAGTCGAGACAAAGGAAGGAGCAGAAGGTTGAAGATGAATTTGTGTCTTGGTCTTGGAGAGGCAAATAGGTCAAGGGTCTTGGTCTTGGTATTCATCAATTGGAATCTCTACAAGAAGAAGAATTTGTTTGGGTTTTCCTCTCAAGTGGGAGATATTTTGGCCTTGGTTGATAGCTTATCTTCCATGCATTTGTGGAATGATTTCATAATTTCCTTATATACATTCTACTTGTGGATATATAGGTCAATTTATGCACTTGGTCATGAGTTAATATGTTAGTGTGTCACTCTCTTAGATCACTTTATAGTGTATCATATGGGTTATGCACTGAGGATGATGTTGCATAGGGGGACTTGTCCCTACATTTGGGATGCATCCTCTGGATTTTCCCCTCCTGGGGGATTGCAAGGGGAAAGTCCCTATTTTGAATGAGACATATTTGAGGATGTGTGATCCTTTCCCACATTGTCTAAATGTTTCTTGCTAGAAAATGGGATGTTTGGGAAACATCTTATGATGGTTTGGGGACTTATCCTGGATCCTCTAGATGGTTCTTTCAAAAAATAGGGAGTTTTGGGAGATCTGTTGGGATGGTTTTGAGGAAATTTGAATACCCACTATCGAAAATAGTTCCCATGTGGTTCCAACTCTCAAATAAAAAAATTCACCAAGTTGTTCTACATTCAAATTTGGACAAAGGTTATCTATGCATTTCATTCCTGAATACTATGTAGTATGTTTTCGTAATGAGGGTTGATTTCCTTCATAGTTTTGGCTCCCATGTTTGGTAGGTTTGTGTATCCTATATCAACTCTTTCTTTTGGGAGGGTTATAATATCTATTTAGACAAGATATTTAAGATCTATTATCTAAGACTTGTTATTTTTATTGAGTTATATTAGATCTATTATCTAAGGAAGACACTTTTTGGACTTATATTATAGAACCATGTTCTAGAATATTTGTTTTTAAATTTTATATTTATTTATTTATTTTTAAAATATTTTTGGTTGTCCCATTGAAATTTGGGGTTAAATTATAGCCATCCTTGAAACCCTTCCCCTCGCCCCTATTCCTGAAACACCATGAAAAATAGCCCAAGTTGTTCACAAGCTGTAAGATTTTGTATGCAGTGTACTAATTTCTTAAACAATTAGACATTTGCCCCTTTTTCCCACTTATCATTTGAAAGTTGAAATAATTTTACTTTCCTCCCTTGCTTTTCTCCTTAGGTTCACCATGCAAAATTTCTTTAGTTACTAATTTACCTCACATATTCCTTACCCCTTTATTTTCCATTCATTTATTTTTTCAAAGTTATAAAGTATAATAAAAGGGATATGGAATTGTATCTCGGGTTCTATTAAAATTGCCATCTTATTTTCTGAGTTTTCCATTTTCACATAAGACAATCAATAAACGGAAGCACACCTCAATACAATATGTAGAATCAAAATTTGAGGCTTTGTGAAAATGAGCCAATTATTTATTCTTTATATTTCTTGGAGTTTGATGGATTGGGACAGTGGTGGAACATGTTTCTATGCTTTTCCATTTAAGTTGTTTGTTTGTCCTATTGTTCCCATACACTCATTTTTCTAAAGTTATAAAGGATATGCAAATTGTATCTTGGGTGATATTATAACTGCGATCTTGTTTTCTGAGTTTTCCATTTTCACATAAGACCTTCCATAAATGGAATCACATCTCAATACAGTATGTAGGATCAAGCTTTGATGCTTTGTGAAAATGTTCCAATTATTTATTCTTTATATCTCTTGAAGTTTAATGGATTGGATCATAATGGTGGACCATGTTTCGATGATTTTCTATTTGTCTGTTTGGCGAGTTGTGTTAGAATATTGAAACTAAAAGTTGTTATATGGTTTCTAGATAGTTAGCTTAGGATTGAGTTTTTTCAATCAAATTACTTAAGATGTTAGTTATCTTGTTGAAAACAAAACTGGTTCATATGTTGTTGATGTATAGGGAGATGTTTTGTACTTATTCCTTGAGACAAAGAATGTTATCACAATGTCAGGAGACATTGGTGTGGAAAAAGCATTAATCAAGAGCCACTTCGAAACATTTAGGCATTACTTTAGATGAAGAGTTTCATCTTTCTTATCCTTATGTTTTTCACAATGAAAGGTAGGTGAGGAAATATATATTTTATTAATGTGATTTCATAAACATTTGTTTGGAAGTGAAGGATGTTTCATTGAGGTTATTGTTTAATTAGAACTAAAAGTTGACTTCTTGAAATCTAGGTAACTTCTATATAATTATGATCTCACTTTAAGTATAAGATTCTTGTTAATACATGCATTTATTACAACCTTTGTCCACATTTTCTCTTCTATGTTATTGATATTTACATGCTCAATGAGGCAATACCTAGATGGGTAGGACTTGTACTCTATTTAGGGTATGTATAAGTCAACTAACGGGGTTTTACCACTCACCCACCCCATTGTGATCATGGCAAAGTCCTAGGTCATGATGATTGCAATATAGAGTTCTCAAAGTGGTTGGGGTGACCCTCATAAACCATGATGAGAACATGGGTGCATAATAAACACATAATTATGTTCAAGCTCTAAGTCTCACCAAATCCAAATCAAAATCAATTTGCACTTTTCAAACTTCATCTTGTAAAATATAAACGAGACAATTTGTTTAGTAAATGGTTTTGTGAAAATTTTGAGCGACATTAAGATTAATTGGTAAACTTTTATGGAACAAAATTGTGATGTGGTGAAAGAAAAAAATTATTCCTTGGGATTTTGGTTAATGGATCTTTGCTTTGTAAAGAAGTTTGTTAATATTGAAATAATGTTTTTGGAACCTAGAAAGATCAACATTATTTTTTTTCTTGTTTTAAATGTTAGTTTGAAATCATCTGAATCTTTCCCTTTATCACCCTCTTCAGTTTACACTTTAAAATAGAAACACTTTTTAGTAACAACAACTTGATGATGTTTAGGAGCACTGGAATGAACAAAATTGTAATAAGGGTGCCATTTTTCTTGTGTAAATTTGAGATTTGTTTTTTATTTCTACGTGACTTTTTCGTTATGGAAATAAATCAGGTTTCATAATTTTCATTCTATTTTCTCATTATGTCATCATTGTCATCTATTTCAATTTTATAGATATTTGTTTTTACACATTTTCCTCTTACATTGTTGTTTTGTATATGCATATATACATGGTTCCTGAGAGTATCCAAAAAGGGGATCTTTATCTTTACCGGGAATTGAATTTTCCTCTTGAGTGGAGAATGGAGAAGGTGCTTCTTAAGAATTTTCTTGTAGAAACTTTCTTGATCCAATATAATGAAAATTATTGGCTTTTTGAATTAGATGTTAGTCAATTTAGTGCAATAAAAAATGGAGAACTGGAAATATGTTATGTTAATTCACCACTTGGCCCTTAAAATGTGTAACTTAGTTTGCATGATTATATTGCCTAAGCCTTTCCATAAAGGTTGAATACTAAGTTCCTAAGGTTTTCTTTTCTACGTGATGTTTTATTTACTTTCTTTATATAATTCATCTAGTCACATGGTAGCCACTATTTCCCAACTAAAGAAAACTTGTTCAAGTTTCTAGTAGGGACAATACACCAATGGACAGGTAATTTTTTTTTTTTTTATAATTGCAATGTCTATTCCATGATATCCTCTCTTCATTGTTTGATTGTATTTTGAATGTTTCTTTTGATTTTGTTTTGAATTTTAACTAAGAAATTGAAAATACTTGGTATCATGTCCATTTAAACAACAACCAAAGCTTGAAGAAGAAATTAGTATTACACTTAATTGATTAAAATCTTTTTAGTTGTTTTTTGTCAAAATATTTTCATGACTATTGGAAAAGTTTAATTTCATGTTGCTATTTGAGCATAAGTTTTTTATATACTTGGCCAAGTTCATGTGTTAGAGAATGAATTGTTGTTGCAAATAAATGACAAGGATTAGACATTAAACCTCAAATTAGTTGTTTTCACAAGTTATTTACAACTTGATCATTTTAGCATGTAACTTAGTTGACATGATTGTACCTAAGCTTTCCCTGAAGGTTGAATACTAAGTTACTAAGGTGTTCTTTTCTATGATGACATTTTATTTTCTATGTTTATAAAGGTCATCTGGCCATATAGTGGCCATTATCGCCCAATTGAAGGAAACTTGTTCAAGTTTCTTGCTTTTATGGGGAAAATGGCTTTGAAATTGCTGATGTTGAGGTATATGTTGTATAAATCCTTTATAGTCTACTTTAGTTTATAGTCTAGTGTTCATCATTTTTCATGTCTTATACTCTACATTGTATCTTATTTTGTTTTCATAAAATGAACTCAACATTGATGGTAAGAAGTAGGAATTGAAGAAAGAGTAGAACAATAACGCTGGAGTGACAAATGCAAAAAGAGAAAGAGAAGAGAATTAGTCTAGTGATACCCTTAGAGCCAATATCCCGCATAAGACACACACATAGAGACTGATGGTCAAGTCTTCAGAGTTGGTGAATTCACTTGCAATGCCTTGGCAACACAATCATAATGTTTTGAAGTGATGAAACAATATTGAATGTGTAAATTGTAGTCCAACCAATATTAAGTTGGAAACTCATATTGTAATACTTAAGACTTCATATAATATAATTTTTGAGGTTGAAATTATTTATAGTTGCACTTGATATTGTTTAGTATTGTAATTAACATATGTAACTTTGTATGACATTTTTTAATTTATTCGCAAAGTCATATTAATAAATTTATACTGACTAATAATGAATGCATAAAATCAATCTAAAAATACTAAATTAATAGTTTATATTGATTAACGATAAACACAAATAAAATGAGTATATGACTAAATTAGTTATTTATAATTATTATTAATGAAAGTAAATGAAATGCATATAAACTACTAAACTAGTTGTTTATATAATGAATATGAAACTATCAAGAAAAAATATATGACTACTACACATGACGACTAAATTTTGCATATATACAACTATTAGTAGTTAATTTATAGTATCTTATAACACGACCAAAATTTAGTCATATTTCTTTGTCATTAATTTGATTCAAGTGATGACTAAAATTTTCATATATATGACTATTAGTAGATAATTTATGGTATCTTATAACACGACCGAAATTTAGTTATATTTCTTTGGTCATTAATTGGTTTCAAGTGATGACTAAATTTTGCATATATATGACTATTAGTAGCTAATTTACAATATCTTATAACGTGACCAACATTTTGACCATATTTTTTTTGTCATTATTTGGTTTTCTAGGGTGATCATATAGTAATACATTTTGTTGTATATTTGGTCATTAATTGTGACAATTAATGACTAAATCAATGACCAAATTTATGACTAAATATACTACTAGACAATAAAATTGACACAACAAATTAATGACTAAGCTAAAAACAACTAAAAGTTGGTAGCGTTATAAGATACTGTAAATTAGCTACTATTGGTCATCGACTGAAAAATGGTCATTTATATGCAAATTTTAGTCATTTTTTAGTAACTAATTAGCCATTTTGTACTAGTGATTATTCATTTCATAGGATCCTGATTTGATAATGCACACATGATCCCTTAGAGTAGATTTCATTTCATGCAATTTCATTTCTGAAAGAGTGGTGTGCTTTTCAATTCCTGCAAGTGTGGTTGATTAATATTTTAATTCCACGCATTGTACTATAATTTCTTTTGAATTGATTATTGAATTAGAATAGGTGAATTTGGTTTGTCGTTATTTGGTTTTGTAGTTAGGTTGATCTAAATTGGAAGTTAACTTCTAGCATATACAGTGCACACATGCTTCACAAGTTTTTCAAAACCCCCGGATTGACAATTAAATGATAGGTAATTAATTTTCCTCAAGACACATTAAGCTTCCAACTAGTGTGACCAAGGGGTTTCCAGAGGTTTCGAAAAGATTGTTAAATGAACTCATTAACATAAGGTTTAGTGCAAAGTTTCCATAAGCCCATAACTTTCAAGGGAACTCAAGGTAACATGGGTGTGAGGGTAAGATAATCCCATATGCCATATGTATTCAAGGCCTCCCAAATTAAAAAAAACAAAAACAAAAACAAAAACAAACTTCTTCATCAAGTAGTAATGAATAATAATCACCCAAGTGGGGCTCATATGAAGTGTAAATAGAATACATAGACTTATAATGGAACCAATAATAACCACCTCATTATATATTGACCTTTGGAAAGTATTAGTTATAAGTCTTCATGTTCTTATTAAAAGGGTAATGTTGTATAAACATGTTGTTTAGTTTCATGGAAAAAAGTAAAAAAATTGATAGTGTGTGCCATAGTATAAAGGAGGCACAATATTTTTTTTTTTTTTTAAGGAAAAGAAACTATGAAAACAAAATCAATAAGCTCTCAATGTAGAATAAATATAACTATAAATTATGACTAAGAAAAATGATGTAATGGGTTCTAGGAAGATATAAGCCTTTAGATTATTTCTTTCTTTCTTAGTTTCCTGCATTGTTTAGATTGTTATTAGTTCCTCAATTTATTTTTTTATATGGGGTGATTTACATCACGGGGATGTGACAACTGAGGTTAGTAGATTCATGTATATGTAATTAAAAATGTGGTTCAAAATTATTTGGTTCCATATTGTTTATTTTGTACAAATAATGATCTAATTAGTTTGTATTTGAATGTG
Organism: Pinus tabuliformis; assembly: GCA_031772625.1. NCBI lineage: Eukaryota > Viridiplantae > Streptophyta > Pinopsida > Pinales > Pinaceae > Pinus > Pinus tabuliformis. Next base: position 482,736,118 of record CM062809.1, on the reverse strand, counting down.
TTATATTGCAGTACCAGCTTATGGGCACTTACTTTACATGACATAACTCACATAAGAGTTCTAGTGGTACTTAGAGTGTCATAGTTTGTATATTTTCAAGCTCATTTCATAGGGTTTATTCACATGTGATACAGACTTTGTATATTTTCATACATAAACAATTTATGGGCGTACCTGATGGATATTATTTTAGTTTATGGATGCTTATTATTCCAGTTTATGGATGTTTATGAGATATTTGTAATTTGTATATATTTTCATATGAATAGTTTATTGATACATTTATTCACTATTTCAGTTTATGGATTTGTATTAATATTGTTTATGGATGCTCATTAATTTTTGAAGTTTATGGATCTATTAAAATTATTTCGTTATTTTTTATTTTTATTTTTTTATAATATAACTTTTATTAGTAAATTATGTGTTCAATTTTGGTTTCCAGTTTCATAGACTAAGAAAATAAGTACAATCTTTGAAACTGGAAATCAAAATTGAACATATTTCTATTTTCATAGGCTAATACAATTTATAGCATTATTCCAATCATGCTTCATATTGGCTTGTATAAAGTGTCTTTTAGTGAAATCAATATGTATGTTATTATAATTCAATTTTAAAATTAAGTTATTTGAATTAAAAAGTCATATATATATATCTATATATATATATATATATATATATATATATATATATATATATATATATAAATAAATGAAATTTTTTGTGACCCAACCATATACCATTGCATGGACAACTTTTTTAAGTATTTCAATCAATTTCCTTATCTCAAGATTCAATTAAAAAACACAAATATGATTGAAGTAAGTTTTATTCAACATTATTTATTTTGAGATTATCTATAAGAGCTTAGTCGTAATATGATATAATTCAACTGTATTGAAATTCAATATCTAGGTAAATATATATCTATATATATATATCTATATATATATATATATATATATATATATATATATATATGACAACATTTCTAATGTTATATAATTTTATCAACTTTCCTAAATTTATAGGTAGTTATCCAATTATGCTAATCAATTCCTTATGTTGGAAAATAAGTTTTATTCAATTTTTAAAAAGTCAAATATGATTGAAATAAGTTATATATTGAATTTTAAAAGATGTGGAGATGTAAAAGTTGCAAATACAAGTTTTATTAAATTTTATTTATGTTTGAGGTTATCTACAAAAGCTTAGTCATAATGCACATCGTCAATAATTTTTTTGTGCTTACACTAAAATCAATGCACAATGTTAAACTAATTATCTTGAAAATAATGTACACCATATAGCTAGTTACATCAAATAAAAAATCAAAATCTTCATTGAAATAAATGCATCTAATTCTATAAGCAATCAAATAGGATTAGAAATCAACATTTACACTGAAATCAATGCATCTAGTGCTAGCAATCAAATAGGATTAGGAATCAACATCTACACTGAAATAAATGCATCTAATGCAAGCTCAATAAAACAAGATTAGAAATCAACACATTTAATGAAATTAGTGCATCTAATGCAATCAATAAAATAAAATTAGAAATAAACATCTGCACAAAAATCAATTCATCTAATGCAATAAATCAAATAGGATTAGAAATCAACATATGTTCACAGAAATCGATGCATCTAGTGCAAGCATTTTCTTCCCTTTCACTCCCCCATCCAATATCCATATTGATATCTCCTTCTATCTCTCCTTCTTTGTCTCTCTAAGTCACCACCCCAAACACACATGCCCTCTCTCTTCATATCTATATATCTCTCCCTCCCTCACTCTATCTCTCTCTTCTTCCATCTCTCCCCTTTCCATCTATATTGATATCCCCCCTATGTATCTCCTTCTTCATATCTCTATATCGCCCCACAAACATAAACATTGTTTCTCCATATCTATATATCTCTCCCTCCCTCGCTCTATCTCTCTCTTCTTCCATCTCTTCCCTTTCCATCTATATTGATATCCCCCCTATGTATCTCCTTCTTCATATCTCTATATCGCCCCACAAACATAAACATTGTTTCTCCATATCTATATATCTCTCCCTCCCTCTCCCTCTCCCTCTCCCTCTCCCTCTCTCTCTCTTCCAATTCTCTCCCCTTATATCTCTATTCCCTCCTACTCCCCTCTCTCCCTATCACCCTTGTCACTCCCTCTCTCTCTCCATCTCTCTTACCACTATCTCTCTCCCTCTCCACCTTTCTCTCTCTATATGACTTTCTTCCTACCTACCTCTCTCTCCCCCACCAACTCCATCTCTCTCTCTTCCTCCCTCTCAAGTCCTCTCTCTCTTCCTTCTCTCCCACCTCCCTTTGTCTCTCCCCCTTGTCACTCTCTCTCTCTCTCTCTCTCTCTCTCTCTCTCTCTCAAGCTTCGTCCTGTAATTCTATTGACTATCTCCCTCCCTCTCTCATTCTCTCTCCACTCTCTCCATCTCTCCTCCTTCATCTTTCTATCTCACCCCCAAACATACACACTCTCTCTCTATCTCTTCCTTGTCACTTCCTTTCTCTTTATATATGTCTTGAACTTTTTCCTTCCTTATCTTTTCCTCCAACTCCATCTCTTGAGCTCCCTCTCTTTCTCATATACTCTCTCCTCCTCTCCCTCTCTCCATATTTGTGTCCCCCTCTCTCTCTTACCCTTCTCTCCCACTCTCTCTCCTCTATATTTCAAAAAATTAAAAATACTTTCACAATTAAAATATTTTTTGACCTAGTTACCAGAGAATACACAGTACGAACCATTTTTATGTCAACGTTTAAATAATTTCTTTTTATTTTGTTGTCGTTCAACAATTTAATTTTTTATATAATACATATTTAAAATTCAAGATTTCAAATGTGTGTTATGCATTCACCTAGAGGAAAAATGATACTTTTCCATAGAAATACTATCTAAAATTTTCCAAAATATTAATGTTCCAGTTACCTCCATCAAAGATACATAGAGCGCTTCATGTCTTACAATTGAAACTGTTTAGGTTTTATTTCTTTAAAGGTAGATTTAGGTTATGATTACTTTAGGATTTTAAAAATATTATATATTCTATTATGTTAGGTTTATAAAAAAATCAGGTTAAATAAAATTAACATATTGTGTCAGCTTGCATGACCCTTTTTGTGGTAATGACTCTTTTGTTGATACTTATGGCACACACACACACACACACATATATTAAATTTAATAATATTATATTAATCCAAAATTAATCAATTTAATATTAACACTAAACTTTTTATATTAATATCACATTTCAAAATTTAATTTAATAATAATAATATTTTTTTAATAATAATATTAAATTTAATAAGGTTTCTACATGACATGATAACAAAAATTCTAATACAATTTGGAAGTTTAAAATACGGTAAAAGATTAATTTTAGATCACTCATTCTTTTTATAAAGGCCCGATCGAGCATAATAGCTTGATCAAACCATAGCGCTCAATCAAGCCCCCGCTAATCACGTATAAGGCTCGATCTAGGGTTTACGAAACCCTCGATCGAGCTATTTCCATTTGAAATTTAAATGGTTGATCAAGCCTCTGAAGTCCTAAAATTCACAATTTCAACGCCCCTTCAACAAAATTTGTTGCAACACTATTTTGTACCTTAACAGACTTAGGGAAAAAGTTGTCCTTAAGGGGCAAACTTGATCATGTTGGATTCATGAAAGAATCCTCTATCCAATGGCATATGAGTTTGAAATTTTTGAATTCATATGATATTTTTCATCTAATTTCTTTTAAACATAATGCTTGAAATTTTTTTGAACAATTTCAAAGAGGTTGAATAAAAAAGCAATATCATAAAATATACACAATGAAATTGTTTAAAAAAATACCACTATTGTCATTTATGAGTCCTTTTCAAAAGGGTGCTGTTGGTTTTTTAATTTATTTAATTAGTTGAAAAACAACTTACGTGAACACATATGTCTACAAAATGCAATTGAAATATTACTTCGCTAACTACGAAAAATAATAAAAAATATAAATTTGTATAAAAGAAAATTTAATATGAAAAAATTATCTCTCTGTGTAGATCATGTTTATATATAGCTATATATATATATATATATAATTACACATTTTAGACTAGGTTATGCTACATGAATACATTCATATCTCTTAAAATGTGTGAAATTTTGCAAGGAAAAGCATTTCACTTAGTGGAAAATTGACATATTATATGACACTAAGTATTTTTGAAAAAAATATCATTAGGACAACAACATAATTCTCCACAATTTGTCCTTTTACTCTGAATCAAAATTCACAGTGCTTATATGAATTTTGAAAGCTTCAATTCGATAAAACAAGAAAAACTTGAAATTTCATCACCACATTTGGTCCAAAAGTGTAACCCATCTTCATGCATTCAACCCTAGCCTAGTTTTAAAAGAAGAATAAGAAGCAAGTATACACATTTTATTCATAAAATTCAACACCTTGAACAATAAATGCACTCATGGAGGGTGACGATCCATGGATGATAGGTCTCATGCCATCTCGCATCCTTCCATAACCCTAAAAATGGACAAGAAGTGACAAAAAATCTCATTGTTGTTTAAAACTTAACTCAAGCCATAAACATAGTATGAATACACTACATTGATCTTGGAAAGACTCATGTAGCTCCATCCAATGCACAAGAAATGGATTTAGAAATCAGAAGCATAAACTATTCAAAATAGTTTACAAAATCCACATGGTGGATTTTCTAATTTCACTTCCACATGCATGTTGTTGATCCACCAAATTAGCGATTGATATCTTCTTCTCTTTTTAACCAAATGAAGTAAATTTCATGCTTGAACTTGTAGGAGTGTGCCAAATTTCAAAGCTTCACATTTCCAAATTTCAAGTTTGAATAAAAATTAGCTCTCATGTGTAGATCATGAAAAAATATGAAAAAAATATCTCTCTCTCTCTCTCTCTCTCTCTCTCTCTCTCTCTCTCTATATATATATATATATATATATATATATATATATATATATATAAGTTGTTAATGAATGAATTGATTCTACTTTGAGCTACTGAGTATATATATATATATATATATATTACACATTTTAGACTAAGTTATGCTACGTGAACACACACATAATTCTTAAGATGTGTGAAAATTTGCAAGGACAAGTATTTCATTTAATGGAAAATTGACATATTATATGGCATTAAATATTTTTGCAAAAAATATCAATAGGACAACAACATAATTCTCCATAATTTTTCTTTTTACTCTGAATCAAAATTCATAGTGCTTATATAAACTTATAGGGTTTTAATTCGCTAAAAGAAAAAAAACTTGAAATTTTATCACCACATTTGGCCCAAAATAACAAATCTGCATGCATTTACCCCTAACCTAATTTGAAAAGGAAAGAAAAATATACACATTTTATTCAGAGAATTCAACACCTTAATAATAGATCCACTTATGAAAAATAACTAGGCATCCTTAAATAATAGATGCACTAACTAAGCATGGGTGATAGTTATCATGCCATCTCACATCCTTCCATGACCCTTGAAAGGGAAAAAAAAAAGAAAAAAGAGAAAAGCTCGTTGTTGTTCAAAACTTAACTCAAGACATAAAAACGTAATATAAATACACTACATTGACCTGGGAAAGACTCAAATGGATTTAAAAATCACAAGCATAAATTATTCAAAAACAGTTTTACAATCCACATGGTGGATTTTCCAATATAAAACGTAATATGAATACACTGCATTGACCTGGGAAAGACTCAAATGGATTTAAAAATCACAAGCATAAATTATTCAAAAATAGTTTTAAAATCCACATGGTGGATTTTCCATTTTCACCTCTACATGCATGTTGTTCTTAGTAATGGATATCTTCTTCACTTTTTAAACAAATGAAGTAAATTGCATGCTTAAACTTAGCAAGGTCCAATTTAGGTTCCATATGCATGTTGTTGATCCACCAACTTAGCAATCGATATTTGCATCACTTTTTAAACCAATGAAGTAAATTTCATGCTTAAACTTGTACGAGTGTGCCAAATTTCAAAGCCTCACCTTTCCAAATTTTAAGTTTGAATAATAAAAGTTAATGTCGTGTAAATACACTTAAAATAATGCTTTTAATAAAGAATAAAAAAAATTACAATAAAATGAACATAAGGCCTACATAAATGCATACGAAAGTGAGTATGAAGGTAAAGGTTTGTAAGTTTGTATCTATTATATTTCTGATAAAAATTACATCTAATAACTCATTACTAAATACATATTTTAAATTTATCAAAAGTGTTTTTTTCATTAAATTTGACAATTTTTATTAAAATAATAGAATATGAAAATACATGTCAAGTATCCATCAAAAACATTATAAATGAGAAAATAATAAATGATAAAAATGACATGACACACTTTCTTATGAAGCTAGATCTCGTGACTCAACCTTAAAGTGTATATCACGTCAAAGAGGAAACAACTTCATAGACATGACATGACACACCTTCTCATGAAGCTAGATCTCGTGACTCAACCCTAAAATGTATATTAAGTAAAAGAGGAAACAACTTGATAAATGTGGAATAACCCTAACTAAGTGAAAAAATAAAACAATTTGACAAATGTAAAATAATTCTAAGTGCAAAAATCAAACTTTTTACATTGTTGTTGACTTAGCCATGAAAAGTTTCTTTAGCATTACTTACCTTTCTTTAGAGTTTAGTAGAGTTTAGTAATGTATTCGATTATTATCCTGAGGATGCTGCTCTATGTAGGCTTCTCATGCAAATTTCTAGTTTCTTACATTGGGCTAGTACATCTTATATATCTTTGACTTAGTAAATCTTCATGATTTTTATGATTTTGAAGGTTTTCCTATAAAAAAAAAATTCAAAATCATTCTCATGATTGAGACTTTTTCCTAGAAAATTTTCCTCTCAAGATAACTGGTTCTGCATTAATTTTCTAAAAACTAAAAAACTATCTTTGATTTCCTCAAACCTATAATTTTGTTAGAAATAAGTTCTCCATGTCATTCTATTTATCCTTTTCCTTTGTTACATCTCAATTATGAAACAATTATAGACTATAATATTTCATAATAATTTAACAAAAAATAATACACATTTAAGATCATCTCAAACACTATCATGACTTTGATGGTTCTCACAATTTTCTAGTATTTATTTCGATGAATACATGTAAAACATCTATATTTGTTTGAAAATTTTATTTTCAATGAGTTAAAGACAACATATATAAAGTAGCAAGCATTTATGGTCTTAAAAAAGTTAACTATTTTTTCACAACCTAAGGCAACATAGCTAACTTCATATTAGGATAAGGTTATTGCATTTTGATTTTTAAGATTATAAGTTAAAATTTAAAAGATTGTATAGTATGTATATTTTTATAAATTTTTATTATCGAAAGAGATTTTTTATTTCATAAACAGAAAAAGTTTTATGTAACAATTTGATGTTTAAACGATAATAAATTATTTAATATTTTTTTTATAGTAATTGGTATAATTGATTTTTATTGAGTTGAGAGGTTTATTCTATTGCCTAGTGTAAAAGCGATGTGTAAGTATATCCATACTCAACTTGGAGTTGATACATGTTCTTCTTAAAATAAGAATAAAAAATTCTCGAAATAAAAATATTGTCAATTAAAATGAAAAAAAAAAACAAATATGCCATGCATGTTTAATTCGTTCCATACAACCTCATATAATTTCATGTAAAGTAATTAAAATTTAAAAAAAATAAGTGAGTAAGATTTTTAAATCTTATACTTTTCAAAAATATTTTAACATATGATATCAACTTCATATATATATATATATATATATATATATATATTAAAATAAAATATTTTAAAGCTGTATAGAACAAAATATCAACGTGGGTTATGAATAAAATATTTTAATATGAATTAATATTGACATATACTTAAAAATATATTAATAAAAAAACATTTCTATGTACATTTTTGTTTTTTGGATTCTAAACTAAATAAGTTTACACCTTAAGAAATTTGATCCCTCTTTTGTTAAATCAATGATTTAAATAGATATATTCTAATAATATATATTTTTTACTGTTTTATTTTTTTAAATGATCATTATTTTATACTCATATTATCTCTATTAATATTATCAATTTATTTGATAAAATATATTATACTAAATTTATAATGATTTCATTTTTATAATCTATAAATACTATTTAAATACAATATTTATCCTTCTATTAGGTTTTGTGTTTTATCTTTAAATATCTAAAGATATTTGTTTCTTTAACACAATAGCTCTCCTTCCATTGCTTTTTTGTTTCATCTTTTAATTTTGTATATTCCACTTACAAGGGTGAGCTGGCATTCTACATATAATAACTATCGCCATCTTCGTTTCATCAATTATCCGTCACGTTTAATTGTCTTCTCCAATTTTCTAATAAATATTTTTAAATTAAGAAATAAAACTATAAAATGTCAAAGTATTGAATTATATAAAATACAATTTTTTTGGTGTAATATTTTAAATTTTGAATCATAAAGGCGATGTCATCATTATCAATGAATTTTACAATGCAGAGGGGATGCAATCAGCAATCCATTGAGGACATAAAGCAGTCTCAACTTTCAAACATCTCATAAATGTATGAACTCGTGTTATGATGCCATTGGTATTCATGTCATTCCTGGAACTACTACAACTTTTAATCACATGTATCATCCCTTGGACGATAGTTATCTTTGACTTGATTTTGTTTTGAATGGAAACATGTTGGAGGAAACTGATCAATTCCCATCATCCACGGACAAGGGTCATGAGAAAACAACGGAGACCATGAGGCTTTTTCTCATTTTGAGAGGTGATTAATTATGATACCACTGGAACGTTGTCAAACTGGGCTGCTGAGAACTCAAAGAACGTATGCTTTTGGAATGGTATTTCCTGCAGACAACACACGAGAAGAGTGGTCGCCATAATATTCCTCAATTATAGGGTTGGAAGGTACCCTTTAGCTGTCTCTTGGCAACCTCTCGTTATTGCCCACTTTGAATCTTTTTCATATAATATTTCATAGAAAGAATTTCATCAGAATTTGGACAGCTTAAAGCACTACTGGAATATTAATTGACATCCCCTTTATTTTGCAATGGTTTTAATCCAAAAGCTTTGTCTAATTGCACACACCTCAAATGGATTCAATTTCCATATAACTTTGTAGAGAAGACTATCCAACAGGATTTGGTTGTGGAGAAGAACCATGACACTGCACGCCTCTAGTTGGTCTCATCTTTATGCATTTTCTCTTTGAAATGAAATCACAATCATAGATTTGAACCTTTGTACCTGTTCGGATTTGTCAACAATGGCTGTTACATAAAATGCTCAGATAATTGGCTAACTAGTCCAAAGTAATTGTTGAGAAAGAGGAACATGTATTTGCCCTTTCAGATAAATGGTAGGCTCTTAAGGCTTCTTATGTTGTTGTTAAACAAGTATACTCTATTCATTTCACCAGATATTCCAAACATTTATGATTGCAAATTCTCAGAACTTGTCATGGTGAATTTACCGTTGGATAAAACCAACACCATAACAAACCAGCTTCAAAGATCCATTTAGATAAACACCTGCACAATTATTATAATAATCAAATAAGATCTGTGATCAATTCACAAATACAAAAACCATAGGAACAATTAAGGGAAACAAAACCCACTGCTCAACATAAAATTCTAAGGTCACTGAAAAAGTGATAGGTACCTGCAAAATTACAATTACTGCATTTTCCATTAAACCCATCATCTTGATAGAGTTAGCCCAAGATTCTGGCCCTAGTGATCAAGAAGTGATTACACCGGAAAATATTGTTTTAGAAGTTGCAAATGTTGTGTCCATATTCCCATTGAGAAGCACACTGGATATAGTTGGACGAGGAACAATGAACAAAGAGAACTGACATAGATGCTAGAACGCCTCTGTCCAGTTGTCATTGAGTATTAATTGAAACTTTGATGCAAATAGCCAAAGATTGCAAAATATAGACAAAGAAGGGATTAGAATGAGAACAAAGAACTGCCATCGGCTGAAAATCTTGGTTCAACTCTCAAATCGGTAGTTGCTTTAGCTATTATGCCACAGATTATTTGCATATAGATTTAATGTCAACTCATGATGGCTTCTTATATCTTTCTATTGAGGCTACTTCTACCCAGGCTTAAGAAGGCAAACTGATTGAAATTTGCAATGGATTCACCCGTGCAGTCCTTAAAACCATGTGCCCATATAACATCAGATCTGTTATTTATATAGCAGTATCAATGTAATGGTGTTATCCATTGAATGAATCCACAAACACTATCGAAAAATTATAGATCTGGGGATAAAGATGAGTTCGGTCTAAATGGATCCAACTCAAATAGATACAAAGAATAAATATGGGTTCAACAACTCAAACAAGTTGAAACACTTCCACTAATACCATTAATAGTATGGAACCTCTCAAACTTTTATATACAAAAGTTTCATCCATTGAAGGTGAGCACAATTAAACATTGCTCTTGAAATAAAACCCCACAATGAAGTAAAACTAAGGTCCTATATTCCCCAGGAGAGTTTTATGCTACACAAACTCTGATGGAATTCTTTCAGTGTCAAATATTTTTTATGAGAAAGATTAAGAGTGAGAAATATCTAGAGGCTATCAAGAGATGGGGAAAGGGTACCTTCCAATCCTAATTGCAAAAAGATTATGGGGACCACTTCTCCGGTGTGCTCTGTGCACCAAATACCATTCAATGGACATGCGTTCTATGAGTTCTTAGCAGTAAATTTGGACACCAAACCAGTTGAATCAAATTTAATTGTCTTTCTGAAGGACAAAAGAGCCTCCGCGTCTCTGAATTTCTGAAACCACTCGCATCCATGGATGATGTGAATTAACAAACTTCCTCCAACGTGCGTTCATTCAAAAAAATTCAACACAATAAAACTGCCACCCAAGAGCTCATACAGATCAGCATATAAACGATCTTCTTAATCATCTAAATATGGTTTCTCAGAGCGACTAATAGTTGTAGTAGTTACAATGGTTGCAGCCATGGGGGAGGCCATGACCACAATCCACAGAAGCAGCATAAGAAAAACTCCATATGTTTGTGTGTCTATAAATAGATACAAATTTCATAAGGACTCTCTCGTGGCATGTGGGTGCAAAAATGAATGGTCCACATGAGTTGTACCTCATGGAATTAGCTAAAGCGGGATTAGGTGTAGAATGTTAAATTAACTTTTTGACACACCTCAAATTGCGGAAGAAAACCCACTGCTTTACTGTAGCTCAAGAGCCGACAAATTTATTTTGGTAAATATGTTTGGAATTGTTTTTCTATGCGGAGGAATTGTCTAGATAGTTAAAAGTGGTTGGAATTTGGGAAAAAACAAATCAAATAAATCTTGTACCAACAGTTTTTGAATCATGTCTTTTATAGAGGAAATAGATTAATGCCATTAAAAATTTCAGAGACACCCAAAACCTTAAAATTTAAATCTCTACATAATTTTATCAAATATTACTAAAATTTCCATGATTTTCAAAACAACAAAAAACAGTCCATGGGAATTTCCATGATTTTCAAAGAAAAAAAAGTAGTGTGGTGAGTTCCACTTAGACCCAATTCCATGCGTGCTGAAAAGTCGATATCAAGATTGGAATTTGAGTTGTTGATCAACACACAGAATTTGAATAGAAGATATGATGGAAAACCTTTTTATGATATTTTCCTTTATGATGGTGGTGTTATCACTCCAAAATTTCTCTAGAGTTGTTATGAAAGAAATGATAGAGGTAACCACAAACCTACTTTGGAGATTAGGATCTAGCCTTTCTAATGCTTAGAGAGGGCTCTCTCTTTATGATTTAACTTTGTTTAATTAATTGATTTTAGGCTAGTTATGATTGTACTTGGGTTTTGATTTAGATTTGGTGGTGGGATCACTGACTTAGATGGATAGAGGGATGTCTTTTACCATTGGGCTATGGGGTCAAGTTTCAAGAAAACAGGACTGGATCAAGTTCTAAAGATAGTGTTTATAGGGAAAGTTAGCTGAGTAAATTCAGATCTTAAGGTTGGATGGTGAAGTGGTTTTCAATCGGATTCAACGAGCAATTAAGGGTTCCTTAAACCAGATAATGAAGGAAATGGTAGGGGTTAATCGAAACTAGGGAGCAATGAAGGATTCTCTAATCTAGATATCAAAAGAAAACATTAAAATGATTAACTATTCAAGACAGAGTGTACTTAAACAAATTCTGTAATATAATTCCAGTTAATTCATTCAATTTAGATAACATGCAAGTTTGTGAAATAATTAAGAAAATAACATTTTGACAAAATAAAATACTTCACTGAAATAGATCAACACATGAATCCTGTAATCGAATCTCTTTATTACGTAGTCCAGTCTGCTGACTTGAAAAATTGGTACAATAACCCTCAGGTTTCAGATCAATACAACTATAGAAATGTCTAGCAATCCACCCTCAATACTTCGAATTATGAAGTATTTATACAAAAATAGTTTACAAAATATCCCAAACTATCTTGGGAATTAATCTAGGAAAAAGAAATATCTTCACGCAAGAAGATAGAGACAAATATTCAATTGCTGCAATCTGTCCCTGTTTATTAGGCTCTGTTGTTTTATTCTTTGATATTTTGCTGTTTATTCACCTTTGTTGTTGATCTTCCATGTTGAATGTTCTTTTTACTTTGGCTTTTAATTGATACTCTTTCATTTGATACTCTTTCATATGAGTTGGCCTTCTGCTTTTCCTTTACTGCTCTGTTTTCACTTTTAACATTGAATTTCTACAGTAAGTCATTTAATTTCTCCCAAATGTCTGCATCTGGTAATTTAATATTTACCATTTTCTTGTAAATTTCATCTGCTTCTATGCACTTAGCAAAGGTGGGCCTGTTCACAAAAAGGTGTTTTATCTCATGCTGGAGGTAAAATAGGTTCTCAAATGTCTAGTATAGAACCTTTCATGTAGGCATCCCCTTCATAGAGAAATTATTGGCTTGATCTCTTGCCACCTCTCTGATTTTCTTGTTTTAGTTTTCCTGTGGCATCAATCTGTCATTTATCACCAAGGGATTTGGCAGACCTTTCTGCCTTAAAGCATCAAACTTAACCATTAATCCGTCTATAGCCAGCTACATGGTTTGGCATTTATCCTCAAGGTTCATCATTAAATTCCTCTTGGTGAGCATTTTTTTCACCTCTAGTATGGTGCCAGCCCTATCAGCTATGTCTAGCTCCTGCAATTCATATTTATTTTTAGAGTTAAGAAAGTGGATTATTCTGGTCGCTTCTTCTGGCATGTCTCCAAGTTCAACCTTAACTCTCTGATTACTTCTATAGCCTCTTTGAATAAATAATTTTGTTCAAATATGACTTGTATAGATGGCCAAATATCATTGATAGAGTCAATGATATTGGCCCATACCTGTTCTTTAGCTTGGCCAAGTGGCTCCTTCAATGTTCACTCTTTCTCTAAATTCTTCATTCTTTCAGTCAACCTAGTTGACTTCTGGACTTCGTTCTTGTGCATAATTTGTGCCAGTTTCTTCTCATCCTCCAAACTTGATATTTGTTCTTTTAGTTTATTTATCTCTATGGTTTGAATGGACATGTCCTCCATTGCTTTGACCAATTTATTTTCCTCATCACTTGGCTGAGCTGCTGCTGTTGTTGAACCTGTTGCTGATGTAGATGTTGTTGCAGTTGGAAGTGTTGTAGCCAGTGGAGCTATGGGATCCAATGAAGCTGCCAAGCTTGATGGTACTATTGAAGTGACTGTTGGACTGGCAGTGGTAGTGGCGGTCTCAAGGCTGGCATGTTTTAACTGTATCAAACTGTCCAACTCCTTCTCCATTTCTTTTAATTGATCATTTAACTGGAGAATGAGATCCATCATCTCCTCTTGCTGGGTTTGACTCTCAAGGACCTGCTTGGTCTGTGGATGCTCTGGATGAGGCAACTTCAGTTGCTTCTCCAAAGCAATAATATCCTCATTTTTCCTTTTCATTAGTTTCTCTGCGGACTTGACATCATTGGGAGTATACCCAAGCTCAATCACCAAGTCTTCCAGTGACTTGATTTTATTGCCCTTGGTCTGTGAGGATGCTTTTTCTAGCTTACACTGTGTTGTGATATTATCCGGTGAGCCTTGGAGTTTGTGCACAGTCATTGCTTTATTTTTCATGGTGGAATAAATCATCTCTCCTGCTTGCTTATGGAACTCAATTTGGTTAATAGGGTGAACATCCCTAGCCAAAACTTCAAATTTAGTCTTCTTATAGTCTGATGATGATTTGGGCCACTGGGCTTTAGGCTGCATGAATGTCATTTGCATTTTACCTGTTTTAATGCAAAAGGCTGACATTAGTCTATTTTGATTGGCAGGTGTTTTTTTGATGTACCAGGCATAAGTCTCAGCCTTCAATGCCTCATTCCTTAACTTAATTTCCTTTTACTTCTCTTTAATATCTTTCTCTTTATCCACAGTCTTTCTGGATGAAGAGACTTCAATGCTGAGTTGTTTCTCAATAAGTTGGGTGTTTGAGGTAGAAGGCTGGTGTGCTTCTTCTGAAACTGCTAGGCCTTTACTCCTTCCAACCATTGTGTCAGTGCCAGTGATTTACACTGTCCCAATGGTGTCTTCTTGCTCAATTACAGGATTAAGCTTAGGCCTCTTCCTGTAACTGATCTCAAACCTTTCATCGGTAGTGTCCATTGTTGAGCTAGGACCTTCTTCCCTGGTTCTTTTCACATTTTTGTCTTCATTTGCTGGAGTCTGTAGGGTGGGAGTAATAGTCATCTGTTCTTCTAGGGCTAGAACCTATAGAAAGGAACTAGTATCATTCTGCTTTTCCACATCTATCAAAGTATTCTCCACATCTACTACAATATTTTCCACATCTATAAAAGTGTTTTCCAACCATTCTGACTGGTTGGAAAATCTCTCAATGTCTGGCCTAGGATCATGTATGAAAGGAATCAATTTGAATTTGAGCCTTAGTTTATTTATGACTCCATGAGGGTCATATTGCCACATAAAAATTCTCTTGAAATTCATCTGCGGTAAAATTTTATCTGCCTCTGGTTGAGCTTCTCTATTATTACAAATAAAGGGGTCTAATTGATTTTTCATTTTAAACTAGGTCTTCTTCCTAGCTGAGAGGAAATAAACTTCATCAGAGTTTATGAGTTGCCTAAAGTACCCTAATGAAAATATCCTCATGGGGAGGTATTTGGGCAATTTGTATGGAGTAAGTTGGCATCCATATATCCTGATTTCTGTGTGGTCCTGGTATAGATAACGGTCTCCCACTCTACTATTCTTTGCCAACTGTAAAACTTTCTTAATCTCCTAACTGATCCTGGGTTGATAGCTACTGGTTAGCATATTTATAACTAGATGAACAAATGAGTCAATGAACTCGTTATAGTAAAAAGCAATGGAGTATATTTAGATCATTGGTTTCCAATAGATGACAAATATTGGATTTCCTTTGGTGTCTAACTTCTAAATTCTGATTGGAAATTTGTCTGACTGAAAGTACAAGAACATATGAAATAACACTGATGAATATTTGAAGACTCTCTCATTTGGTAGTCTAATGAACTGTTCATGGATTATGTCTACTATGAACTGAGCATAGTTGTAAATTGTAGCAGGACGCTTGCCTGGGAAAAATATAGAAAGGAAAGCGAGGACAACCTCATCCACATGTTCATCTGTGGTGTACGCTAGAATGCAAGAGAGCATGGTTATAATTTGTTTGCCTCTCTTAGAAGAAATGGTGGCAGCATATGGAGGACTATTTGTTGGAGTGTGAGACTCTTCAATGATGAAAGTCTGAAAGATCTGAGCTTTCTTGGGAAGGTATAGCTTTATGTGGAGTTAAAGTAAACCTTCAATGGAAAGTGGGGTCTCATTTGGGCCTGGCTGGATCTGCAACATTTGATTTATTGATTCTGCCGTAATAGTGAATAAAACCTGTTGGTCAGGGGTGACTATGGCTCTTTGTCTGGGAACATAAAAAGCTTGGCAGAAGTGGATGATTTCTGGGAATGGGTGTACTTCTAGGAACAAGTACTTGGGAAAATTGGATTCCCATAGGTGAACGTAATCATTCTGGTTCAAAAACATGTATTTACTCCAGCAGTGGAGTTTCAGTAGGTAGGCAGGGGAAGTAGTGTCCTTGATTTGAAATTCTTTGTCAGCTAATGGAAGGTGGTCAATATCCAGGTGAGGGTTTTGCAAAGGTCTTCCATACAAAGAGGTTTGGGAAGCCATGATTTGGTATATTGAACTGAATTAGTCTTTTTGTGGCTTTAGGAGTAAGGTTTAGAAGCTCTGGAACAGTGGGGAGGGTAATAATAGTCTGTAAAAAGGGGTTTGGGTGCACAGTAGGTTTCTCTTCAATTCAGGAAGGCTTTTTAATTAATTTAATTAATTAACCTTGGATAATTACTGTGTACAATTTCAAATTACAGGGATGTTCTGGTTATATTAGGAGTACCTGGAAATTTGACAGTTTGGTGTGCAAACAGGGTTCTGCGGTAGCTGCAGAGGGTACTGAGGCTTGAACTGGCTATTCGCTACTTCAATTTGGTGCCCGCAACATCTTTAGGTGGAAAAATGTGGCTAAATTGGTTGCTCAAAGGTTCAGGGTGTCAGAATTGGTTTAGCAGAGGTTTATAGTGAAAACGAGCGAAAAGAGAAAATTGAAGCTTTTTCGGCCTTTTAACCAATAACGATTACATTTTGGCGTGAGATTTATTGAATGAATAGTGGGAAAGTTTTGGTTTAGGCGGGAAGGTGGTTTTTGGTGATATCAGACCACTTTTGGATGCCAGGCAATATTTTTCGCGAGCACGCAATATAACCTGGTGCCGCCATGTTAAAGACATTTTTGGGCACTGCGACCCCAATCAAACATGTCCATAAACCAAGGGATCCTAAGTCCCTAAAAGTGTTGTTCCATACCCTAAAAGAACAAGGTCAGCTGATTACATCATCTCCCAGAAGTTCTCCATGAAAAACTGCTCAGAACTGGTCAAAACTGGACCATCTCACCTGCTCCATGGTCAAAGTGCGATGCATCCCACCTAAATGCACACGGGGGGTGTGATGCATACTGAAAATCCCTTCTATGGGGTGCGATGGGAAAGAGTGGACAAATGGCAGAGTCAATTTGCGAGGTGGATGATCATGGAATCTTCCAGAAACTTGTCCTGTGACACTTGCCTCTCTGAATTCGCCCAGGGATGAGTAAGAGATCATCAATCTCCAAGTGGAATCAAGAACAATCAGAGAGAGGACACTAATCAAATCTCAGAAGCTAACTCACCTCCCTGCAATTATCTATATATGGATCCCTCATCCCAGAGATCTAGGGGGCTAGAATTTTGTATCTTGTAAGGAAGTGTTGCTGGTTTCTCGGTGTAACATCATAGTGTTGGGTGATCTAAGCTTTTCATGAGGTGAAGAAGGGCTTTCTTGCTGAGAGGATGATGCTGGGTCAGAACGATTGGTTGTAATCCTCTTTTCTATTCTTGATATTAGTAAAGCTATTCAAGTTTTCCTCCACATTCTTGTATGTTTGATGATATATGCATTTGTGTGGTCAATATATATCTGGTCCTATATTGTTTGTGATAGTAGATCTCTGTTCTTGGATAGTGTTATGCTGCTTTGATTCCACAGGTGCTCTTTGAAGCTAGGTAGACGAGGAAGCGAGTGGCAAAGATCTATCAGAATGGAGAGGAATCAAGCAAGGAACCAAGCGCAAGACATAGGTTGGTCTCCTTTGTCCCCCTCTTATCTACTTCTCATAAAGGAAAACGAAAGTAGTTTTAGTTTGTTTGTTTCTAAGATAGCTACCAGTATTAGTGGGACTAGCAGCTCTGCATGGACACTAGATTTCCCGATAACAAAATGGCGACTCCACTGGGGAAGCGAATAGCTTGTTTGCTTTTCTATACTTGTTTGTTTTATAAACTTACAGATGGAGCCTGAAGTCAAGCCAGCTAGCCTTCGAACTGCATTTGCTATGCAAGTGCAAAGTAGATCAATGTTGCTTCAGTCTATCTCCGATTTTTGTTTATAAACTGAACAATTGATTTGTAAAAATCCTAATTGCCCTTGTGGTGGCTCTAGTAACCTCCTGAGATCTACCCCTGTGATTTATTTACTGATTATCACTTGCTCGGCCTAAATCCCTGAACTGTGCTGCAAACTATGATCAAGAACTGGATCAAAAGTCTCGCACTGTACCATCGCACCCTCTGTTCAAGGATATCAGTACGCATCCCACTTCTCGTTTGCTGTAGGTGGGATGCATACTCGAATCCCTATGTAACAGGTGCGATGGTCAGAGAAGGCTAATTTTGCCTCCAGACTTTGGTTTTTTTTCACTCTTTTCAGCTCTATTCAGGAGTTTTGCTGTCTGTAGTCAGTATACCTCTGTGGAAACCCCCTTCCTTGCCATTATTCCACCTCCATCATGCAAAGAACTGTAAATGTTTTTATGTATTGTGAGCCATTTTCAGTTCTCTTTTACAAAGAAGTAGCATAATTGAACTGTCATTTCTTGATTTGGAAGTGTCGCAAGTATTGTTTTCAGTCATAGAAGAGAATCTGATTGTTCTTGATAGTCGATTACACTGTTACTCTTGTATTTGATTTGAATTAGTATTTTTTCAAGTGCCGAAATCAAGTTTTCAATTCCAAATCGCAAAGTGTCGTCATTGTCTTCATTTTGTCTTGAAAAGAAGCTTGTTAGTAATGTCGCTTTGAAAAATAATTTAGATTTGTGCTTAGCTTTCTTTTTATCATACACACATTAAGAAGGCTGAAAACAAATACATGCATGTGCATTTGCATTTAGACTGTTTGTTGATTTGATTTAGGATAGTGCATATAGTGTGTGCTCTCTGCTCTATGTTGAAAGAATATCATCTCTCTTTCTTTAGTAGCTAGGATTTTCATTGCAAAAAGAAGATTAAACGAATGTTTATCATCTTAGATTGCGTTTTAGGAATTGTATATCTACATCACGCGGTGAACCTGAAAGGCAAATTTATTGAACAAGATCAACTGTAAAATAAATTTAATGAATCTAAAAACTCTTTGGAACCTAACGCACAACATTTAGAAGTCTAGGCTAGAGATGTATTCTGGCGTCGTAAAGCCTGGTAACTGTTGTTTTCATTGCTGGTTGGGTGATTCCTCCACTTTGAGACGACAAGTGCCAGTACGGACTTGTGCTCCCACGTACCTTCGAGTATATATTGGGAGACCACAATAGGCTATATCCTTTATCCATAGGAAGCCGTGTCTGTCGGCCTATCGATAGCAATGCACTGAACACAACATTCGGGAAGATTGACTGCCGTATCGTAAAAAGTATTATGCAGTTTTGCGATTGGTTTGGTAATCCCTCTGTCTAGACTTCCAGAGTAGTCTCTTTCATTCCTTTTCAGACTCCTTAAAGGAAAAGGTCCATCTGAGCACTTGTCACTTCAAGCTCATTAAAAATCGAAGGCGACTAGAGTCATCTTTTGCTTTTTCTCGACTCTTAAAAATTGAAAAAACAAGTTGTGTCAAAGCGTCTAAAATTTATTTTAATCGGAATAAACGTCACCTTTCCTGCGTTGGTCTTAGGTTGAGAAAATGGAGTCCACCAACCAAGGATTTCCCCTTAGAGTAAATCCTAGTCCTTTCTCCTCATGGGGAGATGTTGGTGCACCCCATATGGCCACATTGTCGCTTCCAGGATTGACAATCGGCCTGCCCGTATGGCTCTTCTCGACCTCTGTCATTCAGAACACCATGATTCCTGAGCAATCAAGTCAGCAACTAGATGATACCAGAGTTACCCCCCAACCTTCTACTTCGTCCGATTCTCCCTCTCTTCCTTCCTCTTCGCTTGATGGAGCTGGTAAAGCCAAAAATCAAGTAACTAAGAAGGAGAAGAAGGGAAAGGAGAAGAAAGAGAAGAAGAAGAAGGAGCTAAAGGAGAAAAGGGGCAACCAGGCATCATCTAGTGAAAATCCACACACCGCACTGTCAAAGCCTAAATCTCCATGTGTCATTTTCAAAGGAGATCACTATCATCGAGATTGTCCTTGCATCCCTCGGATCTTCAGGGACCGGTCTCCTCGTTTGCACAATCCAGTGTCAACAACCTCTGATGATCATGTTGAAAGTACATTGTTAACTAGTGAAAGCGAAGTGTCGGGACAGAAAAGGAAAAGTAAATCCCCTTGTAAACTGTGTGAAGGCGATCACGCCGTCCACCGTTGTCCCTTCCTAGACGAGGCTAAAAGAGTTTTGGACGACCGTCCGGTTTCACCGTTACGGCTTCCTCCTGGATATAATGAACTCTTGCCAAGTCCATCACTAGTTGAAAATCCTACTAACATGCCATTGTGGTCGGTCTAAGCGTCTATCATTGAAGATAAACCATTTGAATCCACACCAGACGAAAGTCAAAAGGTCAAGGCGGTAGTTGACCTGATCTTGCCTTCAGAAGGTCCATCTTCAGATGATACAGTCACCGGAGAGAACAAGAACGAAACCGTTCAAATTCTTTTCGTAAACACAGTCTCTGATGAACATGGGGGTAGTCTATCTGTTCCTTTACCGCAGGAAGGAAGTTTTTCAAAGTCATATCCGGCTGTCTATTCGGTCCCACCTCCAAGCAACCTAGTTGTTTCCTTCGATTGGAATCTACTAGGCAGACCCCGTTTACCGACTAGTGTACCATTTCGAATCATTGCACAAATATACAGTATGGTCATAGCTGGTACCATCATAGATGAAGGGGATTCTGTGAGTATCCTTTCCTCAACTGCTTGGAAAGCGCTTGGTTCGCCATTGCTTTTGCCTGAGATGAGAAATCTAACAGGCTTTGACAAAGGAAGGAGTCGACGTTAGGGATCCTTCCCAATGTGTCGATAACATTGAGAAGGAAAACCGTTCACATGAACATAATGGTAGTCCAAGGACCCCTAGATTATAATATACTCCTTGGATGCGACTATATTTATTGCATGGGATCCATTGTCTCCTCACTCTTTAGAGTAATGTGTTTTCCGCATGAAGGAAGAGTGGTCAAGCTCGTAAACCAGCTTTCATTCCCTAGCTCACACACAACAAATAGTCAAATACCATCCCTGAATGGTCTTTTCACACAAGGAATGTCTCATCAATCCCGAGTCTGTCCACCTGATGAGCGCGAGTGATTCGGGAGGACATGGCTGAAACCCAGGGGGCATGCACCCTAGTCTGTTTCGGTAGGAAAACCTTGGGCATAGGGTAGGTTTTCACGAAGGATATATGATTGGTTTATGAGATTAGACTGGAATAAGATTCCTTCGTCAAAGTTATGTGAGTGGAGGCAAGTTGTGCCACTCACCTTTGTTTATTTCGGTAGACATCGCCGAGGAAGTGTTTTGTCTGCAATGCGGATGGAACAATCTTTGTTAACCTGGAAATTTTTCGCTATACCTGGGGGCATGCAAATCTCTTGTAAGCAAGTGAGAAACGAACAACTAACGTTAACTCTATGATTCCACTGACTTCAACCGCCTAGGTCGGGTGAGTGGTCAAATCGGCCATTCATCTTCACAGAGGCCACCATGGCACCGACAAAGTAAAGAAAAGAGTTTCCTACCTAACTTTGGTAGTGATCTTGGTAGTTAAGTAGGGGGGCGTAGTTGGTAGTTCCTAGCTTGCATGTGAGAGGCGCCGGGGCAAAGCTTTGTAACGTGCAAGCTCCATAAAAGATGGCATCTTAGATGAGACATCCTTATTATACAACTGGCTCGAGCAGTTTTTATGTGGAGTTCAAGCTCGTTAAAAATTAAACATAAGAAATGAGCAAATGTTTCCCCCAGAGTTTAAGCTCATTCATTAAAAAATGAACCAATTTTCGGTAAATAACCATCGTGAATGCATTATCATCAGCTTTTGAAGCCCTGGTCGTGTTCTCATCATCACCTCCACTCTGGTTTTGGCCGATCATTCACCTCCATTTGATTGTTTACCCTTTTTTAGGAACAACTGCGAAGAGTGATCCTGTTAGCCATCCTTGTGAGATTGTCGTGATTGGAAAATTCCAAACCTTACCTAGAATCATCTGCTACCCGAATTTATCACTCGTTCCTCAAAAAACGAGTCTCCTTTAAGCTCTTTTCATTTGACTCGTAAAATATGAAAAGATTGCCGAGCAATTAGCCTCTCCAGCTCGTTAAAGTGACCGTAAGTGCTATCCCTCCTCTAGATTTTAATCTTTTTGGACCTGAGGGATTATTACACAAAAAGATCGAGCGCTTGTTTTGTTCGGCTTGTTAAAAATACCGAAAATTCATCCCTTGTGTATTATTTTATACTTTTTTGGACTTAAGGGATTATGAGACGAAAAAGGATTATTGGAGTTTTCTTTACGTCCCTTTCAGACTCTCTAAAATTTAAAAGGACCGAGTTATCTTTGTCGTTAAACTCGTTAAAACCGAATAGCGACAAACTTGTCCATACAAACAAGAATGAGTTTCACTATCGCTAGGCTCGTTAAAACATAGTGATGGGTTTGCCCGAAGGGAAAATTATAGAACAAGCATATGTTATCCTCCTCAAGCTTGAAAAAAATAAAGAGGTACTGGTCAGCAATGACTGGGGAAAAATTGGGAAGAAAACATGAAGAAACTTTATTGGTAGCAAGTCGCTCTTGAACATGACACTTTCACTCTGCATCCGAGTCGGTTGGGTTGTTCCGTTCACTGGTCATATCACCATTGGTCCATCACACCATCCATATTTGGGGTTAACACTACCAAGCCATCATGTCAGTGTCGCCGATATGTTCAAGAGAAGTCGCTCAGAGAATTCACCTGTGTCTCATCCATTGCAATACATTTACGCTCCATTCTTTCATGACCGCCACCCTGAACCCTGTATCATCAGATCGTTTTCACCTCCAAAATCATTTACTCCGTTCCGTGCCGTAGATGTGGGATTCATTAAGGCCCTCCTACGGTGGGTCACTTCTTGTTGACATTAGCTCGTTATCCAAAAAGTCGACTTAGGGACAACCATTTCAGTACTTTGAAGCTTGCATGCCTCAATGGCAAATTTCTCACTTCCGACGACAGGTTTACATCAATGGCCTTCGACCGAAAGATTTTGCGTGGTGTTCGACGCCAAGTCCCTTATTCACACCACATGAATTATATTGTAGTACCTTTAGGGTCATCATCATTATCGGTGATTCCTCTCACGCCTGTTAACATCTTACATCATTGGCTAGTAATCAGGCGATGTCTTTCCATGTTCGACTCCAGAACATCTCTCACATGGATCGACTTGTAGTTTGAGTGAAGATCGAACAAGATTGAAGACCCCAGATCTAGTTTCATCCATCCGGGCTATGATATATATTCAGGAAAATAAAGACATCAAATGTACATCATTGCTGCACAGATAATCATCCAATCTAAGGGATGATGGCTCTACCAGAATCATCAGTCTGCACACAGACGATTGTCTGTCTTATGTACATGAAAATGAGTTTATAAAGCTGAGCATGGGAATGCCCGCCTCAGCTAGATCATGAAAATATTATGAAAATAATGTATTGTATTGTATCTTATTACAGGTCGCCTTCTAGCTCGAAAAGCCTTCGGATCCTCATGATAAAGCATTTCAACCGACATCAAAAGATTAACGACCTCATGCTTTAGGGGGCAACTGTTATAGACATTTTTGGGCACTGCGACCCCAATCAAACATGTCCATAAACCAAGGGCTCCTAAGTCCCTAAAAGTGTTGTTCCATACTCTAAAGGAACAAGGTCAGCTGATTACATCATCTCCCAGAAGTTCTCCATGAAAAACTGCTCAGAACTGGTCAAAACTGGACCATCTCACCTGCTCCATGGTCAAAGTGCGATGCATCCCACCTAAATGCACACGGGAGGTGCGATGCATACTGAAAAGCCCTTCTATGGGGTGCGATGGGCAAGAGTGGAAAAATGGCAGAGTCAATTTGCGAGGTGGATGATCATGGAATCTTCTAGAAACTTCTCCTGTGACACTTGCCTCTCTGAATTCGCCCAGGGATGAGTAAGAGATCATCAATCTCCAAGTGGAATCAAGAACTATCAGAGAGAGGACACTAATCATATCTCAAAATCTGACTCACCTCCCTACAATTATCTATATATGGATCCCTCATCCCAGAGATCTAGGGGGCTGGAATTTTGTATCTTGTAAGGAAGTGCTGCTGGTTTCTTGGTGTAACATCATAGTGTTGGGTGATCTAAGCTTTTCATGAGGTGAAGAAGGGCTTTCTTGCTGAGAGGATGACGTTGGGTCAGAACGATTGGTTGTAATCCTCTTTTCTATTCTTGATATTAATAAATCTATTCAAGTTTTCCTCCACATTCTTGTATGTTTGATGATATATGCATTTGTGTGGTCAATATATATCTGGTCCTATATTGTTTGTGATAGTAGATCTCTGTTCTTGGATAGTGTTATGCTGCTTTGATTCGATAGGTGCTCTTTGAAGCTGGGTAGACGAGGAAGCGAGTGGCAAAGATCTATCAGAAGGCAGAGGAATCAAGCAAGCAACCAAGCGCAAGACAGAGGTTGGTCTCCTTTGTCCCCCTCTTATATACTTCTCATAAAGGAAAAAGAAAGTAGTTTTAGTTTGTTTGTTTTTAAGATAGCTACCAGTATTAGTGGGACTAGCAGCTCTGCATGGACACTAGATTTCCCGATAACACGCCGCGTAGCCAAACAACGCTAAGCCAAAAATGTGAATCTCGCGTGCTCTCGGGCCGTTAACTGTCAGACGATGAATCCGCGGGATATGGCTGTGCGTCGTTGGATCTGGGGGTGGGAGATCGGAGGGATATCACGCAGTGAAGTTGCACAGACGGAGTCGGGAAAGTTGTTGGCGGGAACTGGAGTCTAATTAAAAAGAATTGTAATTAATTAACAAACTAATGACAGGATTTATATATAAGCAGCAAGTTAATTAAAGGTGGGACCATGGGTTACCTAATGGGGTTTTTTAACTGCACCAAGGGTTGGTGGGTTAAAAGGGTGTCAAGGAATTATAACGTGGGGGATTTATAAAGCGGGACTTTAGGAAAAACTTAGGATAAAGGGTTTTAGTGGGTTTTTAAGGGGAAAAGGGAAATTAATAAGGGGGGAAAGTATTATTTGTGATGGAAATGTGTTTCTCACTAGGGAAAGGGGTTTTGGGAAGGGGGAATGATTTTTTAAGGGTAATGTCTTGGGATATGTGTGAAACCAAGGAGTAACAGGTAAACATGAGGGGAAAGGGTATTTACAGGTAATGAAGGGATAAATGAGGGAAATTAGCAAATTAGTATGTGGGGGTGTAGTGAAATGAGGGGAAATTAGTAAACAAGCTTTGGTGAATATCATTTCTTTTTCACAATTCCTCTTGCACATGAAACATAGGATTAAGCATGATGAATGTGCTTTTGACTTAGAAACCTTGTGCACTTGCAACATTTCTTCTACCTACTCTTTATTTACCCTAGCATTTTCTCTTCATTCATTGGGTGCATTTGAGGTTGCTGACCCTTTATTCCTTTTCTTTTGATAAGAAAACCATTTAATTCTAACCTTTTAACTTCCAATGGCTCAGATTAAATTGATGAGCTCATTATTATTCTCTACTTAACTACTGATCTGCTAAGAGTAAACAGTTTGGCTAAATATTTATTCTCTATCTATCAACATGAAATTTAAAGCATGAATGAGTCAAGATTAAACTTATTTGACCATCATGGATTGTGGAATTTTTGAAAAGCTGCACACAATCTTATTTGCAAAGTAAAGTAAAAGGAGTGGCATTTGAATTTGCACACTTTCATGATCTATTTTTATCTCTTCTTTGGGGTTCATATTTTTTACTGTTTTTATCTTTTTCTTTCTTTTTTTCCTTTGATTATTCTTTTAGGAAATACCCTCTTTACATTTTTTAAATTTTAATATGGGAAAACATTTTGTAGAAAGCAAAAGTATGCACAATATTGCAAGACTAACCCTAGCGAATTCAAAATTATGAATCCTATTATTATAGGACCATAACAATGTCTCCACATGGGGATGACATTTCCTGGTGAAATGTCAAGAACTTTAAGATCAGTAGCCTTTGAAACTTTGACTGTAGTTGTCTTAAAATGCTCCTATGTGATCTACTTTATTCATACATATGATGGTAAATCTTTTAAAGCTCAGGGCCTCTCCGGGCTTCAACCTCAAAAGGTTACCATCCAATCCAATCTAAAATTTGCAATGTTATATATAATGAGCAAAGTAAAATGAACTATTGTTAATCTGTGGATAAGTAATGCTTCAGCATTCACATTCTACCATTGAATGGTCCTCCTGGTAGATTTGTTCCATCTAATTGTCTCAAGAAAAATGCATTGTTACCTCTGTAACCATAAATGATATAAGGGCCTTGCCATAGGAAATCAAATTTACCATGTTTACCCTTTTCTTCTCTTCTAGAATCCCATTTGAGTACTTTGTCACCTATGTAAAAATCATCAGCTTTGGTCTTCTTGTCAAAAATATTTTTGATTTTATCTTGGATCACTTGTGATTTGACATAGACTTCTTCTCTGGTTTGCTGCAAGTGTATTGTCTGATTTATCCTCCTTTGGATATCATTTGGTTCTACTTGAAACTCTTGAATCATTTTCATCACTGGTACTCCTAAAGAGGATGGAAAAACAACATCCATTCCATATACTAGCTAGTAAGGAGATGTACCAATGGATTTTTTGGTAGTTAGTCTGTCTACCCATAAGGCATTAACCAACCTTTTGTTCCATGTCTTCTTATTGTCTTCTAACAGTTTCTTAATTATATTGACAAGGCTTTTATTTGAAGATTTTGCAAGTCCATTACCTTGAGGCTAATAGGCAGTGGAATGGCAAAGGGTAATGTGATATCTATTACAAAAGTCTACCATTTTCTTGGATCTGAATGCAGCAACATCATAAGTAATGAGCTTTTGTGGGCATCCAAACCTAAAAAGGATGTTGTTCTGAAGGAATGAAATGATGACAGATTCCGTGGCTTGTCTAGAAGGGATGGCTTCTATCCATTTAGTAAAATAATTAGTGGTTTCCAAAATCCTTTTATGTTGGGCTGAGGAGGACGGGTGAATTTCCCCAATGAAGTCTAAACCCCATTGTTGAAAAGGCATTTCTGTGGAGATGGGTTTGAGAGGTAATGGAAAGAGTTTCCTTTTGCCTTCAAATATTTGGCACTTGTGATAGGACGTCACATATTTCTTGACATCTGCAAAAAGGGTGGGCCAATAAAGACCTGCCCTTAAAATCTTGTCAACTGTTTTTTTCAAGTGTAAGTGTTCTCCACAATATCCTGCATGAATTTATTTTATAACTTTGTCATCTTCATCTTTTGATAAACAATTCAATAGAATGCCACCATTATCTTTCAAAAATAAAGCATTTTCTATGATACAATATTTCATTGATTTCATTTTCAAAAATCTACTTTTAGTTCTAGATAAACCAGGAGGAGCTTATAGGTTTAGTAAAACAAATATGATATCTGCATACCAAGGTGAATCTATGAAAGGTTCACTGATCTGTGGAGTCGCCATCTCTTCCTGATCATCTAGGGCACCAATGAAATTTATATCTAAGGCCTGACAATTCGATTTAACCATGAGTTTAGCTAAACCTTGGCCTTTGATAAGTTTTATAGGCTTTATTTCTATGTCAAATTCCGAAATAGTGTAAATCCATTTGCCTCTCTTTCCTTCAGGCCCGTTCTGTGTCAGAATGTCCTTTACTACTGAATTTGGAACATAAGCAATAATGTGTGTATACAAGATGTACACTCTAAAATATTTAATAGATTTTACTAAAACAAGTGCTTGTTTTTCCATTATGTTGTACTTTAGCATAGAATCTCTCAAAGATTTGCTTAAAAATGCAATAGGCTACTCATATCCTTGATCATTCTTTTGCAACAAGACTATTGCAATAGTATGTTCTGAAGCAAAAGAAAAAATTATAAAATATTTTTTAAAATCAGGACTTATGAGGACTAGTGTTTTAGTAAGGGCTTCTTTGATTGCCTCAAAAGATTGTTTAGCCTCTACTGTCCACTTAAGTGCTGAGTCTTTCTTTAACATGTTATTTAGTTCTCTGATTAGTTCTGCTAAGTTAGAAATGAATCTCCTAAGAAAATTTATTTTGCCTAAAAATGATTGTAATTCCTTGATGTTTCTAGGATGAGTGATGTTCAGGATTGCCTCTATTCTAGTTGGATCTATTCTAATTCCATATTTTGATATTATGTGACCCAAGAGTTTACCTTTTTCTAAACCAAAGAGTGTCTTTTTGGGATTCAATGAAATGCCAAATTTTCTACATTTAATAAAAACTCTTCTTAGGTGATCTAGATGTTCATTATCTGATTTGGAAAACACTGTGATGTCATATTTGTAAACCACTAGAAAGTCATGGATTGCTTTTGCAAAATCTATGTCCATAGCTCTTTAGAATGTTTCTCCTGCATTCATCAATCTAAAAGGCATTTTCAAATACATGAAAGTACCCCAGGGAGTGGTAAATGTAGTCTTTGCTTGATCCTCTGGTTGAACTAAGATTTGATTATATCCAGAGAATCCATCAAGCAATGAAATTCTGGATGACCCTACTACCCTCTGGAGACTGTGGTCCATTTTAGGGAGAGGACAGTTTTTTTTAATTGATACTTTTCTCAAGTTCCTGAAATCAACACAGAGTCTAATCTCTCTTGTTTTCTTTCTAGTAGTGACTAAATTAGAGACCCAATCTGAATATCTAATTAGTGCTATGATTTGTGCATCATACATCCTTTTTACTTCTTTTTCAATTAATGGCATAAGAACTGGATTAATTCTACTAAGCTCTGTTTAAAGGGTTTCTGATATTCTTTGATGGGTATCTTATGTTGAATAATGCTGGTATCGTAAGACTTAAGGTCTTCATAACTCCAAGCAAATATATCTTCAAACTGTTTTAACAGACTTATGTATTTTAGCTTTTCATCTGGAGGTAATGCTTTGGATATTTTGATAAGCTTTGGTTTTTCTTCTGTTCCTATGTTATATTCTTCTACATCTAATCTTAAAGGCTCCATTTTTTGTTTCCTAGCTACATCATTGGAATCAAACAAATATTCTAATGGGACTAATCCCTTAGGCAAAAAGTTATTTTTAAGGTTTAGAATCTCGTAATCATCATTGGTTATTTCTTATATTTCTAGTTTTTCTAAGTTATCTATCTGTTCTTTAGTGAATCTAGTGGGTTTATCTACATCTAAAGAATTTAAATCTAATTTATTGTCTATGATGTTATCTGTTGTACAGTCAATATCTATGTTACAGTTTTGAAACTCTCATTCAGCATTCATGAAATCATCGATTTGAGAATATTGTGAAAAAATCTGCCAATATTTCAAATTGTTAGGTATAATAGGTCTGTGTCTTACTTCTGTTGTGTACTTGTGGTTGGGCTGAAAAGGTAGTTTGCAAGTGCTAACAAAAGTATGGAAACTGTGAACTTGCATGTTCTGTTTCCTGGGAATAGCAACAAAATCATTTTCAAGAAGGTCCTTAATTAGATCTAGGAAAATCTCTCTATATTGGCTAAGTCTGGGATTATTCACAGAGTATTCTCCTTTAATTTGTTTTATAATTAATTATGAATCTCCCATAATAGAAACTCTCTTAGCTCCAGGTTTTCTTATAATTTGTAGTCCCAAGATTAAAGCTTCATATTCTGCCATGTTGTTTGTGCATTTAAAGTTTAATCTAAAGGCATGACCTTCAGAATGATTATTTTCCATGTTGTGAGTCCAAACTCCTGTACCTGCTCCTAATATATTCACAGAGCCATCAAAATCTAAATGCCATAGAGACTCATGAAATATGTTTTCACTATCCGGTGCTTTGTATTTTTCTTCTACAGCTGTGATTTCATTTTTGTCATTGTCTGAATTGTAAAATATAAATGAGTCCATAGCAGAATGCATGGAGTATATGGGGTAATTATGTGGTTCTTCTGAACTACTTACCATGTATTTCATCAATGTTTCTCTGTAAAGTTTTCTTTGCTGACCAAACATAGATATGGTCGCATATGACATGTCCAACTGTAGAGATCCCTGCAATTTTGCTCCCCATGAGCGAGATAATAGCATTCCATACTTGAGTGGGATATCAGCAACTACTATGTCCATAACAATACTCTTTGTTGGGCACTGGACTAGAGTCACATACAAATCTTTAATCAGGTCAAGGCATTTGACTTGGCTATAAACAAAGAAAAACAAGTCCTTGTATGGTATGGTGATATCTAAGTTTAATCTCTCTATTATTGCTTTAGGTATTAAGCTATGGGATGCCCCTGAGTCTGGCATAGCATTATGTAAAACCTTATCATGAACATTTAAGCTAATGTAGAATGGAGGGATACCCCCTTGTTGATGTTTTCCATTTACTTCTGGACCAAATATTAACTCAGGTTGATCATCATTAAGGTTTACCGCATCTTCTCCTTCACCTATGTTTAATGTTTCAGTGATTTGTGTTCTGTATGATTCATTTTTCACTAGCTTGGTTAAAAGAACCAATATTTTCAACTTGGCTATCTCAGTCTTAATGTTGAATGGAAATTGAGTTTTTCCTGATTGTAAGAGATCTTCCTTAGCAAATTTGGTCTGTGTATCTTTATCTTCTTTTTCAGCATTTGGCAACTCAGTTTTTGTTTCAGCAGTTTTGTTTTGAATTCTCTTATTTGGGATAGCTTGATTAACAGTTTCAATTTTAGTTTCAGCTGAAGTTATGTCTCGTGACTTCCTCTAGAGAGAATTTGTAGAACTTTGGTCACAGGGGCTTCTGTTATTTTTTTAGTTCGGGTTTGGACTGATTTCTTAGTGGGAATTTTAGTATTTTTTTGCTTCTAAGGCTATATTATTTGTGAACTTCATAGATAACAGGCTCATAACCTTGTTTGTAGTCAAAGGACTCCCTAGATTCTAATTTCAATTGTTGTAACATGTACATTTCCTGTTCTGCCTCAGTAAGAAAAACAACATCTTAATTTTTAATACCTAATAGATTTATCTGGGTATCCTCATCTTCTTCATGTTTTTGTGCACCCTCAGCATAGATTTCCTGGAAAGGAGGTCTAATCTGCTGATCTGGTATAACATTTTTTCCAATGTTAGGATTTTTCCTAAAGTTGGGGTTTCTTTTTTGGGGTGCTTTTTGATTCTCCCACTGAGATTTTCTTTCCATGTTTTCTAATCTATCCATTATTCTTTCTACACTTTTAGCTAAAATATCTATTTTACCATCTGAAGTGGATGTTTCCTCTTTAATGACAACTATTTTCTAATTTCTCATCCTAGCTTTCTTAGCTAATAAATTGGCTTCTACACTAACAACATTACTTTGCATTTGTTCCAATGTTTCAGGATTTCTTTCCCTCAATTGGTAAGACATATCAGTGTCAAAACCATCATGGAATTTGATTAATGCTAGGTTTGGTGGAGGTTTAATATTATCAAGGATTGCATTGTAGATATTGTTGAACCTAGTACAATAATCCTGAACTAATTCATTAGGAGCTCTTCTAATGTTGTCATATTCAGATAATATTTGCAGAGGGATTTTCTCTCTCCCATCTATCAATAAACAATCTATGGAAAGCAACTAAATCAGCAATATGATTAGCAGGTAAACCTTTGAACCATTTTTTAACATCCCCTGTCAGTGTTTGGGAAAATAGCCTCATTTGGACATCAGAATCATTAATATCGTGCAATTCAAAGTAATCAATCATTTTATTCACATGTTGTTGGGTAGTATACTGACCAATAACATCAAACAAAAATATTTTACTTTGATAGTCTTGAGGCATGGCATGTAGTTGGGCTGGTAAAACCAAAGGTGCATATCTATCTGCCATGGCTGAGATTTTGGTTTCACTGTGGGGCAAATTAGTGGTGCTTGAAGAAGGACTTGAGATGGTTGTAGATGAACTAGATGAACTTGATATGTTTGGTTGGAGATGAAGCTGATGTATGAATGGTTTAGGGGAATGAACTGTGGTGGATATTATAGGTGATGTGGTAGTAAATGAAGCTATATTTATAGTTTTTGAAGACTTTGTAGAAATTTCAGGGGTAGCAGTAGTTAAGGCAGTTAATTCAACTAATTGTTGAAGATATGCCTCATCTATATGGCTTATCAAGGTTAAGGTTAAAGCTTCTAGTTTATCAAACGTATCCAAAACATGTTGATCTAAATCAGGATGTATAGACACCTGTTTTTACTCAATAAATTGAATAAAATTGGGGTCTATTACAGTATCATGAATTGGATTTTCAGATTTGGTTCTAAACAGAGAAAGCTCAAATGATAAATCAAACTGAATATCTTCTAAACTTAATAATTCTTTGGGGAGTGAATTTGTTTAATTAACTGACTACTACTTCCTTGAGCTTCTACCTTTTTTGGTTTACTTAAAATTCGGTTAGGGTCATTAACTATTGTAGCAACGTTTGGATCTGGATTTTCCCTGGTGTAGTGTGTTCTCCTGGAAGCCAGAATTTTAATTTTTTAATTGTTTTATGAAATTTTTTAACAATTCTAAAATGACCTTAAGAGGCAAAAAATAAGATTTAATATTTCCTTAAAGTTTTATTAAACTGAGGAGTGTTCTCCAGTATGGTTGCCAATATGTTATCACTCCAAAATTTCTCTAGAATTGTTATGAAAGAAATGATAGAGGTAACCACAAAGCTACTTTGGAGATTAGGATCTAGCCTTCCTAATGCTCAGAGAGGGCTCTCTCTTTATGATTTAACATTATTTAGTTAATTGATTTTAGGCTAGTTATGATTGTCCTTGGGTTTTAATTTAGATTTGGTGGTAGGGATCACTGACTTAAATGGATAGAGGGATGTTTTTTACCATTGGGCTATGGGGTCAAGTGTGAAGCAAACATGACTGGATCAAGTTCTAAAGATAGTGTTTACAGGGCAAGGTAGCTGAGTAAATTCAGATCTCAAGGCTGGATGGTGAAGTGGTTTTCAATCGGATTGAATGAGAAATTAAGGGTTCCTTAAACCGAATAATGAAGGAAATGTTATGGGTCCATCAAAACTAGGGAGAGATGAAGGATTCCCTAATCTGGATATCATAAGAAAACATTTGAAATGATTAATTGTTCAAGACAGAGTGTACTTAAACAAATTCTGTAGTATAATTCCAGTTAATTCATTCAATTTAAATAACATGCAAGTTTGTGAAATACTTAAGAAAATAACAATTTGAAAAAAGAAAATACTTCACTGAAGTAGCTCATCACATGAATCCTATAATGCAATCTCTTTATTACTTAGTCCGGTCTGTTGACTTGAAAAATTGGTAAAATAACCCTCAGGTTCTAGATCAATACAACTATAGAAATGTCTAGCAATCGACCCTCAATACTTCGAATTATAAAGTATTTATACAAAAATAGTTTACAAAATATCCCAAATTGTCTTGTGAATTAATCTAGGAAAAATAAATATCTTCATGCAAGAAGATAGAGACAGATATTCAACTGCTACAATCTGTCCTTGTTTATTAGGCTCTGTTGTCATATTCTTTGATCTTTTGCTGTTTATTCTCCTTTGTTGTTGGTCTTCCACGCTGAATCTTCTTTTTACTTTGGATTTTAACTGATACTCTTTCATTTGATACTCTCATCTGAGTTGGCCTTCTACTTTTCCTTTACTGCTCTGTTTTCACTTTTTACTTTGCATTTTTACAGTGAGTCATTTAATTTCTCCCAAATGTCTGCTTCTGGTAATTTAATATTTACCATTTTCCTATAAATTTCATCTACTTCTGTGTACTTAGCAAAGGTGGTCCTGTTCACAAAAAGGTGTTTTACCTCATGCTGGAGGTAAAATAGGTTCTCAAATATAAGAGAGTTTCTTCGGCGTAAATCACAAGAAATTTCATTTGTCGACACGTTTCGAACCAACAAGTGCGGTTCATTGTCAGGACAAGTTGAATGAGCAGATCAGGCTTAGTATGATTAAATAGATAGAGCAGAAACTCCAATGGTTGTATTCCAAGACCAGGTAACAAATGTCTGGTACAAAACCTTTAATGTAGGCATCCCCTTCATAGAGGAATTATTGGCTCGATCTCTTGCCACCTCTCTGATTTTCCTGTTGTAGTATTCCTGTGGCATCAATCTGTCATTTATCACCAACGGATTTGGCAGAACTTTCTGCCTTAAAGCATCAAAATTAACCATGAATCTATATATAGCCATCTGCATGGTTTGGCATTTGTCCTCAAGGTTCAACATTAAATTCCTCTTGGTGAGCACTTTTTTCACCTCTAGTATGGTGCCATTCCTGTCAACTATGTCCAGTTCCTGCAATTCATATTTATTTTTAGAGTTAAGGAAGTGGATTATTCTGGTGGCTTCTTCTGGCATGTCTCCAAGTTCAGCCTTAACTCTCTGAATTGCTTCTATAGCCTCTTTGACTAAATCATTTTGTTCAAAGATGACTTGTATAGATGGCCAAATATCATTGACAGAGTCAATGATATTGGCCCATAGTTGTTCTTTAGCTTGGCCAAGTGGCTCCTTCAATGTTAGCTCTTTCTGTAAACTCTTCATTCTTTCAGTCAACCTAGTTGACTTCTGAACTTCGTTCTTGTGCATAATCTGTGCTAGTTTCTTCTCATCCTCCAGACTTGTTATTTGTTCTTTTAGTTTATTTATCTCTGTGGTCTGAATGGACATGTCCTCCATTTCTTTGACCAATTTTCTTGCCTCATCACTTGGCTGAGCTGCTGCTGTTGTTGAACCTGTTGCTGATGTAGATGTTGTTGCAGCTGGAAGTGTTGTAGCTAGTCGTGCTGTTGAAGCTGCCAAGTGAATGTGGGTAGCCAAAAAGATGCAACACACTTACCCATCCCATCTCAAACAATCAAAGAAGAGAGTTACAC
This sequence comes from Pinus tabuliformis, assembly GCA_031772625.1. Lineage (NCBI taxonomy): Eukaryota > Viridiplantae > Streptophyta > Pinopsida > Pinales > Pinaceae > Pinus > Pinus tabuliformis. The sequence continues at coordinate 482,700,907 of CM062809.1, read as the reverse complement.
TAAAAAATGTCACCATGACCACTTACAGTTAGTATGGCTCAAATCAACAGTCATGCTACCCTCTTAGGCAAGTCTTATGCCTCTGTTATCCATCTCAAACTCAAAGAAGAGAGAAAGTCTTGTAAAAAATATGTTTATCTCTGGGGTCGCAGGTTCTCTCTAGCCTTACCTGCGGGGACGCGGACCATGTTCACAAAAGGTGCGTCCTTGGACGCTCTGTATGTTAAGGGACAGGTGCGTCCTTCTGTAAAAGGCAAAATGCGCGAGTTTCATCTTAAAAAAGTTACTTGTGGTTACTTCTAGAACTTTCTAGAGGTCGGTTTGATGATTTGGATGCGCCTCCAGTTGGTTCATGTATCTCTATTAAGGGGGAACTTATCCCATCAATAAGGGAGCTATCCCACCCAAAGAGGGGGATTATCCCATTGATGGTGGACCTGAATAACCTCTTTACAGCATTATAAATAAAGACATTGAGCCAGAGGGAGAGGAGGTTGGAGCTATACATTTTCTTTGGGTAAATGCTGCAGGAATTAGGACTCCCATTTAGAACCTTGTGAGGAGAGATTGTCTTTGCTTGATTCTACTTGGAAGTGGGTGAGCTTTGTCAAAGTAGAGGAAAACCCTTGATGGACCCTGGGAGGAACTTGCACAACACCAAGGCCAGGTTGTAAGAGTTTCTTTGTTTCGTTATTAATACAAACTGGTTTATTTTTCTCAATAGCTTGTGTTAATGAGTTATTTCATGTGTTCCTTGGTCTGCATGTTGAATATATGTTTTATTATATGAAATGCAAGTGCTTGGTAATTGTTTGATTGTTTGTGGTTGCAGGAATTGACTTGAAGGAGGAGCTCATCCGGATCGGCAAGGACGAACTACAACAACCGCGTTTTGGAATAAGGTAAGCCTAAACACTTGTAGTTTTCATGTTTTAAAAGGTGTATTTAGAGAAAGATCACTCCATTTTGTCTTGTTTGTCGCTAGAGAGTTTAGACTCCTAGGGAGGTCAGTTGTGTCCGCACAAACGACTTTTTCCGCCACGACAAATTGGCGACTCCACTGGGGAATCCATTAATGAGAGAGTCTTTTCCTTTGTGTGAACTTTGCTCTGAGAAAATCATTTTTGTTTTCTGGTTTTTGACTGTGAGAATTAGTATTTGGGTGGCTTAGCTTTAGATCTGGTTAGTCTTGGTTTTTCTTAACTTTTCCCGAAGGACGCACCCTCTGAGTACTGCACAGTGCGTCTTTGGACGCGCTGTTGCCGTTTGCACAGAGCGGGGCCGCACCTGTGACAACGGGTTGCCTGCGTCTTCCTGTAAAATTTAGGATAATTCCATTTTTTGCTTTAATTGCTTTTAGATTTTGATTTTTCCTTGTGTTTTCTGCCCAGATCCTTTAGTACCCTGTCAAAAATTATCACCTGAACTGGTTTTGTGAGCTTTGAGTGTTTTAGTGGTTTTCAACGAAGTTTAGGCCTAGGGTTTGATTTTTACATAGGTCCTGTAGTGATTTTGACGGTAGAAAGTTGTCCAACCTTAGATCTCTCTGGTTTGTCAGCCTTCTTAGAAGTCGGGCCTGTCGTAAAGTCTCCTTGTGTGAGCAGCTTGCCATTTAAGTTGTTTTAGGTCAAATTTCGAATTACTTGTTTATAAAGTGTTGATTTCCATTTTACAAAAGAACAAAAAGATTAGAATTTTGTTTTGACTAGTTTTTGGTTCTGCAATAAGCTAGTCCTTGATTTGATTGTGATCAAGTAAAACACCTTAGAATAATCATTGTTAGTTTTGGCCTCGTTAAGATTGCTTAGAGTAAATTTACCTTTTAGTTTGCTTGTGAGTGAATTTTCGTAGATTTTAATAGTTGTTAAGATTGATTTTTGGTTATACTAGATTTATTTGCTTTATTAAAAGAAAAATACAAAAACATCTTCTTTAAAAAGTCTTGTTTCAAGTAGCTTTTTGTTTTTTGAAAGAGAAAAAGAGTTTTTTCGTGCATGTAAAGAGCGGTCATGTTTTTTATGCTTGGAAAAGACAAACGAATTGTTTCTTTGATTGTCTTCAATTAAGAAGTTGCTTTTATAAAGATTGCATTCTCTCAACTTTTTAGTTAAGCAATTCATCGAAAAAGTAAAGTAGTGGGTAAATCATTCTAGGTGCATTTTGTAGTGGTTTCGAGTCGAGTCAACACACCACCGGTTTCACTTCCATCACCTTTTGACTTAAGAAACAACCTTAAAAGTAACGCTTAAATTAAAATCAATCTAGTAATCTTTATTTTTCTAGGGCTCTGAAACACCAACATAGCTTAGGCTACGGTCTTGGAGTAGGTGAGTACTTAACTCTCCAAGACTACAAAACCAAACAGATAGTTTATCTTGAGTAGATTAAATCCAATTGTTTCAGTTATACTCTGGGAAAGCTCCTCTTAAAGGAGAAGCACGAGCTCGTGTCCGAACCAGTGAGGGGATCATTCCTCCCTCGTTGGGAACGACGCCAGACAGTACGTATTACAAACGGTAAACCTCGGATTAACCATTGTCGAGGAGCCAGGGGTCACTTATCGGTAAACCTTGGATTGTTGTCAAGGAGCCGGTAAGGGGATTGGAGCTTGTTACTCTGCCCTTCCGTGCTGTCGGAGTTTAGACTGTTCCCCCAGGTGTAATTGTTGTGATTGGTAACTTTAGTGACCATAATCTTTAGGGTTCTACCGAGGTGACGGTGGAGGGAAGGTCCCACTGTACCTGGAGCAGACGTCGGTTATACTCACTTGGATTTTCCGGGGGGTTCACTTCACTTCGAGACGGTTAAAGTGGAGGAACTTGTGCCGGTCTATTCATTAAGCAGGTTGCCGGGGTAACTGTTCCACCCGCCATTTCTGTACTGAATCCTGCGAGGTTGGGCCTAATCACCAACTAGCGCTTTTGGTCTGGAAGACTACTGTTTGTGTGTGGTTTGACGCTCTAGATTATTTAGGCGTGTGCTTCAAATTTGTTTGCTTCTTTAGAAGACTTTAGGTGGTTTGATTTGAAATTTTTACTTTGTTTTCGTGTGTTGTAGTTAAAAATCTTTAATTGTGGCGGAATTACCGAGACAGTCCCGTAGACTTCGGGGCCAGTCTCCTGAAGTTGTTTCTGTGGCCGAATTGTTGAGAAGATCCCGTAGACTTAGGGGATCCCCTCCTCGAGACGACCCGGGTAATTTAGAAGGGTTAAAGGTCCTTGTAACTCCTCCTAGTGACAGTAGAGTAGGTTCACCTGAAGAAGGAGAATCTTCCTTGGTAGTCCATCCAGATTACCAAAGTTTAGAAACATGTTACAATCCCGAAACTGTTACAGTTTCCGAGCTTGCTGGTAGTTTTTCATCTGCCAGTGAAACAGGCGAAGAACCTGAAATTTCCGAACCTGTTACTCCAACTTCTAGTGTCCCTGATTCACCGAGAATAGAAAGAATTATCACCGAAAATCTACCTTCTGGTTTGATTGCTATAGAAGAACTTGCTCCAGAAGAAGATATAGGTGTCTCTCACCTTGAAGGTCAACTTACTATTGATCTAAGGGAGCGTGAATCCATCTTTTACAGTCCTCCTAGAAGTACTTCTTGGTATCTTGCGTTAACCAATTTTTTAGACAACTCAGTCGGTTTTTCCACACCTCGTACTCCTTTTCCACCCGGAGGTATTCATACTCCCGTAAATATGTCTGGTCAGTCGTCCGTGTTTACACAAAGTCCTGAATCTTTTTTACACGGCGGTCCTTCTGTTCCCACTGGGTACCAGTCACTTTCTGGTACCTTTGCGGGGGCATCTCCTCAACCCATTGATCATGGGTTATTTGCTGGAAACAGTGGTAATATACCATTGGGTGTAGGAGACATTTACATGATGTCAGGTTCAGTTCCCGTTTCCCAACCTCAAGGTGGCCAATTACCGCCTGGGGGGCAACCGCAGTTAACGCCTGGGGGGCAACCTCAAGGTACACAAATCGTGTCTGGGGGGCAACCTCAAAGTCAGTATGTACCTATGGTGCAATACTTACCTCAAGGTCAACCTCAACCTCAATATGTACCCCAAGGTCAACCTCAGTATCAATATCAACCTCAAGGATGGCAACCTCAAGGATGGCAACCTCAAGGGTATCAACCCCAAAGTTATCAACCTCAAGGGTACCAACCTCAAGGTCAAGGTCAACCCCAGTATCAGTATTTACCTCAAGGTTATCAACCTCAAGGTCAATACTCAAGTCAAGGTTATCAACCGCCTCAAGGTCAGTCATATGTTCCAAGTATGGGAACTGCACCTTACAATTATCAATCCTACCCTCAATCTGGTTATGGATCTCAGTACCCTCAACCTGTTACGGGTCAGTACCCTGGAATGTTAGTGTGGGATCCCTCACAGGGTCAACAGGTGTTGCAGCCAAGTGTACAGATGCTTCCTCAAGCTGGACAACCCGTAGTTTCTGGTCCAACCCAGCAACCGCAACCTGTCCAGCCAAATGTTCAAACTTCTGTAGCTTCGGTAGTTACTCAGCCGTCAATTGCACCTAGTACTCCATCTCAAACGGCTGCTGCAACTATCGCTACATCTACCATACTTACTTCTGGAGTATCGACGGCTCCAGTTTCTACTGTCCCTGTTACCGCACCTCAGACATCTTTACCGTTGTCTGGATCTACGATTCAAACCACGGTCCAGATGCCTGTAGGTCAGCCTGGTATAAGTACGGTTGTGACTACTCAACCTCAATTTGTTCAACCTCCGTACCAGGGACAGTACCAACCTGGGCAAGCTGTCCAACAACCGGTTTACCAGTATCAACCGTATCCTGGGTACACTTATCAACAACCTCAACAACCCCAGTACGGTCCGGTTAATCCTGGTTTTCCAGGAGGATATAATATCCCAAATGCGACTCCTGTTCCTAGTTATCCTGGATATCCTCCTCCTGGGGCTGGTATTGTGACCCAGAGTTTTAGAGATCCTAACCGGCAGTTACCGTTTATTGCAACTTTGGATTTACCCGACTTGACGCGCCTAACGAACGATCCAATTCAATATCTTCAGTTCTGGCCGCCAATGCCAAATAAGTTGCCCAGTGATATACCCAAGTTCGAAGGTAAGTCTGGAGAGGATCCGTCCAATCATGTGATGACTTACCACCTCTGGTGTGCTTCGAATTCTATCTCAGATGATTCCATCCGCTTACGTCTTTTCCAGCGTACACTCATTGGTCTCGCGGCCAAGTGGTACATTGAGTTACCACGGGCCTCTTTTTACAACTTTAGCCAGTTAGCTACCTCGTTCTTAACTCACTTTCAGTTGCCGGTCAGATACGATAACGGCACGGAGTTATTAACTTCACTAAAACAATCGACGTCCACGTATATTTCTGATCACATTCATGAGTGGAGACGTCGAAGGCGATTAGTGAAAGTTTTTATCCCGGACCAAATCTTAGCTGAATGGTTTGTCAAATCATTATTACCGAAGATTACTGAAGATGTCGCTAAGGCCGGAGTAGTTACTGAGGAGCAAGTCATTGCTCAGGCACAATACCTTGACTTAGTTTACACTCAGTCGGGTACGTTACACGAGAAGATTCCGGATCTTCCAAAGTCGAATCAAATCGCTGCTGCTCCTTCGGGATCTCATGCCGCTGATGGTATGATTGGTATCGTGACTACGAAGAGCAAGAAGAAGTCTTCCAAGGCTTCAACTACTCCAATTATCACTTTGCCTGATTCTCCGACAGGAGAGTCTTCTCCTCCTGAACTTACCGCCGACATTCACGCTGTAGAGTCATCTACGGCCAAATCAAAAAACGGTGGAAAGAAGAAAGGAAAGAAGAAGGCTAAAGCAGACAAGGCTCCAAAGGAGAAAACTGAAAAGTCGGAAACCAATGACGAAAAACGCAAACCTCGATATCCTTGTCTTATTTGTGAAGAGGATCATTTTACGAGAGATTGCCCTCATCGGGCCGAGGTTGTAAAAATAGTCAAAGGTTCTCCCACTCCTGCTGTGTTAAAGAATCCATTTCCAGAGCAGGAGAATAAGATGATAGGTTCTTCTTCGAATGCCAGTGAAGAACCCATTTTGATGATGTCTCATGTGAGGATTGCGACTCGATCGCAAGATTATGGTAGTAAGGCTCCTGTTGATGGCAAAGAAGCAGAATCTTCTCACTCTAACCCATCAACCTCAGCTCCTGGTTCCGATCCACTACAGATCGAAAAACCTAACCCAGACTTAGTAATTAAGCCGCCCGCCAAGGGTGTACTTCGAAGGTCTGCTTTCAATCCACATGCGAGAGCAGCCCAGAATTACAACATTGTTGAGGACTTAGCTGTTTCACCTTCAGCAATGTCGGCACTCGAAGTGCTGCAATCATGTCCAGCACAACGGAAATTGCTTTTGTCGGCTATCGGAGCTGTCGATGTTCAGGACCCGAACCTAATGATCTTTGATCTAGAAAATAGTACACCACGTCTCCCCCATCAAATGGCTTTCCAAATTCCAGTGATAGTCAAAAACAGGCCTATTCATCGGACTGTGATTGATGAGGGAGCTTCTACGTGTATTATGTCGATTCAATGTTGGAGATCGCTTGGTTCTCCTTCGTTGAACCAATCCCCCACCATCCTTAAGGCCTTTGATGGCCGTGGGTTCCGTCCGTTTGGTATTCTACAAGAATTGCCTATAGGGGTTGAAGGTAAAACCGTTAGTCTGGATGTGGAAGTGGTTGATGCCCCTCTAGACTACAACCTTCTTTTGGGTCGAAGTTGGTCATATGCTATGACAGCGGTCGTTTCATCGGTCTTCAGAGTAATTAAGTTTCCACATAACGGTAAGATCGTGACTATTGATCAGCTGACATACTTTTCATCCGACCCAGCCTCTTCAGAGAGTATCCAGCATGTTGGTAAAACGACAATCCCTTATAGGGACGTTGGTGTAGGTTTAGTTAAGGATTCCGGTTTACTGGGAACTTTTCCTCTCCCTCCACTCAGCGCAGATCCTTCGTTTGCAACCATTCATATGATTACATCAGAAAACATTATTTATGATGATCCTTGGTTCGTCCCATCTGACTCTGAGATAGACTCACTCGGTGATGTTATGCCTTTGAGTCCATATGAAATTGCTTATGAAGCTCTCATGTCTTTTACTGACTTTCATTCAACCGAGGTCGACCAAATGAATGTGGTCAGTGAAGAGTCACTTTTCACCTCACCCTTAGAACGGATAACGTTTCCCGAAGTCGTGTCATCTGACGAACAACTTCGCGAAATCCTAAGTGTAGACGATCTACCATGGGAAGATCTCCATCACAGATCTTCGTTTTTACCTAAGGATGATGCATTTGAAAATGATTTTTCATCTATCTTTACCGCTGAATATGTCAAAGACGCTCAGGATCCAACGAAACATTCTGATTCAGAGTTGAATTTAGGGAATATTTCTCGTACTATTCCCATTGATATTTCAGTGAAGCCCGGAATCGAGGAAAACATTCATATAGGTGCCGCATGTACTGAAGAAGAAATCCAAACTTACAAGGCCCTATTCCAAGAATTCCGCGACGTGTTTGCCTGGTCTTACGAGGAAATGCCGGGAATTGATCCTGCCATTGTTATTCATGAAATAAAGACCTACCCGGATGCTAAACCCGTCCGGCAACGGTTGCGTCAAATTCACCCTCGAAAAGCGGCTGCGATTAAAGCAGAAGTCGAAAAGCTGTTGAAAGCAGGTTTCATTTATCCGATCCCGTTAACGGATTGGGTATCGAATATTGTTCCGGTCAACAAGAAACAAGGAACAATAAGAATCTGTATCGACTATAGGGATATAAATCGAGCTTGTCCAAAAGACAACTATCCTACGCCTTATATCGATCAAATTATTGATGATTGTGCCGGAAGTGAAATGTTTTCCTTCATGGATGGTTTTTCGGGCTATAATCAAATCAATATTCTACCTGCCGACCAACCAAAAACGGCATTCATTTGTCCATGGGGGACATTTGCTTATTGCAAGTTACCTTTTGGGCTTAAGAATGCCGGGGCCACTTTTCAACGGGCGATGTCTTATGCATTTCATGATATCAAGCACATTGTGCAACCCTATCTCGATGATTTGCCTGCTCATTCTTTACATCGAGCTGATCACCTTGTCCACCTACGAGCAATCTTTATGAGGTGTAGGCATTATCGAATTCGGTTGAATCCCCACAAGTGTGTTTTCTGTATAGAAACAGGTCGATTGCTGGGATTTGTTGTTTCAAAAGCCGGCATTCGCGTCGATCCCTCGAAAGTCGAGGCTATCATCAAATTGCCTCCTCCTTCGAGTTTGCGCCAACTCCAAAGTTTGCAAGGGAAAGCGAATTTTTTACGCCGATTCATCCCAAACTACGCCGAGGTCACTAAAGGTTTTACACGGTTGTTGAAACAGAATGCACAATTCTTTTGGGACGAGATTGCCCAACAATCTTTTGATGCACTTAAACACGCGTTGACCCATGCACCGTTATTGCATCCTCCCAACTACAACCAAGACTACTTCTTATACCTCGCAGCTTCGCATTCCACCATTGGAATGGTGTTAGTTCAAGAAGATGAATTCGGAGCGGAGCATGTGATATATTATCTTAGTAGGACCTTGAATCCAACTGAGCTAAAATATTCGCATGTGGAGAAATTGGCCCTGGCAGCCGTTCAAGCTGTCCAGCGTTTTCGTCACTACATTCTTCTCCGCAAAACTACAGTTATTTCGGATTGCAACCCTATGATTTATATTTTGACAAAACAACTGCTAGGGGGCAAGTACTCTAAATGGATTGTTATCCTGCAAGAGTTCGACTTGGAGTTCGAGAAGTCCAAGTCTAAGAAATCCTTAGTTTTTGCGGAATTGATGTGTGATTTCCCGAGTGCTGACACAGAGACTGTGGCAGAGGAGTCCATTGCGGACGAATCTTTGTTTCTTATCAGTACTGTAGATCCGTGGTACGGGGATATAATCATTTATCTCCAAACCCAAACCTTTCGGCCTGAAGCTTCCAAAGCGGAACGTCGAAAAATTCGGTTTCAATCCCAGCCATACAAAATTATTGGAGATACACTTTATCGCCGGGGGGCAGACTTAGTTTTTCGACGTTGTTTAACTCACGAAGAGGCTGAGAGGGTTTTGAATGATTGTCACTCTGGAGCATGTGGCGGTCATATGTCTGGGTATGCCACAGCTCAGAAGGTGTTGCGCGCTGGTTATTTCTGGCCGTCTATGTTTAAAGATTGTATCATTGCAGTCAGGAAGTGCCACAACTGTCAAGTGTTTGATCGCAAGATGCGCGCTCCACCTGCTCCTCTCCACCCTATAATTGCCGTTGGTCCATTCGCCAAATGGGGTATCGACTTTATTACTTGTAACCCTCACTCGGCCGGGGGGCATGCGTATATCATCCTTGCGGTTGATTATTTTACTAAGTGGGCCGAGGCGATGCCTACATTCGACGCAAGCGGCAAAACAGCTGCAGTTTTCGTATTCAATCATATCATAACTAGGTTTGGTGTCCCACAAGCAATCATTACTGACCATGGGAGCCATTTTCGAAATGTCATGATGACTGAGCTTACAAGCCAGCTTGGTTTGCGCCACGATAGCTCTACTCCTTATTATCCGCAAGCCAACGGTTTGGTTGAGTCTATCAACAAAGTTCTAGTTACCATGATCCGACGAACCATTGGTGTTCATCGGTCGAATTGGCACAACATGTTATTTTCAGCGCTATGGGCATACCGAACCTCAGTGAAAAATTCAACAGGGTTCACTCCTTTCCAGCTAGTTTATGGCTTAGAAGCTGTGTTACCCATTGAATGCGAAATCCCATCACTTCAAATGGCTGTCGAATTACTTCCAGCTACTTCCGAAGAGGAGACACGTTTATTGTACTTGGCTAAATTAGATGAGACTCGACGTGACGCTACATTGGCAATCGAGACTCACGCGAAACGAATGAAAGCTCAGTATGATAGAAATGTAACCCCTCGAAGTTTTTCGGAAGGAGACCTAGTACTATTATATGATCAAGCTAACGATAAGCTAGGTGCCGGAAAATTCGTTCCCATGTGGCATGGGCCCTACATTGTAAAGCGAAAGCTAGCAAAAGGGGCTTATGAGCTAGTTGACTTTGATGGGGACTCTTTGGGTAAACCCAGAAATGGACTTTACCTAAAGAGGTATTATGCTTAAATGATGGGAATGGAGAAATTTTTAGATAGGTTAGATTTTCTTTCTAGCTAGCAAGTGTGTTAGTTTAGTCAGTGTGCTTAGCTTAGAGAGTGTGGTTTTTCGTCGTTATTCTGGCTTATCTTGGTTTTACTCTTGATATTGCAGATGTCGACGCCTCTCCAAACATATATTGGATTTGCTGATGGTGCTTGTCGTAGTACACGGAACATCTCTTCCGCAGCTTGGGTTATCTATTCGCCCTCTGACGAGTTAGTTTCTATGCATGGGGTAAGCCTCGGTCAAACAACGAACAACATTGCAGAATACAGTGCAGTGATTGAATTATTATCCGAATCTATTTCATTTGGAATTCGACGTTTGACAGTGAGGTTAGATTCTGAACTTGTTGTATTACAGCTTAATAGAGTTTATGCCATTAGGAATCCTGTGTTATTAAGGTTGTTTTTGAGAGTGCGTCTCTTGGAACGTGAATTTGATTACATTGAATATCAACATATTCCAAGGTCTTTGAATACATTAGCAGATGCAATTGCTTCTCGAATGTTGGACAGACATTTACGATAATCATGCAAGTAAATTTAAAAACATTTCATCACATATGTTAAACAAGATAAGCCGGTAATAGTGATATATATAGATAGAAGTGTGTCAAAAAATATATACATCGTCTTCGATCATAGGTTGAAAACACCTTATGATCGGCAAAATGATAGTACAAAAAGTCAAAATGTCACATGTGACTACAAAAGTGACTAGTCAATCACTGGTGGTGCTCTCTGTATGACACCACTGCGCGGGCTACCTTACGCAAAAATCTCCTAAACGGTCCAGGGACCGCGACTACGAAGCGCTGAAGCCTGATAGGAATGTCGTCCATAGTAGTCTCAGGTATATCTGCCGTGAGACGCTCTAGATCATGCTCCAACTCAGCTAGTACTTCTGCTGACGCGTCCTGTGGGATCGGTACCGGTGCAGCTGGATGTAGTCTATCAAAAGGCCGGAGGTTGGCTGGACGCTGTGGACCAACATCTGCATTTTGAAAATTTTACTGTTAGTTTTGAGACGATATATATAAAAAATAAAAAAATACATAATTAGAAAACTTGTGAAAATAAAAGTACCTCTGTCGTCCCATTGTTCTCCCTGTGGAAGAACCATGTCCGGATCACCTCTGAAATCCATTCCGGCATATGGAAAGTCCTGTATCGAAAAAACCTGGTCCTCTAACCAGTGAAAGTAACTATCTGAGAATCGAACCACTGTCGCACCCTCGTCAGGATGCCGGGCCATCACCGCAACCCATCGTATCAGCTTTGGCTCCCGAGGACCCAAGATATCAACAGTGAGTTGCTGAGGGATCAGCATTGGAACTCTCTCCAAGGCAAAGCTCACGACTATAGGCCCATATCCAAAAGTCTTTAGTCGTCCGTTCTTTGCCTTGGTCAGTTGGCTCTTCATATGAGCCGACACAGCTTCACACCAGTTGAAAATGGTGCCTTGGTAACAGTCAATTGCCATCCGCATTTGGGATCCGGAAGCAATGTGTAAAGCGGCCGCGCCGCAAATTCTGGTAACCGTGAACGCTATGACTTTGAGTTCCGGTAAAGTGATGTGTTTTATCTCTATGCCTTTTGAATGGTGAGCCCCAGGTGTGCACCACTCGTCGCGGAGACTATCAAGGGATTGGCCACCCGGCCTAGTCCCCGCAAGATTGAGTTGCTCGCCTCTGTTTGGCAAGCCAGTGAGAAAGTATACATCCGAGGGCTCTATCTCGAGCTGGTGCCCTCCTATGTAAAAGCATTGTTCTTGAACGTTCCATCGCTCAACCAGCCATTCCAAGAATCTTACCTGGCCCCTCATGCCCGGTATGGTCCAATATTTGTATAATCCGCATGCTCTTAGGGCATCCAGGGAAGGTTGGTGATTTATTGCAGCTTCATCTTCCTCTACATGCTCTCTTTCTCTCCAGTCTAACATGATTAATGCCCTGCATATCAAAAATAGCAATTAGAAATTGATTTGGGAATTTTTGGTGGTTTTTTGAGAGAGTTGGGGTTTTGAAATGCGCACTTCTCGGAAGACGCACCCCGGCTTTGTAGCACAGGGCGCCCGGACGCAGCTGGCCTGAAGGCGGGCTGCGTCTTCCGACCGTTTTCCCTTATGAGAAAAAGTCGGGGGACGCAGATCACCCGAAGGGCACCTGCGTCCGCCGAGAGGCGCATTCCAAAACCAAAACCCCCCCAAAAAATGAAACTAAGACCTAAAAATTGATTCTAAACGGATAGAAATGCAGAGTAGGATGTGTAAAATACCTGGATGAGATGGCGTTCGATTCCGACGGTCAGATTTTCCGCAGCAACCACGGGAAGTTTCTTGTCAAAAGCTCCTTTTTCAACCTCCAAAGTCAAACGGACAAAGGGATTTCGAGGGAAATTGTCATTTTTCACAAATAAAAATATTAGAGTCATCTTTTAAGCCCTTTTCTGACTCCTAAAACATGAAAAGATTGCCGAGCGTTTCTTTTACACTCGTTAAAACGGAATTAAAAGACGGTCCCCTTTTAGCTCTTTTCTGACCGTAAAATCAGGAAAAGATTGCCGGGTTTTTGTCGTTTCAAACTCGATAAGGAAATAAAACGACGTGTCCTTGATCGCTTTTTACTTTTCAGGTCGACGACACTATTATGAAAGTACTCCTTGGTCGCAAGATCAAGCGGTTTCCCCAGGTATTATTTTATACTTTTTCGGGCTTGAGGGACACAAATATACGAAAAAGTTCAACGTGGAGTCTCCTTTAGTTTTTTCAGACTCTCTAAAATTGAAAAACGCCGAGTTTCTCCTATACTGGGCTCGTTAAACTTTTACAGTAGAGGACCTGTTCAATTACAAACAGGAACGAACCACTCCTTCCTAGGGTTCGAATTTAAACTAGGTTGGACTCGTCCGAAGGATGAGCTTATAATCAAGCATATGTTATCCTCCTCAAGCTTGTTAAAAATAAAGAGGTACTTGCCAGAAATGGTGGGGGAAAAGAGAGAAGAATGAACCTGTTTGTTACCTTTTGTCTCAAAAGAAACTTTATTACCACTCTTGAACACGACACTTTTCATTCACCTGGGTTGGGAAATCTTTTACCTCACAGTTGACCAAACCACTTTGAAAGTCTTTAACCGGGTTCCGGGGATTAACTTTGAGTTATTCGTCACCAAGCCATCTGTTGTGTCGTTATGTGTTCAAGAGGTCTGCAAGCAAAACTTTCATCTGCAAAATACTTGTCATCCATTTGACCATCCCTGAGTCAGTCCTTACAGCAACATTTCTTCAACTTGAACAATGATTTCGTGTTGCGGGCTTGCCTACAACGAGTCGCTTTCTATCGACATCGACACATTATCTAGAAAGATGACTTAGGAATTGACAGTACCTTGAAGTCTGCATGCATCAATGGCAGGTTTCTCGCCTTTGACGTCAGTTTACATCATTGACTTTCGATCAAAGGATTCCGTGAAGTGTTCGACATCAAAACATCTATTCACATTTCACGGGTTGTGCTTGGTACTTTGAGAACCATTGACATTACTGGTGGTCTCTCTCACGCTTGTTAACAGTTTACATCATCGACTGGTAATCAAGTGGTTTCTAACATGTTCGACATCGAATCATTTAATCACATGGCTAGAATCGTACCAATTCGGGAAGTAGAAGTGAAGACCCTGGATCTAGTTTCTACCATCCAGGCTGCGAGGAGTTTTGTATTCATTATCTATGTAGACTAATCATAAACAGATGGCTGCGTCCATACTGTGTCTACAAAAGTCTATAAAAATGATGTATTGCAAGATCATTCCTGTATCAGAGTAGTTAGTCCATTAGTTAAAGTTTTGAATCTGAGTATGGGAATGCCTACCTCAGTGATGATATAAATACATGTATTTTGTGTTGAAAATTGCAGGTTCCAACCAGGCCATCCACAAGACAATCCTTGAAATGATAAAGCGCTTCACCCTTCCTAGAATTACAAAACCCTAAATCTATTCCAGGCTTTGCACTTTAGGGGGCAATCTGTTACACTAAAAAATGTCACCATGACCACTTACAGTTAGTATGGCTCAAATCAACAGTCATGCTACCCTCTTAGGCAAGTCTTATGCCTCTGTTATCCATCTCAAACTCAAAGAAGAGAGAAAGTCTTGTAAAAAATATGTTTATCTCTGGGGTCGCAGGTTCTCTCTAGCCTTACCTGCGGGGACGCGGACCATGTTCACAAAAGGTGCGTCCTTGGACGCTCTGTATGTTAAGGGACAGGTGCGTCCTTCTGTAAAAGGCAAAATGCGCGAGTTTCATCTTAAAAAAGTTACTTGTGGTTACTTCTAGAACTTTCTAGAGGTCGGTTTGATGATTTGGATGCGCCTCCAGTTGGTTCATGTATCTCTATTAAGGGGGAACTTATCCCATCAATAAGGGAGCTATCCCACCCAAAGAGGGGGATTATCCCATTGATGGTGGACCTGAATAACCTCTTTACAGCATTATAAATAAAGACATTGAGCCAGAGGGAGAGGAGGTTGGAGCTATACATTTTCTTTGGGTAAATGCTGCAGGAATTAGGACTCCCATTTAGAACCTTGTGAGGAGAGATTGTCTTTGCTTGATTCTACTTGGAAGTGGGTGAGCTTTGTCAAAGTAGAGGAAAACCCTTGATGGACCCTGGGAGGAACTTGCACAACACCAAGGCCAGGTTGTAAGAGTTTCTTTGTTTTGTTATTAATACAAACTGGTTTATTTTTCTCAATAGCTTGTGTTAATGAGTTATTTCATGTGTTCCTTGGTCTGCATGTTGAATATATGTTTTATTATATGAAATGCAAGTGCTTGGTAATTGTTTGATTGTTTGTGGTTGCAGGAATTGACTTGAAGGAGGAGCTCATCCGGATCGGCAAGGACGAACTACAACAACCGCGTTTTGAAATAAGGTAAGCCTAAACACTTGTAGTTTTCATGTTTTAAAAGGTGTATTTAGAGAAAGATCACTCCATTTTGTCTTGTTTGTCGCTAGAGAGTTTAGACTCCTAGGGAGGTCAGTTGTGTCCGCACAAACGACTTTTTCCGCCACGACACCAAGGTTGATGGTACTGTTGTAGTGACTGTTGGAATGGCAGTGGCAGTGGTTGCCTCAAGGATGACCTATTTTAACTATATCAAACTATCCAACTCCTTCTCCATTTCTTTTAATTGATCATTTAATTGGAGAATTAGATCCATCATCTCCTCTTACTGGGTTTGACTCTCAAGGACCTCCTTGGTCTGTGGATGCTCTGAATGAGGCAACTTCAGTTGCTTCTTCAAAGTAGCAATATCCTCATTTTTCTTTTTTATTAGTTTCTCTGCAACCTTGACATCATTGGGATTATACCCAAGCTCAATCACCAAGTC
The DNA here is from genome assembly GCA_031772625.1 of Pinus tabuliformis. Classification (NCBI taxonomy): domain Eukaryota; kingdom Viridiplantae; phylum Streptophyta; class Pinopsida; order Pinales; family Pinaceae; genus Pinus; species Pinus tabuliformis. The sequence continues at coordinate 482,685,235 of CM062809.1, read as the reverse complement.
TTCCAGTGACTTAATTCTATTGTCCGTGGCCTGTGAGGATGCCTTTTCTAGCTTATATTGTGATGTGATATTATCCAGTGAGCCTTGGAGTTTGTGCACAGTCATTGCTTTATTTGTCATGGTGGAATAAATCATCTCTCTTACCTACTTATGGAACTCAATTTGGTCAATAGGTTGAACATCCCTAGCCAAAACTTCAAATTCAGTCTTCCTGTAGTCTGATGATGATTTGGGTTGCTGGACTGTAGACTGCATAAATGTCATTTTCATTTTACCTGTTCTAATGTCAAAGGCTAACATTAGTCTATTTTGATTGGTATGTGTTTGTTTGAAGTACTGGTCATAAGTCTCAGCCTTCAATGCTTCATTCGTTAACTTAATTTCCGCGTACTTCTCTTTATCCACGGGCTTGTTGGATGAGGATAATTCAATGCTGAGTTATTTCTCAATAAGTTGGGTGTTTGAGGTAGAAGGCTGGTGTGTTTCCTCTGAAACTGTTGGGCCTTTACTCCTTCCAACCTTTATGCTAGTGTCAGTGATTTCCACTGTCCCAATGATGTCTTCTTGCTCAGTTACAAGATTAAGCTTGGGCCTCTTCCTGTAACTGATCTCAAACCTTTCATCTGTATTGTCCATTGCTGAGATAGAATCTTCTTCCCTGGTTCTTTTCACATTTATGTCTTCATTTGCTGGAGTCTATAGGGTGGGAGTAATAGTCATCTGTTCTTATAGGGATGGAACCTGTAGAAAGGAACTAGTATCAATCTGCTTTTCGACATTTATCAAATTATTCTCCACATCTACTACAATATTGTCCACATCTATCAAAGTGTTTTCCAACCATTCTGACTGGTTGGAAAATCTATCAATGTTTGGCCTAGGATCATGTATGAAAGGACTCAATTTGAATTTGAGTCTTAGTTTATTTATGACTCCATGAGGGTCATATTGCCACATAAAACTGCTTTTGAAATTCATTTGTTGTAAAATTTTATCTGCCTCTGGTCCAACTTCCCTATTATTAAAATAAAGGGGTCCAATTGATTTTTCATTTTAAACTAGGTCTTCTTCCTAGCTGAGAGGAAATTAACTTCATCAAAGTTTATGATTTGCCTAAAGTAATATAATCAAAATATCCTCATGGGGAGGTATTTGGGTAGTTTGTAGGGAGTAAGTTGGCATTCATATATCCTGATTTCTGTGTGGTCCTGGTATAGATACCAGTCTCCCACTCTACTATTCTTTGCCAGCTGTAAAACTCTCTTAATCTCCTGACTGGTCCCGGGCTGATAACTACTGGTTAGCATATTTATAACTGGATGAACAAATGAGTCAATGAACTCTTTATAGGAAAAAACAGTGGAGTATCTTTGGATCAATGGTGTCCAATAGATGATAGATCTTGGATTGCCATTGGTGTCTAACTTCTAAATGTTGACTGGAAGTTTTTCTGATTGAAAGTACAAGAACATATGAAATAATACTGATGAATATTTGAAGACTCTCATTTGGTAGTCTGATGAACTGGTCATGGATTCTGTCTGCTATGAACTGAGCATAGTTTTAAATTGTAGCAGGAGGCTTTCCTGGGCAAAAGATAGAAAGGAAAGCAAGGGCAACCTCATCCACATGTTCATATGTGGTGTATGCTAGAATGCAAGAGAGCATGGTTATAATTTGTCTGCCTCTCTCAGAAAAATGGTGGCAGCATATGGAGGACTATCTGTTGGAGTATGAGACTCTTCAATGATGAAAGTCTGAAAAATTTGAGCTTTCTTGGGAAGGTCCAGCTTTATGTAAAGTTCAAGTAAACCTTCAATGGAAAGTGGGGTCTCATTTGGGCTTGGCTGGATTTGCAACATTTGATTTATTGATTCTGCTGTAATAGTGAGTAAAACCTATTCGTCAGGGGTGACTATGACTCTTTGATTGAGAACATAACAAGCTTGGCAGAAGTTGATGATTTCTAGGAATGGGTGTACTTCTGGGAATAAGTACTTGGGAAAATTGGACTCCCATAGGTGAATGTCATCATTATGGTTCAAAAACTTGTCTTTACTCCAATAGTGGAGTTTTAGTAGGTAGGTAGGGGAAGCAGTGTCCTTGATTTGAAATTCTCTGTCGGCTAATGGAAGGTGGTCAATATCCAGGTGAGGGGTTTGTAGAGGTATTACATCCAAAGAGGTTTGGGAAGCCATGATTTGGTATATTGAACTGAATTAGTCTTTCTGTGGCTTTAGGAGTAAGGTTTAGAAGCTCTGGAACAATGGGGAGGGTAATAACAGTCTGTCAAAAGGGGTTTGGGTGCACAGTAGGTTTCTCTTCAATTCAAGAAGGCTTTTTAATTAATTTAATTAATTAACCTTGGATAATTAGTGTGTACAATTTCAAATTACAGGGATGTTCTGGTTATATCAGGAATACCTCGAAATTTGACGATTTGGTGTGCATACGGGGTTCTGTGGTAGCTACAGAGGGTACTAAGGCTTGAACTGGCTATTTTCTGCTTCAATTTGGTGCCCACAAGGTCTTCAGGTGGAAAAAGGTGGCTAAATTGGTTGCTCAAAGGTTCAGGGTCTCAGAATTGGTTTAGCAGAGGTTTACAGTGAAAACGAGCGAAAAGAGAAATTTGGAGTTTTTCCTGCCTTTTAACCAATAACGGTTACATTTTGGTGCGATATTTATTGAATGAACAGTGGGAAATTTTTTGTTTAGGATGGGAGGTGGTTTTCGGCGATATCTCACCGCTTTTGAATGACAGGCGGTATTTTTTGCGAGCACGCGATATACGCTGGTGCTACCACGTAGCCAAACAACGTTCGGCTAAAAACGCGAATTTAGCGTGCTCTTGGGTCATTACCTATTGGATGATGAATCTGTGGGATATGGCTGTGCACCATTGGATCTGTGGGTTGGAGATTGGACGAATATCACGCAGTGAAGTTGTACGGACGGAGTCGGGAAAGTGGCTGGCGGGGCCCGAGGTCTAATTACAAAGAATTGTAATTAATTAACAAACTAATGACATGATTTAAATATAAGTAGCAAGTTAATGAAAGGTGGGACCATGGGTTATATGACGGGGTTTTTTAACTGCAACAAGGGTTGGTGGGTTAAAAGGGTGTCGGGAAATTATAATGTAGGGGATTTATAAAGCGGGACTTTAGGAAAAACTTAGGATAAAGGGTTTTGTGGGTTCTTAAAGGGGAAAAGGGAAATTAATAAAGGGGGAAGTATTATTTGTGATTGAAATTTGTTTCTCACTAAGGAAAGGGGTTTTGGGAAGGGGGAATGATTTTTTAAGGGTAATGTCTAGGGATATGTGTGAAACCAAGGGGTAAAAGGTCAAAATGAGGGGAAATGGTATTTACAGGTAATGAAGGGAAATTAGCAAATAAGTATGTGGGGGTGTAGTGAAATGAGGGGAAATTAGTAAATAAGCTTTGGTGAATATCATTTCTTTTTCACAATTCCTCCTGCACATGAAACATAGGATTAAGCATGATGAATGTGCTTTTGACTTAACAACCTTGTGCACTTGCAACATTTCTTCTACATACCCTCTATGTACCCTAGAATTTTCTCTTCATTCATTGGGTGAATTTGAGTTTGCTAACCCTTTATTCATTTTCTTTTGATAAGAAAACCATTTAATTCTAATCTTATAACTTCCAATGGCTCAGACTAAACTAATGAGCTCATTATTATTCTCTACATAACTACTGACCTGCCAAAATTAAATAGTTTGACTAAATTTTTATTCTCTATCTATCAACATGAAATTTAAAACATGAATGAGTCAAGATTAAACTTATTTAACCATCATGGATTGTGGCAATTTTGACAAGTTGCACACAATCTTATTTGCAAAGTAAAGTAAAAGGAGTGGCCTGTGAATTTGCACACTTTCATGATCTATTCTTATTTCTTTTTTGGGATTCATAATTTTTACTTTTTTTTTTATCTTTTTCTTTATTTTGTCATTTGATTATTCTTTTAGGACACACGCTCTTTACATTTTTTAAATTTTAATATGGGAAAACATTTTGCAGAAAGAAAAAGTATGTATAATATTACAAAACTAACCATAGCCAATTCAAAATTATGAATCCTATTATTATAGGACCCTAACAGGTGGAATTCCAACTTGCAAGGGTAGGATTTTACAGGCTAAGTTCCTCAGACAGAACACCAAAGGACACCGCTCACAAACAGATCACAGATCAATACACCAGTATTTTGACGTGGTTAAAACCCTCAAAGAGGGAAACAGTCCACGGCCTGAGCCAACGCGGCCACTTCAGGCAATTTATTAATAAAAGAATGAAAATTTACATATGCTTCTCTCATAGACGGATTACCCTACAAATGACCCTCCATGCTCTTTAGATAGAGGTCATGGACCAATCGGGTGTTAAGCCGCGGATCAAGTGTCGGTAATACCGAGGAGAGAATGAACCATCGGATCACTACATATCGTGACTGTCGGATTGTAAGTTACAAAATGTACATAGTAAAGAAACACACTTTACCTAACTCTATACTAGACCAAGTTGTACTTAACTATTTCCTATGTGTCAGAATATCCTAACATCCCCCCCTAAGAACAACTTGGGATAGGATTGAAGGATTTACAAATATGACACAATAGGAGAAGGAAGGAGGCACTAGAGCCTATCCCCCCTTAGTGACAACTTCCTGAACTCCAACCATAAATCGAATTTTAGTGAACTTCGCCTCTGTGAGAGCCTTTGTAAAGATGTCTGCAACTTGATCATCTGTTGAACAATATTGCACTTCAAGATCATGGTCGTGAATGAGCTTTCTGATGAAGTGCATGTGTAGTTCAATGTGTTTGCTGCGTTGATGTTGGACTGGATCTTTGCATAGCTGAATGGCACTTTGATTATCACACCAAAGTGTAGTCGGATGCTGCTGCTGAAAGCCAAACTCTGACAGGATCTGACGAAGCCACAAGGCTTCCTTACTAGCTTCTACGGCACCACGATACTCTGCTTCTGCTGAAGAAAGAGAAATGGCACCTTGTTTCTTGCAAGCCCATGTAATAGGTCCTGAACCAAGAGTGAACACATAACCTGCAGTAGACTTCCGATCATCAGGGTCACCAGCCCAATTGGAATCAGTGAAACCAACCAATAGAGGAGATGCTTCGGCACTATCATGAATCCCAAAATGAACTGTACCTCGAACATAACGAAGTATTATTTTAGCTGCTTTCCAATGACTTTCACGTGGGTTTTGCATAAACCGAGCAACAAGGCCAACAGCAAAGGAAAGGTCAGGACGAGTATGGGTTAGATACAAAAGTTTTCCTACAAGTTGACGGTATAAGGTAGCATCAACTTCAGGAGAAGTACAAGTGACTGAAAGTTTGACTCCAGACTGAAAGGGAGAAGGGGCTGGCTTACAGTCTTCCATGTGAAAATGGCGTAGAATATCACAGGCATACTTGGACTAAGAAAGGGAAATACCTTCCTTGGATTGCAAGACTTGAAGACCGAGAAAATAATGTAAGTGTCCTAAGTCTGTCATTTCAAACTTCCTTTTAAGGCTAGACTTCACATCATTTATAAGGTTGGGATCACTACCAGTCAGGATAAGATCATCAACATAAAGAACAAGAATGATAAGAGACTTGCCCACTTTCTCGGTGTAGACAGTATTGTCAGAATGACACCTAGAGAAGCCAGATTCTAAAAGAAAGTTATCCATTTTGGCATACCAAGCTCGAGGAGCTTGCTTGAGACCATAAAGGGATTTCTTAAGACGACATACAAGGCTAGAGTCTGTTTGTATAAAGCCAATAGGTTGTTCCATATAGATTTCTTCATGCAAGTCCCCATGCAAGAAGGCGGATTTAACATCCATCTGATGGACTTCCCATTTGAAAGAAGCAGCAAGGGAAAGAACAAGGCGGATAGAGTTCATTTTGGCAAGAGGGGAGAAGGTTTCAATGTAGTCAATGCCTTCAACTTGTGAAAAACCCTTAGCAAAAAGACGAGCTTTATGTTTATCAACTTTCCCATCTAGTCCATACTTGGTTCTGTAAACCCATTTGCATCTAACAAGTTTTCGTCCCTTTGGTAGAGGAACAAGATCCCATGTATCATTTGCCAATAATGAATGATATTCTTCATTCATAGCTGCTTCCCAATCTGGATGGCATGAAGCTTTTGCAAAGGTGTCAGGATCATAATTCACTGAAGCTTGAGCCAGTAAAGAAGAGGCTCTTTCGAACTGAGAATGTGTACGTCGTTGATCTGTAGGATCACCGGCAAGATCACCTACCGCATCCCGAGTAGCACGGACCCATTTTGGAAGCTGAGGAGCTGAAGGAGGATCCTGAGAAGGTGGGGGAGGATTTTCATCCTCGCTTTCATCATCTGAAGAAGAAATATTTTCAAAAGTAGAAGAGATAGGGAGAGCTGGCACATCCGCCGAACTAGGCTCGTAGGCCGATATATTTTCAGCAAACTTTACATCTCTTCTAATGATAACATTTTTGGACTTAAGTGGAATAAGTCTATATCCTTTGACATCTTCAGAATATCCAACAAAAATACATTTTTCACTCTTAGGTTCTAAAGCTTTATGTTTCTCATCTGGAATATAGGCCCATGCTTCACTTCCAAAAACACGAAAGTGACTTACATCTGGTTTGATTGAGCTCCATGCTTCTTCTGGAGTGATATTCTTTAAAACCTTAGTAGGAGTGCGATTTACTATGTAATTTGCACAGTTAATTGCTTCTGCCCAATAATTAAGACTAAGTCCTTTAGATTGAAGCATACAATTAGCCATTTCCTTTAAGGTGCGATTCTTCCTTTCAACTACACCATTTTGTTGTGGAGTATATGGAACAGTATGTTGCATTTGAATTCCATTCTCAGTGCAAAAGTTGATGAATGTGTTTTTAACATATTCTCCGCCATTATCAGATCTTAGCTTAAGAATTTGATGTCCAGATTGTTTTTCAACAAAGGCCTTAAAGGCCAAGAACATGTTAAATACTTCACTCTTGAGTTTTAAGAAGTATACCCAAGTGCTTCTGGAGAAATCATCAATGAAAGTTAAGAAATACTTGTAGCCAGAGAATGAAGCAATTGGAAGTGGACCACATAAATCACTATGCACGAGCTGTAAAGGGGCTGAGGCGTGCCGAGAGGCACGTTTTCCAAAACTGTCCCGATGATGTTTTCCGAGTACACATCCGGAACAAACACCATCTCTGCAAGATACCATTGGAAGACCTGTCACCATATTTTCTTTACATAGATTCTGAAGAGAGCGATAGTTTAAGTGACCAAATCGCTCATGCCAAAGTTTGCTCACTTCATCATTATGAGCAACAAATACTGAGGGAAGATTTGATGACCCAAAGTTGTGAAAATTATACAACCTTGTAGAATCATCAGCAATTCCAGTAGCTAAAATCTGTCTAGGATCTCTTAGGTCCTTAATTACAACATCGTGAGGTGAAAATTCAACGATTTTACCTTCACCTAAATGGGTTATCTGATATACAGATAGAAGGTTGCAGGATGAGGTTGGAACACATAATACATCATTAAACTGACCATTGTCTAGATGAACAGTTCCAGTCCCTACAACACTAAGAGATCTATCATCACCAACATATATTTTTTTGGTGTTACAATCATTTAAAGAAGAAAACATGGCTTTGTTTTTGGCCATGTGATAAGAAGCTCCAGAATCAATGAGCCACTCATGAGAATGAGAAGAAGAAGATACATTTAGTGCATAGCCAGACCGAGATGCTTGATAACCACATGCAGAAAGTGCCATTCCTGAAGATGAAGTTGAAGTTGAAGATTGCTCCAAATGGATGTTATGCTTCTTCATTGCTGCTTCCAAGGCTTCCATCTTCTTAAAGAATTTTGATTCTAAGTGGCCATCTCGATTACAAAAGTTGCAATGTCTATCAGTCTTCTTCCATTTGTTATTATTTGTCTTATCATTTTGTTGAAATGATTTTTCATTTTGAGGTGGAAATTGCTTAGGACCCTTGTTTGGTTTAGGACCATTCCTTTTAGGATACGACTTCTTAGGATTCTTTGAATTTGGTTGCTGCTGGGCGGCTAACACTTTCTTAGAAGAGTTTCCAAGATGAAGAAGACCAAGGTGTAAGAGTTTTTCTTGTTCTCTTATTAAAGAATCACAAAAGGAATCAAAGGAAGGGGACTTGCAGGTTTGTCCTTGAGAAATGAAGGCTTCTCTTGTAGAATGGAAGGTGGAAACAAACACAGAATAGGTTGGTCCCAACTTAATAAGAATGGAGTAGATAAGGCTAATATCTTCCTTCTTAACCTTAACACCTTCTAAGAGAAGTCTAAGGGTCTTGAACTTGGACAAAAAATCTTCAATGCAAGAAAAATTATTGGGGTCCAATGTAAGCAATTCATTTTCAAGTTGATGGGCTTTAAGTTCATTTTTAATTCCAAAGACTTTAGTAATCTGTTTCATTGCTTCATCAGGAGTATCAAGTTCTGCAATATGGAATCTAGGATCTGGAGAAATAGACATTCCTATCAACCCACGTGCTTGGTCTTGCCTATTTTCCCATTTAGCTGCCTTGTCTTCATCTTTCGGTTTGGTCTATTGGCCTATGGCTATTCTGTAAAGACTTTTATTTCTAAGTAAATCCACAATGTAGGACCACCATTGGAAGTAGTTGGTGCTGTCAAGAATAACTTGGCATGGACTTTCCATTTTAAAAAAGCACTGAAGCTATAGATGCTGAAACTAAGTGTTTCAATGGAAAGATCTCGAAAAATTAGGTTGTTTAAAAAAAACGGTTCTGAAAACGGCTTCCGGGTGAAGAAGTTATGGCTTTTTGAAGAAAATTTGATGAAGTCGCCGACGAAGTGCGTGAATGTGTGGAAATGAAAAATCCGCCCCCACAAAATGGAGACTTGAACCCAAGACCTCTACTCTCATAAATTATCTTTGCATCAAGTGAGCTATACAAAAAGTTTGAGAGAGAGAGAGAGAGAGAGGTTGATGCTTTGGGTTGCGTGCTTGCTTTGAGAAAGCTATTTTTCCCTACAAAACAAAAAATCACAAAACCCAACACGGACATACAAAAAAAAAACGAACATTTCGGCTCGAAGTTAGCTTTAGCCGGAAACTAAATATTTTCAAAAACGAACCTTGCAGCTCGAAGTTAGCTTTAGTCGGAAACTAAATATTTTCCTCAATGTTTCTAATTTTCCGAGATCACACTAAGGCGCAGCAGAAAAGAGCATATGCATGAGAAAAATCCTTCCTTTCTGTTTCTGATTTGCCCAGATCGCACAGAGTCGTGGGGCAAAGAGCATACGCAAAAATGAAAGGTTCAGATCTGGTAATAAAAAAGGCTAAATAAACTGAAACCGAAATAAACAGAGAGAAAATGACTGTAAATTGCAAATAAACACTGTATACCTCCAGATCTTAAAAATGACGCAGCTAGGGATACCGAAACCTTTTCGCGTGAAACGAAAGGAGTTCCTCACTGGAACAGATGCTCCCAACGCAACAGAGTAGTCCTCTCGGCCTGAAAGCAGTGAGAAACAGTAGATCTAGGAAACGGTAGTCGGATGCAGTTCTACCAGCTTCAGATTTGGATCATCAACGGGCGCGACCCTCAACCTTGCTCTGATACCATGTAGGAATTTACAGGGTAAGTTCCTCAGACAGAACACCAAAGGACACCGCTCACAAACAGATCACAGATCAATACACCAATATTTTGACGTGGTTAAAACCCTCAAAGAGGGAAACAATCCACGGCCTGAGCCAACGCGACCACTTCAGGCAATTTATTAATAAAAGAAAACAAATTTACATATGCTTCTCTCATAGACGGATTACCCTACAAATGACCCTCCATGCTCTTTAAATAGAGATCATGGACCAATCGGGTGTTAAGCCACGGATCAAGTGTTGATAATACTGAGGAGAGAATGAACCGTCGGATCACTACATATCGTGACCGTCGGATTGTAAGTTACAAAATGTACATAGTAAAGAAACACACTTTACCTAACTCTATACCTAACTCTATACTAGACCAAGTTGTACTTAACTATTTCCTATGTGTCGGAATATCCTAACATCCCCCCTTAAGAACAACTTGGGATAGGATTGAAGGATTTACAAATATGACACAATAGGAGAAGGAAGGAGGCACTAGAGCCTATTGCAAGTGGGATAGGAAGAGAAAAGTGATATGGACACCAATATCCCCATTCAAAGGCGGTGTGTCTTAAATTGCCACTAATACAAATATTGTCCCTAAGTTTAAATCAGGGTTGAAAATCAATGGGTAAATCATTTATGATGTGTTGATTTGTTTTTATTTTGTTTATTGGTTAGTTGATATTTCACATTTACTCTTTGAAAAATAAATAAAATATTTTGATTTATGTTAAATAATATAATTTTAGAGAGATAAAATAATTAAAATTAAAAAAAAAAAAACTTTTATTTCTCTTATAAATATTTCAATATTAAACTTAAATAAACTATTTAAATATCCATATTAACTAATATATTTCAATATTATATGTGTGTTAATGTTTACCTTCGTAAAATATTTCAGTGCGGGAAGGAAAAAGTAATTAAAAGTAAAATAATTAAAGAAAACTATAAAATAAAATTGTCGCCGTGTGTAAAATTGTACTAATGTGTTTCAACAAACAAACAATTTAAAAAATTTAACAATTTATTTTACAATTCAAATGCTCTTATTTTTTTTTCTGAATTAAGACTAATTCTATTAAGCAAAAAATATTGTACAAGAGGATACATTCCAGAGAGACAGGAAACCGACAACCAAAAATGATAGGACTATCAACCTCGGTTCCGGAGAAGGAGCTAAGCAAGCAAGGAGCTACAACAAGTCACAGGGAGCCTAAAGAAGCATTGATTCCTACCCTGAAAGGGTAGAGGCCTCAACACGAAGCTTTTTCCCTTTCCTTTTTTTGACTTCAACCCAACCATTTTGGGGTGGATGAGCGATAACAACTTGAAGATTGGGGTCCTCCACAGGGGAGCCCTCCTTTTTTGAATCAGAGGAGGAGGACAAATGGACATGTTTCTGAGCAGTGCCTGAGTCAGAGGAAGGCGCCAGACCATCGGTGGAAGGGACCACGAAATGAGGGGCCTGATTCAATTCTTCATCGCTATCTTCATCTTCAAAGCTGGAGGAATCAGAATCCACGACTGGAGGAGGAGAGCAAGGAGCCCATCGCTTGGACTTGGGCTTGGAGACGTTGGCCTTGTTCTTTTTTGCCGGGCGAGATGGGCATGTATTCTGCAAATGCCTAGATTGGTGGCAATGGCGGCACCGAAACGCAGTATTCTCGTAATCCAGTGTCTGGGTCCAAACAAAGTCGTTTATCTTGAGATTGATTTGTTCTGGAAGTCCTTTGCTCAGGTCTAACTCCACACATACTCTTGCATATGAGTAGAGACCTTTGGATTCTCGCCATAAAACTCCCCTAATGAAGCTGCCCAAGGTGTCACCTATAGCTCTGAAGACACGAGTACTCCATAGGTGGGCAGGTAAGTTTGGAAGCCAGATCCATACAGGTGTCTTGGTAATGACTGCAGTAGCTGGATCAAAATCTGGGAACCAAGGAGTCAAGAAGAGCCCTGCAGTTCCCATGAATCAAGGGCCCTCTGCTAAGGCCTTTTCATAATGCTTACTGTTATCAAATAGAACAATGAAGTAACCTTTCGAACAAAAAAACATCTTACAATGATGTGTCCAGTTTGCATGGATCCATGCATAGAGATCCTGAGATCGCGGCCACAATCCATTAAATCTGCAAATGATGTCTCTTTCTGCAAATTCTTGAAGTTGGGTTGCCAGATCTTCATGGATGAGTTCAACAGAGGGAACTTCTTCAATCTTGTCAACCAAGAAGGCCTTAGATTTAAGGGCTTCCGGGGGTTTGGGGTTCTCAGAGTGAACTGCGTCTTTGTATGAGAAGGGTCGAGTAGAGGATGATTGTCCCACTGCACCTCCTCTCAAACGAAGGGTTACCACCACAAAGCTGTTCTTGGAAATGCTGTAAGCAGAAAGGGGAAGAGGGTATTCAAGTTGTTTACCTTGAAAGAGAAGTCGCTGAAGGCTTGATGGGATCCCCATTCTACGTTCTAGATTCAGTTTGAGTTCCTGCACCAGATCTGAAGGACTAACCCATTGCATGATGGTTCTGCATGTAGGCTGAGAAATTTGGATCTGAAAGGAGTCAGATAAGGGCCTTGACCCCATGCCAGTGCTTCTTGAGCTTCCTAGAGCAGATCTGCCGTGGCTATTTCCCATCCGAGGGAGCAGACCTGCAAGATCTTGGCCGATCTGTTTGATGAGAGCCCGATCTGATTGATCAGCGACGGATCTGGGGATTTTATATCTTCTTATGCTTGAAGTGAACGTCCCGTCTCCTTGCCTCGTTCTCCCAAGGGCTGAGGTAGCAGATCCGTGAAGTGGGTTGCGAGTCCTTCGCTGACGGCAATGCGAACCCCGATTCTCTGAGATTGTTTGAACTTCATCTGGTAGGGGCGGCAAAATAATTTGGGATTTCCAGACTCCAGGCAGCACTGTCCAGATTTTCCATGCAGATCCTTCTCTGCGATTTGAGACTGCGGTTCGGAAAAGGACCGAGCCAAGATGTATACAGATCTCTGGATCTGGCCAGAGCGTGGGCTTTTCTGCCTTCTGGGTGACCGGATCTGTCAGATCTTTGTCAGATCTGAAGATAAGACTGCGTTTCGGAGAGCGAGTGTTTGCCCCAGATCCAAACAAAGACCATGCGAATGTTGAGATCTCATGCTCTGGTTCATGGCAAAAGCGCACGGATAACTGTCCGGCCGAGACCAGAATGGCGAATGCAGATCTGCTGTGAAGGCAAAAGGATCTCGAGCTGTGCTTGCTGCGGCTGCCCTGAATGCTGGACTGGAACGTTGCGTGAAGGATAACTGCAGAAACCTTCTCCATTTCGATGTGTTTGTAGAGATTATTACGAATAAACACAGAGGCCTCCTGTCCGCCATGGCCGTCGTAAACACCGATAAAAGTGCCGAAGGGAGAAACCATAACCTGGCTTGGGTCCTCCATCATTCTCCGTATATCGTCCTCAAATGCTCTTATTAATTATATTTACCAAATACTTTTTTTGTTTTTTAATTGTGATGATGAAGCTAGGTCATGGTGATGTCCAAGAATAACATCCGAATAAAGGGAAATTAGACCAATGACTTCCAATCTACGAGTGCCTTAACATTGCACGCGGATTTACCAAATACTTTTAACCATGTATTTATTTTACATTGCCATTGTCGTTGGAGAAATTTCTTGCCAGAATTCAATGAAAAATTCTTACAAAAAATGATTGGTAATTTTTAATACATTATTTTTATGGTTGAAGTTGAAATGGATTCAGCACCATCAAAAAAACTTAGACACCCAAAATCTTAAATATTTAAGACTTGGATTTTTAAAAAATTCCACCAGATTTCAAAATCATATTATAATTTCTATTACTTTTCAAATAAAATTATAAGTACGTGTTTTACATTTTCATTATTCCTTTTACAATTCCATTGAAATGATAAAAAAATAGAACCCCTTATAAGAGTGAATTGTTCAATGAAGAAGTTTTTTCAAGCCCACCATAATGTCACGGTGACATTTAAAATGTGATAAGCTCAACGAATAATTGCTATATCGAAAGGGAGGCATTATTTCAGGTTGACGTGTATGCAAATAACAGAGTAATTTGGAAGGTGTTTTTTTTTATTTGTATTGATTCATAACTTGTATTGATTCTTGGGGCACTCTAGAAAGGAAAACAAAGGAAAGCAAAGCAAGAACAAGGAAGCAAAGGAAAGCAGGGATCAAGCAATGAAGAGTGGAATCAAGCAACTACAGTGAGATTACTTTGTAGAGATCAGGTTGTATGTATGATTTCCTTTGTAGTTTTAGCATGCATAATACATACATGAAAGATTTATAGGAAAACACTCAAAATCATGAGAATAATGAAGATTTACTAATTCAAAGATATATAAGATGTGCTAGTCCAATGTAAGAAACTAGAAATTTAATGCTTTTAAAATTTGCATCAGAAGCCTACATAGAATCGCATCCTCGGGATAATAATCGAATACACTACTAAAATATAAGGGAAGGTAAATAATACAAGAGAAACTTTCCATGGCCAAGTCAACAACAATGTAAAAAATTTGATTTTTGCATTTGTCAAATTTTTTATTTTTGCACTTACTTAGGGTTATTCCACATTTATCAAGTTGTTTCCTCTTTCACCTAACATATATTTTAGGGTTGAATCATGAGATCCAAACTCGAGAAGGTGTGTCATGTTATGTCTATAGTTTACTACTTTCTCATTTATTATGGTTTTGACTGGTACTTGACATGCATTTTCATATTCTCTATGGATTCTTTAAGGCGTGTCATGTCATGTCTAATGTCTAAAATGTGTGTACTTTTTTCTTCTTTTCAAACTAGACTAGGAGTGAGTGCATGAAGATGTGTTACACTTTTGGGCCAAATGAAGCGATGAAATTTCAAGTTTTTCATCTTTTATCAAATTAAAACTCTATAAGTTCATAGAATCAAAATCATTTTTATGATTTTGAGACATTTTCGTAAAAAATTAATTTGTTCTACATTAATTTTCTAAAAACTATCTTTAATTTTCTCACACCTATAATTTCGTTAAAAATAAGTTTTCTATATAATTCTTTTTATCATTTTTCTTTGTTACACTTCATAATAATGAAATAATTATAAACTATGATATTTCATAAACATTTAACAACTAATAATACACATTTAAGATCATCTTAAACATTATTATGACTTTAATGGTTTTCACATGAAATAATTATAAACTATAATATTTTATAAACATTTAACCACTAATAATACACATTTAAGATCATCTTAAACACTATCATGACTTTAATGGTTTTCACAATTTTCTAGTATTTATTTGATTGCTAAATGTAAAACATTATTTTCAATGAGTTAAAAACAACATATATAAAGCAGCGAGCATAAATTTATGGTGTTAAAAACGTTAACTATGTTTTTGCACAACCTAATTTTGTGTAAGGCAACATTATACTCAAAGATAATTTCATATTAGGATAAAGGTTATAGCGTTTTTTAAGATTTGGACATTGCAAATTTCCTAAAAAATTCCAAAGTTCAAGTGGATTTAGTGATATACATGTGATAATTTAAGTGTGTGTTTTAAGATTTTGACACTGTAAATTTCCTAAAAAATTCCAAAGTTCAAGTGGATTTAGTGATATACATGTGATAAATTTAAGTGTGTGTGTTTTTCTTTTCAAAAATCATTATTTAAAATTTAAAAGATCGTATAGTATATATATATTTTTTTGGTTAAAATATATTTTTTATTTTACAAATAAAAATGTTTTAGGTAATAATTTAATGTTTAAATGATAATAAATTATTTAATATTTTTTTTATAATAATTGGTATAATTTATTTTTATACAAATAGATATGCTATGCATGTTTAATTAGTTGTTTATATAATTTTATATAATTTCATGTAAAGTAATTAGAAATAAAAACAATTAAGTGAGTAAGATTTTAAAACTTTATATTTTTTAAAAATATTTTAATAAGTGATATTAACTTCATATAGATATAAAATAATAAAACATATATATTTTAAAGTTGTATAGAATAAAATATCAATGTGGGTTATGAATAAAATATTTTAATATAAATTAGTATTGACGTATAGTTAAAAATATATTGATAATAAAAAAATCATTTCAATGTACATGTTTTGTAATATCTATAGCATTCAAAAATACAATTTAAATAATGAAAAATTACACATTGTTTTTTGGATCTAAAATAAGTTTGCATCTAAAGAAATTTGATCCCTCTCAACTCATGTTATTATTAATCTAATTTTATTTTTAAATAATTATTATTTTATACTCACATTATCTTTATTTATATTATCAATTTATTTTATAAAATATATTATACTAAATATATTATAAAATTTATGATGGTTTGATTCATAGAATCTTAGATAAATAATAATTAGCTCAGAAACTTTTTGATGTAAAATCACTCCAATTCCCCACCCCAATAAATACTACTTAAATACAATATTTCCTTATTCTTCTATTAAATTTTGTGTTTTATCATTAATTATCTGAAAATATTAATTTCCTTAGCGCAATGGCTCTCCTTCCATTACTTTTGTCCTTCTATTAGTTTTGTGTTTTATCTTTAAATATATGAAGATATTAGTTGCCTCAACTCAACACAATAGCTCTCCTTCCATTACTTTTGTGTTTCATCTTTTAAATTTGTACGTTAAATTTACATGGGTGAGCTGAGCTGAGCTGGCATTCCAGATATAATAACTATCATTTTCATTTCATCAATTATCTATAGAGTTTAAGGGAAAGAGCTAATCAGCCATATATTGAGTATTTAATGCCCTCAGAGCAGCACGCGACTTAACGAGATAACACGGGAGCGGGCAAATTCCGCATTAAATAATATTTGCTCGCTCCCGTGTTATCGGGCTAAGTGGGGTGCTGCTCTGAGGGCATTAAATACCCAATATATGGCTGGTTAGCTCCAGCCGAGTTAAAGCGTCTTATCTCATTTTTAATAGATAAAAACTATAAAATGTCAAAGTATTGAATTATATAAAATACAATTTACAATTTTTTTGTGTAACATTTTAAATTTTGAAGCATAAAGGCGACGTCATCATTATCAATGAATTTTACAATGCAGAGGGGATGCAATCAGCAATCCATTGAGGACATAAAGTAGTCTCAACTTTCAAACTGGTGTTATGCTGCTACTGGTATTCATGGAATTCCCTAGAACTACTGCAACTTTTAATCACATGTATAATCCCTCGGATGATAGTTATCTTTGGCTTGAATTTGTTTTGAATGGAAACACGCTGGAGGAAGCTGATCAATTCCCATCATCCATGGACAAGGGTCAAGGGAAAACACCAGGGACTTGGAGGCTTTATTCTCATTCTGAGAGGCGATTAAACCTGATACCACTGGAACGCTGTCGAACTGGGCCGCTGAGAACTCAAAGAACTGCTCGTGGAATGGTATTTCCTGCAGACAACACACGAAAAGAGTCGTCGCCATAATCTTCCTCAATTATAGGGTTGGAAGGTACCCTTTCCCGGTCTCTTGGCAACTTCTCATTAATCTTTTTCATATAATATTTGATAGAAAGAATTTCATCAGAATTTGGACAGCTTAAAGCACTACTGGAATAGTAATTGACATCGCCTTTATTTTGCAATGGGTTTTAATCCAAAAGCTTTGTCTAATTGCACACACTTCAAATGGATTCAATTGCCATATAACTTTTGAGAGATGGAATATCCAACAGGTTTTGGTTGTGGAGAAGAACCACTGCACTGCACGCCTCTGGTTGGTCTCATCTTTATGCATTTTTTCTTTGAAATGAAATCACAATCACAGATTTGAACCTCTGTACCTGTTCGGATTTGTCAACAATGGCTGCTACATAATGCTCAGATACTTGGCTAACTAGTTCAGAGTAATTGTTGAGAAAGAGGAACAAGTATTTGCCCTTTCAGACAAATAGTAGGCTCTTAAGGCTTCTTATGCTATTGTTAAGCAAGTATACTCTGTTTATTTCACCAGATATTCCAAACCCTGATGATTCCAAATTCTCAGAACTTGTCATGGTGGTGAATTTACCGTTGGATAAAACCAACACCATAACAAACCAGCTTGAAAGATCCGTTTAGATAAACCCCTGCACAATTATTATAATAAATAAATAAGATCTGTGATCAATTCACAAATACACAAACCATATGAACAATTAAGGGAAACAAAATCCACTGCTCAACATAAAATTCTAAGGTCACTGAAAAAGTGATAGGTACCTGCAAAATCATAGTCACTGCATTTGCATTTTCCATTAAATCCAGCAGCTTGATAGAGTTAGCCCAAGATTCTGGCCCTAGTGATCAAGAAGTGATTACACCGACGAAGATTGTTATAGAAGCTGCAAATACCGTGTCCATATTCCCATTGAGCAGCACACTGGATACAGTTGGCCGAGGAACAATGAACATAGAAAACTGACATAGATGCTAGAAAGCCTCTGTCCAGTTGCCATTGAGTATTAACTGAAACTTCGATGCAAATAGCCAAATATTGCAAAATATAGACAAAGAAGGGATTAGAATGAGAACAGAGAACTGCCATCGGCTGAAAATCTTGGTTCAACTCTTAAATCGGTAGTTGCTTTAGCTATTCTGCCACAGTTTATTTGCATATAGATTTAAGGTCAACTCATGATGGCATCTTATATCTTGGTATTGAGGCTACTTCTTCCCAGGATTAAGAAGGCCAACTGACTCAAATTTGCAATGGTTTCACCCCTGCAGTCCTTAAAACCATGTGCCCATATAACAGTAGATCTGTTATTTATATAGCAGTATCAATGTAATGGTGGTATCCATTGAATGAATCCACAACCACTATCCAAAAATTACAGATCTGGGGTTAAAGATGAGTTCGATCTAACTGGATCCACCTCAAACAGATACAGAGAATCAAGATGGGTTCAGAAACTCAAACAAGTTGAAGTACTTCCACTAATACCATCAATAGTATGGACCCTCTCAAACTTTTATATACAAAAGTTTCATCCATTGAAGGTGAGCACAATTAGACATTGCTTTTGAAATAAAATCCCACAGCGAACTAAAACTGAGTTCCTGTATTCCCCAGGAGAGCTGTATGCTACACAAACTCTGATGGAATTCTTTCATTGTCAAATATTTTTTATGAGAAAGATTAAGAGTGAGCAATAGCTAGAGGCTATCAAGAAATGGGGAAAGGGTACCTTCCAATCCTAATTGCGAAAAGATTATGGGGACCACTTCTCCGGTGTGGTCTGTGCACCAAATACCATTCAACGGACATGCGTTCTGTGAGTTCTCAGCAGTAAATGTGGACATCAAACCAGTTGAATCAAAATTAACTGTCTTTCTGAAGGACAAAAGAACCTCCGCGTCTCTGAATTTCTCAAACCACCCGCGTCCATGGATGATGTGAATTAACGAACTTCCTCCAGCGTGCGTTCATTCAAACAAATTCACCACAAGAAAACTGCAACGCAAGAGCTCATACAGATCATCATATAAACGATCTTCTTAATCATCTGAATATGGCTTCTTAGAGCGACTAATAGTTGCAGCAGTTACAGTGGTTGCAGCCATGGCGGAGGCGATGACCACAAACCACAGAAGCAACATCAGAAAACCTCCAACTACATTGAGTCGTGAATTCCATATGTTTGTGTGTCTATAAATAGATACAAATCTCATAAGGACTCTGTCGTGGCGCGTGGGTGGTCCACATGAGTTGTATCTCATGGAATGAGCTAATGTGGGATTAGGTGTAGAATGCTAAATTAACTTTTTGACACACCTCAAATTGCGGAAGAAAACCCACTGCTTTAGCTGAAGAGCCGGCAGCTTTATTTTGTTAAATATGTTTGGAAGTGGCTCTGTAGGTGGACGAATTGCTTGATTGTTAAAAGTGATTGGAATTCGTTGATATATTTTTAAGGTGGAAATCGATTCAACATTATTAAAAGCTTCTGAACACTCAAAACCTTAAAGTTTGAATCTCTGCGAAATTTTATCTTGTTAAAATTTCCATGATTTTCAAAGAAGAAACAGTCTGAGAATTTCCATAATTTTCGGGGGGAAAAAACCAGTGTGGTGAGTTCCACTTAGATCCCATTCCACGCGTGCTGAAAGGTCGGTATCAGGATTGGAATTTGAGTTGTTGATCTGCCCACGGAATTTGAATAGCAGATATGATGGCAAACCTATTTTTGATCTTTTCCTTTATGGACACCAATATCCCCTTTCAAAGGCGGTGTGTCTTAAATTGCCACTAATACAAATATTGTCCGTGAGTTCAAACCAGGGTTGAAAATCGATGGGTAAATTATTTATGATGTGCTGATTTGTTTATTAAATATAATATAAAGTTCAAGTTCGAAGAAATTATAATAAATTCTAGTTGAGAATTTGAAAAATTATTAATTAATTAATAATGTAATTTAAAATTTTTTATATTTGAATAATTGTTATTTTTATTAGATTTTAAAAAAAATATAAAAAATTGCATATATATATATATATATTAATTTAATTATTTTTAATATTATTGCAAATTAGTTGAATTGCGAGATTTATTTTACAATTTAGTGTGAGGAGATGTGTAATTTAGTCTTGTTCAACTTGGAGTTGACACATGTCTTTTAAAAAGTACTTTAAATGAAAAACATTGTTACTTATAATAAAAACATAAATAATTATACATATTTGTTTAGTTTTAATTAAACGCAGTATAAAATTTTAATAATAAGGTTCTTATTTTGCTCACTTGGTTAGTTGATATTTCACTTTCACCCTTTGAATAATAAATAAAATATTTCGATTTATATTAAATAATATAATTTTATATAACTTTATAGAGAAAAGAATTAAAATAAAAAAAAATTATTTATCTTACAAATATTTCAATAAAAAACTTAAATAAACTATTTAAATATCCATATTAATTAATATATTTCAATATTATATGTGTGTTAATGTTTACCTTTGTAAAATATTTCAATGCCGGAAAGGAAAAAGTAACTAAAGGTAAAAAAAATTTAAAAAACTATAAAATAAAATTGTGCCTGTATGTAAAATTGTACTAGTGTGTTTCAACAAACAAACAGATTAAAAAATTTAACAATTTATTTTCAATTCAAATACTCTTATTACCAAATATTTTTAACCATCTATTTATTTTACATTACCATTGTAGTGAGGGAAATTTCTGGCCATAATCCAATGAAAATTTTTTTAAAAAATGATTGATAGTTTTTAAAACATTATTTTTATGGTTGAAGTGGATTTAACAAAATTCTCTTGAACACCCAAAATTTTAAAAATTTACAACTGTAACCCAAATTTTAAAAAAATCCATTATTTTTTTCAAAATCATGTTAAAATTTCTATTATTTTTTTCAAAATCATGTTAAAATTTCTATTATTTTCTAAATAAGATTTTACATTTATAAGTACTCGTTGTACATTTTCATTAATCTTTTACAAATAATTTCCACGGAAATGATAAAAAATAGAACCCACTTATAACAGTGAATTGTGCAATGAAGTTTTGTCAAGCCCACCATAATGTGTCGGTGACATTTAAAATGCGATAAGCTCAACGAATAATTGCTATATTGAAAGGGAGGCATTATTTCAGGTGGACGTGTATGCAAATAACAAAGCAATTTGGGAGTTTTTTTTATTTGTATTGATTCGTAATTTAATTTTAGATCAGAGATTTTTGTGATTTATCATTTTTGTGATTCCTAATTTAAGTAAATTTTTTTCATAAAATATATTAGTTTTATTTTTTATTTTTTAAATATTAATAATAATCTTATTAAACATGTTTAAGTTTATTGAAATTTTTTAAAATTTTATTTTAGTTTTCAATTTTATATTTAAATAAGAAATAATTTCATTTAAAATAATTATAATAATATATTTTTTTAAAAATTATGTTGAAATTTTAAAGTTTTGTAAAAAACTGTTGTTAAAAAAATGTTTTTAAAAAATAATAAATATTATAATATTTTAAAAATACCATATTCATTTGTCACTATTTCTGAGGGATGGATATTCAATTATCATTGTATTTTTTTCAAATGAAGATTAATATAAATTATAAATACAATTTATGATTCAATTTTTATTATTTATTTTTTATATTTAACTAGCCTAGATCCATTTTAATTTTGGATTTATTAAGAGCTTAGAGGGATTAAATCTTTCAAGATGCAAACCTCTTTTCTAAGTGTAAAATTTGAAGAAAAATTTACACCTCCAAAAATTTGATCCTCTCCAAGCTAGATAGATCCAGAGTTAATATGCATCTAGACTGGTTTAATTATTAATTTTTTTTATATAATTTCTGCCTCAAAATGTATATATATATATATATATATATATATATTTCAATATTATATGTGTGTTAATGTTCACCTTCGTAAAAAAGTAATTAAAGGTAAAATAATGTAAAAAAATTGAAATAAAATTGTGCCCGTGTGTAAAATTGTACTAGTGTGTTTCAACAAAGTGTGTTTCAACAAACAAACAATTTTAAAATTTGTTTATTTGTTGAAACACACTAGTACAATTTTACACAAGGCCACAATTTTATTTTATAGTTTTTTAAAATTATTTTACCTTTAATTATGTAACATCTAAACTATAAACTTTACAAAAATACATAGATAAAAAAATTTGATATATCATTACCATTGGCATACAGCCATTATACGGTATGTATTAAATATATATAGACCCGTGGGAATATACAGGTGACATAAATTCTATCTACATTTCTTGAATGCGAATAAATGTTAACTTAATGTTAAGTAAGGAGATCCGGCTAGGAATCCTCCTGGTTAATTATGCACATATATTCATGGTGTACCATGCTGTACCGGCTCTCGTCTGTAGCACCACGTGACGGGCAGCTGTTCTGTGGGACGATACCTCCGTTTGATCTTGCCACCTGTTTTGGCTTTCCACCGTTGATCTTCCCTCAATGATCTGATGGTGGGGAATGGATAGGGTTTAACCCTCTGACCAATTCTTCGCGCTGAACCCTGGTGGTCTCATTGTTGTGGTCGCTCCTCTGCATCACGCTGCTCTGCAATGGTTGGGTCTATCCGGGGTCATCCATCAGTTACAGTACTCTTCGAGAATTGAAACAGTGGAGACTGTTATACCCATCAGAGCAGGTATGCCTTAAAGCTGGGTAACCTTGAACTTCGATTGCTCGGGTTGAAGGTCTGATACTTGCTTGGGGTATTTTCTTTAAATCACTCTAAGGTTCCTCGGCGTTGTTCAGGGATGGCTCATGAAGATTCGAAGATGGCGGAAGGTAGAATGCACCCAGGACCATCTGCGACAGGTATATATTTTTCCACAACAAGATTTCATGGTGATTGTTTGATAACAATTTTTTGTTCTTAAGGTTTTCATTCTAGACTTTCTTTGCGTTAAATTCTTATTACATAACTGAGATTCATCTTGCCTTATAGTTCGGCGACTCATCGAGGCCGTGTCTTTAACTCGAGTAAGATTCCTCCTTGGTTATTATTAAGTTTATGTAAATGATTAGGAGGTTTTGCCTCTGCTAACATTGACTGACTCACAACCTCTGAAATAGGTATGCAACCTTTCGGAAGGTCTGTTGTTCAGGACCGCAGCCCTTAAATTCATAAGAGCTTACAGCGTTCCCATCGATTTTCAGGTTGGAGCTATATCTTTTGGTCATTGTTCCAGATTTAAGTCGTTTAAGGGTTTTACGAGGAGGGTTTTTCCCTTATAGCGCATTTAGGTTGTTAATGCATAAACAGAGGTTTTCTTAATCTTTATTTTTGGGATATTCGAAAAGCTCTGGCTATCGACAATTTTTCTTTTGAAATGCAAGTTATGAAGATTTCAAAGACCTTCGAGTCTGTTGCCACTTGATTTCAGGGATGGTTGTAATAACTGTTTTAATTAATTTGAGAGGAGGCCGAGTATGCTGTCAATCAGCTATTTGATGGCATTGATTGTTTCATCAATTTCTATATTTATTCAACGATATACCATTTTCTTTTCAGTTTAACTGTGTTATGTGAATGAATTACTTCATTCTCACTTTTCCTATGTATTGATATCTTGCGACATGGATGATAGAGAAATTGTATTTATTTAGCTGTGATAGTTTCTATGAGAAGACTTTTGTAGCGTTAACTACTATTTTATTATACAACTTTTGTTCATTATGCCGACATTTGATACTAAGTGTTTCACTATCATGCTATGGTAACTGTTTGCTTCACTCAGAATAGGATATCATTCGTATTTGGGTCTTTCAATTCCATTAGTAATGATGATTATTGTACATTTTGCCGATAGGTTGTGTAAGCTTTCCTTTGCTTTATTAATAGGTTATATGCACAGGGATGCGTTCTAGGGGTTTATATCAGTACTCTGTCAATAACACTGCTCTGGAATTTATCTTCCTTTTCTATGCTATAAATTAAATAACTCGACTGTGACCATTCAGTTTATCGTCATTTATTGAGTATTAAGTAAACTCCTTGGCTATTAGTTCAGGAGTTAGCCTTCTACCTTATTTTTTTACCTGTAGTTCAAATATTAATATCTATTGTCCAACATTAAATCCTTGTACTTTTTCTACCAAATCATATTTACATTTCAACAATAAATCTTTAGAAGCTTGCTACCTTAATTATTTGTTAATCTGTAATGTAAATATATTCAAAAGGTCTCTCCTCCCATCCATGAGTCTGGAAATCACATCTAGACTCTCCCCCGAGCACCTTCTATCTTTTACGTTGGATTTAGTCCAGTTACAGTCAGTACTATGGGCCGTAGGACTATCGTCCAGCCTCCATCTCTGTACTCCCTTATTGACTGTGTTGAGCAACTTTCCAACTGGTTTGTTCCACCTAGCTTTAGGATCCTCTTTTTTTTCTCTTCTCCCCCCTCTATATTTTCCTTCTCAGGCAGAGGGTAATTGTTTCTTGGCAACCGTTTCTTTTAAATAACAAAACAATTTTTATTTTTGTTAAAGTATTACTACCTATAATTTAGGTACTCGCAATATATGTTTCTTGGCCTCCCAACCTCAGTCACTTAATATTTCCCATCAAAATGTAATAAAACTTAAAATATCATTTAGTAAAAATCAACTTAATATGCAACTTGGGGTGTTACATCTCCCCCCCCCCTAATGAGGAACATCGTCCCTAGTGTTCTCTCTACTTTTAGAAAATAATGCTAAATAAGCCTTTCGCATAAATTCCTCCTCTTCCAAAGTGGCCTCTTCCGGGCCAAAGTGCTTCCATTGCACTTTAACCTGGGTGATGGCTCGCTTCCGCAAGTTGGTTTCCTGTTGATCGAGAATACGAAGAGGTTCTGCCAGGAACTCTCCTTCTAGTTCGACCTGCACCATAAAAAAAACAATTCTTAGTTACTTCCATATATATATATATATATATATATATATATATATATATATATATATATATAATAGTATATCCAGTCTTATACCCATTAACCGTTTACCTGAATATTTTCCCAATCAATAATGTGTTGAGGGTTATACACATATTTCTTTAGTAAAGATACGTGAAATACATTGTGGACCCGAATGTGGCTTGGTAGCGCAAGCTTATAGGCCATTGGTCCAACTCTTTCCAAGACTTGAAAGGGTCCGCAGTATCGGGGTGCTAATTTAGCACAACCCTGCCACTGTAAGGAACTTTTCCGGGGCTTCACCCTTAGGTAAACGTGATATCTGGGTTGAAATTCTCTGTATTTCCTCTTTTTGTCTGCATACACCTTCTATCTATCCTGGGCCTCCCTCAAAATTTGTTGAACTTTATTAACAACCTCCTCCATCTCTGCTAGCATGTCAGGGCCCAGTGCTAACTTATTAACCAGATTATTTCAATCTATGGGTACTCTGCACTTTCTCCCATACAACACCTCGAAGGGGCTCATGACTAATGATTTATGATGTCCATTATTATATGAAAATTCCACTAGATGGAGGTAATCCTCCCACTTGTGTGGTTGCTGCATCACGAACATGCGTAGCATGTCTTCCAACACCTGATTTACCCGTTCAGTCTGTCCATCTGTTTGGGGATGGTAGGCAATACTAAACTGGATTTGAGTACCTAATCCCGCAAAGAAAGTTTTCCAGAAGGTGGATGTAAATTTCACATCCCTATTCGAAATCACTACTTTAGGTATCCCATGTAAACGAAAAATCTCCATAAATATTTCTGCGATTTCCATGGTTTTGTATGTGGATTTCACATGTATGAAGTGAGTTGTTTTACTCAATTTGTCTACCACCACCATAATTGAATCATGTTGCTTCCTTATTTGGGGTGAACCGGTGATGAAGTCTAAGGATATGGTCTCTTATTCCCATTCCAAAATGGGAAATGGTTGTAACAATCCAGCGGGATGTTGGTGTTTTGCCTTCACCAACTGACACCCCAAACATTTAGACAAATATTCTACAATATCCTTCCTCAATCCGGGCCAAAAGTACCCTTTTTTGATGGCTGGAATCATTTTTTGGTAAGCTAGGTGGCCAACACAAGGTTTCCTATGAAATTCATCCAATATCAATAGTGTAACCGAATTTTGGTTTGGAATGTAAATTCTATCCTTAAAAGTAAGGAGATTATCAGAATTTATTTCAAATTCTGATTTTTCCTTTCTCAGCAGAGCTTCTTTTGTCTGTTTCCAAAGGAAATTATACTACGGATCTCTACTAGCTAATTCCTTTATGATTTTAGGAATATTTGAACTTACTTGGCTCATTCATACCTCATAGATACAGTGTAATTTTCTGCTTAGTGTGTCAGCAACACGGTTTTCCTTCCCCTTTAAATGTTTCATCTCAAAGTCGAATTCACTTGGCCTGTCGTGCATTTAAGCTAGACTGGTTGAAGAAGTTGGTAAGACTATTATGATTTGTTAGCAGCAAAAATTTCTTCCCCAATAGGTAATGTCACCAAATTTTAAGTGCATGCACTATTACTGTCAATTCAAGGTCACAAGTTGAATATCGTGGTTCATACTCCTTCAACTTTCAAGATTCATAAGAAATCACCTTTCCTTCCTGTGTCAGCACCCCACCAACACCCTCTTTTCTTGCATCTGTGCAAACCACGAAAGAATTTTCCGGATCTGCTACTTTTAAAACTGGTGCAGTGGTGAGAAGATGCTTTAGTTTTTCAAAGATTTGCTGACATTTAGCTGTTCATTGGAAAGCACACCCCTTTTTCTGTAAAGAGGTCATTGGAAAGGCGATCTTTGAAAATCCCTCAATGAATCTACAGTAGTATCCGGCTAATCCCAAGAATGATCTGATATCAGCGACATTCTTTGGGGCTGTCCATTCCATGATTGTTTTGATCTTTTCTGGGTCTACTGCAATGCCATTTGCTGATATAACGTGACCCAAGTACTGAATTTGATCTTTGAAGAAGTCACACTTGTTGAATTTGGCATACAACTGATTTTCCCTTAATGTCTGCAATACTATTTTCAGGTGTTCTTTATGCTCCTCCTGGTTCTTAGAGTATATTAAAATATCATCTATGAAAATCAACACAAATTTATCCAGGTAAGGCTGGAAAACACCATGCATCAGACTCATAAAGGTGGTTGGGGCATTTGTGAGGCCAAATGACAATACCACAAACTCGTAATGACCATAACGAGTACGGAATGTTTTTTTGTAAATATCTTCATCTTTTATTCTTATCTGATGGTAACCATATCTTAGATCGATTTTTTAGAATACCTTAGCTCCTTGCACCTGATCAAATAGATCATCAATAAGTGGTAAAGGATACTTATTCTTGATGGTTAGTTTGTTTAGTTGTTGATAATCAATGCATAATCTTAGGGTCCCATCCTTTCTCTGTACAAATATTATGGGGGTTCCCCAAGGGGACACACTCGGACAGATATATTTTTTATCTAACAGCTCCTGTAGCTGCATTTTGAGTTCTGTCAACTCAGGTATGCTCATGCAATAAGGGGCTCTGGATATGAGGGTTGCACCCAGAATTAACTCAATGGTGAAATCAATATCCCGCTTTGGTGGTAAACCAGGAATGGCTTCCGTAAAAACATCCACAAATTCCTTAATGACAAGAATATTTTCCAATGAGGTCATCTTATTTTTAGAGTTTGTAAATCCCACCTGGACAACATATATTTGACATCCTTTTCTAATACATTTTCCTAACTGACTGGTAGTAATAGGACGTAGCTTGGTGCTGGTTTTTATTCCTTGGAGTTCCTTCCTTTGACCTGATTTTGAAATAAAACTTACAGTTTTCTATTTACAGTCCACTAGGGACCAACATTTTTCCAACCAATCCATCCCAATTAAAATATCATAAGAACCCAAAGGAAGTATATTAAGGTCAACATATATAGGTTTCCCTGAGATGGTTATGGGACAATGTTTTGTCTTTGCATTAACCCTTCTTTTTGTCCCAGTGGCTAATTGAACTACGCAATGTTTTGAAAATTTTATGATCAATAGTTGACACTTTTCTACCACTTTAGGAATAACATAGCTTAAGCTAGCACTTGGATCAAATAAAATAGAGACAGGTTTCTTAGCAATCATACCTTCACATTCGATCATTGTGGGTTGGAATTTGACCTGATGATCATCCAAGGTGACGTTAATTCTAGGTATGTTGCTCACCACTTCCCCAACTGTGGATGCTTGTTGCATATTCGATAACTGTTTTGTTCTAGCCCAGTGCAGACATTTTTTGTAATAATGGGGTTCTCTGCATCCCCAACATTGTAGTGACAGTTTCCATTGCTGATCATTGACAGATTTTGTGACTCCCTCTGCTGGTATGTTCTTAGAGTATGCAGTTTTGGGTTGACTCCTGGCTGGAAACTTGCTGAAAGTCTTTTGTTGTGCATTCCTATTGTTAGCAAATTTTGGGTGTCTGTTTGGAATCAGACTTTTACCCTTCTTGTTCAACCCCCCTTTTGGTCCTTCATTCTTCTGTTTCATTCGCTGATAGTAGATGTCGGCCTTCCACACAACATCGTCCATTGTCTTGGGGTAGTCAAATTCCAGTTTTTCCTTCATAAAGTTTGGTAAACTGCTAATAAAATGCTGAATTTTGGCCTTTTCCTGTTGCATGTAAGGGACGTAGCATAGTAAGGACATGAATTTGGCCACGTATTCATCCATGGTTAAGGTCCCCAATCTTAACTCGTGAAATTCTTTCACTTTTTCATCATAATAGCGTTTAGTTAGATACTTGTCCTTGAAATGTTTTTGAAACTCATTCCATGTAACCTGTTCTTCGTCAATTTTTCTTACCATCTTGATTTCCTCCCACCAGAGAGTGGTTTTTTCCCTTAGCTGATAAACTCCCAATCGTGCTTTCAGTTTGTCAGTGTACTCATAAATCTGAAATTACTTGCCCATATCGATTAACCAAACCTCTGTTGCCTCTTCAGATTCTCCCTCAAAGAGTGAGGGCTTAATTTTTTTAAATTCTCCTTGTAGTTCTAACTTTTTTTTACTTTTTTTTTTTTTTTTTTTTGACTTTTGTCTCTTGGTTTTACGTTGGTCGGAGACATTATTTGAGCATCCCTTGTCATCCTCCCTATGTCTTTCAGCTGACTTAGCATTTTCTTCTCCATCCTTAGCGGTCGGGGTCTTTTCCCAATCTTCTACACTTGGGTCTAGGTGGCACTGATTCTGTCGATTGGACAGACTTCTTAGAATTCTTTCTTGTTCTAAACACAACCGTTCATTTTCCGTTCTTAAATTGGTCATTTCCCCATGCAACTGCTGCACTGTTTCGAGTAACATTGCATTAGCTTGCCGGGATTCCTCGCCCGGCTGTATCCAAATATCTGGATTAGCATTCACATAAGTTGTTTTGGGCGATTCAGGTGGTCCGAAGTTCCTTTGCATGCTGAACTTTCTTTTGTTTTGCTAGTGTGATCTTTATCTATTTATCTGTGTTCACACATAATTTTATTTAGTTAAAAATACAAGCACATGGTTCCGGTACACATAGCTATTCCCAAAGACTCTTAGTGTACGAACTTGAGCTATGATACCATTTGTAACATCTAAACTATAAACCTTATATAAACTTTACAAAAACATATAAATAAATAAAATTTGATATATCATTGCCATTGGCATACAGCCATATATATATATATATATATATATATATATATATATATAGACCCATGGGAATATACGGGTGACATAAATTCTATCTAGATTTCTTGAATGTGAATAAATGTTGACTTAATTGCAGGTAAGGAGATCTGGCTGGGGATCCTCCTGCTTAATTATGCACATATATTCATGGTGTACCATGCTGTATCGGCTCTCGTTCGTAGCACCACGCAACGGGCAACTGTTCTGTGGGACAATACCTCCGTTTGATCTTGCCAACTATTTTGTCTTTCCACCATTGATCTTCCCTCCACGATCTGACGATAGGTAATTGATAGGGTTTAACCCTCTAACCAATTCTTAGCGCTGAAACTTGGTGGTCTCATTGTTGTGGTTGCTCCCCTGCATCGCGTTGCTCTGCGATGGTTGGGTCTATTTGGGGTCATCCATCGGTTACAGTACTCTCCGAGAATTGAAACAGTGGAGACTGTTATACCCATCAGAGTAGGTATGCCTTAAAGCTGGGTAACCCTGAAGTTCGATTGCTCGGGTTGAAGGTCTAATACTTGCTTGGGGTATTTTCTTTAAATCCACTCTAAGGTTCCTCACCGTTGTTTAGGGATGGCTCATGAAGATTCGAAGATGGCGGAAGGTAGAATGCACCTAGGACCATCTGCGACAGGTATATATTTTTCCACAACAAGATTTCATGGTGATTGTTTGATATTAGTTTCTGGTTCTTAAGGTTTTCATTCTAGACTTTCTCTACGTTAAATTCTTATTACATAACTAAGTTTCATCCTGCCTTACAGGTCAACGACTCATCAAGGCTGTGTCTCTAACTCAGGTAAGATTCCTCCTTGGTTATTATTAAGTTTATGTAAATGATTAGCAGGTTTTGCCTCCACTAACATTGACTGACTCACAACCTCTGAAACAAGTATGCAACCTTTCAGAAGGTCTGTTGTTCAGGACCGCAGCCCTTAAATTCACAAGAGCTTACAACGTTCCCGTTGATTTTCAGGTTGGAGCTATATCTTTTGGTTACTGTTCCATATTTAAGTTGTTTAAGGGTTTTATGAGGAGTGTTTTTCCCTTATAGTGCATTTAGGTTGTTAATGCATAAACACAGGTTTTCTTAATCTTTATTTTTGGGATATTCGACAAGCTCCAGTTGTCGACAATTTTTCTTTTGAAATGAAAGTTATGAAGATTTCAAAGACCTTCGAGTCTGTTTCCTCTTGATTTGAGGGATGGCTGTAATAACTGTTTTAATTAATTTGAGAGGAGGCCGAGTATGCTGTCAATTGGTTGTCCGATGACATTGGATGCTTCATTGATTTCTATATTTATTCAACAATATACCATTTTCTTTTTAGTTTAACTGTGTTATGTGAATGAATTAATTCATTCTCACTTTTCCTATGTATTGATATCTTGTGACATGGATGATAGCGAAACTATATTTATTTAGTTGTGATAGTTTCTATGAAAAGGCTTTTGTAGCATTAACTACTGTTTTATCATACAACTTTTGTTCATTATGTCGACAATTGATACTAAGTGTTTCACTATCATGCTATCGTAACTATTTGCTTCACTCAGAATAGGACATCTTTCATATTTGGGTCTTTCAATTCCATTAGTAATGATGATTATTATACATTTTGCCGAGAGGCTATTTAAGCTTCAATTTGCTTTATTAATAGGTTATATGCACAGGGATGCGTTCTAGGGGTTTATATCAGTACTCTGTCAATAACACTACTTTAGAATTTATCCTCCTTTTCTATGCTATAGATTAAATAACTCGATTGTAACCATTCAGTTTATCCGTCATTTATTGAGTATTAAGTAAACTCCCTGGCTATTAGTTCAGGAGTTAGCCTTCTACCTTACTTATTTGTTTACCTCTAGTTCAAATATTAATATCTACTGTCCAACATTAAATCCTTATAAATTTTCTACCAAATCATATTTACAGTTCAACAATAAATATTTAGAAGCTTGCTATCTTAATTATCTGTTAACTTGTAATGTAAATATATTCGAAAGGTCTCTCCTCCCAGCCACGAGTTTGGAAATCACGTCCAGACTCTCCCTCGAGCACCTTCTGTCTTTCATGCTAGATTTAGTCTAGTTACAGTCAGTACTATGGGCCTCAGGACTATCGTCCAGCCTCCAACTATGTACTCTCTTATCGATTGTGCTAATCAACTTTCCAACTAGTTTGTTCCACCGAGCTCTAGGATCCCTTTTTTTGCTCTTCTTCCGTCCAGCCTCCAACTATGTATTCTCTTATCAATTGTGCTGATCAACTTTCCAACTGGTTTGTTTCGCCCAGCTCTAGGATCCCTTTTTTTTGCTCTTCTACCCCCTCTATATTTTCATTCTCAGGCAGAGGGTAAGTGTTTCTTGGCAACCGTTTCTTTTAAATAACAAAACAATTTTTATTTTTGTTAAAGTATTGCTCCCTATAATTTAGGTACTCACAAAATATGTTTCTTGGCCTCCCAGCCTCAGTCACTTAATATTTCCCATCAAAATGTAATAAAACTTAAAATATCATTTAGCAAAAATCAACTTAATAAGCTCAGTAATCTTTATGCAAGTAATCTTTATGCAACTTGGCGTGTTACAACTTATTTTTTACTTTCAGGCATTGAATTATTTTATGAAGATAAACATTAACACACATATAATATTGAAATATATTAGTTAATATGGATATTTAAATACTTTATTTAAGTTCTATATTGAAATAATTATAAAAGAAAAAAAAGAGTTTTTTTGTTTTTTGTTTTTTGTTTTTGTTTTTTTTGTTTTTATAATTATTTCATTTCTATGAAGTTATATAAAATTATATTGTTTAACATAAATCAAAATATTTTATTTATTACTCAAAGGGTGAAAGTGAAATGTCAACAAACCAAGTGAGCAAAATCAGAACATTATAGGTAACAATGTTTTTCATTTAAAATATTTTTTAAAAAACACATGTCAACTCCAAGTTGAACACAAACTAAACTACACATCCCGTCACAGTAAATTGTAAACTAAATCTCACTGCTCAATTAATTTGAAATAATATTTATTAAAACTAATGAAATTAACAAAAAAAATTACACAAGTTTTTATCATTTTTTTTAATCTAATTAATAAAAATAACAATTATTCAAATATAAAAAAATTTAAATAACATTACGAATTAATTAATAATTTTTCAAATTCTTAACTTGGATTTATTTCCACCATCATAAAGAAAAAGATCAAAAAAATGGTTTGCCATTATATCTGTGATTTAAATTCTGTGGGCAAATTAAGAATTTAAATTCCAATTTTGATATCAATTTTTAGTATGTTTGGAGTTAATATGGATCTAGACTGGGTTAATTATTATTATTATTATTATTATTATTATTATTATGTTTAATTTTTTTCTTTTATATAATTTGTGAGTCAAAATATTTTAATTAATAATTTATTTATTTATTTTTAATTTGATCCGGTTAAAATGTTTGGACATTACAACAACTCTTCCATAATGGGATGGGGAGTGTCCTTTGGCCAAAAAATGTAATAAAATTATTTATAAAATATTTTGATTGTGAAATGAGAGATTGATTTTGGGCATGTGGTATCGATGAGCCATGGTATTGGCCCAATGTATGGTATTGTTAATAATATACATGGTAAAGTGGTGTGAGTATCCATGGTTAAAAGTCTTGTTAATTGTAAGTATTATTTTGGTTGTGAAATGAGGGATGCTTTTTGGGCATGTGGTTTGATGAGGCATTCTATTGGCCCATGGTATGGTATAGTTAATAATATCCATGGTAAAGTGGTAGTGAATATCTATGGTTAAAATTCTTGTTATATTGTAAATATTATTTTTTTTGTGCTTATTAATGAAATTTAGATATGGTTAAGAAACACATAAGTCTAGAGGAAGATAATGTTAGTGATTGTTGGGTTTTAGGACTAGTAAGAGCTAGGGTTTCAAGATTTTGCAAGCGTTGAACTCCATGGAGGGGCGCAAAGGGAGGAGCTCCACTCCCTCCTACAGTCAGGCCGTAGCCAGCCGAAGTAAGAAACCGATAGAAACTGCCAGAGGTCCTTCAGGAGAAGGTAAAAGGAACATTGAAGAGGAACAGGATTTGACCAATACAAGGGAGGACAATAGAACAAAATAAAATGACGAAGAAGACAAGAAACAGGAAGTAGAAAACAAAACGCAAAAAGGGCCATGTGAACCTAAGGTTGAGGTCACACCCAGAGTAGTTTTAAATGATCCTGCTCTGCAGGCACATAAGGACCACATGCTGACCTATGCTATCATTTGTAAATTCATGGGATTATGGCCCAGAGAAAAGGCGCTACAAACGTGGATTAAATATCACTGGAAACCGAAAGGAGGCATAGACCTACATCTTGGGTCAAAGGGTTTCTTCACTGTGGTCTTTACAAACATTGAGGACAAAGACAGGGTGTTTGAAGGAGGGCCCTACTTCTATGCAGCTGCAGGCCTCTACATGCGGCCTTGGATGATGAATTTTGTCCCAAAGCGAGAGACTTTCACTTCGGTCCCGATCTGGGTAAGACTCTACTCCCTACCTCTAGATTACTGGCAAAATGAATCTTTATCTACCACAATTAGGGCGTTTTTTCAAAGCATCTGAGGCCACCAGAAGGGGAAAATATACTTCCTTCACACAAATATGTGTGGAGATGGATCTCTCTAGAGCTCTACCTGATGAAGTCATCTTGGAAGTTTTTGATGAAGAATGGGTGCAAACAGTAGATTATGAACATATTCCTTTCAGATGTCGCAGGTGCCATGAGCATGGGCACCTATTTAGATACCGCCCTCTCAGTAAAATATAAAACAAAAGTAAAGCTACCACAGTGAAAGACACTGAAAAATTTCACAAAGTGGGATATAGAGGAAAGGGTGGCAAAAGGGGGCCAAAGAAACATCAAATAGAAGGGCAACATGCCATTCTGAACAGGTTTCAAGTTCTAGAAGAAGAAGAAGAGACAAAAAAGGTAGATTGGAAGGTAGCCCAGGGGAGAAGGAGAAAGAAGAAAATAGTGGGCAAACATAGGATATTAATAAACAGAAAGAGACTACGCTGAGCGATGGGGAATTGGAAATGGACCAAGAAATGACCCAGAGTGAGATGGAAATGGAGGATCATGAACTGCAAGATATTCTTGATAGAGAACACCTAGATCTGGAAGGGTTCTTGAAATAGGGGACCATGGGAGGGGTAGACTCACTACCTCAAGAAGAGTTTAACATAGTACAACAGTTGTTCCTATGGAAAACTCAGGCTAAAGGGTTGGAAAGGCAAAGAAACAATGAAAGGTAGGGCAACGAAGGTGTGAAAACTATGAAAACCACACCAGGATTAGCTCCTAGAAATCCAGGAAGGAAAAGAGGGAGAAAAAAGCAGAATGAGTTATTGATGGAATGTGGAAAGCTAATGAAAGATTCAGGTAAGATGAAAGATCGAACCAGCTTCTCCTTTACAAATATTTCATAATGAAGTTCACATCTTGGAATATCAGAGGTCTAGGAAGTAAAAGAAAACAAAGGATACTTAGCAATAGAATGAAACAAGAAGCTCCGGATATGATCTTTATCCAGGAAACTAAATGTTCCATTCAAAAAATAAAAGAAATACACAGTAAATGGCTCAATAAATATGAGTTTCTAGAAGTCAAAGAAGTTAAAATAGTAGGAGGTATACTTACTCTTGGAACCCCCAAAAGATTGGCATAATAGATGCTGAGGAATCTAGGAATTATTTATCAGTGTTTATTCAGCCTGTGGGAGACAAGGAGATTTATTTGATTACAAATGTTTATGGCCCCCAAAGACCGGATGATAAACTCAGGCTTCTAGATTCTCTTGTGGAACTAAGAGATAGACATGCAGGAGTACCATGGATCATGGGTGGGGACTTCAACATGATCAAATCACTATCGGAGAAAAAAGGTGGAACCAGAACTTTAAGCAAAGACTCTATAGCATTTCAAACTTTTATAGACAATATGAAGCTAGTTGACATTGATATGAGTAACGACCTCTTTACATGGAACAATAAGAGAGGAGGAGAGTCTCAAGTAGCCTAAAAGTTAGATAGATTCATAATCTCAGAGGACCTTATGCTCACAGATAGGGAAATGATAGTGAGAATTCTCCCCTTTGGAGGCTTGGACCATTGGCCTGTACAACTTGAGGTTCAGGGCATTGACACCCCCAAGAATAGATCTTTTAGATTTGAGTATATCTAGCTCACCCACCCAGATTTTATCAACAACATTGAAAAATGGTGGACAAAAGATCTGCATATTCAGGGTACAGGAATGTTTCTGCTACACAAAAGACTAAAACACATCAAGCTCGGACTCAAAGATTGGAACAAGAATGAATTTGGTAATATTTTTGAAGTGAAAAAAGTTGTTGAAGGTAAAATGCAAGAACTCAATCAAGCCCTTATCACGAATGGCTTTGATAGAGTAAAAAATGATCAAGTCACCAAGCATCATCAAGACTGGGAGAACTTATGTAAACAAGAGGAGATATTTTGGAGACAAAAATCAAGAGTTCAATGGCTAAAAGAAGGGGAGAGAAATACTAGGTTTTTCCACAGATCTACCATGGCGAACAGGACTCATAACAGGATCTCATCGATCAAGGACACCGAAGGTCAACTACTTAATACCCATGAAGATATAGAAGCTGTTTTGGTTTAGCACTTTCGAAGTATCGCAGAGGAGGCCATTTTAGACAGAGCTCATTTTATCAAGGACTTAACAAGGCACATACCTAAGCTAGTAACAAGAGAGGATAATTTCAATCTCAATAAGCCAGTGACTGAAGAGGAGGTTAGTGAGGTCATCATAGAGATGCAGAATAGTAAAACGCCAGGCCCTCATGGTTTCAATGTTGATTTCTTTAAAGCTTGCTGGAACATTGTCAAGCAAGATATTCTAAATGTCATGGAGGACTCCCGGATGAATAGAACCATTTTGAAGGTGCTCAATACATCCTTCATCTCTTTCATCCCCAAACAACACATTGCTCAGATTCCAGTCAGATTTATACCCATTGCTTTGTGCAATGTGGTGTACAAGATAATATCCAACAGACTCAAACCCCTTCTTCCTACTCTAGTTTCTGTGGAGCAATCAAGATATGTGGAGGGTAGACAAATTCTCAATAACATCATTCAAGCGCATGAGGTGGTTCATTCATTGTTAAGCAATAGGAAGGCGGGAATGATTATGTAATTGGACCTAGCCAAAGCTTATGACAAGTTGAATTGGACCTATATCAGGAAGGTCCTTCTAGCTTTTGGATTTGACCATAACTGGGTAACATGTGTTATGGCCCTGGTGACTTCATCTAGCTTTTCAATTCTGGTTAATGGTTCTCCATCCAAGACTTTTACTCCTTCAAGAGGCCTCAGGTAGGGAGATCCACTCTCCCCCTTTCTCTTTATCCTCATGATGGAAGGACTTGGTTGATCTATCAAGCATGCTAAAGAAGTGGGTAACATCAAGGGTCTCCAACTCTCTGAGACTGGACAGGCTTTGACCCATCAACAATTTGTTGATGACACCATGCTGCAGGGCATCCCCACGGTCAAAGAAGCACTAGCTTATAAACAAATCCTGAGTGACTTTGCCATGGCTACAGGTATGGAGGTAAATCTCTCCAAATCTAAGATTTTCTTCTTTAACACTAATATTGCTATTCAGAGGAATATCTCCAGAATTTTGGGCTTTCAAAGGGATGTCCTTCCTTCCAAATACTTGGGAGTTCCTCTAACTGATAAACCTTTGCACAAGAGCATTTGGGAGCCGGTGATTAACAAGATGCAGGATAAAACCCGGAAATGGACTATTAGATCTTTGAAATTCGCAGGTCGGCTATGGTTACAAAAGTTGTACTTCAATCAATCCCGTCTTCATGCTTTCAGCCCTTCCAGCTCCAAAAGGAGTTTTGCAACAATTTAGAACCGTTCAAAGAGACTTTCTATGGGGTAAGGGGGAGGAGAGAAAGAAATGGGCCTTGGTAGCCTAGGATAATATTTGCAAACCTAAAAACCACGGAGGTCTTGGATTGGATGATCCAAAAGTGCTAAGCAAAGTTTTAGGGGCAAAATTATGGTGGCGTTGGGTAAAAGATCCAAAGGCTCAGTCGGCTCGTATTTGAAAAGAAAAATACGCCAGCAATTGGCAAGATAATGATCACATAAGGATGACTGGCATCATAAAAGGCTCCTACATCTAGAA
Source organism: Pinus tabuliformis (assembly GCA_031772625.1). Taxonomy (NCBI): domain Eukaryota; kingdom Viridiplantae; phylum Streptophyta; class Pinopsida; order Pinales; family Pinaceae; genus Pinus; species Pinus tabuliformis. The sequence continues at coordinate 482,646,983 of CM062809.1, read as the reverse complement.
TAAAGCCTGGGAGAATAGAGGCTTAGTGCAAAAAAATAGCTTCTGGGAAATCAAAGAGGGAGATCTTGCTTTGTTTTGGGAGGATAAATGGCAACAAGAACCTACACTTCTAAGAGAGGACTTTGTGGACCTCAAGAAAGAAACTGATACCAAAGGGTTACTTAGGGTAAAAGATTTTTGGGATAAAACCAATAGTGAAGGAAAATGGAGAACCTGGAAGAATATGGAATATAGGGATGATAGCCCCTTGAAAGCAAAAGCTGATGCACTTCTAACAATGTTGAACCAAAGGAAAATTCTGGTATCAGAGGGGCATGACCAACTTAGATGGGGCAACAATAATGAAGGTACCTTCAATCTTAAGGAGGCAAAGCGCATAATCCTGGAGCTAGATTCCAATGAACCGGACAGGGTTTGGCAGAACCTATGGAGGCATCAAGGATGGATGAAAATCAAACTCTTCATGTGGTTGGTACATCATAAGAAAATTCTGACTTGGGAAAACATTCGGAAGAGGGGTGTTCTGGGACCTTCTAGATGCTAGCTTTGTGAATCCCAAGAGGAAACGATGGAGCACCTTCTCAATAATTGCATTTTCACCTCCAGGTTGTGGGATACTTTTGCCACAATTTTCAAACAGACAGACAGGGACAAAGGAAGCATTATCAATACCCTTAATAACTGGAGAAGAAACTTCTCTGATTATGAAATTCTTCGCTCAGCTTGGGCTTTAACTCCAAGCTTCATAATATGGAATGTCTGGAAAGAAAGGAACTACAGAATCTTCAAAAATGAAAAAAGTTCCTCCCAGAGCATTATTGCGCAGATCTTAAGATAGCTTAAGGAGACGGTGGGAACTTTAGTGCGAACTTCCCCAAAGAATCCACCTTCAGAAGTTGAAATGCAGATACTTCTTCAGTTGGGTATGCAGGGGCTTATACCACAGGGCATGGACAGGAAGGTGAAGAAACTGGTCAATAAGCCAGACTGCTGGCATCCTCCCCCTCAGGGTTTTTTGAAATGCAACATTGATGGGGCCTCAAAAGGCAACCCGGGTATTGCTGGTTATGGAGGGGTGTTAAGGGATGAAAATGGTTGCATCCTTTTTATTTTTCATTGCCATTTGGGAAGAGATACAAACAATATGGCAGAATTAATGGCACTTGAGCAATGTTTAGAAATCCTGAAGCAAGACAATCTTCAGAATATAATAATTGAAGCTGATTCTGAGTTAATCATTAACTCGGTCAAGAGAATCTGTTGTGGCACGGAGTCGGAAAAAGTCTCAAGACACTGGAGGCTGCTTCAGGTCTTTCAAAGGATTCAGTTTCACCTTTTGTGCTTGTGAACCATGAGTTTTACTCATGTGCGAAGGACGGAAAATAAATTGGCGGACATTCTAGCTAATCAAGGGGTGCTCTACACCAAAAGCAGGGTCAAGTTGAGATGGCAAGAGATGCCTCAGAATAGATTGAGGGAGCATTGTCTCAATCAGGCAGATGAGGACAGAACGATATATTGAAACAGAGTTGGGTAAGAGTCGCAGAGAGGGGGTCTAGTTGATTCAAAGTCAATATGAAGTGTTATTTCAGAAGTGATGTTACAATTGGGATGCATGTCTTTTTCTGCCTCCTCAGCCAAGGTAAGCGCAAACACAAAAGTCTCAGGTGGAAGTTGCTCGGCAGGCAGTGGTGCTTGGATGATCGGATGGAGAACATCAAGAATGGTAAGAAGATTTTCATTGTCCTTTGGTTCAAGTGCTTGAGGAGTTGGGATGGTGTGATGGACTGGAGTCCCGAGTTTCTCAGCAGACTCAAACCCCCCCCATTACTTCCCGTGGTGTTAATACCGCCCTCGGGATGGTTTCCAGTTCATCGCATGCCCTTAAAGCCGTGAGCAGTTTTCCGGAGTTGGAAGCGATTCCACTCACCATGCAACATGTGGCCAAGGTTGGGGAGAGAATACCGCCCTCATCGCGCGGTAATTCTCTGAGCTTTTAGTTCATGTGATATGATCCTCCGCCATTGGATCAGGTGAGGAGAATCAATGGTCAGGGAACAACATTACAGCTTCATAGTGATTACAGCTTACATATCATAGAGGTTACGTATGTCGTGTTAGTACTGTAGTCACAGCTTGTTTAGCTTACAAGAATTGAACCTTAGCTTACAGGAATTGAACCTATAGAATACAGTCGTATCCATCTAATCAACGTCATAGCTTGTTTAGCTTACAATATTTGAACCTTAGCTTATAGGAATTGAACCTATTGAATACAGTGGTATCCATATAATCAACCAACTTGGTCATAGCTCTCATTACATATTATGCTTAAAACGTGTTGTTTTTTGTATGTTGAATATGGATATGCTTACCTTATGAACTATGATGAAACGATACAAGCTCTGATCATAGCCTAAGCTGAGTAACTGTTTAGTGATACTAATGAAGCTTGCGACTAGTGATAAGGAACATGTATTACTAAGGGTCTGCGTTTCTTACATGTTATGATAGTGTTAATTAGGGATATACCTATACAGATTACTTATAAGTTAGAACAGGTATACTAGTATGATTATGGTCAGATTACTGGAACTGATGAAACTCGTGTATCTTACTCAATACGTGATCTAGTATGAAGCTAAGTTGTATAAGCTATATAACATAATACATTGAACAAAGGTATATATCATATTCAATGGATCTCATTCATCTTATCACTAGTAAGCTCTATACACTAAAAAGCTCGTATTAGTATCTGTGCATGGTTTCAGTTCACCCTTATCTATGAGTGAGCTAGAACAAAGCTCTGCATAATTACATATGTTATATCTATATTAAAGCTGAATCCAGTCTATTAGGGAGATAACCAACCTGTGATAAACATACTTTATCATATCTATACATGTATTTCTTAGGTTAGTACTGATAGGTCAACCTTTAGATGATGTTACTTATAAAATATCTGTGCTATTACTTATGCCGAGTGTAATGAGAATGAGACAAGCAAGTGATTAGGTAAACAAGCATGGTTAGTACTTGCTTATTACCTGTATTCCCTAATCTTTAATAGATATAAGGAGAATGACATAATTCATACATGTTTACATACCTCATTGGTTTAGCTGTATAAAGCTGTTGAAAGTAAATGGAAAAAAGTTGTTGAAAGTAAATGGAAAATGATATTTGAAACAACTATCATAGAATCTACTTGAATGCATATAAAAGTTGCTAAATTGATGAACTATGGATTTACTTGGAATGACATTTGCAAAATTTTGACACTGCCCTATGAAAGTGAAACATCTACTCTCATTATGAAAACAATAACATACATGTTGATAATTTCCTGTAATAGAGGGAAAGTATTTTTGTAGAAGTAATAAAGCATAATTTGACATATATTCTAATGTCTAAATGCATGCAATAATTTTACAGGTTGTTGCATATATGGCAAAAGGAAGTTACTCTGCTCGTACAAGGAGAAGTGGCAGGAGAGTGACAAGGGGTGCGCAGCTGCGATGGACATCGTCTGATGATGACAGGCCAGCTGATGTCAATGCTGGCAATGCACCAGGGAACATTGTTGAAGATGACCATGTGACAGCCGTTGATGTTAACAAACCATCAGCCACAGAACCACCATCACCAACAGTCCAAGGGGCAAGCTCAACTAAAAAGATCAGTGCTATAAGAGGATGGACAAAAGAACAAATGTTAGTTGCAATTGACGACATAGAGTTTAATGGATACTCAGTTCGGGCATCTACAAAAAAACATGGTATTCCTCCCTCATCAATACATTATTGGATAAATGGACGGACTCATACAAAACATAGAGGGCCTCTTACAGTTATGACTGAGGAGGAGGAGGCTGAGGTGGTTGAGTGGTGTAAAGAGATGGCCCAACTGGGACATGGGCTAGAGTTGATACAACTCAAATCAACAGTTGCTCAAATCTGTCAAGGGAGGCCAAACCCATTCAAAGATGGGTTTCCTGGTAAATCATGGTGGTTTGGGTTTAAAAAAAGGCATCCAGAACTTGTATTGCGTATTGCTGAGGGCATTGACAGAGACAAAGCATTAAATTTGCCCCCCGCAGTTGTGCAAAAGTTCTATGACACACTTTCTAGTGCTTACGATAAACATTCTTATGGAGTAGACCATATATGGAACTGTGATGAAACAAGTTTACAGGCAGGGAGGAATTGTGGCATGTGGGTAATTGCCAAGAGAGGGAGCCGAAATGTGCCAAAGGTTTTGCCCAAGAGCAGGGAGTGGATAACTATTTTATGTTGTGTTAACGCAATTGGTACTTCAATCCCAGGATTTTATCTATTCAAAGGTAAAAATCAACTGAAAAACTATATACAGAACTGTGAACCAGGTGCATGCATGGCTGCACATCCCCATGCATGGATGACTAAAGAACTGTTTCTAAGTTGGCTTTTTCACTTTACTGCATCGGTACCAGGTGGCGTCTCGCCTAATAACAGACACCTTTCGATATTAGATGGCCATGGGAGCCACATGGCTGTACAAACAATTGAGGAAGCAAACAATTTAGTCATCGACCTGTTGACATTGCCCGCTCATGCCACTCATAGGCTGCAACCCCTTGATGTTAGTGTGTTTGGCCCTTTCAAGAACTATTTCAGGTCAGAGCGTGTTGCATGGATGGCAAATAATCCAGGGGTTGAGGTGAAAAGGTTTGAGCTAGCAGAGCTTGCAAGTAAAGATTTTAAAAGGGCTTTGACACCATCAAATATCAAGGCTGGCTTTAGGAGGATAGGAATCTGGCCACTGAACTATGATGCTCTTATGCATGATACTGGTTGTAGCCAAGCGTTTCATGTGGATGGTCAGGAAGAAGGGAATTTCCAAACAGGTGTTGAAGTGTAAGAAGTAGATGACCAAGATGATGTTGTTACAGCTGGTAATATGATTTCCCTGTCTCAAGGACACTTATATGCTGAAGATGATGAAACTGTATGTGAAACACAATATAACAATGAACAAATTCCTAGTAACATGGAGATTGTTCCACCAACTCAAGAACATGAAATTCCTGTTGCTGATATTGCTAATGATATTGTTGAACATGCAGTTGACAATGACCAATTGACATTGCCAATCCAAGTAACCCCACCTTCATGGCTAGCAGAAGCAATGATCCATATGAATGCACATACTATCTCAGCAACCAATGAAGAAAGCATGAAGATGCCCTCACAACCAGCAGAATTGAATAGTGAAATTGTTCATTTTTTTGTGGACAATAGATCAATGGAAGAAGATGAAGGACATAATGAGGCATCAAATGAAGATAATGATATGGTTCAATTAGTTCCAACAGATACTGAAAAGGAAGTACCAAGCAATGACATGCAGGTGGGAGGGGTGGAGAAGACACATGGACGGTTCCTAAAGCTACTAGTAGAGAGAGTATCAATGAAAAAAAGCAAGGTGCACCGGGTAGTCTTCGTATGGGCCGAAGCTCACAGTTACTCACCTCAGAGGAATATATAAACCTATTAGTTGAGTCAGAAAAAAAGAAATTTGAAATGAAAGAATTAAAACAGAAAAAGAAGGATATAGTCAAGGAGAAGAAGGCAGCAAGGATTGTTGCAGCACAACATCAAGCAGAAGAAAGGATTGAAAGAGATAAAGCAAGGCAAGTTAAGGACCAACAAAAGCAAATGGCAAGATAGGAAAAGGAAAAACGAAAGGCACAACAAATGCTTGAAAAGGAACAAGGGATGATCAATGATACAAGAATAGTTGATGAAACCAGGATTATTTCAAACTCATTGGACTCCATTGCAGATAATACACCATTATTCCAAGATCTCATAAACATTCAAGTGCCCCACTATCAAACTGAGGGTTTACCCACTTGCCTTGTTCCTACCAGAGCTGGTGTCAATTCTCTGTATGCTCATTACACACCTCCACTTAATGCAGGGGTCAGTAGTGCAAATGTGAGGTATGGGTACTCAGTACCTCCATGGTTGGAAGCTGCAAATTGGAATCAATCATATGGCATCAATCAACCATTTCCTAATTAGCCCTTGACTGGTAGGCCAACCTACCTGGCTCAAGAAGGTAACTCGGGGAGTTTTGGCACTCAAGATTCTCAGGGCCATAAAGAATAGGGGTGTCATATGTTTTTGGTTCTAACCACATTATGATGTGGATTTTGGATGGATTGTATCTTTTTCTTGGCACATAAACATTTTGGCTTACAACACTAGATTGTATCTTTTTCTTGTCACAGAAATATTTTGGCTTACAAAACTAGATTGTATCTTTTTCTTGTCCCAAGAAACATTTTGGCTAACAACCTAGTAGTGATTTCTTGTGGCAACCTAACTGTGTGTTGATAAGAAATTTTCAATGGAATATGTCTTTCTGTAAAATATTAATTATGATAAAACTATTTCTATAAGTTATTCTGTGCGCCCTCCCCGCCATGTCAGAAAACCACGCATAAAAGCACATGGAGCCAGTACGACACCTTTCCACCGTGGAGCTCATGTGTTGGCCATCATATCATTGCATAAAACTTTGTGTTCACACCATTTCACAGGTTTTTTTGGGGTCATTGCTGCGATGTTTGGGAATTCAATAATAACATTTCAAGTTGCATATGAAAAAGGCTAAATACAGAAATCAAATGACCAGACAATCTTATTATGATTGAGAGCACTCATTATCAAGTTGAGTATGAAAAAGGCTAAATACATAAATCAATGAGGAGGCAATCTACCTCATAATAAGTTTTATTAAATGTGAAAAAGCCACTAATACTTTTATTGATTGAGGGGACACTTGAGAAATTGAGAGCACTCATTATCAAGTTGCATATGAAAAAGGCTAAATACAGAAATCAAATGACCAGACAATCTTATTATGATTGAGAGCACTCATTATCAAGTTGAGTATGAAAAAGGCTAAATACAGAAATCAATGAGGAGGCAATCTACCTCATAATAAGTTTTATTAAATGTGAAAAAGCCACTAATAATTTTATTCATTTAGGGGACACTTGAGAAATTGAGAGCACTCATTATCAAGTTGCTCTCATTATCAAGTTGAGTATGAAAAAGGCTAAATAAGTGGACCGTTATCTAAAGGAACATCATTCAACTTGATAGCTCATGCTTCAACCATAATGCTTACAAAGCAATTTCTACCCATTGTATTCTATAATAGCTAGTCAGTGAACCCCAAGACGGGCTGGAAACAGAGACTACTTCAGATATTCACACAATGAGTAAACTATTATATCATATACTAATATACATTAGAACTTTGAAGTGAACAATTGAATCAGCGGGACCTAGGAATAAGTCATATTTGCTCATTTACATGATCCACATCCTTAATTAAATTAAAATGAAAAGTAAGGCCACTGAATGTGCCAGCCCCATTCTTGGGAGCAATTGGAGGGATGACGTTGTTCGCTGGAAGTGAAGGAGGGAGAAGTATAGCTTTTTCCACTCAACTCCCTCACAATCAGATGGAAACCCTGAGACAGATACTCTTGATCATCCCATATTGAACATTCTTTCGATTTCTATATGTGGTTCCATATTAATATGTCTCGGTTCTTCTACTTAGTGGACAGTTCACACCTCAATGGCTAGACAGTTCGCACCTCAATGGCTCAATGGCTTTTCATGTGGTCAATAAATTTTGACATCAGATGTTAGGAGAGATGGGTTTGACACTCAACCCATTAATCTTTGGATGATCTTTTCTCTAAGAGCATTTTATACATTGTATTTTTTATGCCTTCGATCTCAACATTGAAGGCATCAAATTTGCAGCACTGTACAAAGCTCTAAACTCACTTATGGCTCCAATAAGTGAACCGTTATCTAAAGGAACATCATTCAACTTGATAGCTCATGCTTCAACCATAATGCTTACAAAGCAATTTCTACCCATTGTATTCTGTAATAGCTAGTCAGTGAACCCTAAGACGGGCTGGAAACAGAGACTACTTCAAATAGTCACACAATGAGTAAACTATTATATCATATACTAATATACATTAGAACTTTGAAGTGAACAACTGAATCAGCGGGACCTAGGAATAAGTCATATTTTCTCATTTACATTATCCACATCCTTAATTAAATTAAAATGAAAAGTCACTGATAGAGTAAGGTTTTATCATTGGACCCCGAGAAGGGTTAGTTATTGAAATGCATTTTATGCATGAGAACATAATTCATTACTAAAAATATTTATTCTCTTATCTCTGTAACCATCAGTAACTGGTTTTGGAATCGACTGTAAAATGTGTGAACTCCTTTTTTTTTTCAGAGAAAAAAGCATCACATATTATATTGACAATATAAAAAACATCATAAGATACAAAAGGGTGGCATATGACAGCCACTGTCCGAGACATCTCGAGGAAAGGCAAATGTCAGAGGTCTGAAAAGGCACCATGTACAGAAAGACAAATACAACAGCATGGAAACAAAAAGGACTGTGTATACAGGATATCCATATTGCAAAACATATACATCAGGTTCAGGAAAATAGAAAAAAGCATCAAAATTAATAACCAGGAGTAACAAATTCCAGAAACGAACAGGACTTCTCTTCCTCCATAGTTAAATAACTGCAATGGTAGACTTATACTGCCCCATACATATGGCCATTAAAGAATTCGTTATTTTCAGCGCAACCAAAAAAACCCCAAATTTGCTTAAACTGTAAATATACTCAAATTAGTCAATTGAGAGCAGTGTCAGCATGGAAACAAAAAGGACTGTGTATACAAGGTATCCATATTGCAAAACATATACATCAGGTTCAGGAAAATAGCAAAAAGCACCAAAATTAATAACCAGGAGTAACAAATTCCATAAATGAACAGGACTTCTCTTCCTCCATAGTTAAATAACTGCAATGGTAGACTTATACTGCCCCATACATATGGCCATTAAAGAATTTGTTATTTTTAGCGCAACCAAAAAAACCCCAAATTTGCTTAAACTGTAAATATACTCAAATTAGTCAATTGAGAGCAGCGTCAGCATGGAAACAAAAAGGACTGTGTATACAGGATATCCATATTACAAAACATATACATCAGGTTTAGGAAAATAGCAAAAAGCACCAAAATTAATAACCAGGAGTAACAAATTCCAGAAACGAACAGGACTCCTCTTCCTCCATAGTTAAATAACTGCAATGGTAGACTTATACTGCCCCATACATATGGCCATTAAAGAATTTGTTATTTTCAGCGCAACCAAAAAAACCCCAAATTTGCTTAAACTGTAAATATACTCAAATTAGTCAATTGAGAGCAGCGACAGAGGGTTTCGAGGCTTCATTTCAAATACAAAGAGTGAAGTTCCTTATAGAAGCTTTCACGGACAAGGTGAAGACAAGTTATGCAAGTCAATTGAGAGCAGCGACAGAGGGTTTCGAGGGTTTGTTTGGGGTCATTGCTGCGATGTTCCATTTTCCCTTTGTCTTTCTGCTCGGGGTTGGTTGTGGGGCGAAGCCCTCCGCCGAGGATGGCATGGGACGGCCGAGGATAGCACGGGACGACCTAGGATAACAGCGAAAACAACAAAAATAACAGCGAGGGCACGGGACGGCCGAGGATAGCACGGGACAGCCTAGGATAACAGTGAAAACAACAAAAATAATAGCGAAAACAACGAAATTTCAAATAAACCCTAAACCTTCAACAACAAACAGCATCAAAATATCCCATAAACCCTAAACCCTCAAAAAATGCCATAAAATGCCATAGAAAGTTTACAAAATATCCAAAAATAGAGATGCTTGTGTTGAAAAACACAGAGAATGCTGGTAGGATTAAAATCCTACCGGATACATGGTCGCTGACCTTCCCCACCTTCCCCAGAGCTCGCCAGACCTTCTCCACACCTGCAACGACCTTTTCCACACCTGCAACGAGAAGAAAAATATATATTAGGGAACAGAAAACCACAAAAACACCACCACAAAACAGCAAATTAATAGCAAAACACCATTTGACCTCGAGCTCAGTAAAACAGCGACCAACTCCTCCCCAAACAACAAAATCGCCAAATAAGACCAGCAACAGAGAAATGCTAAACAACCGACATTCCAGAACAACCAAGAAATCCAGGCAGAAAAGCACAAGAAAAGTAGAAGCGTTGTGCCAACCACAAACCCTGAAACTCCAGCGAACATTTGCACCAGCACCTGCATACTAGGCGAAGCGCGCAGGTCCACAAACCTTGTCAACCAAACAAACGCCTCAAACAACACACGAATAAATGACGAAGCGCGCAGGTTCTGGGGCCGTCCCGTCTTCGGCGGGGGGCTTTGCCTAACAACCGGCCCCGAGCAGAAAGACAAAGGGAAAATGGAACATCGCAGCAATGAGCCCAAACGAACCTGTGAAATGGCGCGAACACAAAGTTTTATGGGTTGATACGGTAGCCAACACATGGAGCTCCACGGTGGACAGGTGTCGTACCAGCTCCATGTGCTTTTACGCGTGGTTTTCTGACGTGGCAGGGAGGGCGCACATGTAATGGCGACCCTCCCCTACTCCTTTTACAAATAATTTCCACGGAAATGATCAAAAAGATAGAATCCCACTTATAAAAGTGAATTTCCTCTTTTCATCTCGACAAATTTTCTAGATTCCCACTTATAATCTACTTTAACCAACACTCGAGACAATACTTTTGATGACCCAACTACTATGGATAGCTACGACCACAAATTTTAACATGAAGAAGTTTTGTCAAACCCACCATGATGTACCGTTGTCCTTTAATATGCGATGAGTTCAACGAATAATTATTATAACGGAAGTGAGCCATTATTTCAGGGTGATGTGGACATAAATAACAAGGTAATTTTGGAAGGATTTTTATTTTTTCAGACTAGAGAATTTGGTGATTTATAATTTAATTTTAGATGGAAGACTTTTATGATTCATAATGTGAATAGAATTTTTCTAGATAAAATATATTAATTTTTTTTTTTTAAATATCAATAATAATCTTATCAAATATGTTTAATTTTTTTTTTTAAATATTAATGATAATCTTATTAAAAATGTTTAGGTTTATTGGATTTTTTTAAAAAAAAAATTTAGTTTTGAATTTTATATTTAATTAAAAAATTATTTGACTTAAAATCATTATAATAATCTCGATCGGGGTGCTTGTTGGTGGATGGAAATGCCTGCGGGAAGTAATGAGGTGTACAGTTGAATTACGTACCATCGCCTCCCACATGCTCAAAGTGATGGGTGCGGTGGCCCTCGGCATGAGTACATGCAAGGGTGGTGGGAAAGGTGACAGAGATGGCAGTAGAGAAATAGGTTGTATAGAAACAAAGGCTAAATAGACGCGTAAGGATTGTGAGCTTGCTTGCAGAGTAAGGCTCTGGAGAAGAGGTAATGGAAGGCGACAACCCCAACGACATCAAACTTGGAGTGGAAACAGGTATGTATCTTGGCTCTTCACCTCCTTTGCAATGACGAACTCGTTTGGTTTTCATTGGGGGTAGAGGGAGATAATTGGGAAGGGTAATTGGGCGAAATGTTGGGGGAAATGGAGGAGGCATCGAGTTGCAATAGTTAGGCTATGCGTCTTTGTATTGAGCTTGTCAGGTATTGACCCTGCCTCTGGCTATTTGGACCTTGCATTGTTTGGCAATGGGAACCCAGGAAATGATCATTACAGGCTAAGTGGGACTGGTCGCTGGGGTTTGATAGGTAGAGGCTTGGCATCTAAGGCTAAGGGCAGCGAGGGCTAGCTAATATGTCAGGTATGAGTATGGTCGTGTTGCCGAAACCACGGCAAATTTTGGGGCACGAGGAGAAATTAATGTGTTAAGAGAATAACTATGATCCCTATGGGTGGTGTCGGGTATGATAATGACATAGGTATTGTTCTAGCTTCCTGGGCAGAGGGGAAAGGGAATGCACTCCACGGAGGGAAATCTGTCAGGCTGAGGCTAGGCTCACTTGCATGGCCTTGGCCTGGGATTGTCAACCATACGGTGTATGAGAGGCAATACGGGTGGAGGGGCGAGAATTTAGAAGGGATATGGAGCTCGGCCATATATAAGGATTGAATCTCCGCTCATCTTGCCCCAATACTGATAGAAAATGGAAAAAGGTAATGAAATTATGGGGAGGATGACGACAACGACAATTCAAGTCAGGACAATAACCAGTGCTGTAATATGTCAAAGTGCTCTTCGTTAACAAATATTTCCTATGAACAGGTGTCGAACAATGTTGACATGGCTCGGCCAGCGAGAGGCCGTGGATGTGGAAGATGAGGCCGGGAGCCCAGAAAGGATAAGGACCTGAGCACGTCGGAGCCCCGCAGAGGGAGGAAATCGGTAGAGCATCTTATTAGTGAAGCTGTTGCGGTATACCGTGAGGGCACAGATGAAGGATATGGTGGATATGAAGGATAGAGCTGTTTGTAGCTCGAATTCTCTTGGATAGAAACCGCCATACCCAGTGAGACATAGGAGGATATGGAGAATTGGAGGACACTCGTCTCAGACCCTGGGAATACTAGAGGCAGGATAACGCAATTCAAGTAGACATTGTACCTCTACTGGCTAATGAAAATCCTATTGGGTAAAGCCATGGAACAAATCTCGGTGGGTATGGCGGTTTCTATCCAAGAGATGTCGAGCTACAAACAGGATCTGTAGAAAATTCAGTTCCAACTCCATAAGCAAGATGTTCGACTGGAGAGAATTGAAAGACACATTCCATGCATCCTAGAATTGCCTGAGATGTCTGGAGCAACTATCAAGGATCCTACACCAGTGGAATCGGCCTCGGAGGAGTAGAAGGGCTAGTCAGTTTACCGTGTTTACTTTTGTTATATATGTGGTTAGCTTTTACTTTTCGTCATGCAAGTATATGTATAGACAGATATATAGAGTTGGGTCATGAAACAAAGACATATATAGATTGTCTAGAGAGATTGAAACTCTATTGTTTTTGGATGGCTTACAATGAGGATAACTAGCCAACAGACTTGGTTTCCCATTGGGCAAGTTGAGGCCACCTAGCAAAACTATGTGGTGTAAATTTGTAAATAGAAAATGAAAAGTCCTGCCAAACTTAACAAAAACAATCATTATAATAATATTTTTTAAAAATTTATGTTTAAATTTTAAAGTCTTTAAAAAAATGGAGAAAAAAATGTTTTTAAAAAACAATAAATATTATAATATTTTTAAAATATGAGATTCATGTGTCACTTTTCCCCAGTGATGGATATTAAATGATCATTGTATTTTCTTTTTAAATGAGGATGAATGTAATCTATAAATAAGATCTATGATTCAACTTCTACTATTCTCTCAAAGTGAAAACCTCTTTTCTAAGTACAAAACTTGAAGAAAAGTTTACACTTGAGAAATTTGATCCCTCTCTGAAGCTAGACAGATCCGGAGTTAATATAGATCTAGGCTAGTTTAATTATTAATTTTATTTGTTTAGTTTAATTTTTATTTTTATATAATTTTTTAGTCAAAATGTTTTAATTAATATTAATTTTTTTTTTTTGTTATGTAATTTGATCCGGTCAAAATGTTTAGATAACATAATATAACTTGCATTACAATAACTCTTCCATAATGGGATGGGGAGTGTCTCTTGGCCCAAAACTGTAATAAAATTAAATTTAAAAAAAAATTATTTATAAAATATTTTGATTGTGAAATGAGAGATTGGTTTGGGCATATGATGTTGATGAACCATGGTATTGGCCCATGGTATGGTATGGTTAATAATATCCATGGTAAAGTGGGGTGAGTATCCATGGTTAAAAGTTTTGTTAATTGTAAGTATTATTTTGATTGTGAAATGACGGATGGTTTTTGGACATGTGGTATTGATGAGCCATCGTATTGGCCCATGGTATATTATGGTTAATAATATCCATGGCTAAAAATCTTGTTATATTGTAAGTATTAAGTTTTTTTGTGGTTATTAATGAAATTTAAATATGGTTACAAAATTATTATTTTAATTTATATGGTGAAATGGATCTTAATTTATAGCTACTATTTATATCTTATATATTTTCATGTGATAGAGGTGTAGATATATGTCAAAAGTAATTATAATATTTTTTCTTTTAAATTTAATAAAAAATGTTATAAAATTAAATTTAATAAAAATAGTTATAAAATATTTTGAGTGTGAAATGAGAGATGGTTTTTGGGTATGTTGTATTTGGCCCATGGTATTGTAAAAAAAACTATTTACAACTTAATAATAGGTATGGAAAAGTGGACGTGAATATCCATGGTTAAACATATTGTTATATTGTAAGTTTGTGTGCTTATTCATTAAATTTAAATATGGTTACATCATCATTATTCTATTTGATAAGGTAAAAAAGATATTAACTTATTATTTCTATTTATATATTTTAATGTAATATGTATATTATGATTTTATTTAAACTAAAAAATTGTTCGGAATTTTATTAGTAAAAACAAAATTACAGTGTAACAAATTTGAATTTTATTAATTATAATACTTTTAACATTTTATGAACACTACATGTTTACCAATTTAAGTATTATAAATTGGACATATTAATATAAATTCAACATATTAAACTGACATGTAAAAATGTTTACAAACTTTCTTACATTACATCTACACATTACCCCTATAAAACAAAAACTAAAAACATTTCAATTCTTATTAACTATTATTTATTTATTAATAAGGCATACCACTAATACTTTATAAGTATATCTATAATTTTAAGTTTTAATTAATAAAAATCTAAACACCCTCAAGTTTCTAATTCACATTGGAATATCACTATTACTTTATTGGCATATTTATGATGGTAAGTTTTAATTATTTTTTATTCCCGCTTGAGTTTATGTGTTATGAACAATGTCCACATTCAACGATTTATTCAATAATTTAATTGTTTACATATAATTTATGCTCTATTTTAATATATTTATCTCTTAGTCTCCACCATATCAATATATTTATCTCTTAGTCTCCACCATATCAATATATTTATCTCTTAGTCTCCACCATAAGTTCCATATAGAAGTTTGTTAGTGGCAATAATATCAATCTAAGTGAATATCTTAATACCTGTTCTTAATTAAATTTAAATATAAACCTATACAGGATAGACATTCTTGATATTACAAACTATAAGACAGACCTATTACAAGCTATGAGATTTATAGTTTTGTTCATTTAATTTTATACATCATCAAATACCCACTTCTATGTTATAAAAAATAATTATACTTCTTTTCTCAATTGTATATATCATTTTCTATCACTCTTAATTTTTTTCTTAATATTTCTAGCAATGTGACTTCTATCTCACAATATTTTTCGACACAAAACATTATACAAATGGATTAAAGGGTGTTCATTCATATTCCTCATCAAATCCCAAGATCCATGAAATGTATAATTTGCATGGTTAAACAATTTTTTTATGCTTATATGGAGTTCTTAGGAAAGATATGGAAAAAAACAACAAAATTGTTGTTATCAACATATCTATAGGACTATGCTTTAACATATATTCTAGTAGATTGTTTTACCTATTTTAAGAGACAAATTTAATAAATAATTTTTTTAATAATATTAATAGATTTGTTGGTCTTTATCATGTTTCTTAAGTTTTTGTTTGTATAGATCTCACCAAATTCCAAATAACACACATTCTACCCTAGCTTAGTAACCCATAGTTGCAATCATTTTAGGTTTATATATTTTCAAGGGGTATCAAATATGTTGGTTCTCTTTAGCATATTTTATTATTCTTTTATACCAGCATAAATCCATCTAAAACATGGATCTAATTTTTTATTTTCTATAATTTTTTCTTTTTTAATAAGATCTATAACTAACCTACGATATTAATTGAGAGTTGAAAAAAAAAACTCTCACAATTAATCATGTTTGGTGACATGCTTGAAATACAAATCTAAAATATAATTCTTAACAATCTCATCATTATGATCATTAGATACACTGAAAAAATTCCTTTATATGGGTGTTCACACAGGATAACCATTGTGCCATAATTTTTATTTATTTATTTATTTTAATTTAACATTTTTCTTAAAAACTATCTAGATGTATATAAGAATTTATTTCAAAATTTATTTTAAAATTTTATTAATTTAAATTCAAATTACAAGTTATTTATTTATGGGTGGTTACTTTCTAATGTTGTTAAAAAAGGAAATGTCCAATATTTTATTTAGAAATTTTGTTTTATAATGCATATATTTAGTTTGCGATTGCCAATGGGCAATTCAAGTACAATTACTTTTGCAATTTTTCAGGGTGAGATGAATATGAACTTATAGATTGAAATTAAGATTAAAAAATTAAATTAAATTGTTAATATTAATTAAATATTAATGTAGATTTATTTTTACTTAAATTTATCAAACACAGAGATTAAATTTTTAAAACACAGAGATTAAATTTTTAAAAGTACATTTTTTTCAAAAAATTTGTCAAAATTTATTTGAAAACTAAGAATATATATAACTCAAATATTTAACTAATAAACTACTCAAAAAGTACTCGCATCCTCTGGACAGAGCGATTTTAACTTTTTTTTCTTTTTTTTTTTTACAACATGGTGAATCGGTAACTGCCTGGCCTAATCTAAGGGAGACCTAGGATCAAACCTCAATGCTGCCACTATAACACCAAGAGCATAACCAACCACCTGCAAGTCGGATATACTAAGTCTCTATGATTTTAGCGATTTTAACTTTTATTTGATGAAACCATATATAATAGAGGAAATGCAATTGATAGAAAGAAACAAAATGTACAAGAAGTACCTTAACACAATGAGAGAGGACATTCTTTAACAAAAACTCCTTGCTCCTCAAAATTTTCTTAATATTGTTGGATGCTCAAAAACCTTTCTAATCATTTGAGAAGAAAAAAATTGACTTTGTTATCACAGTTATTGTATTTTGAGAAGTAAGAATTGAAATATTAATGTGCAATATTTGCCATTGTAATTCTTTATGTGAACTACCATTTAACCTTTCCAATTATAATTTTTAATTCAAAAAAATCATTTTTTAGTTAATAATATAATAATTATTTTAATCATTAATTTGAAGCCAACAAAATATATGGTTACATTACACAACGTTATATGAACTTACATGTCTCCACACTGGACTATAAAATGTCTTGAACGTAATTGTAAAATAAATAAATAAAAATTATTATAAAAATATTATTAAAAAAAATTTATATTTTTGATATGATATAATACTTATTCAAATGTAAATAAACAAGTGCATTTGTATAATGTTAGCGTCAGACGAGTTCTGAATAAAGGAGCCTATGAGTTGAGAGACTTCGAGGGAAACGTGCTCAGTGGCCCAGAAATGGGCTTATTCAAATGTAAATAAACAATTACATTTGTTTAATGTTAGTGTTAAGAATAAAACCCATATATTGAATGCAAAACATAACCAGGATTTATAAATATATTGATGTGAAAACAACAATGATAAAAAAACAAATTTGTGTGGAGGTACAAGTGGTTAGTTTATCTAATCTCTCACCTTATTTTTTCTCGAATTTGTATATATTTTGAAAATTGAAGAGGTGTTAAGCTTATTATTAGGTTCATCATTGTTGGTAGTGAGAATTACAATGTCAACCCAATATCTTTTTTCATCTTCTATTAGATAATTTTTTCCATCTTCTATTATATAATGTTAAGGAAAAATTCCTATAACCAAGAATAAGGGTTAACCTCAAAAGAGAAGTCCAATTAGAGTTTCCTTATTTAATTAGAATTTCTGTTCAATTAGATTTTCCCTATTTAATTAGAGTCCTCCTATTTAATTAGAGTCTCCATTCAATTAGAGTTTCCCTATTTAATTAGAGTCTTCTTATTTAATTAGAGTCATCCTATTTAATTAGAGTATTTAATTAGAGTCTCCGTTCAATTAGAGTTTCCCTATTTAATTAGAGTCTTCTTTTTTTTTTTTCTTTTTTTTTTTTTTTTCTTCTTTTTTCTTTTTTTTTTTGAAGGTGGCAAAACCCTTTCAAACTCAGGTGTCAAACCAACAGGGAGGACAACCATCTCTGGCTGCTATCCGCGAATGTCGGTTTGACTCATCACTATTATCAAGGAAAACCACGCCACCTGTAATAACCCGCTGGTGGTCCATAAGGGAGCAGGCTTTCACTCCTGCCAGATGCCTCTGGGTCTTGGGCCGTTAACCTGTTTCCTTACGTCCGAGGAAGACGAGCTCTTAGCCAAGCAGAAGCAGTTTTACGGCATACTCCAGGCCGTAATTAGAGTCTTCTTTTTTTAATTAGAGTCTTCCTATTTAGTATAGGGAAATTCATTTTAATTTGTAAAAATAATAGATTTTTTACTAGGTTATTATAGTACGTTTGGGATGTGTTGAAATATTTTTATTTTGTAAGTTTATTTTTTAGATTACAAATTTATAATTACTAGTTTTATTTATGAAAATAAAACTATAAATAAAAGAATACATTATCTATATAAAAGAATACAATATTTACTAAATATAGGGAAAAACCTATTTACAAGGCAAGTCTTATACTCTAATTTTTTTTTTTTAATTATGAAATGAAAATGCAAAGAAAATATAACTAACTATCGTGTTGTTTTTGACGCTATGGTTTAAATAATTGCCACTTAGTCTTCCTCCTCTATTTCTCTCAAATCCTATTCTTATATGCTCTGCTCAACTATAAAACAAGTACAACATTAAAAGAATGGAACCCCCCTCCTCCTAATAACCCACTATTTTACTTTGTTTGGTAATGATCCAAGGTCAAGGTTTATACATGCCTGAACACTTAATTAATGTTAGGATTTTGAACCTTCTATAATATTTTTTAAAAGTTCACATATGGCTATCCACTCATGTGAGAAATTGGGTTGACATGGAATCCACTCAATACAATGGTGGCCAATAAGGTAAGTCAACTTGTGGGAGACATAACTTCCCCATGTGAACTCTGAATGAGGTGATTTTTGCATTGTTGGAAATCTCTTGATGTGCATAATAGTGTCAATTGTTTGGGAGAAACTCTTGCAAATTTTTGACTCCAAAATTTTATGTTTGATGTTTGAAAATGGCTCTAGAAGGTTTTGGGACCCAAAATTTCCAAACAAGGACCTACCACTAAAATGGGCCCTATAAGACAATTCCTCAAATCTTTTCACCTATAAAATACCAATATATATGAAAAGCTATAGAATGACACATTTTGAATCATAACTCCCAATTTAAGGAGGATTTTAATCCCAATTTTTTTTTTAGTAAATGAGGCGAGGAAATTTTTCTTCTACCTTCTCCTTAAAGTACCATTCATCCTTGCCTAGAAGTGATCCTTTCAAACTAATCTACCAAGGCTCATGCTAATCTTGGTTGGTAGCTCTATATTTATTTTACAAAACTATATCTTTTTCCAACTCTACATTAGCTTCTAGTGTTAAGTCCTTTGTGGTAGGTAGGACCTACTTCTCAGTTTCATGATCTAACATGGAATGCATATGGCCCTTATGAGATATTGGATAAACTGGATGATAATGCTTATAGATTTAGTCTACCCTTAGACTAGATTGATAAGTATTATCAACCACCTTATACAATACCTCAAAAGGACCATATCACAAACCCTTGATCTTCTTACCAATACCTTGCAACCTTTCTTTTTTCAAGAGTGATATGTAAATTATTTTGGGTATTCCACTAGACATTTCATCACAACATATTTATTAAAATAATATGAAATCTATATTATGAAGGGTTAATTCCTTTATATGCCATATATTTATTACTAATTTTTAAAATTATTTATGTAATAATATAAAATAAAAAAAAAGTAGATAACAAATAAATACAAACACACAATAATCACAATGAACACGAAGATATAATCTGGGAAACTCTTTTGGTAGAAAACCCAACAAGAAGGGCTACTCTACTCTCTTATTTTTGGAATGTAAATAGTGCAAATACAAAGAAATAGGCTCTCTCTATGAATTTACTGGAGTCCTCACTCGTGGAATGCTACAAAATACAAACCCCCTCTACTCTCTCTCTCTCTCTCTCTCTCTCTCTCTCTCTCTCTCTCTCTCTCCACCCTTAATTACTCTTCATTTTTATGGAACAAAATGCACTCGAATTGAATGGAACCATTTTTCCTCATGGTGGCTCAATTTAAGACAACCTTATAACCAACTAGGGGTTAAGTTTGACCCATTAAAACCTTAACATGAGTTACAATTTTACCCTTCTAGACTCTTCGTCATAGACCCCACATGCCCATCCCCTTTTCCATGACTAACAGGGGCTAATGTGGCATCATCTCGAATTATAGTGACCAATCATGATAGGTCAACGTTCGAAAGGCATCACTTCTCATAAAAGCTTTAATTAAGGTGATACTTGTGTCGTTGAAAACGTATCGATGTGTATATTATGGAATCTAGGTTCACAATAAGTTTGAGACCACAAAAAGTGGTCACTTAAGGCTTTAAACTGGCTCCTAAAAATATTCACTTGAAGTTTCCCACACTGGGACCGTTGGCAAAACTGACCTTGGAGGTTGATTCCTCTAAACCCTAGAATCCAAGGTTCTGATACCAAATGTTATGAAACCAGCTCACAAAAGATAGAAAAGATAGATCAATGCCTTAGAATTCAGCCTCTTTGAGGGGGAAACCTCCTTTACATTACATAAATGAACAATTCTTGGATGATTCAAATGACAAAACCTCCTTTCTATATATAGGAGTCCAAGGGGTCACAATATAACCAAGCCGACCTAACAATAATAATATAAAGGCACAAAAATAACAATAGAGGGATTCTATGGGGCATAGTAATAACAATATGGGGACAATAGGGGCACAACAGTATTAATAAGGGATACAACTACAATAGTAATGGGGGCATCATTAGTATTATAGGGACCTAACAGGATATATCTTGAGTTTCCCTCCATCAATCACTTACCCCAAATAGACTAATGGATGTTAACCAAATTCACATTTCTTAAGGTTAACCATAAAATGATATGAGATGTGATTTTCTTAGGTAGAGCTATAAAGAAAATGTAATCCAAATAGACTATTATAGATGAATCTAAATAGGGATGCAATACATTATTCTTATGTAACACTCCCTCCCACCACTTGGGTTATTTTAGGGTTGTGAAAGGTGTTGCCTTAAATCAACCCAATATCCAAGGTTTATTATGAACATAGGGTTACTCCTATTTTTTAAAATTTATTGAAACTTAAAACCATTTCCATAATCACATTTAACTCGAAAATTTTCTGGTGATATAAATTTTATCTCAATTTGACTCTCAGTTTGAAAGTTATTCCCATTTGAAGTTTAGTCTATTAAATATTGCCATGTTAGGAAGGAAATTCCACATGGCACCCAAGTGTGACCCACGTGGCTCTGCCACATTTCTCTTAGTCCATCATGTAACCCACATGGCCACATTTGGTCGTCGTGGTGTTTTCCACTTCATCTCACACTAGTGGGATCCATTAGGCCTACGTTGCCGTGTATTTCCATAATTCCTTGTTAAATCTGGGTCAATGGAAAATATAGCTTCTCACTAAAAATCATAATGACACAACCCTCAGTTCCCTATATACAATTCCACTTCCATGTATTATCCAACCTCATGTCTGTAATCCTCTAAGGATGCCCCACCATGGATGCAATTCCACTTCCATGGATTATCCAACCTCGTTCCTATAATCTGTTGTTTACGAACCTAAATTTACCACCAACAATAAAGGGATCTCCCTGGTGTAAAATCCAAACTAGAATATAGACAATCTGGTATAAGAGTCTCATCCTGTATGTGGGCCCCACTTCCACCATCTTTCTTTAAGATTTGTTTGGACAGAATGAGCGAAAAGTGTTAGAAAACTGAAAAACTTCTAATAAACACAACTTAGAGAAGGTTTATGTAATAATTTACATATAATATGCTAAAAACATAACTGAAATAAAATAATGTGACATGAATATTAAAGAAGAATGTAAGAAAACTTCAATTAAAACACATTTATACAAAGGAAGATTTGTTTATCGATCATGAATTAGTTGCTATTTGAAAACAATCATGAAAGCATGAATAACATACAATCACAATTATAATATGTGCCCAAATCAACATAAATAACTTTTTAACTTAACACATAAAAGCACAAACATATAGCATTGAACCACCAAGAGATTAGTCTCACAATTCTAAACACCACATGTATGGAACTACTTTCTTTTCTCAAAGAGCTTCCCAAAATTAAGTTGAAATTTCAATGGAGCCATCAAATGAAGCATCCATGAAGTCCAATAGTGGAGATGATAAGCTACCACTGGAATTGTGAAAAGTATGTATTAGGTCTCGAAACAAAGTGCTCAAATGAAGTCTAAAACTAACAACCCCTTACATCTAGCCATGACGACATATTTATACAGTGTGAGGTGAATTTTCACCTACCATGACCTTTCACCTACCCTCATGACTCTTCGACTTCTACATGATCTTATAATCTAAATTTTATTTCACTTTTAGTAAAATACAAATTAAATGAAAGTTAAAAAATAAAATATCTTCATCGAACCAAATATATGACAGCTAGGTTGGGAGCTTCCACCTATAGATCTCTGACCAAATATGATTGCCATGCTTTGTATTCAGCAACAATTAATGGGATCTTATGTTGTAGTTCACTATCATACCTTATGTGACATTCAAATGCATCGGGTGTTAACGCTTTTCAATAGTTCATTAATTTCCACAAGCGATTACGGTCCTTCCTAACTAATTTTCTCCTAATGACACTAGAAATGTTTTTAATTAAATTGACCTAATAGGTGGTACCCTTCATAAAAAATAAACCCTCTGCAAAAGTGTATAAAATCAAGATCCATCTCTCTTCATGGCTTGAAATTATCTTCAATGAGTGTGTGTGGCATCTCAAGGCTGAAGGGCTCTTTGGTCATACAATGTTATTGACCTTTATATGCATGGAGTGGACACATTTCATGAACAAATATTAATGGTTATATCTTTATATGGTCTAATTGGAAGTTTGGATATAAGGCATCTTTTTGAAAGTATAATATATATTAGATGGTGTGGATGTGTATATATATTAAATGAGCCTATGTAGGCGTTGTTGGAAAGCATGAGGGCATATTTTACAAACCAAACATTAAGGGTTGTGAAGGTGTATTGTTTAAATCGAAGCTTGGACATAAAATATATTTTGAACACATAATATATTATATGTTTCATATGAATATGTATAAAATGGGCTTGTGTATGCACTATTGGAGAATGTAAAACACACACTATGGTTTAATATTGTATTGATTGACGACATATGTTAATGGTCTATAATGTGATATGTGAATTTACAATGATATATATATATATATATATATATATATATATATCACATTGAATATCAAACATACTCTCTCTCTCTCTCTCTCTCTCTCTATATATATATATATATATATATATATATATATATATATATATATATATATATATATATATATATATATATCACATCGAATCTCAAACATAGTCTATATATATATGGTGTGATGTTTGGATTTAATACATCGATATCACAGTGCTTGATCTATCTGCCAATTACATTGACAATGGTTGACAACCATCAGAACTTGATTGTCGATGTTTTTATTTGGGTTCGTACATAACGTAACCAATGTAAGGGTATTAATACCAGAGATAGGCCATATGATTTGTTACAGTGCCCAAAGTTGTAAGGTTTACAACTAATTCTTATCTAGAAACAATTTGTTTGTGTTGATAATCGTGAACAATGAGATGGTTTGTTATGTGGAGCTATGTCAAAGTATCATTATTTTGAGCAAGATTCAAGTGTGTTGTGTCCTGGTGACTTATGTTCTGTGTTTTACACCGTGTTGTTCATGACTTGAATCTACATATTCAATGTTTTCAAAATGCCATACCCCCCATATCACCGAGTCATCCCTCCACTGGAATTGATTCTGCCATGTTGGACCATCCCTATTGGATTACACCCACTAATCAAATGGCGTGGAATGACGATTTAATATATATCACTTCTTAACATACCACCATATGCTCTAGATTTATTGTGACATTAACTCACCATTCTATAATTTACTCGCCTATATTTACTACTCCACTATGTTGTTGCCTCAATTTTCTTCCTTCATCTCATTCTCTCTCCGAGGCTGCCTGAGGGTAAAACTCTTTGATTTTGTATCATTCATCTATTCTGGATATAAAAACAAAGGAAAAATGCTTCTCGGTTGGAACAAAGAGGCAACAACTTGTAAATTATTCACTACAAATCAGCTCCTTGGCCCTTAGGCACGCTAATTTCACTTTTATGTTTTAATGGGTCGTCTTACATTGATGGATTTTTTATTATTTTGGGTCAATCTGCTCATTCTCCTCTCTTTTCCATTTCCGATTACGTTTCTTGGTACGATCTTGACTAGTTAGCTCATAAATTGTTTTACAGTTAAGTCTTTAGACTAATCTTTACCACTAGTTTGTTATAGTGAATTTCCCATTTTACTCAAATTGGTTTTTAAGGGTTTTGAATACCCGTAGTCATTTTAACTTTAACTTCATGCTAATTCATCTACGCACCTAAGGTCTGAGATCTTGAGGACTTTCCTCAAAACAAAAGACCCAACATTTATCATGTTACAATAAGCTTGTCGAGGCAAGCCTTTTACTCTATTGCATGCAAAGTATTTTTTTATATTTGAATTATATTACGATGAATAAGACCATGCATCAAATTTCTTTAAAGCCATTAGTCTTCCTGTAAAACCCTTTCCAATTACTTGATTTCATGATTAGTTTTTGTAATTTTCAAGGGGTTTAATAACTAGTATAAAATGAAATTAATTTTATTGACTGTAACTATCAAAGCCCTATAATCCTATTCACATCTGTGTTGGGTGGGGGGAGATTGTTGGCTTTCTGTTAATGGCAGTGTAGAAGGTCAACGCTCCCTGTGTGTTTCATGGCATGTGATCAACACTAGTGATGTGTCTATTTACTAACACCTGTGGGTTTCGGTGTAACGGCAATCGTGGTTATAACACTTAGAGATATTCTAAACTTAGGAAAAAAACCATGAGATTGTTGTCAGTGCACAAATTGATAGTGTCAACTTAAAAACCATATTAGAATTTTTTCCATTGTTGCTATTGGGGTTTATTGTTATTGGTCATTAACACTTTGTTTTCTATTGATTATAGTTAAACTAAAAAGGGACAAAAAACCCCTTTTCCCTCAGTAATTTCAATTTCATTTTTCATACTTTTTGTGCTCTGTCTGCAAAATAAAACGTGGTTGACTCTCCTTGGGATCTTCAGTCGTGATTTGAAATGGGGAATACCATTTTTTCGAGAATTAATTGTTATATTAAAAAAAAAAAAACATCTTTGAGCTTATGTTCTCTGTCCAACACACACAATGATTTCTCTGCACTATGGTTTCTATATTTGTTCCCTTTATCTATTTTTTCTTTTGCACTCCACAAACAAAATAGAATTATCTCCTCATTAGTTTAACCCCTATTCTATTGCTATGTTTTAATACACATATATACACAGGAATTTTGGTTCATTCATCGATATTTTTTGTGCAAAAAAATACTAGATATTTTTATATGGTTTAACTAGGTGAACTTTCCAAGCAACAACCCCCTTTTCATTTCATTCCTTTGTCTGTTTCTTGAGTAAAAAAATTAATAAATTCATTAATGTAAGATGTTTTATCTTTTAATACCTGTGAAATTAATCGTTAGGGTTATTTTTAGCATGAGTCTCTTTAACAAAAATAGAGGGAGAGGTAAAGGAAGAGGAATCAAAGACCAAATTTAGGAGTAAGAGGGACAAACAACCAAGAGTGTCAATTCATTTTTATTTAGATTCCCATGAATTGAGGGAGTTTATTTGCCATGTTATAGTAAACCTTTTAGGTCATCTTAAACCCCATCCTATGGCCCAACCTCAACCTCAACATCCCCCTATTCATCATGCACCAAACATCTCTATCCCTGTGTCGCCACATACATTTTCTCCTCTTGTTGTCCCTAACAATGATGGTTGGAAAAATGTAATTCTTGCACAATATCTATGCTCCATTCAAGGTTGGCCAACAACTTCATTTCCCCTTTCTCCTGAAGCAAATGTTTCTCATCATTTACAACCAACTGCCTCACATGTTGTCCACTTTCCTCACGCAGCACCACAACCTTCCACACCTTCCAGTCAACATCCTCCATATGCTCTACAAGTCTCCAAGCAACCCATTGCACTTGATAATCCCATTGGTTATCCTTCCAAGCAAGAATCCATTCCTTAACCTATCACAAATGATAAAAATAAGAAATCCTAAGTCATTTTTTTATATTCTTCACATGGATTTTCACATTTTCTCACATCTCACCCTCGTTAGGAAGAGCAATAGGAAGATAGTGCTCCATCACAGAGGTCGCGACAATAATTTATGGGTTATTGTAGTATGTTTTTGATATGTTTATGGATATTATTTAGCTAATACTGCTGACTGAACATTTATATACAATAGTGATAATATTTTAGTTTTTCTTGAGTCCTCTTCACTGCACATGCATATGGATATTTATGATGCTTTAGTTTATTTATGATGTGGGTTCTTGTTTGAAGGAAGAAACGTATGATTATGCATATGAAGTTATTTTCGTGCACAACACTCTATTTATATAGTTTAATGGAAAATTTGAGTCACATATATATGTGTGTGTGTGGATTATAATTATTTTGACGGAAAAAGGTGTTTTGGGAGAAACAACGAGTTACTTTTTCATGATGTCGATCTGATTTTTATTTGATATCATACACAAAGGGAGTTTTATGACATGGCATATGTTTTGAATGGTTGCACATGAGACATTAATATGCTTCTTTTAATATGGTTATATTATCATGTTTATTATTTGGTATTATGTGGGGAAATTTCTTTTATTTCCAAGTTTCCTTATTTATGTATTAAAGAGAAGAAATTAAATTAATGAGAAGTGTCCCACCTACTAGGATCAAACATAAAAAGTTTCATGAATCAATTCTCTCATGCATTTAGAACATCCCTTTCTCTCACCTTCTAATCAATCAGATTAGAAAATGAAATATAACACAATCTTTTAAAAAGAGCAACTTCCTAAAACTATTTTTAAGTCCTTTAAGTAGAGATGGTATCTATGAAGGAAGGGAGAGAGAACTGTGAAGAGAAGTATGCTATAAAATTTGTGGTTGTCATTTTGTCCTCTTATTTTAATTTCTAAAAATTTGGAAGCTAATATTGATGGTCACAACTGTCTCATTTTACCAAGGGTAGACAAATTAGGTGTAACACACCACACTTCACTGTTGAAATATGACAACAAAATGTAATTATGAGTAAAATTTGTTAATTACTGTCAGTTAGTTTTTATAACGGGATTCATAATGAGAAGGAGTTATGTAACAGAGGAAAATCCCATATTAATTGGGATGGCCCAAGAGGCTTTTATTATGGAGATACATTCTTGATTAATAGAAGTTACCAATCCCTTTCCCCGTGGATGTTTCCTTGACACATTGTCAAGGTTTTACTAGGGAAAAATTGCCTTGTGTTAATGTGTGATTTAATTTTTCAGTTTTCTGCATTTCTTTCATTTCTTGCTGTGCATGTTTGAATGTTGAATAACTCATATAAAATCAAACAATTGGTATCAGATATTGAGGGACACAATGTGTATATTGGTTGCCGCTGCGTAGGGAAAGGATTGATTGTTTGGAAGAGCTAGAGCTCGAGTTGAAAGGCGATGCCCCTGCTGCCTTTTGTAAGCCCCTACTGAAATTTTTAATGAAGGAGGAAGCCCATCGTGGAAGACCATTGTTAATGAAGGAGGAATCTCGTCGTGAAAAACTCATACCCACCAGTTGAAGCCACTTCAACCCACTGTTTTTACAGAGACCTTTCCGCTGAAGGAGCCTGCTACTTTTCCAGAGACCCTACCGCTCAAGGAGGAAGCCTGCCCTTTTTTGCTATGAAGAGATCCACAAAAAACCAATTTTTTTGGCTAGCCATTACTAGATAGAAATTGTGAGAGTCTAATTACTGCTGCCGCAGAGGAAGTCGAGTTTTCTTTCTGTCCGTGAGAGGCCAAATTGAACGTCTTTGATTACTGCTACCACCTAAATGAAAAAAGGGAAAGATGACGATGCTCTTGTCAGAATGAGGAAGTCAAGTTTTTTTGTCTGTCCGTGAGAGGTCAAATTGAAAGCTCGTCGTGGTTTTTTGCCAAAGAAAGATCTGACCCTGCCACTGCAGCCACGAGAAATGAAAAGCTATCAACGATGAGTAGTCAAACGTTGTGGAAGAACGTCGACCATTGCTGCAAGTCTAGGAAGAAGGTTTGTTTCCATCAATCTGTTGTGGAAGATTAGGGTAATGTTTTTTTTTTTTACAGAAATATATATATATAAATATATATATATATATATATATATATATATATTGAAAGAATTTTTTTCCCAGAAATTTCTTATTGGTCTCGAAAGCCAGTGGAAATTTTTCCAGAAAATTGTTAAAGTTGATGAGAGAAGAGTAGGGTTTCATTAAGGAAAGGAAAACAATATTTATTTTCAGTAAAAATTTTTGAAGGGTTTCTCTATTTCAAGAAAAAAATGAGGAGAGGGCAACTCTTTTTTTTCCTCAGAAAAATAACAGAATCCATAAAATTGAAATACAGTTTTTTTTAAAGGGGAGGTTCAAAAATTTGTTTTTTAAATAAACAAACTCATTTTTTTTAAAAACGGCTCAGAATTGTATAAAGGAATTTGTTTATTTAAAAGGGGCTCAGATTTATGAAGAAAAGGAAACTAAAAATAAACCCTAGTTGAAAAAAGGAAACCCTAGGAGGAAGGATTTGTCGGGAAGAAATGGAAAAATGACGAATGCAAAGTTCAAGGTGGAGAAATTCACTGGAAAGAACAACTTTTCTTTATGGAAACTGAAAGTTAGAGATTTTCTTGTGCAATAAGGGTTGCACAAAGCATTAGACGAGGTGAAGAAGAAACCTGCTAGCATGACAGATTTGGACTGGGAGGACTTGGATGCTCGAGCTCTCAGTACCATCAGGTTATGCTTGGCAAATGAAGTTCTTTTCAATATAGTTGAAGAAAATTCAGTAGCAGGTTTATGCAGAAAACAGGAAACATTATATATGACCAAATCATTAACCAACATAATTTATCTAAAAATACAATTGTACAGTCTTCGGATGAAGGAGGGTACAAAAATTGCAGAACATCTAAATGTTTTTAATACACTTATTTGCCAATTGTCAAATATGGAAGTTAAATTTCAGGAAGAAGACAAATCTATCACCTTGTTGTGTTCCCTCCCTAAGTCATGGGACCACTTCATTACCTCTATCAGTTTGAGTACGATTGAGTATTTGGAATTTGATTCAGTTGTGGGAGCTGTGTTAGTTGAAGAAGTAAGGAAGAAGTCCAATGTTGAAACCTATGCATCAGACGCCATGGTAGCCAGAGGAAGGTCAAAAGAAAGAGGGGAGAAAAAAGGGGATTTTCCAAGTCTAAATCAAAGGGTAAAAAGTGTAAGGCCAAATGCTGGTACTGCAATAAAATTGGACACCTCAAGAAAGACTGTTGGAAACAGTAAGAGTCTGATAATCCAAAGAAGGAAGAAAATCAAGTTGATTCAGGTATGATAGATGAAGTTTTATCTGTTGAAGAATTATGTATGATAGATGAAACTTTACTTGTATGTAATGTCTCTTAGAATTTTGATAGTTGGCCGTTAGACTCTATTGCTTCTCATCACATGAGTCTACACAAAAATTGGTTTACTTCATATGAAGTTGTAAATGGTAGTTGTGTGTTTATGGGTAGTAATGTATCATGTCAGACTATTGGAATGAGAAATATCAGGATTAAAAGTGTGATAATACAGTTACAACATTAACTAGTGTTAGACATGTACCTGAATTAAAGAAAAAATTGATTTCTTTGGGAGTTTTAGACTCAGATGGTTATAAGTTTGCAGGTCATAATGGAGTGTTGAATGTCTTAAAAGGTGCCTTGGTTGTTATGAAGGCAGAAAAGGTTAGAAATCTTTACAGACTCAAAGGAAGTACTTAAGTCAGTGAAGCAGCGATTATGTCAGAGAAAGAAGAAGAAGGTACTCACCTATGGCATCAATGATTGTGTCACATGAGCAAGAAAGGTATTCAAGTACTATTGAAATGTAAATTACTTCCTCATTTGGAATCCTTGAATTTGGATTTCTGTAAACATGGTGTGTACGGAAAACAGTGTAAACAAAGGTTTAAAATTGGAAGTCATAATAGTAAGGAAATTCTGGACTATATTCATTATGATCTGTGGGGACCATCTCCTGTTGTATCATATGGAGGTGCTTTATATTTCTTAATGTTTATTGATCATGATTTCTCCCGAAAAGTTTGGTTCCTTATGTTAAAAAAGAAATCTCCTTAAACAATTTAAAGCAATGGTAGAAAATAGAAAGGGAAAATCAATTAAATGTTTAAGAACTGACAATGGTGGTGAATTTACTTCTCTAGAATTTGAACAATACTGTAAGGATGAGACATAAAAATTTTGTTTATACTCCTCAAAAAAATTGTGTTGCTGAACGTATGAATCAGACTCGTATGGATAGAGCGAGAAGCATGATCAACAATGCTAACCTGCAAAAGGAGTTATGGGCAGAAGCAATATCCATTGCTTGTTATTTAGTTAATAGATCACGTACAGTAGAAAATAATTGTAAAATTCCTAAAGAAGTTTGGTCAGGTTAGTATTGTGATTATTCACATTTAAAGATATTTGGTTGTGATTTCTATGCTCTTATTCCTAAAAATCAGCGTACAAAATTAGATCCGAAATCGAAATGTTATGTCTTTGTTGGGTATGACTATGCGGTGAAAGGATACAGGTTGTGGGATCCTACTTCGCAGAAGATAGTAATTAGTAGAGATGTAACATTTGATGAATATTCTCATTTAAAATCGAATGTTGAAGGAATTGAACAGGAATAGGTATCGCCAAATCAACAAATTCAGTTGGAGGCTAGATCTTTTTCCGAAATTTGAAAGGAAGGAGAGACTTCTAGAGGAAAAGGTGAAGAAGATACAAAGGAAACGGTTGAAGTTTCTAAACCAGTTCAACAATCAATCACTCTAAGAAGGTCTACAAGGGAAAGAAAAACTTCCAAAAGGTATGAAGATTCCACTTCATCTCTTGCTTTGATTACTGAAGATGGGGAACCTTCTTGTTATTAGGAAGCAATGGATGATATGGATAGCGAAAAATGGAAAACGACTATGGAAGAAGAAATTGATTCCTTAGCCAAGAACAATACCTGGGATCTTGTAGAACTTCTTGAAGGGAGAAGTGTTTTTGGATGCAAATGGGTCTTCAAATTGAAACGGAAAGTTGATGGAAGTATCGAAAGGTATAAGGTGAGGCTGGTAGCAAAAGGGTATTCTCAGGTTGAAGGTATTGACTTTAATGAGATTTTTTCACCAATTGTAAAAATTGTTTCTATTCGTACTGTGTTGGCACTAACTGCGTTACTTAACCTTGAGTTAGAACAGTTATATGTTAAAACATCTTTTCTACATGGTGATTTGGATGAAGAGATATATATGGAACAACCAGAAGGTTTTGTACAAGGTCGAAGTAGAATATTATTTTGCAAGCTCAAGAAATCATTGTATGGCTTGAGTCAATCTCCCAGGCAATGGTACAAGAAGTTTGACTCCTTCGCGGTGAGCCAAAATTTTATTAGAAGTGAGTATGATCATTGTTTATACTTAAATAGTTTCAGTGAAATATTCATTATCTTAGTTTTTTATGTTCACGATATGCTTATTGCAAGAAAAATCATGGAAGAGATCAAAAGGTTAAAGGCTCAACTCTCTAGGAGGTTTGATATAAAAGATCTTGGAGCAACAACACATATCTTGGGCATGGAGATACATAGAGACAGGAAAAATGGTAACCTTTCGTTATCACAATGTGGAAAGAGTACTTGAAAAGTTCGGTATGAACAATGTGAAACTTGTTAATGTTCCATTAGCTTCCCAATTTAAGCTTTATTTAGTTTTGAGTCCTAGAACTAATGAAGAAAAGAAGTATATGTCTCGTGTACCATATGATAATGTTGTGGGAAACTTAATGTATGCGATGGTATCTACAAGACCTGACATTTCACATGCAGTTGGAGTTGTCAGCAAGTTCATGGCGCATCCAGGTGAAGAACATTGGCAAGCAGTGAAATGGGTGCTTCAGTATTTATGAGGCACAAGTGATCATTGCATCATCTTTAATGGTAGTGAAGGATCAGTCTACGGATATGTGGATGTTGATTATGCAGGTGTTTTGGAAAAAATTAGTTCTACTACAGGTTATGTCTTTACTCTTGTAGGCAGAGCAATTAGTTGGATGTCAAAGCTTCAAGAAACAGTTGCATTGTCCACTACTGAAGCAGAGTATATAGCTCCTTCAGATGCTAGTAAAGAAGAAATATGGTTAAAGGGTCTACATGATGAGATTGGAAGGACGCAGGAGAGAGTGAATGTATTCTGTGATAGTCAAAGTGTTATTCACTTGACTACAAAACCAACTTATCACAGCAAGACCAAGCACATTAATGTAAGGTATCATTTTATCAGACATGTGATCGATGGCGGAAAAGTAGCTCTCAAGATGGTCCATACGTGGGAGAATTGTGCATACATATTCACGAAGCCAGTTACAGTAGAGAAGTTGCGATGATGTTTGGCTTCTCTTGGTTGACAGAAGAGATGATGAATGGGCATGGGCAAGGGATTAGGAAAATTTTTGTCAAGGTGGAGTTCGTTGAAATATGACAACAAAATGTAATTACGAGTAAAATTTGTTAATTACTGTCAGTTAGTTTTTATAACGGGATTCATAACGAGAAGGAGTTATGTAACGGAGGAAAATCCCATATTAATTGGGATGGCATAAGAGGCTTGTATTATGGAGATTCATTCTTGATTAATAGAAGTTTTGAATCCCTTGCCCCATGGATGTTTCCTTGACATATTGTCAAGGTTTTACCACGTAAAAATCACCTTATGTTAATGTGTGATTTAATTTTTCAGTTTTGTGCATTTGTTGCATTCTTGTCGTGCATGTTTGAATGTTGAATACATCCTATAAACTCAACATTCACCCGGTGAGGTGGCCAACAGAAAACCCAATTCCTCTTATGCTTTTAGAAGAATATGATAATTTTATTTATTTATTATTATATCCAATTTCCCCATATACATTCTCCATAATCTAATTGTATTGTTTGGTGTGCGTTAAACTCATAATCATATATATATATATATATATATAGCCATATCACACCCCTCCATTAGTGACTATACATTGAATCATTGCATGGAACACCGCCCATGTGTAGTGGATCCCACTCCACACTCAAATTTGATGGACATGATTAAGCATAGAGATCAATTGTCGATGGATGGTCGATGTGCTCAATCATTAATCGGTAGGGACCCTGTCGCAATCATGGCTCTAACCTGGGGTTCTGAGGCCCCCATCAGAAGGTTCCATGTGCCTCGGCCCATCCAACAGTTGTTAACAATTACGCCACACCCCCCCCCCCTTTTGATGCCACAAGGGGGGGGGGGGTGGTGTCGCAAATCACCTCCATCATTCAATCCCCAGTGATCTTTGCCATCTATTGGAACAGTGCTCCGCCTACGATAACAACACATGGGCATATGGAATAAGGCCAAACTCCTCCTCCTATGGTCATGGGTGACGATCACATGGACCCAATCTCTTTGGCCTCTCGCACAATACCAATTCCACCACATCATCGCGATGATCCTCCTTGCACTCTCCCCTTGGTCTTCTGGGGTGATATTTTTGGGACACGTCATCCCAGTCTCAACATCGTGAAGATCCTCCTCACACTAGACTCCCCTTGGCATTACGGTACACGTCATCTCAGTCTTGACACCCGAGCGATCATCCTCACACTTTGGTGTCTCTAGTATGTTGGTCCCTACACACAATTGGGGGTTGGTGCCTCCAACATATTGGTTCCTGCAAACAATTATGGGTTGGTGCCTACAAAATCTAGTGTAAATTGAAGTTGGTTCTTGCATTTACATTTAAATCAAAAGAAGTTTTGTGGTTTTCTCTAGTAAGGGTTTCCATCGATATCCTATGCTTAGTTTATGTGAATTTTGATTGGTGTATGGTTGTGTTCTTTAATTTTGAAATTTGTTAAATAGTGCTTGATACTGATTAAAAGTCCTCTCAGTATCAACTTAATTTCCAACACCATCTTAGTGAATTTTTAATCCTTTGATTTATTTTTAACATACCATGCATTATTCAGAGTAGAAGAAGGAAAAATATCTAAGGGGTTCCCATTTAGGTCTTTCTCATGACTTTATGTTTCCTCATTAGCTTTGTTTAACTCACATACGAATAGAAAATGACTTCAATTGAATTCTTATGGTTATCGTGGAGGCAACGATAAGCTCTCTAGATAGTAGAAATGTGTGTTAAATTCATCAATAGATTCTTTTAGATTCTTCAGCTTCCGCCTCCATTTCATAAATTTTTGGACACATCCCAACTTTGAGACATTAATAATAATATTAATACTAAAACTATAAGATTACTATTACTATTAATATTTCATTAATACTAATATTTGTATTAATACTAGTATTAATCGAAATAGGTTTTTAATCTCAAAGCTTGGTTTTTAAAGATTATTGTGTGTTTGCCTTTTTTGTTTACCAAGTTGCTATTGTATTAAATATTTTGTAATCAGACCTTGCATGAAAATTTTCATTCCATTGAGGAAATCATCATAAAATCATTTGAACATTCCAAAAATCAAAATAATATTTTTCAAGAAGACTCGATCCTGTTTCCTCATATTTAGACACATAATACATCTTCTTGCGGAAGCATCTCATGCCCTTTCGTGCGCACAAAGACCACCTTCTCTATGGAAAATTTCCTGCTATTTCTCCACTTTAAAGGAATAGTAATGGAACAAATGTTATTTTGTTTGGAGAAGCTCATTTGGTATTTCTTCTAGTTAATTTGGCTATACTACATAATAATAGTAATTCTCTGATTTAGATTATATTGTATATATCGACTTGCATCTTTAGGCCTTTTTGTGGAATAGTCTCGTAAAATCCTTTGTACAGAGCGAGGAAATCCCACTCGTTTGTTACTAAGTTTTCTGAATTTGTGGATGTGACAATGTCCAAAGGCACAGATACAATTAACTTGTAGAATCAATGACTATACGAATTAAGGTTGCAGGTTGGAAACAAATCGTCGAGTTTCAGCCTTTAGTTATAAAAAACTAATGATTCTTTAGCTGTCAATTGGAGTAATTCAGATGAAAATTGAAATGAAAGGATGGAAATTTGGATCAGATTTATAATTTAAAATTTTAATTGGTAATGCACAAGATTAAAATTTGAAATCAATCTCAACCCCTTACCTTGTTATATGGCTAAGAATATACTATCAAACTCAAATCAAGAGAACATTTTTTTTTCAAAATAAAATTAAAATTCCATAAGACCTATTCAGAAATAGACCACGCTTATTCAATCATATACATACTCAACCATATTCAAACATAGTCAATCATACTCAATCATATTCAACTGTGGTTAAACATAGTCAAACAATGGTCAATCATAGTTAGAGCATGTCCAACCACAGTCAATCATAATCAAACCATCTTTAACGATAGTCAAACCATATTTGACTATGTTTGACAACCAACATTCTTCAACATCAGTCAAACATAATTTCCTATTATTATTATTGATTAATGTTAATAGTTAAACATTGTCAACCACATTAGTTAATAATAGTCAAACAAAGTCAACCTTTATAGTCAATGTTTAAATAGTTGACCATAATCAAATTTTGTCAACCTTTTGTTTACCATATTTAACAATAGTCAACCTCGATCACTCATAGTTGTCCTCAATTAATGAAACTCAACCATATTCAACTATAGTCAACCATGGTTGACCAAAGTCAAACATTATAAGCTTAGTCAACTAAGGTCATCTTTGGTGAGTCACAATCAACATTTAAAATTGTTTAGTAATGACAAAATTAATATTAATAAAGTTGAATAATAATAATAATAATAATAATGATGATGATGATGATGATGATGTTAATATTATGACGTCATAATGGTACAAAAATCTATCCAACATCGCAATGTTACATTACATTGCAAGTTATCCAACATCTCAATGCGACATTACAAAATTAGTCAACCACATTTAGTAATATGTTTGACTATGTTTGGCTACTCTTCAACTTCAATCAAACATAATCGGGTGATAATATTATTTATCAATATTAATAATCAAACATGTTGTGATGTTGGAATGGTACAAAAATCTATCGATGTGATAAACATTGTCACGATGTTACATTACATTGAAATCTATCCAACACCGCAATGCGACACTACATAATTAGTCAACCACATTTACTAATGTGATTGACTATGTTTGACTATCTTTGACTCTCAACACACTTAAACTTTTGTCAAACATAATCAACTATTATTATTGCTGATTAATATTAATATTATTCAACCACATTATTCAAACATAGTCAAATAAATTCAATTTTTATAGTGATTTTTTTAAATAGTTGATCATGATCATACTTGTTGAAAAATGTAGGAAGAAATTTTCAATTTGATTTTGCCTTGATTAAATTGAGAAAATTTGAAATTCCACATAAGAAGACAGCTTAGAGGAGTTAAATGAGATGACATGGCTCTTGTCACTCAATTATCTCAGTTAATTCGAGTTAATGGCATGAAGTTCAGTTGTATGTAGTTATTCCTAAATTTTAGGAGCCTAGGTTGAGTTATCTCAAGTTGTTTTCACTTAAACTAATTCTAATTGTTAATAAAACTAGTTTGTGGTCAGTTAACTAGTGGGACATCAATCTAACTCAGAGATCATATAATTAATTGATCAATCAGTTAATAATTAACTTGTGCATGCAAAGTATACGAGCTTCTCATTTTTGGTAGAGTTTCCAATGCAGTTAACAAGGAGTTGTAAACTAGTTGAATGTACAAGTGTTGCATGAGGTCAGCTTATCAACCCTGAGGAATTGTGCAAGCATTTTGGAGGAAATTCCTAATTAATAGGGGATAGTTTCCTTAGGAATCCCACAATAAAATAAGGGATCAAGCAAAGTCATAATTTTACTAAGTCTGGTTCGGAGCCCTAATGAGCATAGAGATAGGTTATGCACTTGTAGGTTGTGCTCAATTGAGAAAAGAAATTGTAATACATCTCTATTCATCATATTAATGCAAACAAACATTAGGGTTTTTAGCAGTTTTCTTTCCCTGGGAAAAATAATATTTGCATGTGTGTGATTTCTTATTGCAAGTCCAAGATTTTTATTCTAAATTGTGAATTAATGTCCGTAGAGCAGTAGAGTAAGTTTATGTCTTGTGATTTTGATTAAAACTTCATAAGCAGTTGCAAATTTACACATAATTTATACATTGTATCATAGCAAGATTCACATTAGAGAAGGAATTTTGAAGTTGTTTCTCAGGAGCTTTGAATTTAGAGTTCAATGCAACAAGATATCTTTAGAGCTAAGAACATGGGTTTCAATGGACTAATTCTAGAGTATTCCTTGGAAGGCACATCTAATTTTTTTGCATGGACGGATCACATAGAGGAAATATTGGATGATAATGAATTTCTAGAATACATCAAGATGGATTTGGAAGCCAATGCCAAGATTCATTCTCAGTGGAAGAAAGATGTAGCTAAAGTGAGGATAATAATCTTGGAGGGGGTATGGGATCACATTGTCTCAAATCTCCACAAAAAAGAAACTCCATTCGCAATGTGGAAAGCACTGACATAATTGTTCAAGAATAGTAGTGACCACAGGAAGCTGGTGCTCAAGGATAAAATTTGAAGCATCAAGATGCATAGGAATGACACTATTCCGTAGTATCTGAGAAGGTTCATACAATGTTGTGTTGAACTTGGTGGAGTTGGTGTTACTATTCCAGAAGATGACTTGGTAATCCTAGCCCTTCTAGTCCTTCCCAAGAGATAGCATAGCTACTAAGATTCGGTGAACGGGAGGGAGAAACTACCAAATTAGGAACGCTTATGGTCTGATTTGGTATCGGAGGAAATAAGACGGAATACCAGTGATGGAACCTCTTCCAAATAAGAGGAAGCATAGTTTTCTCTAGTCAGCAATGGAATGAAGGCCAAGGGAAAGAAGTTCCAAGGTGAGGCTAAATCCAGCAAAGAGGGCAAGAATAAATACTTTTCCAAAATAAATTTTTTTAATTGTCATGAATTCAGCCATTATGCTACAAAGTGTCCACACAAAAATTCTAGCAAGAAGAAGCCTGCAGTTGGAGCAACAAGTGAAGATTTGGCTTCATAGTTCAAGATTGACTTCACCCTTATCACATGGATGGACACCACCGTGATGGGCAGTGTGTGGAACTTGGACTTTGGTGCCTCGTTCC
Organism: Pinus tabuliformis; assembly: GCA_031772625.1. Taxonomy (NCBI): domain Eukaryota; kingdom Viridiplantae; phylum Streptophyta; class Pinopsida; order Pinales; family Pinaceae; genus Pinus; species Pinus tabuliformis. The sequence goes on along the minus strand of CM062809.1, from coordinate 482,608,195 downwards.
ACATGACTAGGTGTTGAGATTTTTCTGTGACCTGGAGGAGAAATATCTCTAGATGAATATTGATTTTGGGGATGAAGGAAGGTAAAACATGACTAGGATTGGTACAGTCACCTTTCAGAGGGAGTTGAGATCCCCTCTTCGACTCAAGGATGTCATGTTCATTCTAGGCCTAATGAAAATTTTCATCTCAGTAGTAGTTTTGGAAGACTATGGTTATGATGGGATCTTCAACAAAGGAAAGGCATTCTTGAGACACATTACCATGGAGTAGGTGAAGCAGATCGAGATTTGAGTCAAGAGTCTGTATGCACTTGCGGTAGAAGATGCATGCACAACCTTGAGGAGCAAGGCATAGACTAGAGATATGGTGGTTGAGAGGGAGCATGTTAGACCTCTCAACATCCAGCCTTAGAAGGAGCCTCAAGAAGTTGTGGAGTAGCCAAAAATGGAGAGGTAGGGAAGAGGAAGAGTGGATACATTGACGAAATCAGAGAAATCTAGTGGGGGATAGTTCGAACCAAGTGGGTAGAGGGAGCACATGCAACTATACATCCAAGAGTGAGGTGACATGATGTAGATCCTTAGTCCAAGAGATAGAAATATGGGTAGGGTCCATTGAGGTGTTCTCCTCATGGATCATTACCTTCCTACGAGGGCCCACAATATTTAGTAGCACGAGGATCAATGTCAGTAAAATATTGAGGAGTGCAAAGGAGTGTTGACAACAAACCAAGAGGCTCAGTAGCAGAGTCAACAACAACACAATTTTCCCAATAAACAGTTGCAGACACAATTTATTCAATTTTTTTATGCTTCTCAGTTACAAATGTTACAATAGTAGAAACAACCATGAGAGGTATTGAATGCAGTACATTCCATAGGTGCAGGATAAGGGCGGTTGATAATCTCTTTCTTGCTGAGAGGGAGTGTTGAAAGATGCAATAATAAATTCTCAATTTGATTTTGCGTTGATTAAAGAGAGAAAATTTGAAATTCCACATCAGCAGACAAATTAGAGGATTTAAATGAGGTGAAATGGCTCTTGTTAGTCAGTTAGCTCAGTTAATTGGAGTTAGGGGCATGAATTTCAGTTGTATGTAGTGATTCCTAAATTTTAGAAGTCTAGGTTGAGTTATCTCAAGTTGTTTTCAGTTAAACTAATTTTGATTGTTAATAGAACTAGTTGGTGGCCAATTAGGTAGTGGGACATCAATATAACTCAGAGATCATCTAGTTAATTGATCAATCAACTAATAATTATCTCATGCATGTAAAAAATATGATTTTCCCAGTTGTGGTGGAGTTTCAAAGGCATTTAACCAACTGTTGTAAACTAGTTGAGTGGCAGGTGTTGCATGAAGTCAGATAATCAATCCTAAGAAATTGCGTAAACATTTTGGAGGAAATTCCTAATTAATAGGGGACTGTTTCCTCAAGAATTGTGCAAGAAAATAGAGGCTCAAGCAAAGGAAAATTTTTACTAAGTCTAGGTCAGACCTTCTCGGTGAGCAAAGAGGTATGCTATGCACTTGCAGGTTGTGCTCAGTTGAGCAAAGCGATTGTAATACATCTATATCCATCCGATTAATGCAAGCATACATTCATATTTTTAACAGTTTTATTTCCCCGGGAAAGATACTATTTGCATGTGTGTGATTCTTATTGCATGTTTGAGATTTTTGTTTTAAATTGTGAATTAATGTCTGCAGAGAAATATAGTCGGTTTGTGTCTTGTGATTTTGATTAAAACTTCATAAGCAGTTGTAAATCTACACATAATTTCCACAATACTTGCTCAACCGTATTTTTAACATATTTGACAATAGACAACCTTATTCACTCATACTAGTCCTCAATCAATGTAACTCAACTATATCCAATTATAGCCAACCATGGTTGACCAAAGTCAAACATTATCAACCTTTGTCAACAAACATCATCCTTGGTTGTTCACAATCAAGATTTAAAAATTCTCAATAATAATAATATTGATATTAATGAAGTTGACTATAATAATAATAAAAACATATTATTATTATTGAATAATATTAATAGTCAAACATAGTTGAACAAAGTCAACCTTTATAGTCAATGTTTAAATAGTTGTCCAGATAAAGCTTGGTCAAACCTATGTTGACCATATTTAAGAATACTCAATCTTATTCACTCATGGTAATCCTCAATCAACACAAATCAACCATATTCAACTATAGTCAACCATGGTTGATCAAAGTCAAACATTGTCAACCTTAGTCAACTAAGGTCATCCTTGGTTGATCACAATCAAGTCTAAAAATGTTTGATAATATCAATATTAATAGTAATAAATTTAACTAACAACAATAATAATATTATTATTATGACGTTGGAAACAAATATATATGCAATGTTGCATTGTGACAAGCTTTGTCGCAATGTTACATTATCTTGCAATTTATCAAGCGTTGCAATGTGACATAATAGTATTAGTCAACCACATTTACTAATGTGGTTGAATATGATTGAATATGTTTGAGATTCAACACTCTTCAACTTTGGTTAAACATAATCGTTTATTATTATTATTGATTAATATTAATAGTCAAGCATAGTCAACCACATTAGTGAGCTAAATTCAACCTTTATAGTCAATGCTTAAATAATTGACCATGATCAAACTTGGTCAACCCTATGTTTACCATATTTAACAACACTCAACCTTGTTCACTCATAGTCATCCTCAATCAAAATAGCACAATCATATTCAATTATAGTAAACCATGGTTGACCAAAGACAAACACTTTTTAGCCTTAATCAATTAAGGTCGTCCTCAATTAGTCATAATCAAGATTTAAAAATGTTTAATAATAACAATATTAATATTAATAAATTTGACTAATAACAATAATAATAAAATGAATATGAATATTGTGACGTCGGAATTGTACATAATTATATCATACGTAGCAATGTGATAAACATTGTTGCAATGCTACACTACATTACAATTTATCCAATGCCGGAATGCAACATTACAAAGTTAGTCAACCATATTTACTAATGTGGTTGACTATGTTCGGCTATGTTTGATAGTCAATGGTTTGCAACATTGTTCAAACATAATTGCCTATTAATATTATTGATCAATATTAATAATCAAACATGTTGAGATGTTGGAATGATACATAAATCTATCCAACATCGCAATGTTACATTACATTGCAATTTATCCATTAATGTTGCAATGCATAAAATTATTCAACCACATTTATTTGATCAAACATAATCACATATTAATATTATTGATTAATATTAATAATCAAGCATAGTCAACCACATTAGAAAACATAGTCAAACAAAGTCAACCTTTATATTCAATGTTTAAATAGTTGAACATGATCAAACTTGACCAACCCTATGTTTACCATATTTAACACTAGTACATCGTGTTCAATCATAGTTTTCCTCAATCAACAAAACTCAACTATGTTTAATTATAGTCAACCATGGTTGAAAAAAGTCAAACATTATAAACCTTAGTCAACTAAGGCCATCCCTCGTCAGTCACAATCAAGATTTGAAACTTTTAATAACAATAATAATAATAAAGTTGATTACTAATAATAATAAGGTTGACATTGATTATTATTATATGATGGAATATAATATTAATAATTGACATGGTCAAAATTGGTTAGCCCTATAGCATTAATATTAATAAAGTCTACTACTAATAATAATAATATCATTCACTCTATTAACCATATTCATTTAGAGGCAACCATGGTTGTCTAAAGTCAAACATTATCAACCTTAGTCAACCAAATTCAACTTTTGTCAAGCAGGCACGATCAAGATTTAAAAATATTTAATATTAATATTAATATGAATAAAATTGGCTAATAATAATAATAATAATAAGGTTGATTATTATTATTATTGTTATTATTATTAGTTGATCATGATCAAACTTGGTCAACCCTATAATAATAATTTTATATGGTTGACCAACATGATTCACAAATGCTAAAAATAATAATATTATATTTTGTTAATAAGTCTTAATATTTAATAATAATATTAGGGTTTGTGAATAAGGCTTAATCTTTAATAATGTTTAATAATAACAATATTATTATTAATAAAGTTGACAAGTACTACTACTAATAATATTATTATTAAGATTAACTATATTATTATTATTATTAGAAGTAGTAGTAGTTTACCAAGATCTAACTTGGTCAACCCTATGTAACCATATTCAATAATAGTCAACATCTTCATTCATAGTCATCCTCATTTAATTATAGTCAACCATTGTTGACCAAACCCAACCAAAGTCAACCTTGATTGGTTATAGTCATGGTTTATTTTTTTTTAATAATAATAATATTAATAAATTAGACTAATAATAATAATAATAACAATTACTGTTAATAATATTATTAATGATATTGACAATAATCACGCACTATTTCTCCCCATGCACGTCGATTGTCAACGAGCACAACCACATTAGCAAATGTTGTTGATATATGTCAATCAACGTCATTTTTCACCTTTTATACACCAATTGATGTTTGAGAAAGACGTTGATCGACGTATATCAACCACATTTACCAATGTGTTTGTGCTAGTAGTTATGTTCTCAAAAAGTTTTATGTTGATGGTGTAATTTCATTATAAAAAAATTGTTTTCCAATAATTATGCAACTAATATTTATATGATTTGTTTAGCTCATACAAATGATCTATTTTTAGTAATACGTTTTGGAACATTTGTTTTACAATTAAATTATTTGAGATGACTAATTTTATAAATTACTGTGTCAAGAGGTGCTTCACAGTCGAGTATGGAGGCGATGTTGTAGTGGTGTAAATGTTTGTTTATAAAAAATTACATGTTCACTCAATTAATATAAATAAAACAATAAAAAATACAATTATATCATTATATCATTTTAATTTAAATAATTTAATGTTTTTTCAATAAAAATGTAGGATAGGGGAGATGTTGTAGTGTTCCTAAATGAGTGTAAACATTTTAATGTCAATTCAAAAAAAAAAAGGAGAGGTGTTGTAGTTTTTGTAAATGAGTGTAAACATTTAGATGTGGACTCAATAAGAAATTATTCAATGATTATATCAGTCCATATTAGGTTTAGAATTCCATATTACAATTTTTTATACCACATGGATTAGTATAGAAAAATAAATATATACTCTCGCCAATCGGGGTGACAATTGGGAAAAGTGTGCGAGAGGAGGGGAGGATTGGCCTTAGTCATTTCTTCACTTCACTGGGTGGGAGGACATCCTAGCTTTCCCTACACACAGTGTCAAACTTTAATGCATTAACTCATGTTAATTTCTTTGATTATTACACCTTCCAAGGCACTTTGGGGCTACCTCAATTTGGTAATTCCTTCATATTATCAACTGCGGTGAGGTCTATTTACAATTGTGAGTGGTAACATCAAGGCAGTAATATGCCACCTTTATCACTACTTCCCCATCATTTTTTTGTTGTTTCCATCTTCGTGTAAAGGGTAGTTCTAGGTCCTCCTAACCTGGCCTCCCCTAAGAATATTATTGTCACCTACTCATAGAGAATCCAATTTGAGGAATTGTAGTAGTGAGGAAACTGAGGGTGGCACTTTAAATTTTATCTGTTAATGATTGGGAAAGTATGCTTAGGATTCTATTTTGTTCTTAGCACGAATGCTTTCCCAATATCTACCTCTCATCTACTCAGGTTCTCTCTTACACTAGTACTCTCAAATATTTTTTGAAGTACACTAGTCTAACATTTAAATAATAGGAATTCCTTGTTTTTTCTATTATTTTTCCAAGCTCTGATTTAGCTTCTCATTATAATTTACATGCCATCTCTTTCCAAGTAACTCAAGTCATAATTTGATTATACTTATGGAGGTGCTCTGTTTCAATGTTTGGCCTGCCCTAGGCCTGTTGGGAATCACGATTTTCGTTAGACCAAAACTCGCAAGTGTTAGTCAATGATCGCATCGTGAGAGATAAAGATCCACAAGAGGCGATTAGTCCATGTTGCGAAACACACGGGGAGCGTTAGTTTATCTAATGTCCAACAATCTCCCCTCCAATGCAAGACGAATGTGTATCAAACTCGTGACCTAAGCTCGTATACTAGTTATTGGGAATCACGATTGTTGTTAGACCAAAACCCACAAGTGTTAGTCAACGATTGCATCGCAAGAGATAAGGATCCATGAGAGGTCGTTATTCCATGTCACGAAACATATTGGCAGCGTTGATTTATCAAATGTCCAACAAGGCCTCCCTCAAAGCATGTATTTTATTACCTATGTGGTCTCTTTACACTCTCTGTTAGGTCTGTATACTACTAGTGTAACACCTTATTGTTATCATTGAAACCCCCTTATTATATTTTTGTGTCGATGTAGTCCCAATATTGTTATTATTGTGCCCCATAGAAGCCCACTATTGTTATTGTTGTGCCCTTACATTATTATTGTTATGTTGGCTCTGATTATATTATGACCCCTTAAACTCCTATATATAGAAAGGAGGCTTTATCATTTATACCATCCAAGAATTGTTCATTTGTGTAATGTAAAGGTGTTTTCCCCCTCGAAGAGGCTTATTTTTAAGTTGTTGATCTATCTTTTCTATCTTTTCGTGAGTTGGTTTCATAACATTTGGTATCAGAGCATTGGATTCTAGGGTTTCGCTGCTCCAAATAGGTCATCGTGGAATTTACTCTATAATGTTTTTCGCTACAAAGTTTAAGAAGATAAAAAAAAACCATTTGAGCCAAATTCGTGTTGAACCTTGGGTCTGAATTTCAAATGTTGTCTCGCTATATTTTCGTAGATATGATCTGAGGAAGATAGGGTTTTTGCAAGCTCTCGAATTACATCCCAAATCAGTGACCTGGGGAAAATCATCATAATGTTCTCTCTGAGCATATGATTGAAATTAAATAAGAATTTTTAGAAAGAGGACGGACTATAGTTTTCTGTGTATCATTTTCAGGTCTGAAGGTCCAAACAACGACACGTGGTAGGTCATACAAGTTTGCTCTACTAAACTAGTCTATAATCAGGTCATCGTAGGAGATTTGACATAACTCTTTCTTGAAGAATCCAACATTGATCGGACTTGTGGGGTTAGAGATAGGACTCAGAGAGCTACCACAAGACACAATTTCAGACCTTGGAGATCAAAAATTTCAGAGAAACAACAAATTCAAGATCGAGTTCCTAAAATAAAGAAAAAGCGATATGAGGAGGTTTGATGGTAAGGATCCGGTAAATTGGATACTACAGATGGAGAAATATTTTGATCGACATGATGTATAACTGTTGCAAAAGGTACATATTGCATCTTTATATTTAGAACCAAATCAATTTGTATGGTATAGAGGGATTTGTTCTCGTAAACCACTTGTCACCTGGTCAATTTTCACGGAGGAAATGATAGCACATTATGAGGATACAAAGAGAAACACCTTCTTTAGCCAATTGGCAGAGCATGTTGAAGACTTCCAAAAATTGAATATAAGGGTAAATGATATTCCAGAGAAGCAAAGGATTGATGTCTTCATAGGGACTTTAGAGGATAACATTCAACATGAGGTTGTCTTTGGGAACCTGATTCATTGGAGAAGGCATTCATGTTGGAAAGAAAAATTGAAAGCGGAATTATGGAAACAAGGAATCCTACCACTCACAACTATAGATATGGGAGTGTTTTTGCTCCTAGCCTTCCACAACCTACAAGTTTTACACCACAAAAATTGGAAGAAAAAAGAGAAAAAGGGCTTTGTTACAGTTGTGATAACAAATACACTAAAGGTCATAAGTGTGTTGAGAAGAAATTATTTTACATAGATTGTGAAGAGGAGCAAGAAAAGGATCAAGAAACGTCAAAAGAAGAGGATATACACCAGGAACCAACCCTAGAGAAAGAAGAAATGAATCCGATCATATCTTGTAAAGCATTGGCAAGAATTACCACTCCTCAAACTCTCAAGATAGAAGGACATATCACGAAGAAAAAGGTTCAAGAAGTGAAAGATCACAGAGCATCAAGAAATGAATTCGACCATATCTTGTAATGCATTGGAAAGAATTAACACTCCTCAAACTCTCAAGATAGAAGGACATATCAAGAAGAAAAAGGTTCAATCAGTGAAATATCACATTGAGCATCAACAACAAGTTCTCCAACTTTTAAATGATAATCCCACTTTCGTGCATAATCAAATGAAACAACAGGCATATCAACATCGCAGTGAAAGAAGTTTTGATGTAGGCGATTGGGTATTTTTACGAATACAACCATACAAACAAATGTCGCTCAAGCAAGCTAAGACATTACTAACAAAGTACTATGGTCCTTACAAGGTGCTGCAAAAGAATGGTAGTATGGCATACAAATTGGAGCTTCCTGCATCTTCTTGGGTGCCCCTAGTTTTCCATGTTTCATGCTTAAATAAGGTTACAGGTGACAAGCTCCCAGTTCAAACAATATTGTCGGAACTTGACGAGGAAGGAAAAGTCATATTGGAACCTGAAGCAGTCACGGAAACAAGAACCCGACAGTTACGAAATCGATCAATTTAAGAGTATCTCATTGAGTGGAAGAACTTACCCGCTGAAGATTCCACATGGGAGGACGAGAAATTTATACAGAAGCATCCAGAACTACTCAAGTGTTGAGGACAACACTTTTTGAAGGAGAGGGGCATGTTAGGTCCCTATACTACTAGTGTAACCCCTTATTGTTATTAGTACAGCCGCCTTATTATATTGTTGTGCCCATGTAGTCCCCATATTTTTATTATTGTGCCCCATAGAAGCCCACTATTGTTATTGTTGTGCCCTTACATTATTATTGTTATGTCGGCTCTCATTATATTATGACCCCTTAGACTCCTATATATAGAAAGGAGATCTTGTCATTTGTATCATCCAAGAATTGTTCATTTGTGTAATGCAAAGGAGGTTGCCCCCTCGAAGAGACTTATTTTGAAGTCATTGATCTATACTTCACCCATCATTAAGGGCTAGAAGCAATAAAAATAGGTGAAAGGGAGGGGAGACTTGACCAATTTATAAGAAGAGTATTAAGAAAGAGACATTAGGAAAAAATATCAAATTATATTAAATTAAACTAGAAAAGACCAATGAAATAACTATGGTAAAAGTTGTTTGAAAAAGTTTGTTAATTCAAAAATTATAATAATATAATAATATTATTAACCTGCATTAGTTAATATTGTTTTTATTGGAATGTTAAGAAAATAATTAATAATTATTATTATGAATAATATTAATATTGTTAATATTAATATTAATAATAAATATCGAATTATTATTATTATTAAGGTTATGATATTTATATATTATTATAAATAATTATTGTTATTCAAAACACCCCTAAAATAACAAACCTAAACGATATTATAATATTGCTATAATAATAGTAATAATAATTAATCATAATATTGTTGCATATTTTTTCAAAGGAACATATGGAAATTTGTATTATTAGAAAAATTTGGTTACCAGGCCAAAACCTTTACATATGCCAATTTAACTTGCAGGTGTGGAATTGAGCGAGGAGAATCAATCCAAACCCTCAAGCTGTTTCCTTGTGACACAAAAATTCCAGTCTCTTTCCAACTAAATTTCTCTGAAAAAGCCCCCAACATCTAGACAAATTTATGTTACACTATTCACTACTTTTGTTTTGTATTATTTTGACTTCTTGTTTTCCATAGTGAAATACCTTTTCCTTTCTTTCCAACTTGAGTCTAGCTTGTGTTTTCTATTAATTCTAGCGGATCATTCTTCAGCAAGTAAACATTGTTATTTTAGCATTCTTCCTCATCCACCCGATATGCCCAAGAATTTGTTTTTCCAACAAAAAACCACATGGATTATGGAGAGGATCCATGTTCCACGAGGGTTTCTTTCTTTTCCACTTTCGTTGAGTCTAGATGATCCTCATTGGCATGTGTTATTTCCTATTTGATTTCGATTGCCGCTAATGCATTTTCTTTGGCAGTGTATGTTTCATATTTATCTTTTGATTCTTTTTTATCATGCGACTCTTCCTCTTTGTATATTGTATAGTGATCACCCTAAGATCCTTCCCACCATTTGGGCCTTCGATTCTTTTTCTAATCTTTTTTGTTTTGTGAATGCTTAGGGAAATTTTTATTTACATGCCCCATTTTAGATCATGCTCTACATGAGAATGAAACATTTTCATAGTTAAGTTTTTGGACCCAAACATAGTTTGGAGCCAACAAATTAATATCAATAGGAAAAACCTTGTTGAAGTCCATCTCCACACATATTCTAACATAAGTGGTCTTATAAAAAGTTTCAATTTCAAAGATATAGCAACAAAATTTTCCTAACACATTCCCAATAGAGTATAGTGATGGAATATTACAACGATATAGTGGAAGGTTCGAAATCCTTACCCAAACTAGAGCCGTAGACATTGATGTTGTAACAAGATCAAAAGGGGAGTCCAGTGCTACATGAAGAGACTGGAACTACCCCAAAACCATAGTTTGGCTTCACAAATAGCCTTTGTATCCTCATTATTGTTAAAAACCACAATAAAAAGTCACATTCCATAGGGTAAAGATTCAGTTCATCTGTCAAAATAGCTTTCCATGTCTTAGATATCTAGTTGTACAAATCTTTTAGCCATGACCAAAACCCATTAAACCTGCAAACCAAACCTTGCTCCGCAAAATATTTTTCACAACTGAAAGTGTCCTCATCTAGAAGAACATTTAGGGAAGGAACTTATTAAACCATGAGAATAACATAACCAAATTGCAACATGAAACTATACGAAACCAAAGAATAGCTTACTTGACCGAGAACCATGTCTGCAAGAGAATTTTTATTTTCATCGAATCATTAAGATTTGTCATTTAATGAATTTAAAAAAAAATCTACAAAAAACTCACACAATCAAAGCATAGACTCGTCAGTTAAAGCAAAACCTTAACCATTGTAAGGGCTTTTATATTTCTATCCATCTTGTCCACTAACCAACCTCTATTCATCCATAATATTTTTGTACGTTTAACCTAAATTAATTAATATTATTATTATTAAAACATGCAAAGAAGAATTATTAAAAAACTTTTTAATAACGATTATTATAAATAATAATAATTATTATAAATAGTAATATTATTATTAATGATAAAATATCATAATAATAATTAATAATATAATATTAATAATGATATTATTAAGAATTATTAGTGTTTTGAACACCCTAAAATAATGAATCTAAATAAAGAATAATACAATAGTGTAATAATTATAGTAATTCATATTAATAATAATATTGTTATAATAATAACAATAATGCTGCTGTAATATAATAATTATAATGGAAAAATAGTTGAAATAAAAAGTATTATGATTAATGATTTAAGGTTTCTTAATATTCGTAATAATATATTAATATTAATAATTATTAACATGGATATTCGTATTCTAAACAATATAATATTGTTATTTTAATTTATTATTGTGGATCTAAGTGTAGTTATTAATAATATTATTATAGAGAATTATTATGATTGTGTTAAATTATCATTAAAATGTATTAATTAAATAAGTTATCATTTAAGGCTAAAGTTTAAAAGCGAAATAAAAAGAAAGAGGAAAGGAAAACAAATTAGAGAAAGTAAGAAAGGGAGAAGGGAAGGAGACAAAAGAATGTGTGAGGGGGAGAAGAATGACATGAGGGTTTATGAAAAAGACAATGAGTTGTGAATTGTTAAGATTCATTACGTTTAAATTTATTTTTATGGTTAAAGTTGTTATGTTTTTTCTTGATTCAATGGTTATCATTATCAACTTACTTATTTACAATTACTATTTAACATTTTTAGTAGAAATTACTGGCGCCATTATTTTTACATTTCCTAGTACTAATAGAAGTAAAAAAATGATGATTTCTTCACTTAACATCTGTTTTAACAATAAAATTTATATATATAATTCATATAAGGCAAAAAAGTAACTATTGATTATTTATAAATTTATATAACTAAAGTACAAAGAAAAGGTGATTCACTCTTATATATATATATATATATATGATTGCATTACATAATGATTATTTATAACTATTTTATAATTATCTATGATATTGTGATAATAGATTTAATATAAATTAGATATCTTGCATGTTATTAAGTTAGATATTTTAGATCCTATTAAGTTATTCAATTGAGATAAGATTGTTGTATGTTTTGGAAACAAAGGTGATGCTTCTCGCATGGAATTCATGAAGAGTTTGTCAGCAACAAACTTCAAAATGATAGAAAAAGAGGTGAAGGTTGCCATCAACGACCCATTTAGACATTTCTATCTAGTTTTCTCTTACTATAAATTGAGAGATGGCTACAAGGTTAGGTATCTAATTAATATAATATTAGGTTTAATATATTATAATATATATTAATGCATTCGCCTATAGAGCTTTAATATAATATTATAATACAAAATATTAATATCATAATATTATATTTTATTAAGGGGGAGGGGTCCTTTATGGCCTTCATGAAAACACAGTTTTAGAGTATTCACAAGGCTTGGGGAATATGAAAAATAATCAAGAAGAAACCTTTCATTTACTCCAAGGAATAATTATCACCAAAGAATTTCAGGTTTCTTCTATCATTATGTTGGGTTAGTCCCTTTTAATAATTCAGTATTTTGGTGAAAATAGATTCCATTAGAAACAAAGTTTTGGATAATATATTGAATTGGATTAAGAAGGTACCAAAAGATGTCCCAAGAATGAGTTTCAAACACATTCTAAGGGGAAAAACTAAGAAGAAAATTAATGTGCCAACCAAGCCGTTGCAATTTGACTTTTGGAGAGTTGATGGTTAATGTTTAGTCAAGAGAATTCTCCATCCCTTGGTAGATGAAGCATGAATCCTATGTTCAAAATACCACATAATGAAAAAAAATTATCTTCCTCCATAGCCATTGACCTTTGGTTGGAAGTTAGAGGAAAGTTGGATAAACATGAGGAAGAAATCAAAATCCTCCATCATCAGGTTGAAGAATTGAGATCTCTGGTCAATAATTTGGTCTTAATATGAAAAATTTAGTCACGTCCAATAACTCTAATGTTAAGTGTTCAAACCTAAAAGATCTAGTGGATCTAGGGAATTATGTTGTAATCAAGGATTATATTTTGAAGTAGGTTATATGAAATGCAAGCCTTTGTTTGATTTTGAGGCTCTATTGGATGGTATTCACCTCCAAAGACCGAAATATGCTTAGTATTAGTTTTACTCCTCATTGGAGGATAATTGTTGCTTTAGAATTTGTGGATAATACTAAATATGGAAGACAATTATATTATAACTCCCAATGTACAATTTTGATTCACGAACAAATTTTGCAATTAATACAAATAATCCCATAACCATTTAAAAGTAGTAATATTATATTTTAGTGATATACTATTAAAATATTATAATGTTATAACCATAATATTATAATTTATAAAAATAAAATATTCTATAGTATTCAACATGATACAATATAATTTTATGTTTAATACTATATGATATTGTATAATATTGAAGATTATAAGAAGAAGTAATGATTTTATAAAAGATAAAAGGAAATTAGATTTAGAAATCTATCCATCTTAAAATTAGATTAAAAAAATTGTTGAAATTTCACTTAATTAAATGGGTAAAGGCATATTGTAAGGTCCTAACTCAAGTTTAGATTATTTTGACATTAATATGTTGTTTTTTATGACTGAATTAGATGCATTGATTTAATGTAGATGTTGATTTCTAATATTATTTGATTTATTGAACTCGATGCATTGATTTCAGTGTAGATGTTGATTTCCAATCCTATTTGATTGGTTGCACTTGATGCATTAATTTTAACGTAAACGTTTATTTTTAATCCTATTTGATTGTTTTCACTAGATGCATTGATTCAGTGTAGATGCTATTTTCTAAGTTGATGTAACTAGATGAACGATGTGCATTACTTTCAAAGTAATTAGATTAATAGTGTGCACTGATTTCAGTGTATGCGCAAAGTAATTATTAATGATCTACATTAATTCTTGTGTTAAAGTAATCATTTAACCTGAATCTATATTAAATAGAAATGAACAACAAAGAGCTTACATCCCTCTTAGTCATTAGTCTAGATACACCTTAAATACAAATGAACAACAAATAACAAGTTGACAGAGAAATGAATAAGAAATGACAACTAAGGATGTATTGATTTTAGTGTAGATATTAATTTGTGATATGATGTAAATACATGGATAATGTGCATTATTTTCAAAGTAATTAAATTAGTAGTGTATATTAATTTTATTATATGCACAAAGTAATTATTGACGTCAGATATTGATTTATGTGTTAGAGTAATCATTAGCCTAAATCCATATTAAATAGAAATGAAAAATAGAGAGCCTAGATCCATATCGATCATCAACTTAGATCCATCTTAAATATAAATGAAAAAGGAAAGAGAAAGTCAATAAAGAAAGGCATAAGAAATGGTAGTTACTAAATAGTGTCAACAACAAAGGGAGAAACAAAGAGTAGATAAAAAAAGACAACCACAACAAATGGTAGTTGAACAACAACAACAAAACAATGAAGAAAAATTTAACTGACAAAAAACATATCAATGAGAATATAAAAAAGAGTATCAACAAAGAAGGACATAAAAAATGACAACTAAATAGTGTCAAGAGTAAAAAAACAAGAGAATGCATAGTGAAGAGGAAATCGACAAAAAATGTTAGAGGAAATGACAATTAAAGAACATGAAGAATTGAGGAAATAAAAAGATGAGTAACAAAGAGCATATCGACAAAAAAAACAATATTCGACCAACTCAAGCATAATACTATATGTAAAAGAAAATCCTATGAAAAAAATATGTTGAAATTATATATATGCCCAAGCTCAAGCCGTAGCTCTCATTAATATGAATATTGCACATCGAAAATTTCGTGACATAATTTATTGATAGAACAAGTTCAAATATGTCATATGCTACAATTCACGTGTTTACTATAAATACAAGCCTAAGGTGTATGAGATGTAGAAGAGAAGGAACTCATAAAGTAATCTAAGACATTTAATATATTTTAGATGATTAGTTAATCATATGTTAGAAAAATTGTGTATGACTCCACACAACTGAGACCAACCTAGATCCATCTTAAATCTAGATCTGTCAAGCACCAAGAAGGATCAAATCTCTCGAGGTACAAACCTTTCCTCAACTTTTGCACTCAAAAATAGTTTTCCACCTTGAGAGGTTTGATCCCTCTTGATACTTAATAGATCCATAATTAAAATGAATCAAATATATGTATAAATTTATTTATTTATTTATTTAGATAAATGTCTTAATTTTTGTTTATTGATTTAATCTTAACATTCTTATTGAAATATTTAATCAAAACTTTATTTAATCTTTAAAAAAACAACAACATTGTTAAATAAAATATTTATTTAGTCAAACCTAGAGGTTTAATTATTCAAAACTTTATATTTATTTAATTTTTTATTTCGTCCTAACATATTTATTATTTAGTCCTAGCTTAAATTAAATATATTTTATTTACTTAATAAAAAAGGTTAGATAATTATTTATTTAGAAAGTCAATGTAAATATTTATATGTTTGAATCTTTATAAGGTATCAATATTATTTAATACAATTTTTCTGGTGATAAAATAATATCAAATTTTATTAAAATTAACATTCATTATCTAGTAAAAAACAATTAAGGTCTTTATTCATTAATCATAAATTCATTTACTAATATTTATTCAAAACTAACTCTCTTCATCGCTATCACTATTTAATATGTTGTCATGATCTTACTTTGCATCTTGTCCTGATGATGAATCACACTAAATAATTCACGTCGATAAAAAGCTCTAGACGTAATTAATACCGAAAAATATCCTAACAATCCTAATAAGAAAAAAATATTTATAAAACTTAATTTGTGGTTATCAATAATCTTACTATCGATTTGAAAATAACCGGAGCAACCCACCATAACTAAGGTATGTTTGGTAGGATATACTTTTGGTAGGATATTTTTGTAAGTAGAGTATGAGCAATGCATGTATCACATCCAAAGTGTTTAAAACGTGGACTCACGTGTTAGTAGGAAAACTTGAATTATTTCACTTTTAAAATCATT
This sequence comes from Pinus tabuliformis, assembly GCA_031772625.1. NCBI lineage: Eukaryota > Viridiplantae > Streptophyta > Pinopsida > Pinales > Pinaceae > Pinus > Pinus tabuliformis. The sequence goes on along the minus strand of CM062809.1, from coordinate 482,591,935 downwards.
TTTAAAACTTAGTTAAACATATATTTTTTTAACTTTTTAAAGAATGAGGGTAATTTATTGATGATTTATTTTTAAGTTATAGTGATTGGAGGGTAATTATGTTGATAGGTGTGTCTATTTTATAACAAAGATTTTAGAATTATTTCAATTATCAATATATATTGCGTCGATGGGATGGGTTTAACTTCCATAGAATATTCTAAAACATTCCTAACATAAAAGGCTGAGATTCATCTAAAAAATAGTTATGCCCTTTCTTCCCTTATAATCAAACTGATTAATTAAGAAAAATGCCATATGAAATGACATATACCCTTTTGGACATGTACTATTAATAAGTCATGATAGTGTAACAAAGCATATTTACAAGTTAAAAATCCTCATTGTAAATTGGGAGCAATCTCCATGGTTATCTTGTTTCATGTTTTTTTAAAATGTATATTTGTTTAACTAATATATTAATTATTTTTATAATTAATAATAATAATATTTTTAAAACGAAGCTATAATTTAATTAGTATTTACTAAAAAAATTTAATCTTAACAATATGTCAAGTGTTTTAATTGACAATATGATAAGTGTTTTGATATCTATTGCTGTTTTCAAACCATTTAATTTATAAGATTTTGCTAATTATATTTTATTTTTAAATAAGAATATATCTAAATTATAATTAAAATATTTAATTTAAATATAGATATCAATTATATCAAAATTTATTATTCAACCCCTACTATTATTTTTTACATCCAGGAAATAAAAATATTTCAATTTCCATTAACTATTACCTATTTATTGTTAAAATATTCCCTTCACGACATTAATTCCACCCCTTAACTCAAATTCATACACAACTACCATTATATTGTCAATTTTGTGATTTTAAGTTTCAATTAATGAAATCTGAGACATCTCATATTCTTGAACTACGAGTATTATTAATCTTTGACATTTTGATGATGGGCATATAATTTATATGTTAATCTCCGACACTCCACCCTAAGTGGGTAGTTTTGCTTGTTTTGTATAAAAGTTTTTTAATGGGTTTTTCTGAGATTAAAACTAATATTAAATCAAGTGAAAATTCTAACACATAATTATTAAGTTTAAATATCAAGTTACACAAAATAGGTTTTATTAATTACAAAATATAAAATCATAATTAAAATTATGAAAAGTATGATTTTATTCTTTCATTATGAATATAAAATAAAATTAGAAGCTTTTTTTCAATTTTCTTCATTAAAAAATTGCAATAAATATAACCATTGAAATTGATAATTAATATTTACCACAATCCCTTCAAATTAAAATATGATAAAGTTAATTAATAAGAAATGAAAAAAAAATTATATATTCTTGAACTCATAGAAAGGTATCCAAATGCTAAGAAAGATATAATCCATATAATTAATATAAATAGATATTTAATTAAAGATAACCTCTCTCGAGTAGAAAACTTCCATAAATCTATTTATATGAAAACAACGTTGATACACGTTGATACAAAAGTTAAATTTTGTTTGATGGTGAAATTCCAATTCACCTACTCTCACCCTCAGCTAATTTCTTTCTAGGTATGTATTTATTTTGAAACTCCAAAGTTACGTTTATTGTTCTTAGTAATGAGGGTAAAAGTTTCAACTTACATATTTTTTTCATTCTTTTCGAAATAACATGTTTTCTAAATGTATTTTTTTGTGTAAATAGAGAAATCTAGGCATTTCCTTCATCCAAATGTTTTCGCTGACAAGGAATTCTAGGCATAAGTTTGACATGAGTTGCATCAATGTCTTACCTACATTGACTTTCATGTTGAGGTGCATTAATGCTAAAGCCAATGAATAAGTACCATGCATTTTGGTCTTGTTAGCTCTGCTACAGTTGCAGCATCTGATTGGCAAGAAGGCAGGTTTGGCAATGCTGGTCGCACATTCAAGTGGTTTTGCAGCAACGGGTTTCTTCTCTCCCTTCAACCCCTTAACCCCTTCATAACCGCGCCCATCCCTTTTTCATTTAATCCCCAGGCATTTTTATGTTTAACATTAATACCCTGATAGCCCTTTGTAAATTGTATTAACCTATGTTTTGATTATAATACCGTGCATCTCCATAACCCTTAGTTTTAATAGACCCCGGGCCCCACCTGCCCTGTCACATCGTCTGTCATTTCAACAATAAACCCGTGCAATTATTCCGACTGCCCGATCTTCCACCCGCTCATCCAACGTCACACGCAAATCCCGCTCTGTCAACCTGCATGTTATTTAATCCCCGGGGAGGTGGTATTCCACCTGCCACGTGTCTGTATGTTATTACATCGCGCTCGCCTGTACGTAAATTGCCACAGCTCAAAGGTGGTCCAGGGAAACTGCCTCCTGCCACCGTACCCGGCTTCCCGCCTGTTAGCTTGTACCTATCTCCGCCTCCCGTCAGCCGTTGGATTATTCCGCCGCGATCCAATGGCCATCGTCTGCCTATCCTTGTTTACTCCCGATGGCCTTCTAAGAGCAAATCTCCACCGTTAATCCTCTTGATCCGATGGCCCACACTCTTTCATCCGCATATGTCTTCTGATGGCCTGTGCGACCCGATCTTGGCCGTCTATCTAAATTATCTATTGGCCAGCGTTCCTCCTTGGCCCTTCATCCATTTTTGATGTATATTGCTGGGTTTTTGGCCAATTTTGGACGCGCGGAGAAGCAATTTATGGGCCAGCTACCTGCATTTAATCATCAGCTACCACAGTTAAGGAAAAACACAATCAACGACAAAAAGGACACCCTCGAGCAGTTCAACTATGCAGCAGTTATGGAAGTTTATCCAGTCAACATTCCACCTGTTCAAGGAGTACACCAAAGTACCAGTAAATGTCATTTGTCCATTAAAACATTCAGATTGTAGCAGAAGACCCATATCAAATTGTAAATGCGGTTGGTGATTCATTAAGACACCTCTACGCATAACCTAGCAGAGATATTTTGTAAATAGATCCTATATATACCAAGAAAAACGATGTAATCAGTTAGATGAGTGATAGTGTGTTGTAAGCTTCAACTTCTAGAGACTGTAAAAATTGTGAGACCTGCAGCGTCTGGTCTTCATTTCCAACTAATACAAGCTTCTTTTGCTGTCATTTGCTCACTTTTCACTTCTTCTATGTTCCAGGCTGTGTCTGTTTTGCATTAATTCATGTGTTGTGAATGTTTAGCATCAGAGGGGTTGTCATCCCACCTCTGTGTTAGAACTTAGTTGTTCATTGAAATTGCTTGCAGGTTTCTATTGTTTAAATGCATAGAGAGCTGTCATCCTATCTGTGTATTAGATAACAGTTTTACAGACCTCCTTTCTGGTTGCAGCCGGTCATCACACGGTCCTGTGTATCTGCTGGTGCAGTCAGTCTTCTCCATCATCACATTTTGTTTAAACTGTGAGTAATTGGTGGTTGAAAGCCTTGTAGTTTGGGGGTGTTCACCCATGTCTGGGGTTAATCATAGTGGGAGTGGTTATCTAGCTTGAATGTGCAACATTTCTTTCATTCATCCATCATTTTATCCAACATTTTGTTGAGTTTGTAATGTTCCCAAGCATCACTGATATACAACCTAGGTGAGTTTCTTGGGGTGATAACATTAATTGGCGCCGTTTCCGGGGAGAGGAGAATCGAAGCTCAGCTTCCCTAGGAGAACGACACAGCTTCAAGATTTGATGACAGACAAGGTTTGAACACAGATTTTGGTTGTAATCATCTGTCTGGCGACTCCATTGGTGGAAGACCATCCCTTGGCGACTCCATATTGAAGTTCTGGCTCAGTATGTGAGGCACACTCAAAGAAATCCTTAGAAATCTCTAACTGAACCAGTGCCTGAATCTGAGAGGACTGTCAAATCGAAGAAAGCATCACAGAAAGGGGCATCAGGATCAGGTAAGCCTAAAAGATCTCATTCATCTCTGAAAGATAAATTTATAGCTGAAGAATTACAGTATAAAGATTTAGAACCCAGCACTGTTAATAAGGAAATCCCTTGAGAGATTAGTTCAGCCCCTTGTAGAGTTAGTTCCCCTTTGAATCTCGGTCTGAATAAAGTTTCCCATACAGTCCATAACATCCCTTTATCTCTACCATCCATCACATTACTTCCTACTCCTTCATCTATTACTATTCTTCCAAATATTCCAATCATGGCAGGACAGCAAGCACCCACGAGGATAGAAAGAATTGTTGCTGCTAGATATGGACCTTTGGTCTTGCCTGTTCCGTTGAATCATATGCCTGTGGGAGAATATCAGAAATATATGCCTAAATTCACTGGCACAGAGGGAGTAACAGCAGAAGAACACCTTGAAGCTTTCTACAGTTATGCTGATAATTTAGATATAAGTGAAAATGATGTCTGGATGAGAGTTTTTGTCCAGAGCCTTGATGGAGAGGCTAGGAAGTGGTTCAGAGAATTGCCCCAGAGATCAATAACAGATATTGAAGCTTTAGATGATGTATTTTTGAAACAATGGGGAGATAAAAAGGACTTAATGTATTATCATACTGAGTTTGGTAATCTGAAGAGGGAAAATGGGGAATCAATACCTGATTTTAATAAAAGATTTAATCGTTTGTATAGTAGGATACCAGCTGAGGTAAAACCTACCCCCACTACTGCCAAACTCACTTATGCCAATGATTTTGACTATGATTTCTGCCTGTTATTGAGAGAAAGGAGATGTGCTACGCTAGCAGATATGCAGGATGCAGCCCTAGAAGTAGAATTTAATATCATGGCTACAGAGAAACTAAAGAGTCAAGCTGACAGGAGAAGGCAGAGAAATCAGGCTTCTACTTCTTCTGCATCATCTTCAGAGCCTAAATTAGACAAAATGATAGAGTCATTAGCTGCTGAAATTTCTAAGCTAAAGGTTGAGCAGAATTCAGGGAAAACAAGGCAACAAAACACATTTGCTCCAAGAAATCAGAACCCATTCAGAAAAGCAAATGAGCAGTTATGGATTATGCAGAGGGGTGAAGAATCTAAAGAAGATCAGAAAGTAAAAGCTCCCTTCCAGAATGTAGTCATGGAGGAGGAACAATTTGAAGAAGATGGGGATGAAATTCACTGCATGGAAGATAAAGGCAGTGCTGCATTTTTGACATTGGCTGCTTATGAAGAATCATTGCTGCAAGAACAAAATAGTCAGGAGTGGGACAGAGGAGTTGTTCTGCAAACTGAGCAGCAATAGAGTTATAACCTGAGGTCGAATGCAAAAAATTTCAAAGAGAATCTTGCCCGAAGAGTTGATGTCCAAACAGAGTCACAGAATAGCAATCAGAAAAGACCAGCAGCTGATCTAGTCATTCTCAAAGCTCGAGTTCAAGAGGTAAACATTTCTAATAAGTTACCTTCTTCTTTCAGCTTTGAATCAGAAGTTCAGAAATTGAAAATCTTTGTGCCTTTGGTTGAGTTGGTGAAGAGTGAAGTATTTAGGAAGCCTATCCTTTAGGCCCTTGAGCTAGAAACCAAACAAACCTCCATTGACTCTGTCAATTTGCAAGATGAAAAGCCTGCTATTGTGCTCAGTCCTATGGTTGAGCCTGCTGATAATAATTCTCCATCTTTTTATGTCTCATTGACCATTCATGACAAAATCCTCCACAATTGCCTGCTAGACACAGGGGCCAGCCATAATATAATGCCTAAAGCTATCATGGAAGAGTTGGGCCTTGATATCACTAGACCTATCATGATTTATTTTCTTTTGATTCAAGGAAGGTGAAATGTCTTGGATTGATTAAAGACCTGGCCATTACCCTAACTCAGCTTCCCATGAAGAGTATGGTGATGGATATTGTGGTAGTAGATGTCCCTCCTAAGTTTTCCATGCTGTTGTCGAGAGGATGGATTAAGAGACTAGGTGGGACATTACAGAATGACCTTTCTTATGCCACTGTCCCAGTATTTGGAGGAGAAAGCAGGAGGTTGTATAGAGAAGCACAGTTGGCATATATCATCAGTGATGACAAGAATTCTACCAATCATCCCATATATGCAGTGGACACTGATTTTGGAGCATGCATTCTCCAAATAGAAGAATCTCAGAAGGCCACATTGCAGATCAGGAAACCAGCAGATCAAGCCAAGCAAGAGCAAGGAAGTCAGATTTGGGAGATGTTCTTTGATGGAGCATGTTCCAGGGAGACTGCAGGAGCAGGGGTGGTGCTAGTATCTCTGCAACAAGAAAGCATTCAGCTATCTTTTAAGCTGGTTTTTCAAGTCACAAACAATATAGTAGAGTATGAGGCTCTGTTGTTGGGCCTTAATGCAGCAAAAGACAGAGGAATCAGGAACATAAAGGTGTTTGGAGATGCTGATTTGATTATTCAGCAAGTAAATAAAACATTTCAGGCAAAGCACCCCAGGCTGAAAGCATACAGAGATGAGGTATGGAGAATCAGAGATTCCTTTGATTATTTCTGTATTTCATACATTCCTAGAGCCCAAAATCAGCTTGTTGATTCCCTTGCTGTTTCTGCTAGTCTATTCATTCCTCCCATGCCTCCCAAACTAGTATACGAAGTCCAGATGAAACATAGACCATCCTTGCCTGATAATGTCCTGCATTGGAAAGTTTTTGATGATGATGATGAGATAAATAGGTTCTTACAAGTCATTGATGAATTTTCTGAGATGCAAATTGATCAAGAGAATGAGGCCTCGTTAGAAAATCCCAAGTCCCAGCTTAGAAATAAAATTGGTAAAGACAGCATAGTCCAGCTTCCTAGTAACCATATTCCTAAATGCCTAATTCCTCTTGAAAGACTGTTTGACTAGAATGATGTCCCTTACAAGGCTGCCCAAAAAGAAGATCAATCCACAGTCTGCAAGCATGATATAGGAAGTCCAGGTCAGCCCAAATATATAAATTTGTCTACTCATTTGTTTGCTAACCAAAGTGTTGAATACTGCAATTTAATGAGGCAATTTGCTGATGTGTTTGCCTAGGAGTATAGTGATATGAAAACTTATGATAAGAGTATAATTCAGCATAAAATCCCTCTAGAGAAAGACACTGTTCCTTTCAAGCAGAAGCTGAGACCAATAAATCCCATGCTTCTTCCTTTAATTGAAAAAGAAATTAAAAAATTGCTAGCTGCCAAGATCATTGTCCCTCTTAGATATTCAAAATGGGTAGCCAATCTAGTGGTGGTGAGGAAGAAGAGTGGAGAAATCAGACTGTGTGTTGATTTCCGAAATTTAAACAAATGCTCCAAGAAAGACAACTATCCTCTGCCGAAGATGGAGCATTTGCTACAAAAGGTCTCAGGAGCTAAAGTGATGTCATTTTTGGATGGATTTTCAGGCTTTAATTAGATTGTTGTTCACCCAGATGATCAAGAAAAGACTGCATTTACCACTCCGTGGGGCATGTTTATGTATGCTAAAATTCCATTTGGATTGATGAATGTTGGAGCCACTTTTCAGAGAGCTATGGATATAGAATTTGTGGGAGAGATGGAAAAATTTGTGCTTATCTACCTTGATGATATAACTGTTTATTCCAGCAGCCATCAAAGTCATTTGCTGCATTTGAAAAAAGTGTTCATGAAGTGCAGAAGGTTTGGGATTTCAGTCAATCCTAAAAAGTCTCAATTTGCTTTAGAAGAGGGCAAGCTGTTAGAACATATTGTGTCTGCTGCAGGTGTTCAGATTGACCCAGAAAGAGTTAAAGCAATTCAAGCGTTGATTGTCCCCAGATCAAAGAAATATATACAGTCTTTTCTGGGCAAAATAAATTTTGTAAGGAGGTTTATTCCAAATTTTGCAGAACTGGTAAAGCACGCAACCTCCATGTTGAAAAAAGGAGCAGAGGTAAAATGGACTGAAACAACAAGAAAATCATTTGATTCCATCAAGAAGGCTATTATGGAAGCGCCCACATTAATAAGTCTAGATTACAACAAGGAGTTCCATATATTTTCTTTTGCCTATGAAGACACCATTGCAGTTGTTTTGTTGCAGCAAGATGAAGAAGGTTCAGAGCATCCGATAGCATTTTTCAGCAAGAATTTGAGGGATGTTGAACTGAGGTATGATATTATAGAGAAACAGGCATATGCTCTTATTAAATCCTTAAAGGCTTTCAGATTTTATATCTTGCATTAAAAAATAATTGCATATGTGCCCTTTGCTGCAATTAAAGATGTCCTAACACAACTTGATGCTGATGGAAGAAGGGAAAAATGGATTGCTAAAATGGTAGAATTTAACATAAAGTTGAAGCCCACCAAGCTGATCAGAGATCAGGGTCTTGCCAAGCTATTAGCCGAAGAAAATTGCAGGTCTTTGCACATTGATTTCCTATGCATGATAGCAGAAAATGGTCAAGTAGGAGAAAAGGAAAATGCAGCTGAAACAGAGAGAAAACAATCAGTGGTCGAGAACCTAGCTTCATGTAATTGGTATGCTGCAATAATTAATTTCTTGCAGAAGCTAGAGATCCCTTCAGGATTTACTCAAAGCCAAGCTAGAACTTTGAAACTTAGAGCAACAAAATATTGCATTATGGAAAATCTGCTCTACTGGAGGGATCCATCTGGAATATTTTTAAGGTGTCTGGACAAAGAGCAATCAAAGGAAGTGATGCAGCAGTTTCATAACAGCATGTGTGGAGGCCACCATTATTGGAAAACTACAGCCCATAAAATTCTCAGAGCTGGGTACTATTGGCCCACTTGGTTTTCTGATGTATTTGTTTTTGTTAAATATTGTGACAGATGCCAAATATTTGAAGGAAAGCAACAACTAAAATCCTTGCCCTTAAAACCAATAATTTCCAAAGGACCTTTTCAGCAGTGGGGCTTGGATTTTATTGGAGAAATCAATCCGCATTCCAGTTGTCAACACAAGTGGATATTAGTTGCCACTGATTATTTTACTAAGTGGATTGAAGCAGTCCCTACAAGGAAGGCTGATCATAATGTGGTCATAAAGTTTTTGATAGAAAATATCTTCAGTAGATTTGGTTGTCCACATAAGTTAATCACAGACAATGCAACAGCCTTCAGGGCAAAAGAATTGGTGGAAATGTGTGATTCAATGGGCATTAAACTTGTTCATTCCACCTCATATTATCCACGGGGAAATGGTCTAGCAGAATCCTCCAACAAGAGTCTAATAAGAATAATTAAAAAGTTGTTAGAGGACAATAAAAGGAATTGGGATTCAAAGCTCAAGTATGCACTATGGGCTGACAGAGTGACCATCAAGAAATCCACTGGAAGCTCTCCATTCAAGCTGGTGTATGGCACAGAGGCATTATTTCCGATTCAACTTACCCTCCCTGTGGCAAGATTCCTTCAAGAAGAGCAGGATGAGGAAGAAGAATACATGGCAAGGAGAATCACTGATTTGACAGAATTACATCAGATCAGAGAACAACTGGTGGAAAAAGATGCAGCACATCAGAGAAGCATCAAGGAAGCCTTTGACAAGAAGGAAAAAAGAAATAATTTTCAGATTGGTGATTTAGTGTTGAAATGGGATGTATTGAAGGAAAAGAAAGGCAATAATGGGAAATTTGATGCTTTGTGGACAGGGCCTTTCATCATTTCACAGGTTCAAGGGAACAACACTTTCATACTGAAAAGTATGGGGGGAGAAGCAGTTTTTGATGGCCCAGTTAATGGGCGTTTTCTAAAAATTCATGTAGTTTAAGGTCTTTTGGCCTTAAAAATTGTAAATATTTTGTTTTATCAGTTGAAGTGTAGGATCAGTCAGACTCCATGCCCAATGGAACACTAGGAATTTTGGTTGAAAAGGCATTGGTCTACAGGTTCTTGAGACCTCGCAGGGAGGATCTCATCCCCAGAAGGAGCCAGTGTTAGCTCTGCTACAGTTGCAACATCTGATTGGCAAGAAGGCAGGTTTGGCAGTGCTGGTCGCACGTTCAAGAGGTTTTGCAGAAATGGGTTTCTTTTCTCCCTTCAACCCCTTAACCCCTTAACCCCTTCATAACCCCGCCTATCCCTTTTTCATTTAATCCCCGGGCATTTTTATGTTTAACATTAATACCCCGATAGCCCTTTGTAAATTGTATTAACCTATGTTTTGATTATAATACCATGCATCTCCATAACCCTTAGTTTTAATAGACCCCGGGCCCCACCTGCCCTGTCACATCGTCTGTCATTTCAATAATAAACCTGTGCAATTATTCTGACCGCCAGATCTTCCACCCGCTCATCCAATGTCACACACAAATCCTGCTCCGTCAACCTGCGTGTTATTTAATCCCCGGGGAGGTGGTATTCAACCTGCCACGCGTCTTTATGTTATTACATCACGCTCGCTTGTACGTAAATTGCCGCAACTCAAAGGTGGTGCGGGGAAACCACCTCCCGCCACCGTACCCGACTTCCCACCTGTTAACTTGTGCCTATCTCCACCTCCCGTCAGCGGTTGGATTATTCCGCCGCGATCCAATGGCCATCGTCCGCCTATCCTTGTTTACTCCCGATAGCCTTCTCAGAGCAAATCTCCACCGTTAAACCTCTTGATCCGATGGCCCACTCTCTTTCATCCTCATATGTCTTCCGATGGCCTGTGTGACCCGATCTCGGTCGTCCATCTGAATTATCTAATGGCCAACGTTACTCCTCGGCCCTTTATCCATTTTTGATGTATATTGCTGGGTTTTTAGCCAATTTTGGACGCGTGGAGAAGCAAGTTATGGGCCAGCTACCTGCATTTAATCATCAGCTACCATAGTTAAGGAACAGCACAGTCAAGGACAAAAAGGACACCCTCGAGCAGTTCAACTATGCAGCAGTTATGGAATTTTATCCAGTCAACATTCCACCTATTCAAGGAGTACACCAAAGTACTAGTAAATGTCATTTGTCCATTAAAACATTCATATTGTAGCAGAAGACCCATATCAAATTGTAAATGCGGTTGGTGATTCATTAAGACACCTCCATGCATAACCTAGCAGAGATATTTTGTAAATAGATCCTATATATACCAAGAAAAACGATGTAATCAGTTGGATGAGTGTTAGATGAGTGCTAGTGTGTTGTAAGCTTCAACTTCTAGAGACTGTAAATACTGTGAGACCTGCAGCGTCTGGTCTTCATTTCCAACTAATACAAGCTTATTTTGCTATCATTTTCTCACTTTTCACTTCTTATATGTTCCAGGATGTGCCTATTTTGCATTAATTCATGTGCTGTGAATGTTTAGCATCAGAGGGGCTGTCATCCCACCTCTGTGTTAGAACTTAGCTGTTCATTGAAATTGCTTGCAGGTTTCTGTTGTTTAAATGCAAAGAGAGTTGTCATCCTGTCTGTGTATTAGATAACAGTTTTATAGACCTCCTTTCTGGTTGCAGCCAGTCATTACAAGGTCTTGTGTATCTGCTGGTGCAGTCAGTCTTCTCCATCATCACATTTTGTTTAAACTTTGAGTAATTGGTGGTTGAAAGCCTTGTAGTTTGGGAGTGTTCACCCATGTCTGGGGTTAATCATAGTGGGAGTGGTTATCTGGCTTCAATGTGCAACATTTCTTTCATTCATCAATCATTTTATCCAACATTTTGTTGAGTTTGTAATGTTCCCAAGCATCACTGATATACAACCTAGGTGAGTTTCTTGGGGTGATAACAGGTCTAAATCAATGAATCGCTACTACTAGGCATCCTGCTCGTAATGTTGTTCTCATATATGTTGTAGTAAAGTATCATCTTTATCTAACCAAAAAAATGTATGAATCTTCAAGTGTTGTTGGATGACACAAATTCATACTTGTGATGTTGTAGATCCATGAGTTGGTGTAGCATTCGTTTTTAACACCATGGCCAGTGAATTCCAACATCATTTATTCTTGAAAATGCATGGGTATGATTTTTTTAGTGTTTAAGTGTGTTTAAATATTCCTCAAATGTTCACTATCTATTTCTATTGGTGCTAATGTTTTATCTTTTTTTGGTGATGTAAATTTAGGGATTATGATGGTTTCTGTGATTTGAACAAAATCCATTATTCTAAGAGAGAGAGAATTGCATTGTACATAGTGTATGGTAAGTTGACTGCAATGCTTATCATGTATGGTTAGCCCTGTAGCACATATGGATTTGGAAAGAGTCAATGCTCTTAGCTAATACTAATACTATTGGTTAGAGTGTTCATCTTGATATTGCTCACTTTTAAGTGCAATGGCTAAAAAGTAAGTATGTTGTTGTCATTTATTTATTTATTTATTGTTGATATGAATGATTATTTGTAATGATTTAAAAGGTTATGACTTAATTTGTATGCTGGAGTACATGGGTACAAAATTCTATAATATTGTTTTTTTATAAATTAATTCTCTTTTCTAAAGTGGGTGAGGTCGAAGCTTATTGGCACTTTTCCATCTTGTTATATAACTTTTATTTTTTTTCCAAGATGACATGAATAATTCTAGCAAATTGGTTACATAAAAGGAAACAAAAGAAGAATATCATTAGAGAAAATTTTACATAAAAGTGCCCATAAAAAATTAATGTGCAAAATATGTAAACCAATCAAAATCCTTTAAATTTAAAAAGAGGTACATGTAAATATTTTGGAGGGGAAAAAAAAAAACTATTTTTTAATTGTATTTTTGGCTTATTTCCTTATATGTTTACTCTTCAACATGCTTTTTTAATCTATCTTCAATTTTCATCAAGGTGGGTCTTCTCATAAGTATGCATAATGGGTACTCATTAGATGTGGAATTTAATTCCGCATTCAACGAGTGTCTATACTTGAAATTTGAGTAAACCTATAAGGAGATAAGACAAAAATATAATAAAAAGAAAGTAGTTTTCTTCTTTTCCCTCCAAAATTCATAACTATTTTTTATTATTATTTTAACTGTTATTTTATTATTTTTCCTTAGGTTGCCACTTTTAGGTTGAAATTTCCTCTAATGGATAATTTTTGGAGAGTGTTACATATGGTATTCAAATTAGGATGTATTAGGCATAAGATAATAATGTCTTAGATGCATTGAATCAAGAGAATCACCAGTATAGTGTAATGGCACACGAGGCTTTGAAGCACCTCCATAGTGACTAGAAGAGTAACCAACCAAATGAAAATATGACTCATATTGATGGGATGAATCTAAGGCAAGATTTAACTCAATTGTAAAACATTGGTACAAACAGGTGCCATGTTCAAGGGTGTCACAATTGATGATTGCCACTTCTTGATACAAATATCAATGATTTCTCCTCATCGCCCTTTTATTTTTTCATATCTCCTTCAGGATAACAAGCATGAAAGAAAATACAAGTAAGCTTGATAGTGTATTTGTCATTTAGTTTTATTGAACCCAAAAAAGAGTTAAAAGTGCACTTGATAGGGTGTCTTTTTCATTGATTTTAAGGAGATTGAAAAAAGGTAAAAGGATGCTTGATATGGTATTCTTCTCATAGTTTAAGTAAGCAAGAAAAACGGATAAGAATTTTTCACTGTTTAACGAGCATGAGAAGAATGGAAGGAAGCTTGTCCTAGATAAATGAATGGCATAATGGCATGCATCTAATTTCATGTTGATGGAACTAACCTAAGCAAAATGAATGAAAAGAGTCTAGCAAAGGAAACCCACTCATTACAATAGTCCCCCTAAAATTATAAGGTTACAAAATAGAGATGAAACTCATATAAATTGCAAGAGCTCAAGTGTGATTACAATGGTAGTACACGGGATCAAGCAAACAATAGTGTAGTAGTAGGTACTAAGACATTACTAGAAATATATATATATGCAACTACAAAGGAACATAAAAGTTTTTGGGAACCTCCTCCAAATATTGGTACAATCAAGATGAAGAGAGAAGAATGCAGATCAACTTCATGTCATGGCATGTTTATAGGAGGATTCTTGTGCCAACAAAATGTCTTAGCATGGGAACCAAAATGAAAATTAGTTACTACTCTATGGGATTCATGAAGGATATGCACTACTACATAAGTTATGATATGCATCACGGAAAGGCTAATGTCACAACTTGGTGGAATCAAAGTTGATGCACAATGATGCTAACAAATATGGTTAATAAAGTGAAGTAAAATTGCAGGGAAGAGACTATCCTTATATGCTATTTCAAAACATATGCCTTCAGTTTAGTGGACGTTTCCATACAAATGCTAACCCATAATGTAAACACCATGTAAAAAGACTAGACCCATGGTTAAAGTGCATAGTGAAATATCATAAAAGTAATAAAGAAGCATGGATTTGATTTCATGAAATTTATTTAACTCTAAAAAATTTCAATTTATATTACAAGAGATTCCATCAAGGCAATTTCCTTTTGTCTGCACCATATACGAACAAGATGATGTTTTATTTTATTTTATATATTTTAATTATTATTTGACATGATCTACTATATATGAATTATTCAACTTTCACTTACTATTTAAAATGATGTGATTTGAAATCTGTGTATTTTGTACATGCATTCATGTATTAATGTTCAATTATTGTGACAACTTCCAACATAACTAGAGATGTAACATATGAAACATCATGAGGACCAAAGGGATATTATTTATATATGAAATTCAAGCACCAAATAAGATAAGTGCTAAATTGAATCAGCCCACATGCAAAAATAAAAAACACTCACATCACGGAATGAACACAAAATGCATAAAATACAAAGCATGACATAGTTTGATAGATTACACAATATAAAGCCCACTATGAGGACTAGGTCATGGATTTTTATTGACATGTATAAAACCATAAGTAATTGATGAAAACATATGGAACACCATGCCAAGGTGATGCCACATAAGAAGTCATTGAAAGTAGGAGAAATAGTTTGGTTATAGTTGAACATAGAAACACTACAAGGTCCTAGTAAGAAGATCAAGGATCCACGTTATGGATCTTTTCATATTTTACAAAAGGTGGGAGATAATTCCTATAGAATCAATATATCCCCATACATGTGGACTTCCTTAGTAGTGAATGTGGATAATTTGTAACTTTATGAGCCTTCCATGTTGTATCAAGAGGATGACTAGGTCGTACCTACCATAGAAGATCTAGCACTAGATGCTCAAGTTGGAAAAAGGCACAACTTTATAGAAGAAGTATAGAATTACAAGACAAGGGTAACATGATATTGGAAGATTAATTTAAAGGACATCGACAAGGAAAAGTAAAATTTTTCTCTAGGGACAAGTTAGAATCTAAAAATTTCCTCATCACATTTAATAAATATTTTGGGGACCATAGGCCTCCCTAAATTGAGAGGTATTATCCAGATTGTAATTATATAGTTTTTCTCTTGGTACATCTTAGGTGGAAAAATTGTATGAATTAGCATCTACAACACATTTTAGTGTTAGATGCCAGTTTGGAAAATTGGTGTTCGAAACCTTCCAAAGCCATTTTGAGGCATCAAATGATGTTTTTAGGTCCTGTAGTCTTTAGAAGTTATTCAAACACTCTTGACACTTATATCCAAACCGAGACCTCTCTAATGGTGCAAAAATCAACTCAATCAAAGTTTGTAAGTGAAAGTTATGTCAATGGTAGTCTATAAGCATAGTTGAAAGTAACATTTACATACCCAAACTAGAAGAACTAATGAGGTGGAGTAAGAATATTTGCATGTTGATGATAATAGTATACAACAATGAGTTACTCATTCTTATAGACTTTTAATGGACCAGCGAATGAAAACAATCGCATAGGTCAAATTTAAAGCACAACATAAATCTCCAACGATGATTATTGGTGTTCTCTTTTATTAACAAATAAAATATTAATTACAACAAAAAGCAAATAGTAGTTTATTCTTAAAGTAAAATAGCCTACAATTTCCTAGAGGGAAAAGTGGCTCCTATATAATTCTATAAATTTTAATCTATAATCTTTTATGTAATTACCATTTCTTTTCTCTATTGGCACGTGGAAATTTAGGGTCTATATTTCCTTATAAATGATCTATTTTCAATAATTAAGGATACCTTAAAAAATATTGATTATTTGTGGGTAAGATGCCTCTCGAGTTGAAGGCCATTGCAAGAAGATTGTATGAGAATGTTATTACCAAGTTAGGAACATTGAGGGTTGGTTGGAAAATATTTACTACAATATTGGAGTTAAGCAAGGATGTTCATTTTCTCCTACACACTTTGGTATATACATTTACAAGTTGGAAAATTATTTAGAAGAAGCTAGTTGCGTTGACCCAAATCCCACTAGTATAGTCATCATTCTTCCTTTTTATGTTGATTAAATATTGTTCTTATGGCAAGGAGTCATTGTGATCTTTACATGCAACTAATCAACATATCGTTCTTATGGCAAGGAGTCATTGTGATCTTTACAAGCAACTAAGTATCCTAAAGTATTTCTTCTCCAATATCAGTACTACTATTAATACTAACAAAATTAAGGTTGTGATAATTAAATTCAATAAGATCGCCTATGATACCTTTGTATATGACAAAAACAGCTTGAAGGAAGCTCCTTCATACAAATATCTCATTATCAATATTCATCACGAGCTAAACTAGAACCAGCCTAGATCCATCTTAAATCTGGATCTACCAAGTGCCAAGAGGGATCAAGTCTCTTTTCACTCTAAAAGAGGTTTGCATTTGATCCCTCTCAGCACTTGGTAGATCCAGAGCTAAGATGGATCTAGGCTAGTTTAATTATTAATAATTGATAATTATTATTATTAGTTTTGTTTATTTTATTTTATTTTTATGTAATGACCCAGTTAAAATGCTTTAAATAATGATTATAAGTATTAAATTTATTTTTATATTTTATTTATTTTTTAATTACATTTATTTTTATTTTTATTGTTATGTAATTTGACCTAGTCAAAATGTTTACATTACATAACATAACATAACATCGCATCACATTACAAAACATAACCTTACAACATCTCTTTCATATTGGGCTAGAGAGAGCCTCTTGGCACAATCACAACATTAAGATAATGGTAAAGGAATGGTGGAAAGTTTATTATGGGCTTAAAAACAATTGTGAATAAACTAATCTTCAGATATAGAATAAGAAAAAATCCTCTTTAACATTATCATTACTCCTATTATTTTATATAGGTTTGAAATTTTGGGATGTAGTATCTCTAAAGAGTCATTGAGAAAGATATACTAGATCGAAAAGAGTTCTATTGCCTATTATCTCAAAAATTAAAGTAAATACACCAAGTATACTTCATTCTCATTGAAACAAGCCTTGCCCCCATAGAGAGCACAACTAGGACTAGAAACCTAATGTATAAGTACAAGTTTAGCAACATGGAATATGATAAGATTCATAAAATTGCTTCAAGCTCCATCCAAAACCACCTACGACTCAATCAAAGATGGCATAAGGATGCCCAAAATTTGTTAAACTATTGGGGAATAAAAGAAGAGATCATTTTGCAAAATAAGGACAATATTAAACATATTATTACATCAAAATTTAATGAGAAATTGTGGTGTGATGAAAAGTTTGTGGGAAAAAAAAGGTTAAGATATTATAAAGAGGTGATAAACCCTAATCTAGAAGATTTGACGAGTGAAAAGAAAAATATAAATATTGTTAAAATAAGAACTAATTCTCATGAGCTTCTTACTCAAATTCGGATTTGATCAACTCTCAACCCGCTTTGGGATGAGCGAGTTTGTCACTTTTGTGTCACTAAAAGGGTTGAAGATGAAAAAAAAAATTAGAATGTCTTGTGTACATTGAGATTACATCCAATCTTCAAAAGATTTGTCGCATGACCAGCCTTCCTAACCTTTTAGCTCAATAAAACTACGATGATCATGAAAAACTTCTCTTAATTCTTTTTAAACACAAAAATAAAATTATAAAGAATTCCAAATAATTCATTTCCCTTTTTAGTATAATAAACCAATTTGGTATCAATAGACCTTGGTCAACATCATCCTAAAGATTTATAAATAATTTATTTTACCAACTTTTTAACCTTATAAACATATTATATTTAACCAACATATCTTCATTTTAAAAATGAAACTTACATTCTAATCTCACTACAATTTATTCCATATTTAAAATACAAAAATTATCCAATCATTGTTGAATACTCTTTCAATACCATGTTTACTATTCCATTAACTTCCCCAATTCCCCAATTGAAACCAATTCCCCTGAATATAGATTGTTAAACTATGGGCAAATTATAAAATATAATCTTAATTTGTTTTTGATGGATCTTAATTGGAGAAATTATATATATATATATATATATATATATATATATATATTGTTGGTTTAGCGCTCCATTGGGATGTGTTATGAAAATAGTTGCAACATAGAAAATCTAGTAGAAAGAATTGCTTCTATGTCTAAATATACACAATTTTTACAAAAAATATTCATGTGACACCTAATTTGGGATGTTATTCACAAAACCCATGTCGTAGAATCTTCATATTCATCTCTATTGCTCCAAAAATCACAGCTAAAGTTAGCTACTCATTTATTCCTTAAATGTAGATAATGAGATAAAGGTTTGTGGAATCAACCTGGTTACAAATTAAATAACATAGATTCATGTCAGTGTCACCAACAATAAAACCTATTTTCTAGAATTTCCATTGGAGTTGCATAGATATGCCATCCATGGAGTTTCATTACAGGAACTGCATAGGAGAGCAAAATTGTCACTAGTAAAACCAATCATAATCCCTTTTAATTGATTAAAAATAAATTAAATTAATGATAATTAACCACTTTAACATTTGTAATCTTGTCATGGTATATTCATGAGTAAATATGTTAAAAATGGTAATGAGTAAGTGAAGAAATGAGGTAAAACGATAAAAAAAGAAGTGTTTTAAATGGTGAAAAGGATGAAAAAATGTTGACTTAACCATATCTTTTCAAGTCTTTCCTAAGAATTTATGATTCCTTGTAACCTTTGCTTAAATATCCTATTCCTTTTCATAAAGTGGCCATAACCATAATTTTGAGAAGAGCATGCACATAAAAATGGAAGATGTCTTTAATTCAAGGATTTTAGTTATCATGGAGGCAGTATTAAGTTCTTTAGGTAGTAGAAATGTGTGGTTAAATTTATGAATAATTTTTCTAGCCTCCACCTGCATTTCACTAAGTTTTAGGCCATGTTTAACCATACAATTTGAGTCGGCCTAATTGATGCAGGAGCATCTGACCACCCTTAATCAAAAGTCAAAGTCAAATTTGTGGAGAGAGAGACATGGACAATCATGTAAACCGGGAGCAAATTTCTATTAAAAACGAGCTAATTTGATGGAATTGATAAGTCTCGAGAAGACTTAATTTAATGTAATTATCTGCCATGTATGTGTGTATAGAGATTTAGGAGTTTGTTTGAACGATTTTAGGAGAAGATCATGGATCTAGAATGATCCACGATTCTATAGTTATTTCTATATATTATGAACTTTCGTGTTCTGATAGAGGGGATATACAGAGACAGATATAGAGCATAGACAAAGAGTAAGAATGCAATGTAGTCTAAGGGGAAATTGTGTCTAAGGCTTAAATGCCTTAGTTTGTAATCAAATTATGTATATAATAGAAATACATGTGTTAAGTGGATTTTCGTGTATATGTGTATGTTTGACCTATAGTTCAGATGTATGTGTTGGAAGAGGTAAATTTCATGTGACAGGTTATTGATTGATCATCGATCACTGTAAGGATCGATGGTGATCCAATGTTAACAAGTTAATTGTTTTATGAGTGTGAACATAGTATGGTGGAGTTAATGGGTGTTTGATGTAGATTCCATCATAAGTGAACAAGCGCAGAGGGAACCGTCAGATCGTTTAGATCGACGGATATGAATGGAGGAGGAATAGACTGCGGGGGATAGGAGTGTATGGATGTTTTGATCGTGGCTGAAGGCCCATGCTAAATCCTAGCTGTCGATCTCATTTCAAACTTTTAGGTCCCATTCAACGGCAAGGTTAGGCATGTTAGCAACCCATGCGCTAGTGGAAGACCCGTAGGTTGTAGATCTGATGACCTCGTATATCCAATGGATATCGGGTCATAAAGAGATCGGACTTTAACTTCAAAGTCAGACCCGAACATTTATAGATTAAGGATATATAATCCTTATCGGCTCCATAAGGTCGGGTAAACATTGTGCAAGATTCTCGTGCGATATCGCTGCTGACTGTTGGATCAAGTGGGCTTTGATCAACGACGAAGATTGAAGCTGATAGGACTTGGGCCTGAGCGGACCGCGGAAGTTTATGGATGTGGGTTTAAATCTATTTGGAGTCCGGTATTGTGCATTCAGGTGGACCAGCATTCGCTGGCGGATTACGTGTTAAAGCGTTGTTGGGTGATTAGTCGGATTTTGTTTAAAACCCACCAATGTAAACACTTTCGATCGGTATAGGTGGGCCATAACCCACAGGTTCACGTAAGGTTATTATGAAAGTAAGGGAAATTGCGTTTAGGCGGTTTTTCCGGCGTCAAAGTGGTATTAGAGCAGGGAAAGGTTTCCTGAAAGAAAGAAGATTTTTCAAAAGAAGGAGGTACCGTTATGTTGAAGACTGGAGAGTTTATGATATTTGTACTGTCGATAGCGGCAACATAAGGTGAGAAAACTTGCAGTAGCATTCAGCATGAAATGCTCATATGGTTCCACAGAAGAGAGAACCAGGGAGATGCCAAAAGACTAAGCTCGAGGAGAGAGGCTTGGTGAGGCATCATGTAGCAGAGAAGACTATTACTGCAGAGGTTTTGTTGGAGCTCACAGAAAGATCATGAAGGCAGTTCCACTAAGGAAGTGGGTAGAATTGCTATGGGATTAAGGAGAAGCATATGACCAGGAGGTCATAAATTTTTGTGCCTCGGGAGTCTGATGCAAGAGCATCCGACCACCCTTAATCAAAAGTCAAAGTCAAAGACGTGGAGAGAGAGACGTGGATAATCATGTAAATCGGCAGCTAATTTCTATTAAAAATGAGCTAATTTGATGGAATTGATAAGTCTCGAGAAGAATTAATTTAATGTAATTATCTGCGATGTATGTGTGTAGAGAGATTTAGGAGTTTGTTTGATCGATTTTAGGAGAAGATCATGGATCTAGAATGATCCATGATTCTATAGTTACTTCTATATATTATGAACCCATGTGTTCTGATAGAGGGGATATAGAGAGACAGATATAGAGCATAGACAGAGAGTAAGAATGCAATGTAGTCTAAGGAGAAATTGTGTCTAAGGCTGAAATGCCTTAGTTTGTAATTGAATTATGTATAAAATAGAAATATATGTGTTATGTGGATTTTCGTGTATATGTGTATGTTTGACCTATAGTTCAGATGTATGTGTTGGAAGAGGTAAATTTCATGTGACAGGTTATTGATCGATCATCGATCACTGTAAGGATCAATGGCGATCCAATGTTAACAAGTTAACTGTTGTATGAGTGTGAACAGAGTATCGTAGAGTTAATGGGTGATTGATGTAGATTCCATCATAAGTGAACAAGTGCAGAGGGAACCGTCGGATCATTTAGATCGACGGATATGAATGGAAGAGGAATAGACTGTGGGGGATAGGAGTGTATGGATGTTTTGATCGTGGCTGAAGGCCCGCACTAAATCCTAGCCGTCAATCTCAATGTCAAACTTTTAGGTCCCAGTCAACGGCGGGGGTTAGGCCTGTTAGCAACTTGTGCGCTAGTTGAAGACCCGCAGGTCGTAGATCTGATGACCTCGTATATCCAATGGATATCAGGTCATAAAGAGATCGGACTTTAACTTCAAAGTCAGACCCGAACATTTATAGATTAAGGATATATAATCCTTATCGGCTCCATAAGGTCAGGTAAACATTGTGCAAGACTCCCGTGCGATATCGCTGTTGACCGATGGATCAAGTGGGCTTTGATCAATGGTGGATATTGAAGCTGATAGGACTTGGACCTGAGCGGACTCGGAAAATTATGGACACGGGTTTAAATCTATTTGGAGTCTGGTCTTGTGCATTCAGGTGGACCAACGTTCATTGGCGGATTACGTGTTAAAGCGATGTTGGGTGATTGGTGGGGTTTTGTTTAAAACCCACCAATGTAAACACTTTCGATCGGTATAAGTGGGCCATAACCCACATGTTCACGTAATGTTATTATGAAAGTCAGGGAAATTGCCTTTAGGCGGTTTTTCCTGCGTCACTAATGGTTAAGAGCATGTGTTTCCTCGTAAGAGGTCACAAGTTCAAAACCAGAGGGGGTAGAGTATGTATGTATTCATAAACTTAGCAGCCAAATTGCTGCGCGGAAATGAGTCCCTTATCCCACAAACAATGGAAGTTTTATACACCAATTTGGTGTTTGGCTTGACGGTGACCTTAAAATTAGATAATATAATATAATATAATATATTGTTTATAAAAATTTATGAAAATCTAACTTGACCATGACCTTAAAATTAGATAATATATTATAAAATATTGTTTATAAAAATTTATGAAAATACTTTAAAGCTTAAACCAAATCCAATAAATATATAGATTGGAAAAAAAATTATACGAGTGTAAAACCTTACCTTTGAAAGTAAATGGAAGCAACCGGCATACTATATCTTCAAGAATAATATTGACTAGGTGTAATATATGTTCTAGTTATCCAATATGCACAAGTCATATAATGTTTCCTTCACCATAAAACTTCAAACAAAAATTCAATTACCTTTATTAGGGGTTCATGCAAAGGCACTCGTAGGTTCAATTTTGTATGAGACCCCATGTAGGGATTTAAAAAACATCCATGAAGATAAGATAGAAATAATTGTAAACTCATCTCTACTCAAGGGTATCTTTCCAAGAGTGGTCGTCATAGTGCTAATTTTTTTGAGAAGCACATCAATAATAGGGTATAGCCCTACAAGAAAGGCCCTCTTAGACCCTCCCTCATTTTGTTTCGGAAAATTAATCTAGATTTTGGCTGGGAATCTATTACTATCTGGGATTTTACGGCTTACAATGTAATCCACCATGTACAATTTTCAAACGAATATGTGACTAACTAATATGTAAATGTTGGAAGATAAATTAATTAAAGAAGAAAATAATGTGAATACAAAACAATAGAAGTAAATGCAATTAGTAACAAGGAATTAGTTCATTGGGCTAAAGAATATATTAACTCTAGCATAACTAATATTCAATTGAGAATAGTTTGTGCCTGAAAACGTAGGCTATGGCCTCATATCTCATTTAATAAATTTGAAGAAAACTAAGAGGGCATAGAATTGATTGGAGTAAATGCAAGATAACAATTTAGAGTATTTCACAAAATATTCTTATATAAACTTTAAATTATAAAGAAAAAGTTTATAATAACTGAAAGTAATATTTTAATAACTATACTCGCAAAACTTTTAAGCAAGATTGAGTAAGAATAATTGCATGTTGATTAGAATAGTATAAAAATAGTTCATTTTGGTTAGTGATGGATTTAAAAAATAAAAGATAAATTACAACAAAGAGCTAATATTAGTTCTTTTAAAGTAAAATAGTCTACATTTTTCCGAGAGGGAAAGGACGCCATTTGGTTTTCCAAATTTTTATTTATATTCTTTTATGTAACTATTATTTCAATTTTTATGTAGCAATTTAGAGTTATAAGTTTTTTTTTTTTTCTTTTTGAGGGATCTCTTTTCAATAATTAGGGATATGCTCAAAATGAACGATCATTTGTGTTGTACCTTAGACAGGTATTTGAGATAGGTTGGAAGAGATGAAAGTGCCTTTGATTTGGGGTTGATAAGATTGTATGATAATGTTATTATTAACTTTAGGAACATTAAGGGATATTCAAAAGAAAATATCTACAGTATCATAATTAAGCAAGATTATCTCTTGTCTTCTACTTTTTTTGGCATATGCATTAACAAGTAAGAAGATTTTTTGGAAGAAGCGAGTTGCCTTAGCCCAAGTATTGTTGGCATCGTCATCATTCTTCTTCTTCATGTTGATGATATATTTATCATGGTGAGGAGTCCCTATGATGTTTGCAAGAAATTAAGAATCTTGAAAGATTTTTTTCCAATATGGATATGACTGTTAATACTAAAAATAAAAGTTCATGATAATTAAATCCAATAATATGACCTATGATACTTTTGTATATGACAACGACAACATGGAGGAAGTGTTTTCATACAAATAACTCAGAATTGATACTCATCACAACATAAAATGGAATTATAGCATTGACAAAATGATAAATGGAGGGTGAAAAACTTATTTTCGGTTTGAAAACAATTGTAAATGAGTGGACCTTTGGATATGGGTTTAAAAAAAAAAATTCTTTAAGACTCTCATTACTCTTGTTATTTTATATGGATGTTAAATTAGGGGATGAAATATCTCCCAAGAGCTATGGAGAAAGATATATTACATCCAAAAGTGTTTTATAACTTATAATCTCAAAATTAAAGGAAATAGATCATAACCTATCCTCCTTGCTAAAGAAAGTACTTTCCCCATAGAGAGCACAACTATGACTAAGTACCTAATGTCTAAGAACAAGTTAAACAACATAGAACACAAAATGTTTCCTAAAATTACCTCAACTCTAGCCAAAACCACCTTTGAATCAAGCACGGATAGCATAAGGATGCCTAGTCTTTGCTAAACCATTCGGGAATAAGGGAAGAGATCATTTTAAAAATAAAGATAATATTAAAAATATTATTACCTCAAAATTTAAAGAGAAAATATGGTGTGATAAAAACATTTGAAGGAAAAATAAAGTTAAGATATTATAAAGAGATGTTAAACCATAATCTAGAATATCAAAAGTATTAACTGACAATAAGAACAAAATTTGTATGAGCTCCATGGTGAAAATAAGAGTTGGTCAATTTCCAAAATGCCTTTGGATGAGAAATTTTGTTACCATTGTGACATATGGTTGAAGATGAAAAACACTTGTAAAATGTTCAGAAAATATTGATATAAATCTCATTTTCAAGATATTTATGAGACACCAACCTTCCTAACCTCTTAGCTTAACAAAAGTATTTTGGAAAATTTGTGTTAATACTTTTTGAATAGGTAAATAAATTTAAAAAAAAAATTCATATAACCTTAGACCATCTTTAAATGTAATAACCAACTAAATTTTAATAAACATTTTTCTTCTTCATCATCAAAATTTGTAAATGATTATTATTTTATTTACTTTATAATTTTATATAACATATTATATTTAGCCCATATATCTTCATGTTAAAAATAACCTATACATCACAATCTCATTACAAATACAAATAATATCTTGTCATTATTAAATTTACAAATATTCTTTCAATGCTATTTTTATAATACAGTTAGCTATTGTGTTGTATCTCCAAAGATAATCCACAACTGCTACATCAATTTGGTATTTCTCGTTCGATTATCTTTAGATTTTTATCCTCTTATTTTGTTGGTTGAACTTGAATACAAGATAACAATCCCAGCCACAATTCGGTAGAAGGATTGTTTTTTATCTTTTTATTTTGTTTGTTGAACTTGAAGGCGTTAGGTGGCATTATGACGTAATAACCATCATTGTGTTCATTTCCAGCCACCCAGTAGCTTCGATATCCCTTATCTATGATCTAAGAAATAAAAACAGAAAATACCGAAAAAAAAATCATAATAATAAAATTAAAGAAATGTTTAATATTTTTTTAATTTAAAAAAAAAATAAACATAAAACCGATGCATTCTTCACAGTATAGTAATTTAAAACAAAATCCAAACATAAAGACCCTGTTTGCTTCATTAGCAATGATGTGTACAGTGCAAACGGGCTGGGGATGCAATTAACTACCAATTGACAGTAGGTGCAATCCAAACTCTCAACATCTCAGAAATGTATAAAGCTGGTGTTATCATGATACTTGTGTTCATGTCATCCCCCTCTAACTGCTGCAACTTTTAACAATATTATATGTCATCCCCCTGTAACTGCTGCAACTTTCAACAATATTATCACCCCTTCCATGGGGTGAAAGATATCTTTGCCTTCATTTTTGTTTTGAATGGACACATGATGAAGGAAGTTGATCAATTCCATCATCCATATGTCATGCCCCTGTAACTGCTGCAACTCTCAACAATATTACCACCCCTTTCCTTGGGTGAAAGATATCTTTGCCTTCATTTTTGTTTTGAATGGACACATGACGAAGGAAGTTGATCAATTCCCATCATCCATGGCCGAGGGTGAGAAAATAATAACAGGATCTCGGGCCACCGAGTTCTCAAAAAAGGTATGGTCGTGGAATGGTATTTCGTGCAGATAAGACAACACACTAGAAGAGTGGTTGCCATAATCTTCCCCAGTTATTATAGGGTTGGAAGGTACTCTTTCCCCATCTATTGTTAACCCCTAGTTATTGGGCACTTTGAACCTTTCATATAATATTTGACAGAAAGAATTTCATCCGAGTTTGGACAGCTTAAAGCACTACTGGAACATTACTTGACCTCAATTGTATTTAGCGATGGGTACTTCTGTTCCAACAGGATTGTCTAATTGCAGACGCCTTAAATGGATCCAGATTCCATGTACCAACTTGTTGAGAGGGACCATTCCAGCAAGAATTTGGTCGTGCAGAGAGGGACCATTCCAGCAGAATTTGGTCGTGCAGAGAGGGACCACTGAAACGCACGCCTCTAGCTGGTCCTTCTCTTACGCATTTTTTCTGTGAAACGAAATCAAAACAAAAAAATTTAACCTGCTCGGATTTTCTGTAGAGATTGTTAGACAAAGGCCCTAATCAATTGGAGTTTGTTAGACAAAAGCCCTAATCAAACCAGACTGCTCTTTTACCTTGAAAATTATGAAATAACCACACCAGAGTAATTGGTAGGCTCTTAAGGCTTCTCATGCTGTTGTGAGACAAATATACTCTGCAAATTCCACCAGATGTTCCAAATCTTCATGATTGAAACTTCCTCAGAACTGCTTCAAAGATTCCTCAGATCAACAGCTGCACGATTATTATAATAACAAGCAACTGAGTAAGATCTGTGATCAATTGAGGGAATGAAAATCCACTGCACACATTAAAATTCTAATTCTAAGGTCATTGAAAAAGTGCAAGGTACCAGGAATTTCACCTATCAGTGCATTTTCCATTAAATCCAGCAGCTTGATACGGTTAACCCAAGATTCTGGCATGGTGGCCAAGAAGTAATTACAATGATGGAGACTGCTAAGGAAGCTGGAAATGCTGTGTCCAAATTTCCATGGAGCAGCAAGCTGGATACAGTTGGCAGTGGAACGAGCAGAGAAAACTGCCATAGATGCTGAAAAGGCTGTGTCCAGATAGCCATTGAGTATCAACTGAAGCTTCGATAAAAATAGTCAAAGATCCTAAAAGATTGGCGAAGAAGTGATTAAAAAGAGCTGAACTGCCATAGAAGTTTCTGCTGATGTCTTGGACACCTTGACACTTTGTAAGTGCATTTATTTAAGGCTGACGGTATTCTGCCTAACAAAACTGGTATTAACGTAATCCTGGTATCCATTGAATGGATCCATAAACACTATCCAAATTTTACAGATCTGGGGTTAAAGATGAGTTCGATCTAAGTGAATCTAACTCAAAAATTTGACGGAGAATCAAGATGGCTTCAGCAACCCAAACAAGTTGGAATACTTCCACTAAGACCATTAAAAGTATGGACCTTCTCAATCTTTTATATATGAAAGCTTCACCTTCATTAGCGAGTGCTTTCGAAATAAAACCCCATAGCAAACTAAAACTGAGGTCATGAATTTCCAGGAGCGCTTTAAGCTACACAAACTCCGGTGGAATTCTTTCATTGTCAAATATTTTTTATAAAAAAAATTCAGAGTGCACAATACCTTGAGGTTAGCAAGAGATGGGAACAGAGCACCTTCCAATGCTATTTGGGAAAAGATTAGGTCAACCACTTCTCTGGTGTGCTGCGTACACCAAATACCATTCCAGGGGCATGCGTTCTGTGAGTTCTCAGCAGTAAATTTCGATATCGATCCGGTTGAATCAGATTTAGCGGTCTTTCTGAAAGACAAAATACCCTCCCTTCTCTTATTTTCTCAACCCACACACATCCATGGATGATGTGAATTAACACACTTCCTCCAGCGTGCGTTCATTCAAACAAATTGAGGACAATAAAACCTCGATCCATGTGGTCATAAAGATGATCATCTAAACGATCTTGTTGATGATGTGAATATGGCTTCTCAGAGAGACCGAAAGTTGCAGTAGTTACAGTGGTTGCAACCATGGCGGAGGCCATGGCCACAAACCTCCAACTACATTAAGGAATGCGTTCTATGTGTTTGTGTGTGCATAAATAGATACATATTCCAGAAGGACTCTGTCCTGGTGGAAAAATGAATGGTCCACATTCACTTGGATCACCCGGAATTAGATAAGGTGGGGTTTGGTGTAGAATGTTACTTTTCACCCACACCTCAAATTGCGGAAGAAAACCCATTGCTTAACTATAGCTGAAGGGACGGCGGCTTTATTTCGGGAAGTATATTCCAGTTCCACTTGAATTCCCTGCTCACGGAATTTGAATAGTAGATATGATTCCAAACTTCTTGTCTTTTTCCATTATGACGGTGAAATTCCACCTTGAAAGTGGATTAGTCTTAAAAAGTCGATATGGCAACCAATATCCCATTTAAAGTTGGTGTCTTAAAGCGTCACTAATATAATTAGTGTCACTGCGTCCAAACCAGCGATGGAAATCGATGGTAAATTATTATGCAGGAGATTAATATTTTTTAAAATTGAAATTTAATGAAATATTTTTTATTAAATTGTAAATTTTAATGGTTTAAAATGTGTTTTTAAATTTAAAAAAAAAGAAAGAAAGATATTATTTTAATAAGGTTAAAGATAATTTATGGGACTTCTTCATCTGCTTGATGTATTATGTTATTTTTTTGTGAAGCTTCACACCTCTCCCTAAATAGATTATCCCAAGAGCTAACTGCCAGCATATCTGCATAACTTTTCCTGTTGTCTTTGAAGGCCTCACATTCTAAAACGAAATGCTTTTCTGTTTCCACTTTTACGGAAGAACAAAAAATGCATACTCTTTCATTCCACATTTTTTTTGGCCTTTTCCAACGCAATGTTTCACAACGGAGTTGATGAGAATTAGTCCTCGAGTGAGCAATAAGAATTTTGGCTCTCCAAGAGATATTGACCTCTATGTATGCTTTTGGTGATGACTATGAGTTAGATTAAACACTTCAATATAGTACTTTTTCTTTCTCCCTAGCTCCTTATCCCAAGTACACTTGTAGAACTTATCCATAACAAAAGTTTTTATCTCTTTGTTGTTTATGGGACATGTGTTCAAGCAAATATCCCATTTACTAAACCTTTTGTTATTATGTTGCATCCAAGTTTTTTTCTATTGCACAATTTGTCACTAAAGACAACCTTAGGCCATCTACCCTCTTCCATTTGCTCAATTTTTTTTAAATACCTTATGACTCGCACCATAGAAATTGCTTCAATAGGAGCAAACCCTGTTTTACTTAACAAGATATCAAACACTTCTGAATTTTCTCAATTTGTCTCTGTACATGTTGGATGTACTATTGGCCCATATAGTTCACAACCATTGAGAATCATTGGAATCACTAGAAGCCCAAAAAGAGTTTGAATGGTTTTCCAGTCTCATAACTTTGTCTCTCTACACCTATTTTGAAAAGCATAAAATGCTTTTCAACCCCCCAAAGTTCTTTTCTTTCTACAACCATCCCAACATAGATTTTTGTTGAAGTCAATTTCGAGGTATTTGTAGTTTGCAAGCTTAGATTTTTGTTGAAATCAATTTCTAGGTATTTGTAATTTGCAAGCTTAGATTTTTGTTGAAGTCGATTTCCAGGTATTTGTAATTTGCAAGCTTAGATTTTTGTTGAAGTCGATTTCTAGGTATTTGTAATTTGCAAGCTTAGATTTTTGTTGAAGTCAATTTCTAGGTATTTGTAATTTGCAACTTCTTCCAAAGTGTTGCCTTCAAAGTAGAACTTATGCTAGTTAGCAATCAGAATAAGGTCATCTGCATACAAAAGAAGCCTTATAACAAACTTGCCCAAATATTTGATTTTTTTTTGTAGATTATATAGCTGAAACTTAAGATTCTCATAAATCTTTACCCAATAGGAAAAAAAAAACAAAAAAACAAAAAAAAACACAAATATCTAACAATTAAACTATTGCAATTATTTATTAGGAGGAGATTCATTAATATATTTTTTTTGGGGTGAGAATTTAAAAAAAAAGGTAATAAAATAAAATAGATTATTAAATTAACTGAAATATAATTTTGAAATTCTTATTTTGAATAATTTTCTGTGGTTTGGGTGGGGTTTAGTTCCCTCAAGTCATAGGGTCAAAACTCAGGGGTTAGGATGGAAACCACTTTTTGGGAATTCGCAAAAAACCTTACTATGGATGGCTCAATGTTCTTCAATCTTATACAAAAATTAATCTAGACTCATGTAATCACAACAACCACAACAACAATAATAATAAATTTTATATAATTTTTTTATTTAATTACTTTTAATAAACATATTTTTATGATAAGAGTAGAATTTTATTAAAAAAAATGATTATAATTTATTTTTTTAAATAATGATATAATTAATATTTATATTATCATCGATTTATTTTAAATAAATGATATTTTCTATAATAATCTAAATTTAAAAATTTTATTAAATAGAATTGTAACAATTTGATTCAATCAAATAAATTATTTTTAATAAAAATCATTTGACAATTTATTACAATTCAATTACTCTGGAAAATTATGATGAACCAAATACTTTTAACAATATATTTATTTTACATTTCAATTTACTCTCTTTACAAATAATTTTTTTATACACAAGATAAAAAGAATATTTACCATTAATGACAAATATTCCTACATCATTTTGACAGAAAATAAAATCTACGTTCAACTAACACTCCACAATACTTTTGACACTCCAACTACCGTGGATACCTACGACCACAAATTGCACAACGACCAAGTTTTGATAAGCCAACCATGATGTATCGTTGTCATTTAAAATGCAATAATTTTGAGAAATAATTGCTATATTGAAAGTTACACAATATTTTTATATTATATGGTAAAATATATCTAAATTAAATTAGTTTAGATTTATTTTAATTTTGAATTTATTAAATTTTATGAGGGATTTTTTTGGTATTTGGCAGTTCTAGAATTTAAATGAATCTAAGTTGATATTATATAAATTTCACAATTTATAGAAAAGTATTTTTATTTTTATTTAATTAAAACCTTGATTTGATCTCTATCAAATATTCATAGTAATGTTTTCAGGAGTAGTGGGGCTAGAGGGTTTAGATATATCTTAAAAGTATAACTTTTTTTATTCTACATTTAATTTAAAAAATATTATTTAAAATAAAATACTTATAAAATATTTTGATCGTGAAATAAGTTATGGTTTTTGGGCATGTGGTATTGATAATTTATTGTAAAGAGGGGATGAATATACATGGTTAAAAATATTGTTATATGGTAACATAAGCATTAAGTTTTTATGCGCTTATTAACTAAATTTATATATGGTTACAAAATCATTATTAATCCATTGCCCATTATTAGTTTATCATTGACCAATACAACTTATAATGTTTAACTTTGAAGCTTCTAATTCATATTGTTACAAGAAAGAAATTTGTTTAGGTGAAATCACATTCAGAAATATATGGTCTACGCGTTTCAAACCCCTCCAGGAAAAAGATGGAGAATTTGATTCAAGCCTGTAATTAAATAGTGTAGAGATGCAAATAAATTACCATGACTAAATTTCTAACAAGAAGAAATGTAATAACTAATATTTCCAATAAATTTGTCAAAAAAAAATAATAAATGATCCCAATACTACTATTCAAATGAAATATCTAATGATGATGATGATAATGATTAACATCCACTAAGACTAATATGGTCTAATGGACCTTAAGAAAGAAGCAGTTAATTGGGGTTATTTAAAATTTTATTTTTGTGCTAAAAAAAGGAGGGAAAGAAGCATTCTGAGGTCACTATAGTTTTGTTGATTGAACAAGTCGAGGAGGTTGGGCATGGGGAAAATGTTTTGGAAATGAGCGTGGATATGAGTAAGGGTCAGACAATTCAAGAGAAAGTGCTTTTCATCTTCGAATCTCTTAGTATCACAAAGGAGGAATATTCTCTCATCTGAAGGTATCTTGGGAATAGACCAACATCTGGTTTCACTCCCGAGATCATGAGAATTAGTTCTAATCCTTGCAATATTCATTCTCTTCTTAGCACTAGTTAAGATAGAAAGGTAATTATGGTTAGCAAGTGTGGGGTTGATAACCTCCTTATAGTATCTTAATTTTCTTTTCCCCTCTTGCTCCTTATCGCTCCACAACCCTTAAATTTGGAAGTGTAGAAAATTTGTGATAGGATAACCCGATAATGCAATATAAATCAACGCATAATACTATAACCTACTTCTACTATCAATTTGCCGAAGCTTAAAGATCAAGCTGAACAATATAACTAGAAGAGGAAGAATCAATGGCACAATACACATGAAAATAATTTGGGGAAAGCCTCAGCTAAAAACCCAGACTATTGTATTATCATACATGGTGGAAATACATAGGAATTATACAAAGCTTTAGCTCTCACAGCTAGTCAGCTCTCAGTACAATCCTCATAGATGCTCACAGGGAATCTTGGCTTCTCTTCAGCCTTCCTCTCTACCCTCCAAGCTCCTATTTCCTTGCGTTATTCCTTGTGGATGATTTGCCTCTTACCAAGTGGAAAACCAAGCCTTCAAAACTGCGCAATCCTCAAGGATGAATCCTTGACTGCATGCATGAATTTTCTCCATGAGAAAACACATGCAACGGATAGTACACTATCCTTGAACATTTATCTCAACTAGGTCTTTCTCAGAATAGACATGCATGAGTTTCTGATGAGGGAATCTTCAGTTAACTAGAGTATCACTAGTTGAGTGGATTAATGCATCAATTGACTATTAACTCATTATTAGTTCCTCAAACAGTTTCGAACTAGTTTAATTGGACTTAACTCAGTAAACTGAGTTAACTAATTACAACTCAAATATAGCTCAATCTTATCTCCTTAATTTAATGGATAACTCTTGCATGACTTCAGAAAGACTTCTAACCTGAATTTCTCCAACTAATTAATTTAAAATAAATAATGAATTATTTCTAAGTAGTTGTTAAGACTAAATTCGATTTTATTTCACAATTTAATTCAAGGACAAATTAAATGGAATATTATTGTTGCCATATTTCAACACTCCCTCTCAACAAGAAAGGGATTATCTGCCACCCTGATCCTGTCTCTATGGAACTCAAATTTACACTTTGACAATGCCTTTGTCAAAATGTCAACATCTTGCTCCTCTATCAAAATATACTGCAACAACATGATCCTCCTCGCTTGTGAAAATCCACGGGCGACAATCTTGCTTTATGCTTCTCCACACTACCATCGACAGCTTGCTTTACCTTGTAAAGCCAACGGGAACTCACAATTGACTTGTTCTCTAGTCTCAGAACCACGTCCCAAACACTGTTACGAACTATGGAGTCATACTCCTCCACCATAGCATCAACCCAAATCGGCTGCTGCACTGCTTCCTCAAAGGAAGATGGCTCGGTCTCAACACATTCCCCAGCAAGGGCCATGTATCTAGTGTACCTCTCAGGTGACCTCCTCTATCTGCGCTGAGAAGATGGTGCTCCCACATTCTCTCTCGCATCCTCCAACAATCTGTCAGCTTCTCTTGTGCGCTTTCGTCCATCTCTGGAAGACTCTACTTGAGTGGATGTCTCCACTCCTGGAACCTCTGCATGCAGCTACTTTGCATCAGTCTGAGGCTCCTCCTCCTTAGGAACCAATAGTTCCTCCACAGCCTATAGTTGGAGCTCCCTCTCAAGGGAAACTTGCATGGCCTTCTGCTCATCAAACTTGAGATCTCTGTGAACCACTGTCCTCCGACTAGTAGGCAAGTACACCCGATAGTTGTGAGGTGTATCAGTGTACCCCACAAATATCCCCAACTTTGCTGTCAGCTCAAGCTTCTTCCATGCATCCTTTGTCACATGGCAATATACCGATGAGCCAAAGATCCTGAAGTGACCCACATCTGGTCTCTTACCGGAGAAAGCTTCCTCTGGTGTCTTCATCCCAATTATGCGATGTGGGCTTCTATTATGCAAATAGACCACTGTGTTGCATGCCTTAGCCCACAAGTGAAGTGGTAGGCCTTGGTCACGCAGCATTGCCCGTGTCGCCCCTACAATAGTTATGTTCTTCCTCTCGGCCACCCATTCTGTTGTGGGTTATGAGGTGTCGTCAACTCTCATTAATTTCTTCCACTGCATAGAAGTACTTAAACTCTTGAGAGACATATCCTCCACCATTGTTGCTTCTCAAGGCCTTGATCTTCTTCCCCGACTCTCTCTCGACCAAAGCTTTGAACTCACAAAACTTTGTGAAAGTTTGGTCCTTCTTATGCATGAAATAAATCCAACATTTATGAGAATAGTCATCAATGAAAATCACATAATACCTTTGCTTCGTTGTGGATGCCGTCGAGAATGGTCCACACAAATCAGTATGAACTCGCTCTAAGATAGCCTCTGCTCGACTGTCTCGATCATGAAAGGAAGATTTGGTGTACTTTCCCAAGGTACAACCTTTGCATGTGTCAACTTGATCAAGTTTACCTTTGCGAAGTCCTATAGATATCTGCTGCATTATCTTCAAATCCCCATGATGCAAATGGCCCAACTGCTTGTGCCACAACTCGCCAATGTCTTGGCTTTGCACCAATTATGCTTTCGTACTCAATGTTGCACAATCATCTACCTCTAGTTTATAGAGATTCTTCACCCGAATCCCTATCCTCTTGGTCTGACCCGTGGCTATGTGTCTTAGGAACACCTTTCCTTTACTGAAGACAACATCGTAGCCTTTGTCCTCCAACATCGTGACCGATACCAAGTTCTTCTTCAGTCTAGGCACATACATCACATCTATCAAGGTGAGAGGAGCTCCATGCTCCCTCTGAAAGCAACTTTGCCCACTCCTGAAACACTATACCTTCCGTCGTCACCCATCTCTATGCGCATCTTAAGGTCTTTCTCATCCAAGGCACTGAATAATTTTGTATCAATGGTTATGTGGAATGAGGCTCCACTGTCAAGATACCAGACACAACCCATCATCAATGACACCATGCATGCGATGAGGGTAAAGTCCATTTTGAACTGAGAGGGTGATGCCTCACCTTTCGATCCTTCTGAGGATCCCTTCTTGGACTTCTTCAAAGGGAAATTAGTCGCATAATGTCCCATCTTGTGACAATTAAAGCATCTTACTTTAGACATGTCACCCTTCTTCCCTCCATGAGAAGAATTCGATTTGAAATGGGAAGCCTTCCCCTTCCCTTTCCTTGCCTTACTTGCTAAGGCCATATTTTCTTCATCATCATTCTTGGATGAAGAACCATCTTGTGTGCTCCTCCTAATCTCCTCCTGAAAAATATTTGACCACAATCGTTCCCAATTCAACAGTTTCTCCCTTCCATTCACAGAGTCCTGGTAGCTATTCCAACTCTTTGGAAGGCCAAGGAGAGCGAGGCTCACCATATCATCATCGGCAGTAGTTATTCCCACACTGCCAAGCTCATCTCTGCAGGTGGTGAGCTTGTTTAGATATGTGGAAATAGTATCGCCCTTCTCCACCTTGATTCTTCGAAGTTTATCCTTGAGCACCAATTTCCTCTGGTCGCTACTATTCTAGTGGAGGTCCTTCAATGTCTTCCACATTGAAAATGGAGTATCCTTCCCATGGAGACTTGAGACAATATGGTCTCGAACTCCCTCAAGGATGACCCGTCTCGCCTTTGCCACACACTTCTTTCACTCGGCCAAATCTTGTGCATTAGTTGAAGCTGGCTTTGGGATTTCTTGATCAATGAATTCCTTCAAGCCATTGTCTTCTAATACAACCTCCATTCTATCTTCCCATGCTATGTATTTCGACCTACCTTCCAAGGCATACTCGAGTCTCAAGCCATAGAACCCCATTGGCCAACCTTTAAGTATGATATGAATTTGATTTGCATCTGCAACCCCGAACTTAAAACTTCGAGTTCTCTTCTTAGTATACTGTTCACAGCTCTGATACCATGTAGAAAATCTGTGATAGGTTAACCCGATAATGCAATATATATCAAAGTAGAATACTATAACCTACTTCTACTATCAATTTGCGGAAGCTTAAAGATCAAGTTGAACAATATAACCAGAAGAAGAAGAATCAATGGCACAATACACATGAAAATGATTTGGGGAAAGCCTCAGCTAAAAACCCCACACTATTGTATTATCATACATGGTGGAAATACATAGAAATTATACAAAGCCTGAGCTCTCACAGCTATCCAGATTTCAGTACAACCCTCACAAATGCTCACAGGCAATCTTGGCTTTTCTCCATCCTTCCTCTCTGCCCTCCAAGCTCCTATTTCCTTGTGTTGTTCTTTGTGGATGATTTGCCTCTTACCAAGTGGAAAACCAAGCCTTCAAAACTGCGTAATCCTCAAGGATGAATCCTTGACTACATGCATGAGTTTTCTCCATGAGAAAACACATGCAACTGATAGTACAATGTCCTTGAACATTTATCTTAATTGGGTCTTTCTCAGAATAGACATGCATGAGTTTCTGATGAGGGAATCTTCAGTTAACTGGAGTAGCACTAGTTGAGTGCATTAATGCATCAACTGACTATTAACTCACTATTAGTTCCTCAAATAGTTTGGAACTAATTTAACTGGAGTTAACTCAGTAAAATGAGTTAACTAATTAAAACTCAAATATAACTCAATGTTATCTCCTTAATTTAAGGCATAACTCTTGCATGACTTCAGAAAGACTTCTAACTTGAATTTCTCCAACTAATTAATTTAAAATAAATTAATTAATTATTTCCAAGTAGTTGTTAAGACTAAATTTGATTTTAATTCACAATTTAATTCAAGGACAAATTGAATTGGAATATTTTTGTTGCCATATTTCAATATCAAGTAATGACATTTGTAATATTATCCTTATCCCCCAAGATGATATCCTCCTTTATCTCCCAATGATCGAGCTGGGGCTTGGCATCCTTATGCCACCCTCGCTTGAGCCGAAGGTGGTTTTGACTAGAGTTAGAAGCAATTTTTGAGAGTCTGTTGGCTTCCATGTTATACAACTTCTTCTTCTACATCAAATACCTAAACATAGTCATGCACTCAATGGGGGAAATTCTAGCCTCAATTAAGAGAATATGGTAGGGAATATTACCTTTAATCTTGAGGTTGTAGGTTATGAATTTCTTTTAGACCATTTCAATATTTCTCCTCGAATCTCTAGATAGACTACAACCCCACACATCACATCCATATAAAATAACAAGTGTGAATACTCCAAACCCAAAGATCAACCATCTTACAATTGTTTTCAAGCTCATAGTAATCTTTCCAACCTCCTATAATCCTTTTATCAATGTTATAGTTCCAGTTGAGCTGATGGTGGATGTCAATACCTAAATATTTGTAAGAAGAAACATTCTCTAAGTAATTGTTATCATAAATGAAATTATCATAGGAAATATTTTTGGATTTAATAATCATAATTTTAGTCTTGTTAGTATTAATAGTCATACCCATCTTAGAATAGAAATCGTGGAGGGTTTGAAGTTGCTTATTGAGATTGTTGGGACTCCTCGCAAAAATAACAATATCATCAGCATAAAGGAGAAGAGTAATGACTATGTCAGCGAGCTTGGGTCCTTCACACCCAACAACTTCTAAGCATTCCTCAAGCTTGTCAATGTAAATGCCAAAAAGGGTAGGGGATAGGGGACACCCTTGCTTAACACTGATGTTGCATTTAATATCAGTAGACCAACACTTGGTGGTCTTAAGCTTGGCAATAACATTATTGTATAATCTAATAACAACGATACTTAACTTGGGAGGAACCATTATCTCATCAAGCCTTTGCCATAACTTCTCTTGAGGAACCATGTTGAAACCTTTTCTAAATTCAACAAAACAGCAAAAGGGATTAGTCTTACTGTTATAACAATCCTCAGTAATGGTCCTAAGAGTGACAAGGTGGTCGATCGTAGAGTTATTCCTTATAAAACTTGCTTGCCCAATAGATCTTTTACCATGCATTTCAATCCAAGTGCTAATCTAATTTTCCATAATGAGCCCATACAGCGTGGCTAAAATGTGGTTAATCATGATAGTCTTATAGTTAGAGGGAACTTTTTTATCTCCACTTTTAAATATATGCACGATAAGGCTTTGCATCCACAACTCAGGGAAGCCTTGTTTAACTGCCAAGTTGAGGAGATTGAGCATGTGTGGGGTAAGTATGGACCTCCCAATTTTGAGAATTTCAGCTTGGTACCCTTCAATGTCCCTAGCTTTCCCTATAGCAAGCTTCTTAATTCTGGATTCCACGTCATCCAAAGAAAATGTATCTCCCTCTATAGAAGTGATTTTGATATAGCTCATAATATCTGAGGAGTCACAAAAATTCCTAAAATAAACATCCCATTCAAAGAAAAGAATTTGAAAAATAAAAAAAATACAAATAAAATAATGCAAAGACAAAAAATAAACTAATTATTAACATATTCATAATTTAAAACAGTTAAATATTAATGTAAATCTACTCAAGTATATAATATAATTTACATATTAAAAAATCTAAGTTCAAAAAATATTAACAATAACTAATTATGTTAATCTATATTTAATAATAACAAATATATGAATAATTCCTGAATATATATATATATATATATATATATATATATATAAGAGAAGAATTAAACAATATCAATAAAAAAAACTAATTAGAATAATGTAAAACTACTAAAGAATATCTCTTAATTTATCTATTAAGGAAAAAAAATGACTAATATTATTAACCTAGATTTATTTATCAACTAATTAAATTTCCATATATATATATATATCTATATATATAATTTCAAATAAAGAATAACTATAAATAATATAATAAAAGTTAAAAAGAAAAATAAAATATGTATAGAATAAAATAATTAGACAATATTAAAATCAATATAAATATAAAGAAAAATATTGATGGCAAAAGAACTAGAAAAATATATTAATTGAGTGGAGTCCAGAGTCTCTCTCTAGCCTATTATGGA
Source organism: Pinus tabuliformis (assembly GCA_031772625.1). Lineage (NCBI taxonomy): Eukaryota > Viridiplantae > Streptophyta > Pinopsida > Pinales > Pinaceae > Pinus > Pinus tabuliformis. The sequence goes on along the minus strand of CM062809.1, from coordinate 482,552,574 downwards.
AAAGACGTTGTAAGGTTACGTTATGTTATGTGATGTTATGTTATGTAAATATTTTGTCTTGTCAAATTAAATAACGATAGAAATAAAAATAAAATACAATTAATTTTTATTATTATTTATAATTATTAATTAAAACATTTTGACTAGGTCAAATTACATAAAAATAGAAATAGAATAGAATTAATAATTATCAATTATCAATTATTAATAATTAAACCATCTTAGATCTATCTCAACTCTGGATCTACCAAGCGTTGAGAGGGATCAAATCTCTTGAGGTGCAAACCTCTTTTAGAGTGAAAAGAGATATTAATTATAAAAAGAAAGTAGGAAAGCTAAGACCAAAATAAATAAATAATATAATATAATATAAAGAAAGAAAACAAAAGAGAGGAAATGAAAAAAAAGAACCAAAATGCAAAGAGGACAACAAGAAACGGAAAAGAATGAAGATCCCTATCAAGACAGACTAGGGATCCAACATCTATTCATCTTCTATCCATCTTCCCTATTCAACGTCTTATATATTTTATCAATTTCAATAGTCTCCCTCAACTTTGGGAAATGGAAATAATTAATCTTAGTAATGACCTGGGACTCTTCTATACAAATGTGGCGTTTAGTCTTATCCACATGTTTCACCAAAGTTGATGAGAAAGTTCTACAATTTTTTAAGTCAATTGTATGTTCTTTAATCCTTTTATTTATGGAATGGCCAGTTTCGCCAATATAAGGTGTCCCACAAGAACATGTGATTACATAAACACCCTTCATATCCTTCGGGTACACCTTGTCTTTGATAGATCTTAGAGAGCTTCAAATGGTATTCACGAGCCTAAAAGTGGAAGGGGCATTATGCTTCTTAGGGATCCAAGCAATCCTATTGGTGGTCACTTAGATAAAGAGAAGAGGAACACTAGGGACCAAACCTTTGGGCTCTTTATTTATTCTATGACCTTTGTTATCCTTTAAGAAATCCTTGATACGTTGGTGCTTAGTATAGCCATTATTTCCAAGCACCTTAATAAGATGGGTTCTTTCATTCTCTAGGTGAATTTCATGAGAAACCCTTAAATCACGAGTTGCCAAAGTGTTGAGAACTCCCAATGTTTTAGCAGGATAATGATGGGACTTGGCATGAAAATATTTCTTTATGTGAGTCTTCTTATTAAAGACCTGGTGAGAGAAAGAACTATCACCTTTCTTAGAGATAAGAACATCAAGGAAAGGAATATTACCATTGATTTTTATCTCCATAGTAAACTTGATGGAGTTAGACTGATTGTTAAGATGTTGAAAAAAATAATCCAATTTTTCACGACCATGAGGTGAAATGAAGCAGGTATCATAAATGAAATAGAAAGCACAAAGTTTAAGAAAGCGAAACCCTTTTATTAATTCAGACCTAAGCCTTCTCACACTTTCTCACTGCAAATACATCACAATGTATCCCATTATATAACTATGGGATCACTAGACTCGATGGACATAACAACATGGAAGATACATACTTTGACCTAGCTACAACTCACTTACATTGGAAAAAATTACTTCTAGAACAACAACTGGTAACCCATATATCTAAGAAGACAACTCAGCAAACCTATCACAATACTAGACACTTCCATTTCTACATTATTCTAACATCCCCCCTTAATGGAGAAATAGATTTTCTATAATATAAATAACAATGTCTGTTGGTCTAAGTCTCACCTAGGCTTACAAATATCATTCAAACATTTCATTTTGACTTTCTTTGCTTCAACATATTGTTGAAATTTCTTTTGGACTTGCTTCTCCAAACTCCAACGCTTTCAACCTGTTTAGTCTTCTTCCTAATCGAGGTCATGAACAATAGATATTGCTTCTTATTACAACTAGGATGATGCCAATACATTTCAACTCCTTTTTCAACAATTTCATTTTCATCATCAATTGTTTCATGTTTACTTGACTATTGCCACATCAGTTCATAATAATATATGATTTCCTTTGGTCTCCAATGCATTAAAATACTAGGAACTTATTCAAATGTATCCACCACTATTTCCATTTCTATGTCATCTAAATTATTTATTGATTCACCATTTTTCTCATTTTCAAGAGCCTTCGCCATTAAGCATGTAACACCAGCTGCATCTTTTAGACCTTCATCAATCTATTCAAACGAATTTTGAAGTCATTCTTCAATAAGCTTTATCTCTTCATCATAATCAAGTTTGACATCTTCAAACTTGTTTATTCCTCTAACAGCTACTACAATTTCCTATTCATGTTCTTCCACTTATCATCAAAAGGAAACAACAATTTATCAACCAATTTATTTTCAAAGATCACATGAAATTCATTTTCATAACTCAAATATCTATTATCAAATTTAATTGCAAATTCATCAGTTGTTGTTGAGTCATCCACAACTTTTTCCTCTGTAATCTCTCAACCAAGATGTAGATTTGTTACTAAATATTCACCTTCACCTTCATTAGTTTCCTCAGTGCATTCCATTTTGGGTTGATTCAAATCTATATTTATCATTTCATATTCCACCTCAACCCTACGATACTTTCTCCTAAATTGTTTTATTTTACTTTTCCTACCCATAATTTCCTTCTCCTATCAATAATGCACCAGATGAATAGGCGGAACAATCCTAAAACTAGACTAACCTGGTAAAATTCAAATCTCTATAAGAATGAAAGAACAAGGCCTTCCACGTCCAACAACTATGCCTCACAAGAAGCACCTCAATCACAATTGAGCAATAAGCAACCACATCAAGTCACATGACTTCACTTTGTAGTTGACATAAAAACCACTAGGAAAGCGCTTACAATGAACAAGCTCATTATTACATATTCTCACAACAGATACCACATTCTCCTGTGGTTGAGTTGTCTATTACTTTTCACATGAAATAAGCATAAGACATATCTTCATCTTACTTTGTTGCATTCAATAAGTGCTCAAAAGTATTAGCCAATTGCGTTACCTCCTACACAAGTCATCAACTTAATGGAGGTTGATCTCTGAGACTCCTTAATGCACCAAAAACACACCACACCATTCTTCCACAATGTTCATGAGTTTGAGCCCCTTCCATAGTTGCACAAGTAGTCTTAGTAATGCCTCACAGACAAGCATCATAGAAAGAATTTATCTCTCCTTGGCACGATGGATGGCAGATCTCCTTCACAACAACTCGGCACAGACTACCTTAGATTCAACTCACCTTCACTTGCCACCAATCGACTCTCAAATGATCCAGCACTTGCGTTGATAGATCAGAGTTCTTTGAGTCTTATGATAGATCAGTAGACAAACCCTCCACACAATGCTAACATATCTCGACTAGTATCACAAATTAACAGCTTCCTGAACCTGAAATTACTTAAACAAATGAAGTTTGCAGTTTCAAAGAAGTCTGCAAAACCCGCGGCTCCTGCTCCCATGTCAAAAAAATAACACCCTCCACCTTTATCGTCCAAAACTAAAACTCACAAAGAGGCGTGCACAAAAAGAACCAGGTAGAAAGGACTATCGGTTTATCGAGAAAATCTTAGACAAACAAATTCTCCAATAGATGTTGCATACCAGAGCTTGTATCAATCATTGAAGCATCGAACCCTACATTGTTGTTGCTAGATCCATGCCAATAGAAACGTGGCTCTATAGATTCCAAGAGGAGAGCAGTAAATGGTGTCTTTCTTCAACAATGGTTGTTCCAACGACAACAAACAACAGACAATGGGAAGATTTTCATCTGCACAAGGAAAGAGTGTAAAATGATCTCACTTAAACCTCAGATCTACCACTTTAATTCATCTTGCGTTCTTTGCCTCATACTTTTTCTAATCCATGCAAAAAGAAGAACAACACCACTAATTTGATCCATGCTTCCACTCTTTTATTTAAAGAGAAAGATATCCCAAATGTTTTAATAGACCCACTTAAAAAAGTCTCCAAAACATTCTCACGAATGGTGCTTTAATGCCATTGTGTAAATGTATTAACTTGATTTTTTTTCTTTTTATTAAATAATCGACCCTTCTTATCTTTTTTCTTACAACACTCATCGTTATGCACAACTTCAATCTCCACATGCACACCTTAGTCTACACAACTCACTACAACATGATGGCCAACAGTAAAAAATGCTCAAACAAAAGCTCTTTCTTACTACATGTGGCACAACTTTTCAACACGGTGATTAAAAGTGGTTTTACAAAGTTTTACAGCCACTTCTTAGCTACATTGTTCACATAGTTTTAGCACAATAATCATCTCCATAACTTAGAAAGTTCTTTATGTAACAACATTGCAACAACACATCTCAATTGGGATCAAGAAATCAATTTAAAGTTTCAAAAGATAAAAAACAACTATAATTTGTGACTAGAAATCTTCACAACTCTTCATGACTCTGATACCAAAATAGAAAACGTCGAGTTTAACAAAGAATAACCTTTTTATTAATTCAGGCCTAAGCCTGCTCACACTTGCTCACTGTAAATGCATCACAATATATCCAATTATATAACTATGGGATCACTAGACTCGATGGACATAATAGTTGAGAATTGGGTAGGGCAAAGATTAATTCAAATTCTCTTACATGATAACTACTTGTGTTATATCTTTACTTATTGTCTTTGTTCATCATTACTACAATGTTCAATACATGAAACAATTATCAAAACAATAACATCAGTGACACAATAGTTAGGCTCCAATCTATGGCTAAAACCCCTCCTCTTGAGGGGAAAACCCATAAAACTCTTCTTATAGATTCTTCACCAAATGAGTACAAAGACCATAAAAAAACCTTTGACCTATATTTCCTCTCTTAGACTAACACACAATCATCATTTTCATCATCACCATGCTGCATCATGTAGCACTAGACAATATCATCATGACTTCACCGAGCTTCATCATGTAGTATTGAGCACCATCCTTTAGCATTGACACTGTATCTGAGTATCATCATAACTGCATCAATAAGTATGACTTTCACATAATCATTCGAAGAATGCAACACTATATTTTGGTATAACCCCGAGCTACTGTGACAATCATATGTTGCGGAAACCATCAATTCCTGTAATCTGAGCTACTGAGGAAGTCATTCAACTTCTATGATAATACCCGAGCTCCTATTATAAGATACAGTCTAAAATCTTCCTGTAATATGACCCAAAACTACATAGGAATGCAAGCTACTGTGGTGTCCTCACATCGAGGGTGTATATGCATATATATAGTAATTGACCCATATACTTGAGCCCACATGAGTTAGTGAAACGTTGTGTCTCCAATTATGAGTCGATGTGTCAAATATATATATATATATTATTGAAGTCATCATGTCACTTCTTTATGCATATGTTGAGGCAAACATGAGGATGATTGTGCTTGTCTTCTTAGAGGACTTCTTCCAAGTGTAACATGACTTTATAAATATGACAATGAACCTTATCTATTATGACAAATCCTAAATACATCAAGAATAAGTATATAAACTATGAATAACTCTTCTTACTCATGAAACCCGTGATGTAAGGAATACAATAAATACATTTGTTTCTTCTTTACATAAAAGCATAATTACAAGTTATTATGCAGAACGAACCTAGTTACACTTTTTACAACACTCCCTTTTAATTGGGGAGGTATTCATAATGATACCATGTCACACTCAATCGCTTTGAATAGATCTCATAAGAAGAGTCAGATTGGTAACCCATCTGTTTCTAGCATCATATCAATCCAAAATTATTCACAGTGCAAGGCCTTGACTAAGAACTCCCATCTCCCCATGAGATCTTGAGCTACAATGCTAGTGCTTACAATGACTATAGACACCATCATCATTGTGTTCACAGAGTATGGCCTTCCAGGACTATTCTTGTCTTGGGTTCCCAACCCTCAAAGAGTATCAGTCCTCGACTATTCTTTTAAGAATTCTCAATCACATTCTCCAAGAGTAATGGATACCAGATGGTTACCCCAATCCTCCATTAGGGAGGATACATCCACCATGTGTCTACATTTCTCTTCTTGGCCTTCACTAAGACATATGGTTGTTAGTCCTGGTCTAGTGCATGACACATGAAAACGAAAAACATAGCTGACACTCCCTCTTAATCAAGGGTGACCCAATCTAAGCTCCCTCTTAAATAGGGGCTTGCAGTAGCTTCATGGAACATCTAGTTGCTCGGAGTAGCTCTCTTCCTTTGATGTCATGCATTTCTTCTTTGTTGTGAAGTCTTCTTCTTTCGGGACTTCTTCCTCAAACACAAACCATCCATCACTTTCATCATTCCTTCGGAGAGTGATCCATTAGTCCTGTCATCTGGTCTAGATTTATGTCACGTTGTTATATTCATGCCATATTTCTTCAATGGTCTCTCGTTCTGCTATATGGTCATCAATTGTGGAAAACATATACTTCCCTTTGGCAGACCTACATAACCTCATCTAGATATTATTCAAAATAAGAAATGAATACTTAAATCAAAATTACCTTTTTGATGGTCTTTGATCATGACGTCTTCCAATTTGTATCATCATCCTACATACATTTTGACTGATCCAGGTGGATATTGGTGGCCACCCACTAATTCCACTTGGATCCCCTCTAGTGCTTCTTACAGTTTTTTTCAGTTTCCTTAATTATAGCACAATTTACTATTTTTGGCAGTTTTTCGGGTCCTAAACTTCCGGAGCCGTTTTGAGGCCCTAAACGACGTTTTTTGGGAAATCTACCGCTAGCGATTTTTTTAATAAAAATCGTCTTTTCCATCGTATTCCTCAGAGAGATCTTTCCAATGGGCTATCATGCACGTCAAACGGAGATAGTACGACCAATTCGCGACCCCGGGAAGTTGATGTACCAACTTACCCAAAAACGGGGCCCACAATTTGGCGTTTCATCTTCTAGGGTTAGGTTTTGGAATGTGAAGGGTTTTCCATTGTTTCTTAACAATAAATAGGCCCTCGAGCCTCATTATAACACAGTTCAAAACAGTTCAGAGGCATGTAGCCGACACATCTCTTCTCAGAGATAAGCTACCATCGCCCTAGCTGGGTTATTTCTATTTGTAAGCATATTTCAGTATTCTCAATTAATGAAATGAAGTATTATTTCCGCTGCATCTCTGTTTTTATGGTTATTGCATCTATGTATTTATGGTTATCTCTGTAATCTATTGTGTTCCTACTTAAATCCGGATCAGTGGTATCAGAGTGGTCTGCTTTTTCTCTGTTTTTCTTTGCATGTCCCCAACGAGGTCGGGATATAAGGAGTTAGGGCTTGAATTGGTCGAACCTTTGCAAGACCAGCCTCACAAATCTCGACGACCTCCCATGGCGGATGAGAAGAAAGACGAGGGGGTAGGAGATCCTATCAGAATCTTGCTCGAAGAAGCCCTCGAGCGGGAAAGGAACGCGATGATGGATAGCTTTGCGTAGATCCTTCAGCGGCTACCCAGAGGCGACGCATCGGCTTCCAACAGCTACTCTGGAAACGCTACACCGTTTAAGGTACAAGTTAATTTTGAAATCCCCATCTTCGAGGGTCAAATAGACGCATATGCCGTAGATAAATGGTTAAATCTGCTAGATGGGTATTTTTCTGTTCATGAATTTTCAAGTCGGGAAAAGATTGTTTTCGCTCTTCTCAAAGCAGCCCCCCACGTCAAGGACTGGTGGGAAACATACTGCGAGCAGAAGGATGAAAGTACAGGCTCACTGTTTTCAGCTGTCCCCACTTGGAATGACTTCCGGGATGCCATCAAGGAGCAGTACTACCCTGTCAAAAGCTATGAGGACAAATACATCAAATGGACCACACTGCGACAGGGACGAGACCAAGATGTACCAGAGTTCACAAATATTTTTCATACCCTTCGCACACAGTTGGGTATCAAAGATTCTGAGCTGCATCTGGTACTCAAATATCGCGGCTGCCTACACAGATACATCCAAGAAGAGATGGAGTTCTTGAACATCTCCTCACTCGGCACAACATACCGATACGCTGTCAAAATCGAGCAAAAGTTCAAACAGAAGAAGCGAGACTTTGGATCTGCAAATCCAAAGCCCAAAGGACAAAGCCAAGGCGGGGTGACCCAAGACAACCCGTCGAAGCCGCAAGAAAAGAACAACACCACGAAGCCGAAGGACACAAGAAAGTGGTGTGAGTTCCACAAGAGTCCCACCCATAACACAAGTGAGTGTTGGACCAAGCAGTCACTGGTGGCAGAGTTGAAGGCTTCCGAATCAGATGCATGTTCCGACTCTGAGTCAGAACCCGACAAGGGGAATGACAAAGGGAAGCAAATCATTGATGCGGATCCTAGTGCCACTGTTGCTACTGCCAAGATCCAGAAGAATGAGCCCAAAGATCCAGAGGAGGGGGAACGTCTTTTCCACTCACAGATGTGGGTGAAGGGTTCGCCGCTGCAATTCATTGTCGACAGTGGCAGCCAAAAGAACCTCATTTCAGCAGAGGTCGTGAAGCGGCTGGGCCTACCAACTACACCACACCCACAGCCGTACAGTATTGGTTGGCTTCACGAAGGACGAGATCTCCAAGTTCGCCAGCAGTGCCGCCTTCCCTACAGCATCAAGCCCTTCACAGACGAGGTATTGTGTGATGTTACACCTCTGGATGTTTGTGATGTACTATTAGGCCAGCCATACTTGTGGAGGCGACATGTTGTGTATGAGTCAAGGCCTCGCGCTGTCATCATTTCTTTGGATAATTCATTATACAGGATACCGGAGGTAGCCCCACCTACCGCCACCTCTTTCATCACTGCTAAGAAAGGCAGCAAGCTCATCTCACAGACTAGGAAATTTATTTTCTGTCTGGTTCGCTCCCAAAGTAAGGGGAAGATCGTTGCTACATCCATGAACCCCGCGAAGGGTTCCTCCACATAGCATCAACAACAAAGGGATATAGTCGTGACAGAACACAGGAACAACTTCTCTTTACCCGGAGGGGTACCACACAAGTTTCAGGTGCGCGACAAAGATTGGTTACATTTGCAGAGGGATCACCTTACCGGAACCCATCAAAAAATCAGACCACTTTGACATGGTCCTTACACTAGTAACAAGGCTACGGGAAACAATGCTTTGAAGCACAACATTCCTCCATTCGTTCGCTTGCACTAAGTGTTCAATGTGGATCGTCGCCGGCCATACTTTCCACCATTACTAGACACGTCCGACATTGCAGAACAACTCACACCCACAGAGTTAAATCCAGCTTGCATGGAACAAGTTGCAACTGATCGGATCATGGACACATAGATCAAGCACACTCGCCAGTAGAATATCCAACTGTATCGAATTGTCAAAGCAGGACAACTCCTTCACCAGGGCAAGTGGCTCACCAGTGACCAAGTGCAGCAGAAGTTCCCTCATCTCATGGAGGAACTCAACGCAATGGGGACCATTGCTTCCTAAGGGGGGAGGAATGATCCAGGTGGATATTGGTGGCCACCCGCTAATTCCACTTGGATCCCCTCTAGTGCTTCTTACAGTTTTTTTCAGTTTCCTTAATTATAGCACAGTTTACTATTTTTGGCAGTTTTTCGGGTCCTAAACTTCCGGAGCCGTTTTGAGGCCCTAAACGACGTTTTTTGGGAAATCTACCGCCAGCAATTTTTTTGATAAAAATTGCTTTTTCCATCGTAGTCCTCGGAGAGATCTTTCCAACGGGCTATCATGCATGTCAAACGGAGATAGTACGACCAATTCGCGACCCCGGGAAGTTGATGTACCAACTTACCCAAAAACGGGGCCCACAATTTGGTGTTTCATCTTCTAGGGTTAGGTTTTGGAATCTGAAGGGTTTTCCATTGTTTCTCAACAATAAATAGGCCCTCGAGCCTCATTATAACACAGTTCAAAACAGTTCATAGGCATGTAGCCGACACATCTCTTCTCAGAGATAAGCTACCATCGCCCTAGCTGGGTTATTTCTATTTGTAAGCATATTTCAGTATTCTCCATTAATGAAATGAAGTATTATTTCCGTTGCATCTCTATTTTTATGGTTATCGCATCTCTGTATTTATGGTTATCTCTGTAATCTATTGCGTTCCTACTTAAATCCGGATCATTGACACATACCCCAAAGATATTCATTGTCAAGGGTCTCTATCTTTTTAAGGTTTCCATCGGAGCCTTTATATATTTCAAGGAGATTTCCTAGTCAAATATTTCTTGGTTTTCTGGATGTTGATTACCTTTACCATGATTTCATGTCTCATGATCTCTTCCTTCCTTTATTCATACATTTCTTTCCCAGGATATTCCAATAAGAGTTCCTTAATTGTAGACAACCACCTCATACTTCATATGAGGACAAGATGAGGAAATGTTATGTTGATTTTATCTAGTGTGAACCATGTCTTCCAACATTCTTTCGAAGGAGGAGATTCCTTTCCTTTGATCATGCTTCTCATGATAGAGCAGTGATTCAAGTTACCTACAACAATACAACATGACATTATAAAATAAAATATAAGCATATATACCTCATTTACTTTTGGGTCATCTAGGCTTGTTTTAGCAGCTTCCTTGGTTGACAAGATCTTCAGCCCCTTGATATGCTTCATCTCTTATTTCATCATACCATCATCCCATGAATTCCACAAGTTGGAGTTCCTGATGAAACACTTCCTTCCACTCTATATCTATGAATCCTCCAATGAGGATTCCATCATAGAATCTTTAGGATCTCATATATCCTTATTCAATAGACGTTTCCCTTTTGACTACTGTATGATGATACTTGTCCTGGATGACTTCTTCCGTTGATCTTTCAATGAGGTCACCAAGAGTTATATTCTTCAAAGTTGACTACCATAGATTTTGTTCCAACAGTCCTTCATGTTTCCCTATGGTGATGTCACGATCTCTTGCTTCTAATGCTTCTCTTCCTTGGACTTCCTTCTTTCAACTTCGTCCACTTCTTTGGTGAAATGGACTTCTTCTCTATCCTTCTTGTTGTTTTCCTTTTCAAGCTAAGGAAAATCTTTCTTGAGATGTTCATAGCATTGAGTCTTAACTATGTTCTTATTTTCTTTCGACAAAGTGTCTGAATCCTTTCATTTGATCCTTCAACACTTTCACCCTTGACCTATCTACTTCTATCTTGCATAGAAACCACAAATTGTTGAATGAGGTAACTTACTTATCCCAAGAATTTTGTTATCATCGTGATGATGTCATGAGTTCTTGTTTCTAACCGCATCTTATTGTAGACATAACCTATGCAGGGTCTAGGAGCCATAAAGAGATCTATAGTGAGAGAGGTTGTCTTAGTGATCTCTTACTCCCTCCCTCTTACCATGGAATTCCTTTCCTTAGCTCCTCTATCCTTACCAATGATATGAACTTTATTTTCTTGTAATGTTCATAATTCTTCTTTCAGCTTCTTTGATGTCTCCAATATTGTTTATGTGAGAGGATCTTAAGAGTTCCTTCCCATGAATTCAAAGGAGAAATTTTTCATTGATACGTTCAATGAATTCACTTATCTACGAGGACTATAACAATCCTCCTTATTCCATGCAAGGACCTTTGGTCACCCAACCAGCTTATTGATTTCCTTGCAAAATGAAGTCATTTAACCAAAATTTATTATAAGCATGAAAGATACTTGCTTGGCACGTGAAGATGAAATATTCACCTTGATCATGTTGAAATTGGTTGAAGCAGATGCATTAATGTTTCCTTCAGATGAGATCCTTGTTGCAATGATAGGAAGCTTTCCTTTTTTCCTTTAAGATACTTTGACTTATACATCTGATCCTTATGAATAACAAATTGTTGACATACTTGAGATGGCACTGTATTGCTATCACACAATTGGACTATGGAACCTTGTAGCATTATATTGAAGTTGCAGCATTGTGTAGAACCATAGAGCATCGAGGTCACATACTATGATCATCACCTTGTAGTACCAAGATCTATAACTTAGTATTACCATGACTTTATCAACCGACACCTTCATTCCACATAGAGCATTATCCATCGAAACTATGACTGTGGTATAGTGAGACCTATTCATGAGCACTATGTTGTATATGACCCGCTTTCATATGCCATCAAGTATGTATAATCAAGCTATGGGAATCTGAGTTGTCAAGACTGTACTCTTCATAAAAAGGATTCAACTCGAGGTTGTGACTATCACGGGTATGTTGAGATCACTATGGTATGACATAAACCAAGATAGTGAGAGGAACAAAAACTGTTGCCATGTACCCGAGTTCTGAGCACTATGATATAGCATTGAGACTTAATATTTTGATGGAGATTACTTAATCATCTTGTGATCTTCTATTGTGGAACCAAGATCCTTTTTGACCCAACAACATAACACTAAGAAATTCGGATATGGATCCAAACTAGTCTCATTGTAGTACTTATCCTAAATTGTCTTACTGTAATACCCAACTAAAGGTATAGTCCAATAGCCTTAATATGAGTTGAGGTACTGTAGTCTAGATCCGAGATTCTTTCTGTAATCATGTTCAATAAAGCTCTCCATTAGATATTATGTACCATCGAAATCTGATACATGTCAAGGATATATATAGGCGATTTTATCTCCATTCATGACTGTAAAGCAATCCTTGAGTGTCACTATAACCATAACTTAGAAGACCTTAGTTTGATTGTAACCATAGCTATGATACCATGTTGAGAATTGGGTAGGGAAAATATTAATTCAAATTCTCTTACATGATAACTGCTTGTGTTCTATATTTACTTATTATCTTTGTTCATCGTTATTATAGTGTTCAATACATCAAACATATATTAAAATAAAAACAGCAGTGACAAAATAGTTAGGCTCCAAGCCAGGGATGAAACCCCTCCCCTTGAGGGGAAAACCTGCAAACCTCTTCTTATAGATTCCACACTGAATGAGTACAAATACCATGACAAACCTTTCACCTGTATTGCCTCTCTTAGACCAAGACACGATCATCCTTTCCATCACCACCATGTTGCATCATGTAGCACTAGACAATATCTTCGTGACTTCACTGAGATTCATCATGTAGTACTGAGCACCATCCTTTAACATTGACGTTGTATTTGAGTATCATGATAACTACATCGATAAGTATGACTTTCATATAATCATCTGAATAATGCAACACTATACTGTGGTATAGCCCCGAGCTACTATGACAATCATATGTTGCGGAAACCATCAATTCTTGTTATCTGAGCTACTAAGGAAGTCATTGAACTTTTGTGACAATACCCAAGCTCCTGTTCTGAGATAAAGTCTAAAATCTTCCTCTAATATGACCCATAACTACATAGGAATGCGAGCTACTGTGGTGTCCTCACAACGAGGATATATATTCCTATATATAGTAGTTGATCCATATATTTGAGCCGACATGAGTTAGTGATGTTAGTGTCAGTCATTTCTGCCTGTCACTAGTGACCAAATATGCTCTTACAAGGTGTTGTTAGGGTGTAAAGTCAATTTTTTGTCATTTTAGTGAGTCTTCAAATAAAAGTTTGGTCACTGGCTAGGGTGTCTAAGGCTATTTCCACTCTCTCAAGAATTTCATATGTCAGTCACTTTCATCACTCAATTGAATCTAACATGATTAATATTAGTTCAGTCACATCATCATGGTATCCAATCATCTTAGCGTTACCATTAGGTCATTAGGGTTAAGGTCACAAATCGGTCATTTCATGTATAAATACGACAAATGAGGAGTGGAAATAGGTAAACTTGTTCAATAATACTCGATTTCAAATGTAGTTTATATTTCTATATGTAATAATGTTCCTAAGGTTCTAAAGTTAGAAGAAAGGCTAAAAAACTAAAAAAATAAGTGAATTGGTGAGGTGAGCCATCCTATCTCATTAATCACTTAGATACCAAGAGAAAATTATAAAGCACATGAAGGAGCTCATTTATACTCATTTTCATTTGTCTCTCACCATCGAATTGAGCTACCACCTTTCCTTTTCATAAAATTGTGTTTCCATCACCCTCATTGGAAAAAAAATTGCTCTCGTTGTGCACAGAAAGCTTTTGTTGTGCTCCTAGATAGCACAATGCGCACAGGATAGAATTCCCCAAGATCATTTTTTGACCACAAAAATTCATTTTTCAAGGCTCCACTTCTGTCATGTCATCCTCAAGGCTTCATAACAAGTAAGTTCAATTATTCTCATGCCCTCCTTTTGCCTCTTATGTCAAGAATTGTTCATATGCTTCCACTCCTAGGGTTTATATGATTTTCTTAGTTTTGATCCCCAAATGATGGATTATTGCCCCAAACACTATTTTCCTTGTCCCTACACCTTTATTTGCAGCAAATAAACTATTCCCATCCATCATAAAAATTTATCCCCTCATTTTCTATCCTTGTTCTCTAAACCCTAATCTACCCTATCTCTTTCAAGGGCAGGCCTGTGCTTTGGCCTTTTTCACTCCCTCCCCTCACTCATTTCCCAAAATTCCTTTTTCCCCTACTCACTAACATCATCCCCTAACCTCCTAAATTTCCTCAAAATTTTAGGTAACTCCCAAGTACCTCATACCACCTCATTTCGTCACAGCAACAAATTTCACTATTTTTGCCTACCTTTCCCCTAGGGTTTGAAGTATGGAGCTTGATTCACCACCATCAGAGAAGAGGAAATAAAACAAGGGGGGAATATACTGAGGTTTGAGCCCTCTAATTGCAATGAAATCACCTCCTTCCCTTTTGTCAAGAAATGCTTTGAAGATGTCAATTGTTTAGAGTTTTGTCAAAAAGTGCAGGAAGTAGGTCACCATGAGCATCTCACAGGTATATTTTCCCTCAGCTTGAAGGAAGATAAGATCACCATTGCAGGGACTGATTTATTTTTTCAGTAGATTCCATCTCTCAAGCTATAGGCATACCAAACCATGGTGAAAACTGGTTCAAAGGCATGAACCTAGACCTAGAAGAGTACAAACCCTACCTAAAATCACTATACAAAGAAACTCACTCACATGCTTTCCCATTCAGATACTTGTTGGAGAGATATGCACCATTAATTAAGGTTGTCATGAAATTATTTACATGTTAAGGCATATTTTCTAGGTTATATCAAGACCACACAAGGCTTCTCATCCACGTTACAACAGCCAAGTCTCTTAATTTGTGCAGTTACCTGTATAGGAGCTTAACCAAAATGTTTGAAAGGGTGCAATTGAAATGCAAAGTTCATTATCCCAACCTTTTTCACCATAGCCTGATAAAGGTTATAGTTCTCCATCAGTTGATAGACAAGAACATGACATGGGACACTTTCATTGAGGCAGCCTTGAAAATGCATATAACCACTTCACCATGCCAGCACCAAACCATGTTAACACAGTCAATGGAGGTGGGGTCATCAAGAAAGCAGGATGAGGTTTCCAAGGCACCTAGGCCTAAGGTGACCAAGACATATCAGAGAAGCATAAATCTTGTGTTTTCTCCTCAAATTTAGGAAGGGACCAAGCCTACTCAGGCCAGGGTAACTCCAGAATCAATGAGCGGAAGAAAACTGATTGATTTATTCATTAGCTAACTATTAGTTATATACATAGATATGACGGATCAGTTCATCTTCTTGATGACTGTCCAGTTCACCCATCCGTTGAGGATTAGGTGTCAACATTCTACATCAGCAAAACAGGGATCACCATCACATCATGAGGCTTCTTTTCATGATGAGGAGACCATTGAGCATGATTTTGACCTAGTTGAATTGGAGGCACAATATGAGCATAAAAAAATATAACAATTCATCAAAGAGAAGGATTCTCAGATCATGAAGATCAAGGACAATTTGGCTAGGGCCAAATTCATCATTTCATTCCTTGAGCAAGAAAACATTCAACTTAAGGAAAAGCAACTAGCCATGGAGAAAGAGCAATTCAAAGCCATGAAACAAGAGATGAAGGGAAAGGCATTGGTGGAACATGATGACACTGAGCAACATGAAGAACATGTGGCAAGAAAAATACCAAGAACAATGTGTCTTAGGAGGGCACTTCAGAAAGAAAGTGAACAAAGGCCACCAGTGGAAGAATTGACCTTTGAGGAGAGGATTGCCATGGAAATAAATGAAGACAAGGAGTTTTCACTTGAAAATATCAATTTCCACCTTTAGAATCTCCTTAACAAGGCTAACAACGATAACAAGTTTCAAAAGAAGATGGCCATCCATTATTACACAAGGAATGAGGTTGTCAAGGTCAGAATCAAGCAATTGAAGGCCAAACTCAAGGAAACCCTAATCATCCATAAGGAGAAGGGTAAGTTGGAGTTTCTTGCTGATGAATCCATGGTTGCATAACATACCTCATTAGAGATCTCTGGCCAAATTTTGGGAGAATTTGGAGATTTTTTATATCACTTGTATTCTAATTGTAACTTCAAATATCTTTTCACATTTAAATTCATCTTTAATGGCATAATTGAGAAAATATGTGGTCTATGACTCAAAGCATCTACCACTACATTTGTTGTTCCTTTAGTGTATGATATATTGAATTTATCATCCACTGAGTAATTCTAACCACCTCCTCTACCTAACATTCAAATAACTTTTCATAAATATGAGTTAAGACTCTATGATGATTTCTATTCAGCTCAAATTTCCTTTCAACTATGTATTGCCTCCAAATTTTCAATGTGTGGACTATTGTCACAAGTTCCAAATCATATATCTCACAACTTTTCTTCATGTGATTGAAGTTTTCTTGAAGTATGGGAAATTACCCCACCTTCTTGCATTAGTACTCCACCTAATCCTTATTTCAATGCATTTTTTCATATGACAAAATGTTGATCCATGTCTAATACTTTAAAAATAAGAGGCATCATCGATAATTCCTTAAACTTTTGAAATGCTTCTTCACATATTTTGTTGATACAAATGTATAATTGTTCTTCTACAATTTATTGATACGACTTGTGATCTTTTTTTTAGTGCAAAACTTGAGGAAAGTTTTGCACCTCGAGAGATTTGATTTCTATTAATGTTTGATAGATCTACAATTAAGATGGATCTAGACTGGTTGGTATATATATATATATATATATATATATATCGCTTTTTTCCTCTTTTTTTCGAGTCAAAATGTTTACATGTCATAACATAACATAAGAAGGTGTTACAACATATATTCCATATTGTGTTAGAGAGTGCCTCTTGGTGTAAGAATTCAATGATGAATCCATAAACATCATATCCACCACTTGAAATGATAGAGATGAAGGGGTTTCCTCCTTATCAAGTTACATTTGTAGAAGATTCTATAGAAGGGGGTCAATATTTAAAGTCTACAAAACCTTAATTGAGTTATGTTGATGATGATGATTAATGTCCACTAATACATATATGGTCTACTAGACCTTAAGAAGCTAAGAGATTAATCAAAATTCTTTAATATTTTATTTCTATGCTTAAAATTGATGAGAGAAGTGTTCCAAGATCACCATAATTTTTCTAACTTAAAGGATTATGAAGGTTGGTAGTGCAAGAAAAATATTTTGAAAAGTAGACTGAACGTAAGTATAAGATGGAAAATCTAAGAGAAATGGATTTTCATCATCCACCCTCTTAGTATAGTAGAGGTGATATACTCTTTCATCCCATGGTGTTTTGGGAATTGGTCAATGCGTATGCTCAATATGAAACTCGTGAGAATTAGTCATTATATTAGCAATGTTCATTTTCTTCTTAACACTGGTCAAGACAGAGAAATATTTTTTATTTTTGAGATTGGGGTTATCACCTCCTTATAATATCTTCGTTTCTTTTTTCCCTCTAAGTCTTTATCACCCCACATTTTCCCCTTAAATTTTGAAGTAATAACATTTTTAATGTCCTTATTCTACAAAAATGATCCCATCCTTTATATTCGAAGGGTCTAGCCAAGATTAGACATCTTTATGTCATCCTCACTTTACCCAAAGGTGGGGGTTTTGGCTAGAGTTAGAAGAAATTTTAGGAAACCTCTTAGCTTGCATGTTGTATAGATTCTTATGATACATGATATTCCTATTCATAGTTCTTTCAATGGGTGAAAGGATTTCTTCAATACATGTTGAAAATAGCAAGAAGAAATGTTAAAAATAACATCTAGAAATTCCAATTTAATTTTTCCTTGAATTAAATTGTAATTATTATCTCATAGCAACTTGTAATAGTTAACTAAGTTAAGTTGACTTAGTTAAATTAGGAATTTAGAGTTGGAAGTCTATCTGCAGTCATGTAAGTGTGATCCCTAAGTTTTAAGGGTCCAGATTGAGTTTATTTGAGTTGTAATTGGATAACTCAGTTTGATTGAGTTATAGACAGTTAAACTAGTTCTAACTATTATTGGAACTAGTAGAGGTCTAGTAGTGATTTAGTGCACTGGTGCATCCTCAGTGCTACTTTAGCTAACTGAAGATTCACTCATGAGAAACTCATGCATGTCAGAACCAAGGAATACCCAATTGAGACTAGGGTGTAGGGACAATGTACTATGAGTTGTATGAGTTTTCGAGTTGTATAGATAATGCATGCAATCAGAGAAGGACCTAGTTTTGGATTGTGTAGAGATGGACGAAGGATTTCTCAGTTAAATATGGGTTTATCCTCATAGGAATTGTGCAAGTAAATAGGAGCTTGGAGAGCAGCAGAATAGACTAAGGTTTGGCTTGATCTATCTTGTGAGCAGAGAATTGTTTATACTTGTGCAAGAATTGTTCTAGTGAGAACAAGCTTTGTATTTTCACTTAGGTTTTTGATTAATGTAATATAGATAGTAGGGGTTTTGAGTTGTGGCTTTCCCCGAATAAATATTATGTTATGTGCCATTTATTATCTTACTCTTGTTGATTATTTTTTTTCATCGATCATTGGTTTCCGTTGTTTAAAGAGTAGAGTAGATTCTTGTCTTATGTTTTAGTACATTACAAGAGTTGTGAATCTATAGGAAAATATACATGGTATCAAAGATGAAGATAATATACTAAAGGAGATTTCAAAGTTTTGAAGTTTGGGTTACAGGTGAAATTCAAATTTGCAATACATACTTCAGGATTGGAAAATGGCTTTCTACAGTTTGAGGCTCAAGTATGCCTTGGAAGGAAACTCGATTTATATAGCCTGGAAGGATAAGATGGAGGTTGTGTTGAATGATAATGGCCTCAAGGAATTCATTGAGAAATACATTCCTAAGCCAACAACATCGGATGCAAAGATCTGGATGAGTGGAAGAAGTGTGTGGCAAGGGCAAGGTGAATTATCCTTGAGGGAGTTTGAGACCACATTGTCTCGAGTCTCCATGGCAAGGAAACTTTGTATGCTATGTGGAAAGCATTGAAGAACCTGTTTTAGAACAACAGTGACCATAGAAAGTTGGCACTAAAGAACAAACTTCGAAAAATCAAGATGGAGGCTAGCGACTCAATTCCAAATTACTTGGCCAAGTTAACCCATTGTTGAGATGAGCTCCGAAGTGTTGGAATCATTGTTTCCAAGGATGATATGGTGAGCCTATCTCTTCTAGGTCTTCCCAAGAGTTGGCATAGTTATCAGGACTTTGTCAATGGGAGGGAGAAGTTTCCAGATTGGGAACGACTGTGGTCAAATTTCGTACAAGAGGATTTTTGACAGAACACCAAATATGGGACCTCTTACAAAGCAGTGGAAGAGGAATTTTCCTTAGCAAGTAAGGCAAAGAAGGCCAAGGGAAAGAAGTCCCAAGGTGAGGTGGTAGGCAAGAAGATGGACTTTTCAAAATTCAAGTGTTTTCATTGTCATGAGAATGGGCACTATACCATGAATTTCCCATAGAAGAAAGCAAGTAAAAAGGAGCCTGCAGTAGTTGCAGCATGTGAAGCTCTAGCTTCATGTTCGAACTTGATTTCAATCTCATTGCATGTATCGATAGCACTGTCATGGGATGCATGTGGTATCTTGACAACGGTGCCTCGTTCTATATGATGGGGAATAAAGATCTCTTTATTGATTTTGAGGGGAAAGACCTCAAGAAGAACATAGAGTTTGGAGATGACGGGAGGTATAGAGCTACGGGATTGGTACAATTACCTTTCAGAGGGAGTCTATATCCCCTATCAGAATCATATATGTGATGTATGCTCTAGGAATAAAGAAGAATCTTGTTTCAATCACAGTGTTAGAAGACTGTTGCTATGATGTGATTTTTAGCAAGGGAAAGGCTTTCCTTAGACAAATCGCCATGGTACAAGTGAAACATATCATTGCATGAGTCAAGAAATTGTATGCTCTTGAGGTTCAAGATGCATGCAAATCCTTGAGGAGCAAGGCAAAGGTTATATACTTGGTGGTTGAGAGGGAGAGTGAATTACCTCTCAACATGCAGCCCCAGAATAAGCCTTAGAAGTAGTCTCAGATAATTGTGGAGAAGCCACAATTGAAGAAGCAAAGAGTAGACCGAGTGGAGGCATCCACTGATGCAAAGACCTCAATTAGCAGAAAATTTCAATCGAGGTGGGTAGAGGGAGCATATGCAGCCATACCTCTAGGTGAGATGTGGGGCGATGTGAAGTGAGAGTCCCAAGAGGGCTGAAATTGGGTAGGGTCCATTGAGAGGTTTTATCTCATGGAACATACCTTGCTACAGGAGCTTAAAGTACATAGTAGAAGGAGGAATCAGTAGCGGTTGCTGAATTCAGATATCAGAGTGACAGAGGCTATAGAAGTCAAATACTAAAGAGTGCAAAGAAAAGTTGAAAATAGTGCAAAAAGGCAGAGTCAACAAAAACACAGTGTTTTCAGTCGAAAGAGGCAGTAGAAATCAAAGACTTTGGTGACAGATGCACCATACTAATTCAGGTTGGATGTTTTTTTTTTTTGTTTCAGGAGTTGTTGTAGAAACAACACTAGAGAGAAGTACTGCATGCAGAACATTCTAAAGGTTCAGGATTGGGATAGAGTTGAATTCCTTTCTTGTTGAGAGAGAGTGTTGAAAATAGAAACAAGAAATGCTAAAAATAACATCTAGAAATTCCAATTTAATTTTTCCTTGAATTAAATTGTAATTCTTTTCTCATAGCAACTTGTAATAGTTAACTAAGTTAAGTTGACTTAGTTAACTTAGGAATTTCGAGTTGGAAGTCTATCTGGATTCATGTAAGTGTGATCCCTAAGTTTTAGGAGTCTAGATTGAGTTTATTTGAGTTGTAATTAGATAACTCGGTTTGACTGAGTTATAGACAATTAAACTAGTTCTAACTATTAGTGGAACTAGTAGAGGTATAATAGTGAGTTGGTGCACTGGTGCATCCTCAGTGCTACTCCAACTAACTCAAGATTCACTCATGAGAAACTCATGCATGTTAGTTCAGAGGAAGACCCAGTTGAGACTAGAGCGTAGGGACAATGTACTACCAGTTATATGATTTTCCTAGTTGTACAGATCATGCATGCAATCAGAGAAGGACCTAGTTTTGCATTGCGTAGTTATGGAGGAAGGATTTCCCAATTAAATATGGATTGATCCTCATAGGAATTGCACAAGGAAATAGGGGCTTGGAGAGAAGCAGAATAGGATAAGGTTTGGCTTGAGTGAGCTTATGAGCAGAGAGTTAATTATACTTATGCAGGAATTGTTCTAGTGAGAACGAGATTTGAATTTTCACTCAAATTTCTGATTAATGCAATATAAATAGTAGGGGGTTTGAGTCGTGACTTTCCCTGGATAAATATTGTGTTATGTTCCATTGATTATCTTCATCTTGTTGATTATTGTTTTTCATCGATCATTGGTTTCCACTATTTAAATAGTAGAGTAGATTCTTGTCCTTTGTTTTAGAACATTACATGAGTTGTGAATCTACCAGAAAATCTACAATAGGGATGATAGGGTATTTCCTTTAATCTTGATATTATATGTTATAAATTGATTTTGGATCTGTTTAATCTTCCTCCACAACACTCTAGAGACACAACAACCCAAAACCTCACATCCATATAAAATAATAGGAGTGATAAAAGTCTCAAAGAGGAGTTCTTTTAATCCCATATCCAAAGATTTGTTGACTTGCATTTTTTTAAGCCCACAATAAGCTTTCTATCCTCCATTTAACCTTACATACTTTGATTAAGGGTGTTTTGAAAGCTTGATCAAGTGTTTAATTCAAAATATTTGAAATACCTTAACTAAGGGGTTATAAAATCCTCAATTGACGTATTGTTGGGTTAAATATAATTGATTTAAGATTTTGTGACAATATATATATATATATATATATATATATCCCCGACTTATTTTTTTCAATCCCACAAGTAAGCCTCCTATCCTCCATTTATCCTTATATACCTTGATCAAGAGTGATTTTAAAGATTGATCAAGTGCTTAATTCAAGATATTTGAAGTACCTTAATTAAGAGATTATAAAATCCTTAATTGAGGTATTGTGGGTTAAATATAATTGCTTTATTTGTGGTTTTGTGACAAATTATACACACACAAAGATTATATTTTCTAACACAATTATTTCAAAAACCTTGAGGTATTTCTATAACTTAAAAACACCAAAAAGTTAATGAATTTTTACATCAAACAAAATTAAAATAAAAAATACAAAAATTACACGATTGAAATGTCAACTCACTTGGCTATTATGTTTAAAAAAAGAAGAATAAAAAGTAAAATTATGTCAAATATAATAATAAACCATATTGTAGTCAACAATCATGGAGGGGTATCTTAGAAACTACAAAAGAATATACGGTCACCAAGAGGTTGATGAAGGTGAAGTGTCAGAGAAGGATAGAGATATGATGAGACAAAGATGAGTATAATTGAAAGAACAATGTGAAGAAAATATATGTCAATCAACCTTTACTACATATAATTAGAGAGTCTTTGTGGCATCTGATTGAGGGAAATATCAATGATTAGACCACATAACCTTATTGCATATTATATTCATAGTTTTGATTCATACTCTACTTTATATAGATTATATGTAACACATATGCCTACAAAATTGATTGCACTATGTAGGGATACAATTTAATAATACATCACAAGGCCCCATTACCTCTTAGATTTCAAGAATAAATAGAAGTTGTACTATTTTTTAATGGGTAGATTTTTTTTGAGAAATTTTAAATGCAAACATAGAAGAAGAATTAAGGGACCTAAACCTTCACCAGATAGTTAGTGAGCATGTTAATAATAAAGTGAAGTTATTTTATGAGTAAATTTTAGTGATTATATAAGCTTAAACCTTACAAGGATTGATAAATACAAAAAATTAAAATAGAAAACAAATTTGTTGGGTTTTCAACATGCTAAACATGTAAAGGTACATGAGAATGTATCACAAACATTTTCTTCACTTGGAAAATAAATATATAAGAAAACACTATCCAAGTTGCTTATAGGGGAACTAAAATTGAATGTTGATGATGATGTCAAAATTACTCCATGTTCTAAGAATTGTGAAATCATATTAAATTCAAGGTCTATATAAATGAAAACAATGAACATGCTTTATGAGCTCTAATTTGTAGAGAACCCTACCAATATAAGACTTCTAGAAGGCATTAGAGAGAAGGTGGTAGATTTTTTGGAAACCCACTTTTATGTTGTACTGGATTGCAAGCATTTTTTGTGGTGACACTTATGTAGAGGAATGTACGATGAGCATTGTAAGCACATTATGGAGATCAAAAAAATTGAATTATTTCAGGAATTTCAAGAAAGCAATCCCAATGTCAAGATTTCCATTGACATGTTTTCTAAATGGAAAGCATGGTGTATTAGGCTAAATAGAGTGTGTAACAATTGTAGTTGTCAATACCATGTTGAATTCTATCTCTATTATGATATTTTTGTAGATTTATGCAAGAGGCACTTGCATGATGACCCTCCCCCAACAACATGTGATTTTATTTCAATGATATTGTCCATAAGAAAGATCAAAGATGTGTTTTTTTAGTAAAACATGTGTAGGTGGAAGAAGATGCCTTGAATATGGGAATTTCACATTGTTTAATACGAATTTTCTTATGGATCTCACACACCTTGTTATATGTTATTGTGGTCAGGTGGAGGACATATGAGTATGTTAATATGAACATTTCCTCTTCTTTAGGTGTAGCCTCTAAGAGATTGACTTGCTTGAGTATGATATCCCTATTTCAAAATTCATGGGGAAATTTCATAACCAGATTAATAAATATAGGAAACATTCTCATATGTCTAGGTCGAATGTTTCCCAATTCAGAGAGTTTCATGTGCTATTTAAGTTAGGCGTAGTCTTATTAGTGGTAAAATATGGTAATAAACACACATTTTCTCCCCAATGAAAGATATATAATGAGTACGGTCATTTTGACTAAGTACTTTATGTGTAGTTTCCACATAGATGTTTTCTATAGTATTGTGCATTAAAATTAATTTTCTATTGATTGATGATGTGTATGCACATGCACCTATATTCATTCATGTGTTTTATATGCATGCATATGTGAATGTTGATGGGAGGGATGTCACTCTAGAATCATGTGGTGTGATCGAGTATAGTTTTTATGTTAGTGATGATCAAGAGCATGACACACTTTTGTTCATGATTGCTTTGTGTTTATTTATGAATAATTCAAAAAGAACATGATAGCATTTAGGAAACATTGTATTTGATCTCATGGGTCTGTGAGGCCTTTCAAACCAATGCACTCATTTTATCTATAGAGTTGGCTTCATATGAGACAAGAGTTTGGCCTAACAAGATCTTTTTCCAAATACGGTGTGGAAAGAGTGTACATGATGATGTGGGTGCTTGTGTGAAATGAGAATTTGAGAGGTACCAAATAAGCCATGATGTAGTTCAAATAAAATAATTTGCTAAAGTGTTCAATTGGTGTAGATTGCGTTTAGGGAATGACTCTCTCAAATAGGAAAGGCCAATATGCAAGAAAGAGACTACAATATGAAAACTAAATCTCAAATTTTTGATATAGTTTGAAATACATGGTCAATAAATAAAAATTATATTTGATATTTAATATGATGCAAGGTTATTTGCAACGTTCCACTTCATGATGTTAATAGATCCATGCCTTAGTATTTTGTAACTATACCTCGTGAGAATTACACTCTATATGACGAGTAAATACATGGGTGACATCTTTGTCATTGAGACACAAAAAAATCATGCTTTTGTCGTTTTTAAATTAATGTTGAGGGATGTGCACTTATGGATGCGAAAATCATGGATATATAAAACAATGGAAATATGCCCCTCTTAATCCAAAGGGCCCATTTTTAATACCAACATGGCAAGAGATACATAGTGAAGATGCTATGGTTTTGCTAGATCATGGTTAATTTTAGAGAAAGCATGTGACTTTATTAATAGATTGTTACATATTAATGGTGTGTTTATTGGCCTCTTCAACTTAATATTCAAACTTTCAATATTGAAAAAACATATATTAATTAATATTTTGAATTGTGTTAATAAGTGATTGTTTTTTCAATTGCACAACAAGGTAATGAAACGAAGATATCATAACACTATTTAATGTAATGCACATAAATAAATAAAAAATTGAATATAATTATTATTTTGTGAACTAAAGCACTTGTATTTCATATGCAAAAATAGGTTATGAAGTTTTACTTACAGATCCCACCCAGTAATACATACCATAAAAACAAAATAACCTAGAAACCCAAGTACAACAAGGCCAAAGAGCCTAATGCTCAATCCAGTTCATCAATGCATAGTTATACTAGTCATTTCCATAATAGATACAAATATGATAGAATGAGACTAGGCCCACAAATACATATTCTACATTGATCGTAAAGCTTTAACCTATAAACATAAGAGACCATCGAGTTCATCATAAGGAAGCAGAATTCCAAACCAAACCCCGCATTAGCAAAGCACACCTACGAACATATAACATCACCATCTAGGACTCTCTAGAAATTGATTTCAACAAAAGAAATCATAATCCCAAGAAAGACCCAGCGCCATTGAATCAACCAAAACACATCTTTAGAGATATATAACATCATAGTCTAGGTACAAAACCCAGAGGACAATAGGAACACATATCTTCTAATGGGTAAAACAAGAAGGAAGTGCCCATTATACATAGACCAACCACCAAACATATCCCTACCTTCCTAATTCAGGATCTAAAGGCACCAATAAGAACATAGAGTCATCCATAAAAGCACAGAGTCTCCCATAAGCACACTTAGTCATATATAATATTAGCTAATTTGACGCCATGTCAAAAAAACATAATAAAGAACCATACCCTCACCATCCTAATTCAATAACTAGAGAAACAATAGGAATAGAGGACCATCCATATAAAACAGATTCATCCATAAACACATAGTGCCATAAAAATATCAGCTAATCCACGGCTAGCGCAAAATCAAAAGCATAACATAGGCGTCTCTCTCCACTGTACGAACCAACATGCCAACCAAAAATATATTCTTTAATAAATTATGCTTGGAGAAAACATACTGAGGAACCCAACCAAGAAGCTAAGAAGCCAAGAAGTCTTACCTTAGTGGTCTCATTGGAGACCAACCTAAATTGACTGCAAAAAAAAAACATGATATTCCGCCATCACTATTCATGGTCTAAAGAAGAGATTGTAGTTGATCCCTGAGAACTAGAGCCCGAAGGATCTCTGAGGTCACCAAAGGTAGAATCACTCACAAGGAATCCCTGTACACAGGCCAAATGAGAATCCATTGTCCAAACAAAAAGTTTGATTTCAAAGCATGTGTTTAATGTCTTCTAGTGAGGAGAAAACATTGTAATTTTCAACTTGATTGTCTTTGAAGACCAACCACAACAGGGTTAACATGTGTCGATGTAAAGCAAGAGAATTCAGAAATGTAGCTTTCGACTCCTTGATTTTCCAAGATCAGAAATTCATTTCCATTTCACATCTTCACTAATCAATTCAAAATCTATATGATATGGGCGATCTCCTCCATTATGACTTTCCAATACTTGAATTTATTTCCTCACTTCTGCAAAAACTGCATTAAAGCGAGTAGCCATTGAATCATATGCAAAAGGACGAAATCACTTTGGCCCCATAGTAGAATTGCCTTGTCCACCATGCTTGTTGCTCATTCTCAGCCTAGGAGGCATCAATACTACAAAGAGAAAACACTTGGGACAACTACGAAAGGACCCGTGTCCTATAAAAAAGAAGGAAGATGGACTTGACACAACACCCTGAACCCCAGACATAGAATCAACTATATCATCACGTAATTGTCAAACTAATGGTTCAAAATTCATCTAGTTATCAAACTCCCTACAGTCTGGAACCATGACCCACCATACCCTACAATGCCCTAGAACAAAGAAAGAGTTATCTATGTAGTGACACAACACAAAAATGCATATATAAGGCACTATCAACATAGTTCTATTAGTTAGCAAACGACCCAACAAAATTCAACAAAAAATCAACAAAAAAAACTTCCTCCTACTCCAAATAGCAAACACTTTATAATTCAGAACCTGACAATAGTTAAGACTCCGAGACAGCCAACAACCATTACACACCCTCAGGGACTAGAGAATTAACTCTGACATAATAAGTGGATATAAAAGATGAGTTAACCAACTAAACCCAAGATGCAAGATCAAAAGCTAAAATACTATATAAGAAACAAGTTAGAGCTTTCTGACCATCACAATAATAAGATGGAGGTTGCACACCTAAAAGCATATAACACCACGAATACCATTCTTCAACAACATAACTTTGAACCACATAAGATTGCAGACCATCCAAGCAACTGAAAAGTAACAACCAGAGGTGGTGGAGGGTTTGCCCTCACCACCACACGCACTTCTCTCCATATGCCAAAACCAACCGAGACAATTCCATTTAAAGAAAACGACTCCACCTATAACCTTGTATGCATCCACTAAGTGGTGCTGCGAATGACCTATGCTTCTTAAATAAACCTATACATTTGGAAGGAGAAAAGCACAACTTCCAACAAATCTATCACACTAAAAATAACACCCCATTAAAAGATCAATATAATCATATTAAAATAAAAATTACACATACTAAATTAAAGACAATCATAATAAATCATTTTTTCAAAAAACTAGAAAAATACTACTATTAAATCATTTTTTTTATTAATCATTTATAATAAAAAAAATTGAAAAATTAAAAAAAAAACCATAATTAAATCATTTATAAAAAATTTATGATTAAACGTTGTAAAAAATTATGATTAAACATATGATATTAGTTGTTTAAATACAACTTACAAAAAATGAAAGATAAGCCCCAAAAAAAGAAAATTTAACCATAAACACAATAGGGATATTTACATTTCTCTAATCCATTGGTTTACCAAACGAATAAAGTATCGGCCAATTTTGACGTTGAACTAGTTGATGTTATAATAATTAACTTTGTATGGGAAGAAATAAAAACATTCCTTGTTTTTAAAATTGAATAAAACAAAATAACATAAAATTGAAAGTTATAATTTTCTAACATAAAAATTAAGTGGAATTGAACATTCTATGCAATTCTAATATTTTATGAAAGAAATTCATGATTTCTAAATTCTAATTAACAGAAAACCACTAAATGCCATTGTAAAGTCCATTTTAAAGTCCTTAACAGAAAACCACTAAATGCCATTGTAACATTTTATGAATGGATTTCGATTCACATGCTGCAGAAAGAAGCTAGACTCCAATCATAAAGAAGATGGTGGTCATCTATAATTTGGCTGCAAGTTGTCGTCATACCTTATGAAGCTGAACAATTCACATAATCCATGGACTCTGGTTGGGTGATAAAAGCAGGAACGCGGAGGCCTATTGTCCTTCAAAAAGGCCATCACATCCGATCCAACTGTATGCTCTCCAACTAAGCCATAATTAACTCAGAGCACATATGCTAGCGGATGATATTTGGTGGAGAAAACATGCTATAACACTGGCTTCCATAAATATATCCCAAAATCAGGGTTGGAAGGTCCCCTTTCGCCATTAACCTTTTCTTATTGCACACTTTGAATCTTTCTCATAACTTTATTTAACGGGAACAATTCCATCACAGTTGAAACTTTTTTTAACAGGAAGACTTCCATTATGATTGGAAAACTGGGAATTATTGACCTCAGCTTTAATCCGCTACAGGGTTCTATTCCAAAAGCATGGTCTAATTGCACACAATTTCAATGGATCAAAACTTCACATTTCAATTCTTTTAGGGGATGAACTCCAACTTATTTGAGACACTGGAACAAATATAATCTAAACAGACATGAGAAAACCAATCTAGTAAGAATGCAGAGGATTTATTCACTTTGTGATAAAGTGAAATACGGCTAGTAAGAATGCAGAGAAGTGAAATACAGTTATGAGATTACAATTATATAAATTTATTTCAATCTTGGATTTAACAAGAGGATCAAATTTTTTAGGTGTAAACTTATTTTAGAATGTAAAAACAGTGTAATTTTTTATTGATTAAATTGTATTTTTGAATATTAAAGAGACTACATAACATGCATTGGGCCATTTTATCAGCGCACATTAAACTTATTTTTTTATTATTAATATATTTTTAAGTATACATCAATATTAATTTATATTAAAATATTTTATTCATAAAGCACATGGAATATTTTATTCTATACAACATTAAAATAAAATAAAATTAACATTTTTTTATAGATATATATGAAGTTAATATCAGGTGTTAAAATATTTTTGAAAAATATAAGGTTTAAACATTTTACTCACATTTTTTTTAATTCTAATTACTTTACATGAAATTGTATTAGGTCATATGAACAACTCATTAAATATGCATATTATGGAGGACATTGCTTTTCTATTTACTTAATATAATATTTTTAATAATAAGACAGACATACTTACATATTACCTTCACATTGGATTGTAAAATAAAATTCTAAACTCCCAGCTCTAAAATATTATAACAAAAACAAAAAATACTACCTCATAAAAATTTCACCAATAATCCTCTACCCAAACCAAATATTGCTTATAAACTTCTAATCTCTTTTCATTCTTCCAAATTTTGTGCCATACAAAATTTAAATTTAAATTATTTGTAAAATCACTTCTAGGTACTTTTGTTTGAACCAAAGTAAAAACCCAAACCACTAATACTTCGACTAATACTTCTAAGAATGCTCTCAAACACAAATATGGCTTCTTTTTTAGCTGATCTATACTATACTTGTATGCAAATACAAGCTTTTTAGGGATTGGAGGTTTCCAATCCCTTTTGCAACTGTACTAGTGGTAAAGTTGTTCAAGCTTGCACAAATTCGTAATGGCTTGAGATATCTTTCAACTGAAGCTGTTTCTACTTATTCCAGCTTTTTAGGGATTGGAGGTTTCCAATCCCTTTTGCAACTGTACTAGTGGTAAAGTTGTTCAAGCTTGCACAAATTCGTAATGGCTTGAGATATCTTTCAACTGAAGCTGTTTCTACTTATTCCACAGAAATTACTAACAAGTTATCTGCAATAAACCCACACATATTGGCAATGGCTTCAATATGCAGTCATTGGCACTATTGGCTCATCTTATCTTTGAACTTTTAATTTCAAATTTATTATTTGCTTAGATTTGATTCAAGATTATCTTTATTTTGATTGTAGATTTCATAATATTTTAGTAATCAGATGGACAGAAGACAAAAGTGAAATCTAACTGTTTAGTCAGATTTTCAATTGTAAATTTCATAATAATTTAGAAATTAGAATAAATTTCATAATAATTTAGAAATTAGATAGACAGTGAGACAAAAGTGAAATCTAACTATTTAATTAAATTTCCAAAATAGTATGAAATCTACAATCCAATTACACTGAAATCTATCAAAATGTTGAAAGCGATAACTGAGAGAAGATGGGAATAATTCCATTTGGAACCCTACAGCTATATGAGTTCTGTGAGGTTAGATCCATTGAAGGTGCGTGCATTTAGACTACGAACAGTATAGCGTTTTAAAATCTACGAACAGTATAGCGATTTAAAATTTGTAAAATTTCCAAAATATTCTGAAATCTACACTCCAATTACACTCAAATCTATCAAAATGTTAGAAAGCGATAACTGAGAGAGAAGATGGAATAATTCCATTTGGAACACTACAGCTATATGAGTCCTGTGTGGTTTAGATCCACTGAAGGTGCGTGCATCTAGACTACGAACAGTATAGTGGTTTAAAGCTTGAGGTCAAATATCTCCATCGACTTTAACTCACCAAACTATACTGAATTTTTCCTGTCAAAAAAATTACAAGAGAGATTCGAAATGCGCAACAAGTAAAGTTTTCAGGTGAAAGAGTAATTCCCAACCTTAATTGATGAAAATTATGTGCCACTCAGCCTTTTATTATGTTTTCTGCAACAAGGAGCATTCCACTAGCATTTGCTCTCTGAGTTATCTGCGGCCCAGTTGGAAAGATATCGAGTTGGATCAGATTTGACCGTCATTTTGAAGGACAGAAGAACCTCAACGTCCCTACTTTTATACCCCTCCTCAGCGACCGTTGCTGAGTTTTCTCCCACTGGAAATTCCAGCCAAGAAGAATCATATAGAGATGATCAGAAAAATCATGTTCTGAAGGATGAAAAATATGGGTCCAGGAGTTACAGAGGTGGGAACTATGGTTGATGCCATGGCCAAACGCCACACCACACAAACAGCATCTCTATCCATTTCTCTCCGTGGGACTAAAAGTTGTTACAGCGTGCGGGTTGTGCTTTTCCTCCAGACACCAATGGTCCATAGGGATATAGGGATCTGATTTCACCCGGAAATTAATGGTCCATATTGATTTGCAACAGCTGGAACGCATAAACAGATTTGTCATGACACAAAGTAACGTGCAATGGTCAGATACTCTGAGTGAAAGGTGTAATTATTGATCAAAACGTTTTAGTGGCAGAAAAAGAAAAAGGTTATTTCGAAGGTGGTGGTCACTTTCCTTTCCTTTATTCCTCATTTGTGAGGGGCCACCGCTGGGTGGATAAAGGTTAGAAGCATTTAAGACAAGGTCTTTTCTAAAACGACTAAATTTATTAACATTAAGAAGTAAATTTATTAAACATTCAGAATAGTTTTACGGAGTAAATTTATTGAAATTAGCTTTATAAGTTAATGTTTTATGAAAGGTTCTAAGAAGCAAATTTATTGAATGTAGTTTTATAAGTTAAAGTTAGAGGAGTGTAGTTATTCTATGTATGAAGGGTTTTGAGGTTTGTTAGAATTTTGAAAAATTTTGAAGTGGCTTGTATTTAATGTCGATACTTAAAGTTAGAGGAGTCTAGTTATTCTATGTTTCAAGGGTTTTGAGGTTTGTTAGATTTTTGAAAAACTTTGAAGTGGCTTGTATTTAATGTTGATACTTAAAGTTAGAGGAGTGTAGTTATTTTATGTCTCAAGGGTTTTGAGGTTTGTTAGAATTTTGAAGAACTTTGAAGTGGGGGTTTTGAGGTTTGTTAGAATTTTGAAAAACTTTGAAGTGGTTTGTATTTAATGTTGATTAAAGTTAGAGGAGTGTAGTTATTCTATGTCTCAAGGGTTTTGAGGTTTGTTAGAATTTTGAAGAACTTTGAAGTGGTTTGTATTTAATGTTGATTTTTGTTGCAGTGAAATGGATTTTTTGAACTTATTTTAAATCATTTATATATTATTAATTAAAATAACTTATATATTATTAATTTTATAAGTTATAAGTTTTTTAAATGTAAAAACGAGTATGGTTGTGTATTCATAACTTTGAGGTAATTTTAAATTATATGTTAGAATTTTTATATTAAAATTGTAAGTGAGTTAACTTAGTCTAACATTACATTAAAAAATTCCTAAAACTTATTTATTTTTAAATATAATAATTTATTTTTCTCATTAATTATTAATTTAATGTTAATGATGTACCTTATTCATATAAATTATATCACATTATAGTGAACAAACTAGATATATTCGAATTCAAGTTTTTGTGATTCATATTTTAATGTATAAAATATTTTTCGGAAGAAATCACATTGAAGATTTTGGTGGACGCATTTCAAACCAACAAGTGTGGTTCATCTTCGAGACAAAATGAAAAAACAAATCTAGGAAGAAGGTTAAATAGGAAGACATGTTAACCTAACTGCTAAAAAAAACCTATATTTAATTAAGGGAGGAAAAAAGAAATGTTTAATATTATTTAAATAAATTTTATTAATTAATTTATTATTTGTTTTATTTGTATGTTTTATATATATATATGAAGTCTATAATGCTACTTTTGAACAAACCAGTTATCCAAAAAGCACATTTTTCGGTCTACTCTCCCGCGGACGTGATGTCTTCCTTCGTCCATGTGAACCCTTCATCCCATACCATACATATATCAAGGGTTTGAATTTTAAATTATGCAATTGCACGCGCTTGTTATTCCCTTACTTGACCATCGCCAGATTCGCCACTAATTCTCCCACGGACGGGTATGAGCGTCCGCACCTATGGCACCCAGCTTCGAACCACTTGCCCATATCAACCCTAGGTCACATCACACATACATTTAAGATCTTCAATATGCCATTTACTAATAAATGTGAATAATTAATTGACCATCGAAGGATCGAGTCTCTCCGACTTCCATTCATGTTTGGCGTGTAGATCACGCAGCTATTTCGAATCTGTTGGATTTTTAATATTTAAAACTAAAAAAATATAGCTTTCGCGGATTTTTAATTGAAAAGAAAAAACATGAAATAGAAGCTTGGCGGTCAACTCCCACTGCAACAACAGGTTTACGAAGGAAAAAACAGAATGAATTGTATCCAAATATCAATCAAACCGGTATTGCTATTTGTACCGAGGAATTTGCTCACAGAAATTGACGTTTTTAGAATAATTTACTTCAAACAATATAAGTGGCCAAGCAAATCCCATGATCATTTTCTTCAAAACCTCGTAAAACATTCAGCGAGCCAAAGGCCTCGCAGATAATTACTGTACAATCCGCTGGTCTGGTTTTAAATAGAAAACAAAATAATTATTCCACACAGACAGTAATGGGGTTTTGCCTCTTCACCACCGCCATAGGCACTTTTCCTCAAACAACTGTACAGAGGGCCCTGTACATTACATAAAAATATAACTATATTGAGAATCATTTCTTGGTCTCACAGGTAACTTGTAGAGCAGAATACATAGATACAGATACACATATCTATGGTTCCTTCTTCTTCTTCCCTACAGAAAACTATACAAAGAATAGTAATAACAATGGCTCCTGTTGTTTCTTACTTACCAGAGATTTAAAAACAAAAACGCTCCCCAACTCAAAATCTGTTATACATATGAATCATTAACCAAAAAGATCAAACCGAAGTCTTCAGGAATGAAGCAAATCGGAGTTTAGAACGTGTAGGTTGTTATGTTAGATATACCATAAAAAAAATTTCCTATGAAATTCTTTTTATTTATTTTTTAAATATATTAAAAAAAATTGTTGAATAAGTGTTTTCAAAATTTATTTTTGCAGCAGTTTAATTTATTTTGGTTGTGATTAACAATTTTTCTTTTTCCAATGACCTTTTTTTTAAATTCATAAGTTGTTCTCACCATATATATATATATATATAATATTTTTCTTAAAAAAAATTTAGGAAAAAAAAAAATATATTTAGTAATGTAATACATCTAAATGCTTTATAACAGTTATGATAATAAGTAACTAGAGATTCTTACTCAAGAAAAACTTTGTGTGGAAAATTAAGATATGGTTTTGCACATTTGTGTTAATCATAATTGTGCTCCTTAAATATCTAATGACAAGAACAACATAAACAACATGAATAACCAGAAGCTTCCCAAAATTGCTTCAAACTGTAGCCAAAATCACATGTAGCTCAAAGGACGAGGGCATAATTATGTAAGTCATAGCTAAGTCATTCGGGAATAACAAGCCATTCTACAAAATAATTATAATATAAAAATGTAATTACATCAAAATCTAAAAAATTATGATGTGATAACAAATTATAGCAAAAAATAAATTAAGGTACACTAAGGAGGTGGTCAACCCTAGTCTAGAAGATCAAAAAAAATATAACTATTTTGACCAACTTAAAGAAGAAATTCAACATTGTTAAAATAAAAAGCTTTCATCTGTTGCATAGTGAAATTGGTGTTGGACAATTCCCACAACAACATTCTTCTATCATCCTTACACTAAGAGGGTTCAAGATGAGACTTCCCATTTTCTCTTAGAATGTCTTGCATATGTCCAAATTATATCACAATTCCAAAATATTTGTCATGGTGCTAAGCTTCTTAACCTTGTAAGTCATCTCACTTTTGTGACCTTGGAATGCTTTTCTTAATGTTCTTTGAGCACATATATGAAATTCTAAAGAAATCCAAGTAATCTCTTATCTTTATTAAGGTCCAATAGAATGATTATGGACTCAATGAACATGAACTATTATTATCATAAAAGAGTGACTAATTCTTAAAGAAGATTTAGTCAAAGGCATAATTATTAAATGAGGAATCTGCTAATAAAATCTAAGTAAAAAATGTTACATTTGTTAATAGACAATTTTGGTAATGAAATAATATATTTTGTAGAAGGATTAGAATACTTTCTTTAACAAAGAAGACAATCATGTGACAAATTGGCATAATGAGAAAATTAGTATTTTTCTTCAAAAAGTTGAAAACAACATTGAAATTTTGATCATGTAATGACTAATTATCAATTGGAAATTAAATTTGTAATTAAGTTTTTGATGATGAGAGCAAATAAGGGCAAACTTATAGTTAGAGGAAAGATAAATTAACCAAGGATAGGAAATATGCACAATAAAGCATATCACACATTGTGGAGAAATCTAAAGAGGTCTTGAAATTAGAAGTTATAAGTTTGCTTCATTTTTACCAATATTTAATGGTTTATGGCCTTCTAATTCAAATTTGTATAAATAGATTCTTTCAACATGGGCAAAGCATTGTGAGGCTTATCTTTGCTTTAAGGGTTTCTTTATTATCAAGTTTGAAGATATAGTTAATTATCAAATAGTTTTAGAGGAGAGCCTTAATTTCAATCTGTTATAGACATTTTTGTGCCTCGCAGCATGGAGCATGAAATGTCAATAATTACAGGGATCCTCAGTCCCTAAACATGTTGTTCTTACCCCTAGAAGAACAA
The DNA here is from genome assembly GCA_031772625.1 of Pinus tabuliformis. Classification (NCBI taxonomy): domain Eukaryota; kingdom Viridiplantae; phylum Streptophyta; class Pinopsida; order Pinales; family Pinaceae; genus Pinus; species Pinus tabuliformis. The sequence goes on along the minus strand of CM062809.1, from coordinate 482,516,274 downwards.
GGTCAGCAAACCACAGCACTTCCCATCAGTTCTCCACCTGAAAACACTCAAAAACAGGCTATTTTTGGATCATGTCAGCTGCTCCACTGAGCATCTGCGCTGGAATGCAACTGCTCCTCCTTGTACCTGCGCTGAAAGTCAAATCTAATGAAGGCTAACTGCGCTGGGCGAGATTGGCCAAGTGGCACAGTCATTCTGCAAGGTGTCAATTGCCCAGGAAGCTTCCAAACTGACACTTGGTTCAAGGGATTCGCCCTGTGATGAGTAAGAGGTACTTGATCTCCATGTGTAAGCAAGGATCTCCAAGTGGACTCAAGAACTGAAGTTTAACTAAAGTGGGAGAGGACACTAGTCAGCTTTATGCCAGCCTCAAGCTGACTCATCCTTTCTCCATATCTCCTATATATAGAGCTCTTCTATGAGGTCTAAAGGGGCTGGAATTTTGTGTAAAGCAAGGAGGTGCTGTTGGTTTACAGTTAGAGCTATTGGGTGATTGTTTTACTAGAGGTGAAGAGGAGAGTTCTTGCTGCTGGGGAGGTGCTGCTGGATTGGAGCCATCAATGGTTGTAACCTTCTCAGAACCCTGTTACTTCTATCAATAAAGTTTTGCATGTTCTCCTATATACTTGTATTGCATTGATGTATTGTATTTACTTGTATATTTGATTCACTCTAATCCATGCATCAGTTATGAGTACATGTATCTTGTAGTTTCCTCTCTCGTTTTGTGCAGGATCTGTATGTAGCTGGACCGGCAAAGAGAGCAAGGAGCTGGGAACAAGAGACAAAGAGAGAGGATAAGGATCGACTAAGCGAAAGACACCAGGTTGGTTAATCTCTTCTTCCTTCTCTCTGTACTTTCATAAAGGAAAACATCAAAGCTTTACTTTCAGTTGTTGCTAAAGACTGTCACCTTTAGAGTAGGGATAGGGTCATCCGAGTCGGATACTTTTCCCCACAACAAACTGGCGACTCCGCTGGGGAGCCTAGTATCTTGTTGGTGTTTGTAGTATCTTTGCTATTCATTTCTTGAAGAAAAGAGTACCAAATCGAAAAGCTTTTGACTATATCAAAAGCGAAGTAGAGGGACTGCTACTCTTGCTCATTTGCTGAGCAAATTCAAGATTTGAAGAGCTTATCTACAAAAGACTCTTTACTCTTTGTGATAGATCTTCATCCTCTTGATCATCCCTTAGCCTGTACTTGACCTATAGCTTTTTATTTCAGCAAAAACAGTGCATTTTTGAGCTTTTTATGACCCGGAAAACTTTGTAGACGTAACTCTCGTGTCCTAGAGCAGGCTGTCCACAGGCAGTCTGCATTACAGCGCAGGTACTCCCTTCGGGAACTGCGCTGAGAGTCAAACTGACAGACCAGAGCCTGCGCTGGTCCAGTTAGCCTTTGTCTTGCTCAGTTTTCCCATTGTGTCTTGGCCCTGTTTTCACTGTTTTTTTGCTGATTGCTTGCTGGTCATTGTACTTGCTGTAAACCAACTTTCCTTGACATTATTCCGCCTCAGTTGTGTGATGAAACTGTGATTGTTCTTTCAGTATTTCTTGTTTCAGTTACAGTTTCCCATTGTGAAAAGCAAACCAGTATAGCTGTGACCTCTTAGATCCTGAACTGTAAAAGTGTCTTTGTGATCTTAAGAGCTAGTTTTATTACTGTTCATGGCTGTTTGAGTTTGTTTGTTTTTCATTTTATGGTTTGAATTCATACATTTTTAGTGTCAAAACAAGTGCTTGTAAAGCGTCTTTTCATTTTAGACAAAACTTGTTTGTTTACGCTTCAAATTGAATTCGAAAATTATACAACAGTTTCCTTTTGTCTACATCAACATTAAGGGAAAAGAAAAGAAATACATGCATCTTGCATTTGCATTTTGATAAGTTTGCATGATTGATCTAGGAGAAAGTGCATTAGTTTGTGCTTTGTGCTCTGTGTGGAAAGATAATGTTTTTCTCTCCCCTCAGTAGTTAGGATTTTCAAAGCTAAAAAGATTGTAAAGCTTGCTTATCATTTTAGCTGCATTTAGGAATTTGTACCAATACATCTCGTGGTGATCCTGAAAGACAAACTGCTAAACAAGATCAACTTAAAATATATTGAATGAATCTAAAAACGCTTTGTAACATAACGCTCACAATAGAGGTCTAGGTAGAGACGTGTTCCGGCGTCGTTAAACGTAGTGACTGTCGATCTCTACGAAGGTGGGTGATTCCTCCTGAGGGACGATAGCACTAATACGGACTTGTGCTCCCGCGTACCGTCGCGTATATTGGGAGACCCCTATAGGCATTTATCCTTTATCCTTAGGAAGCCGTGTCGGCCGCCCTACTGATCGCGATGCAGTGAACACAGCATTCACGAAGATCGACCACCCGTACCGTAAAACGTATTATGTGGTTTCGCGAAAGGTTTGGCACACCCTCTGCCTAGATCTCCAGAGCAGTTTCTTTTGGCCTTTTTCAAACTCTATAACTGAAAAAGTCCAACCGAGCATTTGTCACTTCGGGCTCGTTAATACATCGAAGGCGACTAGAGTCATCTTTAACTTTTTCTCGACTCTTAAAACATGAAAAAGCAAAGTTGTGTTTAAAAGCGTCTAATAAAATTCATTCAATACGGAAACATAATTCCCCTTTTTGTATTTTAGTTGATCGAGTAATCCGCAACCGTGGAGGAAAGTCAATTAGAACTCCGTCGTTCGAGGAGACTCGCGAGTCAACCGTCTTTGTCTTCGGAATCAAGAGTAGTACGGACGAAGCAAACTCGCTTGACCGGGTCAAAATCTCCCATTAAAGTTAGAACAACAGTTCCAACTACATCTGAGATTCTGGTCACTCCTAATATTTCTGGAATCCCTGCCTCTATTGAAGAAGTTCAACAGCGACAGAGGGACAGTTGTACTGATCCTAGTCTGAGAACAAGTACTTGCATAACTGAACCAGTTCCATCTGAAACCGGTCCACAGAGTCTTGTTGCTCAAACAACTGTCGCTGTCGAAGCAATCCCTTCTTCGGCACCAGAAATCTTTTACGGACCTGACGGTCTTCCTCTTCCTCCTGGTCTGATTGCAATAGAGGAAATCGTAGAGAACCAGCAAGCAAATACTCCAACTGATTTTGGAGTAGGCATCACTCTTTTTCCTTCTGCATCAGAAGTTTGTCCATCGCCAGTGGAAGTTCCTGTAGAATCGTTAGGCAGTTTATTGGATAGACTTAAAATGTCTGAGCAACCGTCGACATCTAGGACTATGCCAAATGACACAGCGACAGCAGAAGCTCCTGCTGTCACTCCGACGATGTTTGCCGGCATACCAGCTGTCCCGACTAGCTCTCAACAGCTAGAAGGAGTCCACCCAGGGACTATTATGACAACTTGGTCTGTTCCAGTTTGTTCTTCCGGTATAATACCCGGTAATTCTTATGTTGAAACTAGACAAATTGATCCCTTTGGAAATCAGTTTGGACCATCCAGTCCTCAAAGGCAATCTATACCCTTGAGCTCCGGATTGTTACCGTATGGGGGGCAATATGCCCTTTCACTTCCCCCTCCGGGAGGATACCCATACGGCAGTTTTCAACCGCATTCAGGTTTGACTGAAGTTACGACGAGTGGTTGGGTGCCTATGTTGCCCCAACAACCGAGAGTTGTATATTCCATGCAACAATTTGTACCTATGTCTAGCATCCCGACGACGCCAGCAATTGTAACCGTGTCGCAAGTTCAATCGATGCCTGTTGTATGTCAACCCCAAGTTGTAATGCAACAGCCCCTTGACCCTACAACACAACCACAATCGCCAACTGCCGGGACGACACAGATACAAACGGGAACCATAACCCCGCATCTTGGTCCGTCGGTTAGTATCGCACAGCAAAACATGGCTTCGCAGCCATGGATGATGCAATACCAACAACCTCAGTTTCAACAGGTGTACCAGGAATCTGAGCGACAGATCTTTGCAAATAGTGGGCAACCCTATATTCAGAACGGGTTAAATCAACCACTTTACAGTGGCCAAGCCCACCAGCCATATCAGTCCTATCAACATCAGTTGCATTATGCTGGTATGCAAAGGCCTACTGCTCAGGCGATTCCATCGTATCCTGGGTACGCCTCGCCAAACCTAAATCAGCAGTTGCCATTCGTGGCGACTCTAGAATTACCAGATTTACATCGATTGACGAATGATCCAATCGCCTATGCCCATTGGTGGCCAGCGATTCCTCACAAACTTCCTTCGGACATTCCTAAATTCAATGGAAATCCTGGCGAAGACCCGTCGAATCATGTGATGACTTTCCATCTGTGGTGTTCGTCGAATACCTTGAATGATGATTCGATAAGGCTTCGCCTTTTCCAGAGGACATTGACTGGTCCGGCGGCTAAATGGTATATTGAATTACCTAGAGCCTCTTTCGACAATTTTAGTTCCCTAGCCACGACTTTCTTAACACACTTTCAGTTACCTATAAGGTACGAAACTGGAACCGAGATCTTAACCAATTTCAAGCAGACAACGGCCACACATATATCAGATCATATACATGAGTGGCGTCGTCGTCGCAGAATGGTAAAGACTTATGTTCCAGATCAGCTTTTAGTTGAGTGGTTTATAAAGTCGCTTCTTCCTGCTATAACAGAAGATGTGGCCAAGGGAGGCGTCGTAACAGAGGAGCAAGTTATTGCTCGTGCCCAGTATTTAGACTTAGTATATACTCAGTCTGGCACGCTCTATGACAAGATACCTGACGCCCCTAGACCGGAATTTTCAATTCCTCCCCCTCCTGGATCAAATAGTGACTCTCATGCCGGCGATGGTGTGATTGGCACTGCAAATGCAAAGTCAACACGGGATTCGTCTAAGAAAACCCGTAAGACTTCGAATCAAAATGCAAATGAAGAACTTCTTGCCTCGGAAGTAAGTGCCGTGTCGGACGACAAGGGCAAACAACTGAAGCAACCAGGAGACAAGAAGAAAAAGAAAGGGAGAAAAGGGAAACCCCCTTCGGGGTGTCATATATGCGATGAGGATCATTGGACAGCAGATTGTCCATGCAAAGCTGAGCTTAAAAGATTCTTTAAGAGTCCGAAAACCTCAGCTGTGTTGACTGATCCGTTTCCTAATCCTGGTCAAAATCTGGTTGCTAATCAAAATGCTTCCCGATCCCAAGTGCTTATGTTGTCTACCTCAAAGCAGCAGAATAATGCTTTGACAAGGAATATAGATTACGGGAATCCATGGCTGTCGAATAACAAGGCTAATGAACAACCTAGTAGTTCGACGACAGCTTTGACCAAAGTTGTGCCACCCATCATTCCTGAACCAATGATAAAGTTGCCAAAGGGAGTAGTACACAAATCGACATTTAATCCTCGTGCCAAAATAGCACAGAATTATAATATAATAGAGGACCTGGCCCAATCGCCGTCCGCTATGTCGACACTTAAGGTACCGCAAAATTGCCCCTCCCAAGAGCAAACTTTATTATCAGCAATAGGTGGGATTGGCCCAATGGATTCCAATCTTGTGGCCTTTGATCATAAAGGATATGACCCTAAGTTACCAGCTCAACTAGCTTTCCTTATTCAAGCGAAAGCCCTCAACAAAACTGTTCATCGAACAATTATTGATGAGGGGGCATCTACATGTCTTATGTCGATGAGTTGCTGGAAAAATTTAGGCTCACCACCCTTGTCGAAATCGTCAACGACCTTAAAATCATTTGATGGACGATCATACACTCCCTACGGGATTATAAGTAACTTGCAAGTTGAACTGGGGGGCAAAACAGTAGAAGTCGATGTTGAAGTAATTGATGGAAACCTCGATTACAACATCCTACTAGGAAGGCCCTGGATATATGCCATGGCCGCAGTCGTGTCGACCTACTTCAGGAAGATTGCATTTCCCTTTCAAGGAGGGATTACAGTCGTCGACCAACAAACTTTCCTCCCCGACAGTTCACAAGTTACGGGAAGCATTCCAATGATCCATGGAAGCGATCATTCGCTTCAAAATATTGGAGTAGGTCTCCTAAAAGACCCTGCCTTAATGGGTACTTTTGCCCTACCGCCTGCAAGAAATCTGGCGGAAGTGGCCACAGTGGAAACCTACAATATGAAATCTTCTATATCTAATGGATTCGGAAGATTCCTGAACATTTTGTCAGCATGGATCATCGCCCTAATGGAAATACTGTAAATACAGTGGGCTCCGAGGACGGTTCTAATCTCGTGTCAACCTCGTTAAAAAATGAAACAAGGAATCATGAGGATAGTTCTTTTACTGTATCAACCTCGTTAAAAAATGAAACAAATCCCCTTTTCAAAATTCAAAGGTAAACCTTCATTCCAACCACCAAGTTGAATGCAATGAAGCTTGGGGGGCACCCTCCTTTGACATGCGTTATTATGATGCTGGGGGCATGCAAAATCGAGCAGTTTTAGCACATAGTTCATGCTCGTTAAAAAATAAACGCAAGATCCGAGCAGTTTTAGTGCATAGTTCATGCTCGTTAAAAAATAAACATAAGTTTATGAGCAGGCTTTCCTTTAGAGTTCAAGCTCATTCAGAAAAAAAAATGAACCGGTAAATAACCTTTTGAGATCGTAAATTCATCAGCCATAAAAGCCTTGGTCGTGTTTGTGCACCGTCACCTCCACTTTTCATTTGGCCGATCATTCACCTCCATTTGTGTGTTTACCTCTTTTGAGAAACAGCTGCGAAGAGTGATTTCACCTAGCCATCCTTGTGACACTGCCGTGATTGGAAAATTCCAAACTGTACCTGGAATCTGCTGCTATCCCTGTTTATCACTCGTTCCTCAAAAGACGAGTCTTCTTTGAGCTCTTTTCACTGACTCGTAAAATATGAAAAGTTTGCCGAGTTTTGGCCTTCCAGCTCGTTAAACGACCGGAACGCTATCCCTCCTCTAGATTTTAATCTTTTTGGACCTGAGGGATTATTGCACAAAAAGATCGAGCGCTTGTTTTGTTCGGCTCGTTAAAGCAATCGAAAATTCATCCCTTCTGTATTGTTTTATACTTTTTCGGACTTAAGGGATTAGATGACGAAAAAGGAATTTTGGAGTTAACTTTTCGTGCCTTTTCAGACTCTCTAAAAATGAAAAGGACCGAGTTTTCCTTGTCGTTAGACTCGTTAAAATGATTAAATAGCGACAAACTTGTCTTTAGACGAGAACGAGTTTCCCTATCGCTAAGCTCGTTAAATCATAGCGATGGGCTTGCCCGAAGGGCAGGTTATAGAACAAGCATATGTTATCCTCCTCAAGCTTGACAAAAATAAAGAGGTACTGGTCAGAAATGACTGGGGAAAAATTGGGAGAACATCAAAGTTTAATGGTAGCAAGTCGCTCTTGAACATGACACTTTTCCTCCGTACTACATCGGGTTGGGTTGTTTCATTCACCGGTCTCATCACCATGGTCTTCGCCAAACCGTCCACTTTTGGGGTAATGCTACCGATCCATCGCATCAGTGTCGTTATATGTTCAAGAGAGGTCATTCTGAAAGTGTCAACCGTGTCCCATCCACTGCCATACATTATCCTTCATCCATTCATGATCGCCACCCTGAATCATATATCACAGTTTGTTTTCACCTCCACTAAAATCATTAGCTCCGTTCCGTGTCATTGATGTGGGATTCATTAAGGCCCTCCTTTGACGGATCGCTTCTTGTCGACTTCAGCTCATTATCCAAGAAGTTGATCTAGGAACAACCCCATCAGTACTTTGAAGCTTGCATGCCTCAATGGCAAGTTTCTCACTTGCGGCGACAGGTATACATCAATGACCTTCGACCAGAAGATTTTGCGTGGCGTTCGACGCCAAGTCCTTTATTCACGCCACGTGAATTGTACTGCAGTACCTTGAGGGTCATTATCATTATCGGTGATTCCTCTCGCGCTTGTTAACGGTTTTCATCATTGACCGGTAATCAAGCGATGTCTTTCCATGTTCGACTTCAGCGAAATTCTCACATGGATCGACTTGTACTTAGAGTGAAGATCGAACGAGTTTGAAGACCCCGGATCTAGTTTCATCCATCCGGGCTGCGATACATATTCAGGAAATATAAAAGCATTTGTCATGTACATCATTGCAGCAGATGATCATCCTACTCAAAGGATGATAATTTCAGTAGAGAATTATCAGTCTACCATCAGACGATCGTCTGTTCTATGTACCAAAATGTATTTATAAAGCTGAGCATGGGAATGCCCGCCTCAGCTAGATCATGAAAACAAAATGAAAAATAATGTATTGTATTGTATTGTATTACAGGGCGCCTCCTCAGCACTGGAATGAACTTCGGACCCTCTAGATAAAGCATTTCACCCGATAAACGGCCTCATACTTTAGGGGGCAACTGTTATAGACATTTTTGTGCCTCGCAGCATGGAGCATGAAATGTCAATAATTACAGGGATCCTCAGTCCCTAAACATGTTGTTCTTACCCCTAGAAGAACAAGGTCAGCAAACCACAGCACTTCCCATCAATTCTCCACCTGAAAACACTCAAAAACAGGCTATTTTTGGATCATGTCAGCTGCTCCACTGAGCATCTGCGCTGGAATGCAACTGCTCCTCCTTGTACCTGCGCTGAAAGTCAAATCTAATGAAGGCTACCTGCGCTGGGCGAGATTGGCCAAGTGGCACAGTCATTCTGCAAGGTGTCAATTGCCCAGGAAGCTTCCAAACTGACACTTGGTTCAAGGGATTCGCCCTGTGATGAGTAAGAGGTACTTGATCTCCATGTGTAAGCAAGGATCTCCAAGTGGACTCAAGAACTGAAGTTTAACTAAAGTGGGAGAGGACACTAGTCAGCTTTATGCCAGCCTCAAGCTGACTCATCCTTTCTCCATATCTCCTATATATAGAGCTCTTCTATGAGGTCTAAAGGGGCTGGAATTTTGTGTAAAGCAAGGAGGTGCTGTTGGTTTACAGTTAGAGCTATTGGGTGATTGTTTTACTAGAGGTGAAGAGGAGAGTTCTTGCTGCTGGGGAGGTGCTGCTGGATTGGAGCCATCAATGGTTGTAACCTTCTCAGAACCCTGTTACTTCTATCAATAAAGTTTTGCATGTTCTCCTATATACTTGTATTGCATTGATGTATTTTATTTACTTGTATATTTGATTCACTCTAATCCATGCATCAGTTATGAGTACATGTATCTTGTAGTTTCCTCTCTTGTTTTGTGCAGGATCTGTATGTAGCTGGACCGGCAAAGAGAGCAAGGAGCTGGGAACAAGAGACAAAGAGAGAGGATAAGGATTGACTAAGCGAAAGACACCAGGTTGGTTAATCTCTTCTTCCTTCTCTCTGTACTTTCATAAAGGAAAACATCAAAGCTTTACTTTCAGTTGTTGCTAAAGACTGTCACCTTTAGAGTAGGGATAGGGTCATCCGAGTCGGATACTTTTCCCCACAACACAATCCTTTCATTATCTCTATAACGAAGTTCCAAATCCGGTTCAATTCCTAAAATTTCCCCTTCATTTTTGGCATTTAATAATTCTAAAGGATATTGTTAGTATTGGGTGTAGTTACAACATATCATATCTAGATTATATTAAACTAGGTCTATCCACATATCTCAAATGTGTTGATATTGACATCAATAGGAACCTAATGGTTAGTAGATGTTATTACAATGGGGTAATTTTTAATGATATTATTATTTGAATTATTAGAATATTGCATTTCAATGTTTGTGTTGTCAACAACCATACATTTCTATGTTTTTTTATCATCATGCACACACCTTTTGAAAAAGGAATGAAGGTCAGAAATCTACATTGAAAAGGTGGAAAGAATGTGATCCAAATTGATTCTGAAAGATGTAGAAGATCAAAAAAATCTAAATTAAAACCCTATAGTGCCAAAGATGAAGAACATTTTATGCCCAAAGTTAACGAATGAGGTCAGAGAAGACACAAACACCTTGTAAATGGTAGTTGCAAATGAAGCTCCATCCAAGGGGATGAAGATAATCCATGAATTTGACAACCTTGAAGTATGGAATATCCTCTTCCCAAAACTTATGAAATTTCACTGGAGCATAAGTAAAATGTAACCTCTTCTATTTCTGATGAACAAGAACTTACAATTTTTTTTATTTTTTTATTTTGTTTCTATGGGGAAATTGATTAAAAATACATTGTGAATATGTGAAACACCCAAAGAAAGTGATCAAAGATAAGAGGAGACATTAGAAAATTCATTCGTATAAAAAATAAAGTTACAAAACTACATTAGGGGAAATCACAATGTCATTGTTTATAAGATGAGATGGAAGCCATTTCATTGGTCCTTTGAGACAACCTTTTTGATTATCGATCAATACCAATCCAACTCTAGATTCCTAGCAATGTGTGTTAACTTTTTCTTACTAAATCTACTAAATCTATTATAATAATCTAATGAAAATATTGAAATAAAGTGATGCATATGTAGCCACATGCATGAAATCTTTTTGTGAAAGAATGGATGGATGGAACACATGGATAATTTGTGAAATTTTAGGGTTTTGAAGTGGAGACTCGAATCATCCTCACTCAAGAAGAAAAATGGAAGAGGAATAAATGGATCCTTTGGGCAATTTTAGGGTTTTGAAGTGGAGACTCAAATCATCCTCACAAAAGAAGAAAAATGGAAGAGGAGCATGTGACAATGACATGGATGAGATGTTTCCTTCATTGCTACATTTTATATTTCTATTATTATATTGGAAATACAATTTATTGAATCTACTGAAGGATTCAGTTACAACGCTATCTACATGGTTGGCTTTGGATAATAAGGATGTGAAAACATCATTTATGGTTGACTCACAATGGTTGCATTTAGTTCTTGTCTCAAATAACATTTAAAAGTTGGTTTCCTTAACTATATAAAGTTAATTTTCAATGACATTAATGGGGTTAACAATATATGCATTGGTGGGAACCAATATATGACATCATAAAATTTTTATAAAAGGTCATAGAATTATTGTAACAATTGGAAATTTACATATTGTTCAAATTATCACAAAAATTGTAAAAATAACTTATTCCATGGATATTAGTGTTCATCTATGGGTTTTTTTATCATCACAAGGATTTAATTACAGGCTATAACGATTGTATTTGAATAATAAGGATGTGACAACATCATTTATGGTTGTCTTACAATGGTTGCATGTAGTTATTGTCTCAAAGAACATTCAAAATTCGATTTCAATAACTATATAGTGTGTCTTTTCAATGACATTGATGGGATTAGAAATATATGCATTGGTGGGAACCAATATATGCCATCATAACCAATTTGCAAAAGGTCGTAAAATTTTTGTAACTAGGGAAACTTTACATATTGTTCAAATTATCACAATAATTTTAATCATAACTTATTCCATGGATATCCGTGTTCATCTATGTGTTTCTTATCATCAAAAATAACCTTGTGCCAATTTTATTAACATGTTGTATTTTAACCACTTATCTATATTGAAAACTAGTTTGTATTATGTTCACACAAATTTTTTTGAGAGGTTTTACAGTGGGTTGATAACTCAATTTGTCATATGATTTCAAGAGATGCCACTTCTTTTCTTTCAAAGTGAAGTTGTTGGCACTAAGCCAACCCATAGGCATACTCACTTAAGAGTTCATAGGGTTGAAGGCAATACATCGATATTCATAGGAAGAAAGTCATTACAAGAACATTTATCAAGGCCTTATAGCTCATCATGTCAAGTGGGGAAGATCCCAATTGAAATCTCTATCTCTCTCTCTCTCTCTCTCTCTCTCTCTCTCTCTCTCTCTCTCTCTCTCTCACACACACACACACACACACACACAAAGTTTTTGGAGACACATTATACCCTAGAAAAATGACTTTATGCCAAGTGAGGAAGACCGCAATTGACCTCCACTCTCTCTCTCCTACTCTCACACAAAGTTTTGGGAGACACATTATACCCTAGAAAAATGACTTCAATATAAAATTTGTTGTATTTAAATTTATTATAATTGTATTAATCTTATTCTCATTATATTTTTTATTCATTTAAGTTAAGAAAATTTATATGTGATTCAAATTTAATCATTTGATCTTATTTTATTTCTTCTCACTCTCAACTACTATCACACAAAATTTTTAGAGACACATTTTACCCTATAAAAATGCCTTCAACTTGAAATTTGTTGTATCTAAATTTATTTTGATAAAATTAATCTTATTCTCATTATATTTTTGATTCATTTAAGTTAAGAAAATTTATATGTGATCCAACTTTAATCATCTGATCTTATTTTATTTCTTCTCACTATCCAATGAATTTTAAATAACAAGGAATTTACAAAGACATGTCCTTACATTCAACATCTAAATGCTTATATTTATACAAAATTAAGTTTTCATGATAATATAAATCCATTTCAATTTTAAGTATATTAAATAACTTAATGAAACTCTTATTTCAATAGGATATTGTCAATGTGGTTAAATATTTGACTAGTAATTGATCTTATTTTATTTCTTCTCACTATCCAATGAATTTTAAATAACAAGGAATTTACAAAGACATGTCCTTACATTCAATATCTAAATGCTTATATTTACACAAAATTAAATTTTCATGATAATATAAATCCATTTCAACTTTAAGTATATTAAATAACTTAATAAAACTCTTATTTCAATAGGATATTGTCAATGTGGTTAAATATTTGACCAGTTTTGTGTTGGCAAGGATTACATTCTAACCCACTTGGAATAAGAATTATATTCCAAGTTTACAAATTTACTAATGATAGCATCAATAAATATGGGAAACCATATCACAAATGTGAGAAAACATATCTTAATTTCCCCTAATGTTTTTCTTGGGTTGAAAACATATCAACAAGTACTTTACATAATGTCATAAATGTTATAAGCATTTGATGCTCTATATTAGTCGTCAAAGAAATATTTCCTAAGAATGTTTACTATCGATGTCATGCATCTGTATATGTGTGGAGAAGAACTTTTAAAAGTTACTAAGAAATTTTATTTGAAAAAAAAAAGTATTAACAAAAAAAAATATTAATCACAATACAAAAAAGAAAAAGAAAAATTTAGAAAATTAAATTTTGAAAAGGTTTATCAAACATAAAATAATTTTTAAATATATTAAAAAATAAATTAAAATAATCTCATAGTAATTTATTTTTTTATGATTATAAGTATATATCTAACCTATGGAATTCATAATAATAAGAAGTTCTTAGGGTTGTAAATGAAAAGATAAAAGCATATTCTTATTTTAGCAATGTTGATTTTCTTTTCTACATTAGTCAAAATAGTTAGATATTTTGTATCTTCTAGATTAGGGTTGACCACTTCCCTAGTGTACATTAATTTATCTTTTGCTCTAATTTTCATCACATCATAATTTTTTTTTAGATTTAGTTGTAATTACATTTTTAATATTATCATTATTTTGTGGAATGACTTTTTTATTGCTCAGTTACTTAGCCATGTCTTAGCATAATTATGTCAATGTGTTGTTTTCTTTGGAGTTTGAAGCTTTTGTTGTTAGTGTTATTTACCTTGTTCTTGTTATTAGATACCTAGTGAGAACAATTATGATTGGCACAAATGTGGGAAACCATATCTTAATTCCCCCTACAAGGGTTTTCTTGGGTAAATAAATCTCAAGGAGTTAATTCCCCCTACAAGGGTTTTCTTGGGTAAATAAATCTCAAGGAGTTATTTACCTATTGTCATGAATGTTAATTAACATTATTTTGTAGAATGCCTTCTTTTTATTCTTCAATGACTTAGCCATGTCTTGGCATAATTATGTCAATGTGTTGTTTTGGTTGGAGCTGGAAGGTATTTTTGGAAGCTTCTTTTTGTCCATGTTATTTACCTTGTTTGTGTTATTAGATACTTAGTAAGCACAATTATGATTGGCACAAATGTGGGAAACCATATCTTAATTTCCCCTACAAAGTTTTTCTTGAGTAAAAAAAATCTCAAGGAGTTATTTACCTATTGTCATGAAGCATTTAAGATGCTACATTAGCCTACATAAAAATGTTTCCTATATGTCATTTATCTATACATATGGAAAATACCTTTTAATATTTACCAGAAACATTATTAGAAAAAAGAAAAATTATTAATCACAACAACAAAAAAATTCAAACAACACATAAAAAGACTTTTAATATATTTTAAAAAATAAATTAGAAAAAATTGATAGCAATTTATTTTTATTATTATAAATATATATCAAATTCATAATAATAAAAAATTTCATTGTTAATTCTAATAATACAAGTGCATATTTTATAATATTAATATAAAATAAATATATTAATAATATATTTAATTTATATAAATTATTAATGAACATAAAAAATTAATAAAATAATAAAATAATATTAATTTATCATTTACATTATTAAATTAAATAAATTATTTTCTTATTTTATAATTAAAAGTTAATTCAAATTATTAATTAATATATAGTTCTTTCCTTACTCAAACTTACCCAACCATAATACAAATGATATGAACTATTGTTTTTAATATTAACTAATGAAACTAAAATGAAATGTAAATGATTAATTAAATTTTTGTTTTCAAAAAACTTCTTTGAACTTGTGAAAAAAGTATACCAGTAGAAATGAAATTAAAATAACTTTCTATCTTATGACTTTAAAAATTAGCCTAAAACTAAGCCTAAACTCACTGCACTTGAAAATAAATAGCTTCCTCACCAAGATAGTAAGTCCCGCACCTGCTACAAATGAAATTAACATAAATAGCTTCCTCACCAAGATAGTAAGTCCTGCACCGGCTACAAATGAAATTAACATAAATAGCTTCCTCACCAAGATAGTAAGTCCCACACCTGGTACAAATGAAATCTACATTCCGTGGATATATCCATGAATGCTTAATTTTTTTTAAATGATAAACAATGTTATTAAAACATAATAACTTTGTCAATCTCACAAAACTTTTCACGACAACCTCACAGAACTTTTCACGACAAAAATAAAAAAATGAACAGAGATTATTATCCCATTCTCCAAATAACAAAATAGCGATAAAGACCAAAGGGTTTTTTCAGATTCATGCAGTTTAGTTCATTTCCTAGAAACGATGAACAAAATACTAAGAAAACCTTCCTTCATCTCATGGAAATAATTAACAAAACACTTAGAAAACTGCGCTTGAGCCAGAGGAGTTCTGGGATGGGTGACCTCCTGGGAAGTCCTGGTTACCGGGTGCAAGCCCCGGAAGTGATGATTGATGCTATGTGATTATTTCACTAGTTTCAATCCCACTTCTTCACCCCTGTGAGCATCACCCGATGCAATGAGTGCTAAATGAACTATTCAAAAATCATGAGAAATTAGTCAGTTACACTACCTCTCATGGAAATGGTCATACATGAATGACTTACTTAACGCAGTTGAATCCCAAAAATGATATCTAATATAATGCACTGGGTAAATCTCCATACTTAAACTTAGAAAACTGTCCGGGTTCTACCTATCCTTTTGCACCTACGATTTGCACGTTCAAACTACCCATGTAACTTGTACTCGTCAGAAGGAGTGCCTGTTGTGTTTCAATCCAATTCATTAATGAAAATCACAAATTTATGATGCACTGATTTACGTATAAAATAACAGAAGGTAAAATCAAACTTGAGGCACTTTTCTAGCGACAAAGATCCTTTCTCCCAGCCAGACCATATTTGTGACGTCGTAGTCTATTTATTCGACGAGTGAAAGCTCTGATCTACTTGAGTTTCTAAAAAAATAAGAGGGCAACCTTAGGGGTGCCTTTCTCATTTTACAACGAGTCGTCCTTGTCGAGAGAGCAAGCGTGCCAGCTGGCTCTTGGCTTGGAGGTGAGCAGGCTCCCCTTTCTCTAATCACTACATGGTCTGCAGTTTGTTCACTGTCCGAGCATCTCCTTCCCATGTGATTCAAGACTGGAACCCATGACCAAGGACTAGTGGTTCGAAGCTGGAACCCATGACTAAGGACAAGTGGTTCGAAGCTGGGTGCCATAGGTGCGAACGTCTCACACCCGTCTGTGGGAGAATTCCTAGCGATGGTCAAGTAATGGAATAACAAGCGCGCCCAATTTCAAAATTTAAAATTCAAATCCGTGATGTACGTATGGTATGGGATGAAGGCAAAGCTAACCAGCCTGCCATAGGGCATTAAATGCCTGGTTAGCTGCGTCCTCGATATCCCTATAACACACATTCACTATTTTTTATTTATAAAGTCACTCCGCATGTTATATCGGAATATCGAGGGCGCAGCTAACCAGGCATTTAATGCCCAATAGCAGGTTGGTTAGCTCTTGCCTAGGATGAAGGGGTTGCACGGATGACTACTGACAACATCACATCAGCCAAACAGCCAGAGAGTAAACAGAAAAATGTGCTTTTCAGATAACCGGTTTTTCCAAAAAGTCATATTATAGACTACTCCTATATATATATATATATATATATATATATATATATATATATATTCTAAATATCTACTTATTAATTTATCTCCACGACTATATTTGAATTTTTTTTTTTTAATAAATACTATTAATAAAATAATAATAAATATTAAATTATAATATTAATAAACACTAACACTAATATTAATCACACTAATAATATTAACATTCATAATACTAATACTAATATTAATTAATAAATAATAATACTAAAAAATAAAATAAATAAATGAGGGTATTCCAAAAAAAAAAATCAAATCACAAAACAAGAAAAGGGACAAAGCGCGTAGATAATGACGAGGAAAAACTAAGCAGAGAGGGCGTGAATCCAATAGCTACTAATTTTCCAGCCATCATCACTGGAAGACCTCTCAATTTCAATGGCTTCCCTAAACTTACGACAATGAAAATGAGGAATCTTAGTAATAACACTAGCCACCTCGATGCATATATGATGCTTGGTCTTCTCTGCATGTTCGGCCAAAGCTGAAGATTTGGTCCTCCCATGCTTGATATCAACAGTTTGTTCCTTAATCCTCTGGTTAATAGAACAACTAGTTTCACCAATGTATGAGGTGCCACATGCACAAGGGATGATATAAACACCTTTCATATCCATAGGGTTCACCTGGTCATTAACATACTTTAGGGAACTTCTAATGGTTCTGAGGGGTCTAAGGGTCGAGGGAATATTATGCTTTTTCAGGATTCTTGCAATTTTCTATGTCATCCCTTTGATGAAGGGGAGGTGAACTCCTGAACTATGATCAATGGGTTCTTTCTTGACCTTGGGACCCTTACTCGCCTTGAGGAAAGTTTTGACACCTTGTTGCCTACTATAACCATTCTAGACAAAAACATTAAGGAGATGGGACTTTTCTATATATATATATATATATATATATATATAATAAACAATAAATAAATTAATAAAACTTATTTAAATAATATTAAACATTTCCCCTTTTCTCTCCTAGTCAAATATAGTCATTTTCTTCTAGCAGTTAGGTTGACATGTCTTCCTATTTAACCTTCTTCCTAGATCTGTTTCTTCATCTTGTCTTGAAGATGAACCACACTTGTTGGTTCGAAATGCGTCGACCAAAATCTTCAATGTGATTTCTTCCGAAAAATATTTTATACATTAAACTAAATATAATTTCTTTAAAAGAATTTTGAAAGATGTATATCTAAATAAATACTAAAAGTTTACTAGTAAATGAAATATGTTCAAATTTCTAATAAATAATCATTGTTTGTGAAACACAATATTTTTTGGCATTTCCCCCTATGAATATCTAATTTCTTTAAGAGAATTTTGAAAGATGTATATCTAAATAAGAACTAAACGTTCATGAGTAAATGAAATATGCTCAAAACTCTAATAAATAATTATTGTCTGTGAAACACAATGTTTTTTTGGCATTTCCCTCTTATGAAGCTTATGTGTGATGGAAACCAATGCATTAGTGACCTAATGTATAAAGGAGTTAAATACAAAGTGTCATAACACATGAATGAACTACAACTCATAAACTTTCATACTTGCATTATTTCAAAAAAGAGATATAAATAGAAATAAATTCCTTTGGAGAAATCTTCATGAAAGATCTAGAGAATATCTATCTAGAATTAGGCTTGCTAATAATAAAAAATCTAGATAACTCAACACTTTTAGATCTATTTTTAATATAATGACCTGGATCTAACTAGATCTAACTAAATCTAGCTAGAAACCAATTTAAGCCTCTTCTAGTATTCTCTATGTTAGTGTTAGAGTATTAATTTCTTAACACTCTTCTTTAATTATGACCATTAAGTGCTTATACATTTACCACACCTAAATTATATATGTGGAATTCAAACAAATCATTTTCCAATGCCTTTGTAACTATATCAGTCAATTAGTCTTTTGATTTACAAAATTCCAAGTAGACTTCTCCATTGTTCGCAAGCTTTCTAATGAAATAATATCTAGTATCATAATCATGCTTTTTCTATGAAAGACATGGTTCTTTAATAGATCTATTATTGAGATATTGTCACAATATACTATATTTTCTCCTTATTGTCCTTGTTGAAGATGACAATACTAAATGAAATGAAATTGCTTAACAAATTGCTATTATTATCATTACATATTTAACTTTGGCTAATGAAATTTTCACAATGGGCTACTTCTTGGATGCACATGAAATCACCCCTAAACCAAGATGGATAACCTTTGTCATTCATCCATGCTACTTGTGAAATCATTACCAATATATCCAACCAATAAATCATTATTAGTGTTGGAATACATGTGCCATATCTTGTTGTTCCAAAAATATACATCTCGCAATTATTTTGTGAACTTTCTAATGCGAGTATTATGGAAACTCCATGAATCTAGAAATCAAACTTACAACATAAATAATGTCTAACCCAGTGGTTGTGAGATACATGAGCTTGTCAACCAATCTTTTGAACATAGTTGGATTTACATTAGATGTTGTGTCCTCTTTGTTGATTTTTGTCTTGGTTGGAATTGGAGTTGGTGCAGGTTTACAATTCTGCATCCTAAACCTCTTCAACACATCCATGGCATACTTTTCTTGAAATAGAAACTTTCTTGAATTTCATTTGATGACTTCAATACTAAGGAAATATCTCATTAACTCTAAGTCAGTCATTGCAAATTCATGTTTCATGGTTGCTTTTAACTTATTTACTAAGAAATTACTTATGAAGATCATATCATCAATATATAAAAGAACACTCAAGGTGTGACCTTTCTTGTTCACCTTCATATACAATGTAGGCTTATTAATCCATTATTAATCAAATATGACTCAAAATTATTATAGAAATTTCTAAGAGCTTGTTGAATAACATATACATCTTTCTTCAAACTATACACTTTATCTTATTTTCCTTTTATCACATATCTTGGTGGTTCTCCACATAGACTTCTTATAATATACCACACAATATTGTTGACTTTACATCCATTTGATAAACGTTCCACCCATTTTGAACTACTATGGTTGAGATAGCTTTAACTATATACAACCTTGCAATTAATGCAAAGTCTCACCATAATCAACTCTAGGTTTTTTTTGTAAAATTTATTGCTACCAATCTAGGCTTGTACTTTTCAATTTTTCATTTTCCATCAAACTTGGTTTTGTAAACCCATTTTATATGAATGCAATGTTTACATTTTGGTAGTTCTAATAAACCTTGTGTATCATTCTCCTTTATGGAATTCATTTTTTTTCCCATTGCTTTGACCCAATTTTCTTCTTTTGAATTGCTTCTTCAAAATATGTGGAACGATAAGTAAACCATATGTAAAATTTCAATGCACATCTAGATCTTTATAGATTTCTCACAAACTTCTAGTCTTTGACTAATGATTGGAGTTGCAAACTTCGTTTTCCTCCTTGTACAATATTCTCATTGCTTCATCTTTTGCTTGAGGTATTACCCTCTTAACAAGTATATTCTTATTTATTCTTCCATCACATACTTCATATTTTTTTAATTCAACATCCCTATTGATTATCACCTTCTCTATGATTGAATTATACAATTTATATTCTTTCTACTAATCAGTGTACCCAAGAAAGATGTACATTTAACTTATGTCATCTAGATATCTTCTCCACTCTTTAAGCACATGACCATATACCATACAACCAAATACTTTGAAGTATGCTACAATACAACTCATACTTATCCATGCTTCTTGTGGGACATTGTTCTTCACACTTTTAGTGGGAGATCTATTCAACATGTTGTCTCTTTTTATAGCACAAGTGCTTCTGGAGATATAGAAAGCTTCCTAGAGACAGCCTATGGGTTGATTGTAGACTAGTGCCTAGAACATCTTAAAGAGGGGAGTCCATTGGAATATTATCAATGGGGATTTATGCTACACTCCAATTGTCACGTAGTTTGAAAATATAATAAAGGGGTGATTGGTCCAATAGGCCTTCATCAAGGTAAACTCAAGCCAATACATGGATCCAAATGCTCAGGGGGTAAAGCAGGCCAATCTCAAAGAGAAATGTCTGGTTCTGGTGGCCGACACACAACAATAGGCAGCTTAATATTGGAATTGTAGTAAAATGAAGATGAGGAGAGAAAGGAAGGAATCTGATGCATAGGGATGGGAATAATACAGAATCCTAAGCAACAATATTCTAGCATAAGTATGGCGACTGAAGAGGTGGAATGGCAAAAACAGTGGAGCGCTAATTAAGGTCCCAAGATCTATACATCATGAATACATTTGTTACTAATTATCATATGTAAATGTGCTCATATAGGTATTGTAGGGTATCAAATAACACAAGTAAATCTGTAATTACCAGAAGTATTGGTATTACTTAATAGCAAAATATACAACCATGAATAAGAGTGAAATGGGCAACTTCATTACACTATTTCAGAGGGAGAAAAACATGCATGAAGTGATAAATAAAGGGGAAAAATATTTCACATTACTCTAATTAGAATCACCAAAGAGTTTCATTCATCCTTCAAAATGATTCCAATTCAATAGTCCTTTTACATTTAGCAATACATAGCTCAAGACCCTCCTGAACAGTTAGATAGAACCAAAAGTGGAATCACATAATTGGGACCCCTCAGGTGAAGAATTTTGGAACCTCTATTAAGTGTTTCTTCCTCCTATTTATAAGGAGAGGGGGAGCTTTGAATCAGTAACAAAAAATCTCATCCAAGGGCCACCTATCTGATAGACTGGTTGTCTCAGCATGCAATAGCTTTGCTGCCTAAAATGATTACCAAGGATTTGATTCCTTTCTTGAAAATACATAGAAATTACAAAATAAACAGAAATAAGAAAAATTAAAAGATGATTGTGGAAAATATCCTTCTATCATTGTTAGGGTCCCACCCTAACCCCCTTATTTATGTCATGGGATCACGTCATAGTCAAGAGTCAACAAAGCCCATATTAATATTTGTAAGTGGTTAACCCGCAATTAATGACGGGACCACAGTTAGTTGCAAATGGGCCGTAGTATTAGATATATGGTATTAATAAAACCCACGGTCTTGGCCCGTGGTATTGCATGTATAAGTCATATATAAAGGATAGAGACTCCCTGCGAGGAGCATTGTGTCTTATTTTGTATTCGAGCTCTGCTCTATTGGAGGTTGCCCCCTCGAAGAGGCAAGTGAACATTACTCTTTGAATAATAAAATCATTGCTATTCTGTGTTCGGGGTATCTTTTCTTCGCATATTCTGTATTTGGGTATCATTTTGCAGGTTAAGAGCATAACAAGTGGTATCAAAGCACTTTCCAGGGCCGGTGGGATCTCTAATTCTTAGCAAAAAAAAAATTCGGCTAGAGACGTGTTCCGGCGTCTTTAAACCACGGGATCTGTCGTTGAGCGCATAAACCTGCGGATTTGGGGAGGCATGCACGCAGGAAATACAAGAGGTGGTAACGTCTGTTGGACTCCCTTGTAACCCCTGTGGGTACCCCTTCGAGTAGTAGCGCATTAGACAGAACCGCGCACGGACTGTCTTCCACGTACCCTCTGGGTATATCAGAAGCCCCCTAGGCTCCCTTGAAACCTCGCCATAGATAAACCGTCGGCCGTCTTGTGGCTATAGTACACCGAGAATAGCACTCGGACTCGCCCGTACGATAGGGAAGTCGGGTTGTACAGCTAAGGGTATGGTCGATCCTCCTTAGTTAGAGCCCTGAAACATTGGGTCGAGTACTACTGCCAGACCCTTATGTATATTGCGATCTGTAGCACCTGACACTCCTAACGACCATAGTTTCCTTTTCTATCGGGGGATCACACATCATCTATTCCCGATCCACGGGTGCAAAGAGGTGCAGCAGCAGCAGACATCAGATCCATCAAATCCGCCGCAGTAGTTGTTCCGCCATTCAGATCTCTCAGACCCACGAGATCGGAGTTGTTGTGAAGGGTTCCTATACCGGGGTATACTTTTCGCAGGACTTTTGGCAGCATTGACATTTTGAGGATTTGGCGACTGCAGTATTGATCAAGGAGGAGTAAAACTCCGTTAGGAGTTTTCAAAAAAAAAAAAGAGTCTGGGATCTTCCAGGGCGCTTATTGGTGATCTAGCCCATCAGAATCAGGACGACAAGCTGAGCAAGGTGGTACCATTCAATTTATTAGTCAAATTTTTTCGGCGGTCCCAATTTTTCATCAGGTTGGTGTATGGTAGAGACTAGAGCTCAAGCGGGGGCAAATGAAAGGATGGACAAACTGGAAGACTCCGTGCAATCCCTCCAACGTGAGTTTCAAGGACTAAGTCTCCAGATACAGCAATTCCTCCCGAAGGGCAAGGAGCAAGCCCACGAGGAGGCGTATAATGGCCATGAATACAATGAGGGTGAGTCTAGCCACTCTCCTCATGTCTGGCACACCCATCCACCACCTAGTCAGCGACCTCCCAAGTTGGATGTTCATAAATTTGACGGTTCTCATTCGTCCGCATGGCTAGCACAAATGGAGCAATATTTCAAATTGAATCATATCCCAGATGATGCGAATAAGCTTATGATTGGGAGCATGTACTTGGACAATGAACGGTGGCAATGGTGGGAATGGCATCAGCGTTGCAATGGACCTTTTAGGACTTGGACCCAATTTACCAAAGCTCTTCGAGATCGTTGTGAACAGGAAGACTCTTTTTTGGGTCGTCTCACTAAGCTCCGACAGACTGGTACAATGGATGAATATATTACTGCTTTTGAAGCCTTAGCCTTCCGCACTAGGGGTCTCACAGATGAGTTCTACACGGAATGTTTTATCAGCGGTCTTAAAGAAGCCATCAAAGCTCAAGTTCTACTTCACCACCGTCCCACGTGGACGGAGGCTTGCCAGGTAGCTCGCAAGGTGGAACGTGCATTAGCAGCCCAATACAGTCGCCCAAATTTCCCCGCTAAAGGTCGTCCCCAACAGGCTCACAACACGACTCAAACACTTAAGGTCCAAAAGGTGTCACCTGCGGAAATGGCCGAAAGAAGGAAGCAAGGACTATGTTACTACTGTGATGAAAAATACTCCCCAGGTCATAAATGCAAGGAGCCCAAATTTTTTCAAATAGATGCCACAGACTACAGATCAACAGAGGAAGATCCACCACTTGAGGAACATGAGGCGCTAGAAGAAGACAACCCAAAGGAGAATGTCTCTGATGAACCAGTTATTTCGCTGCATGCGTTGGCAGGGATTTCTTCCCCTCAAACTCTCAAAATCCGGGGTTTTCTTAAACATCGCCCAGTAGTAGTCTTGATTGATAGTGGAAGTACCCATAATTTCATCCATCAAAAAAACGCAGAAGCAACGCATTGTTTTGTACGAGCAGTTTCTAACTTCCAAGTCCAAATTGCGGATGGAGGCACAATGAAATGTGAAGGCCGTTGTGAAAATGTCAAACTTCAAATGGTGGATTATCAGTTGAAAACCCACATGTTTGCCATACACATGGGGGGTTGCGACATTGTCCTCAGCGCTGAATGGCTCCGCACCCTTGGGCCAATCACAATGGATTTCCAGGAGTTATATATGAGTTTTAAGTAGAACAACTCCACACATACCCTCCGTGGACTCCAGGCGGGAGACCCCTCTATCATCAGCTCGCATAGGATGGAAAAATTGTTAAAAAAGGGCCATCATGGAGTAGTAGCTCAATTTAATGCCATCCAGGTAGTCGAAACCATGTCTCTGCCAATTCATCATGAGATGCAACAGATTTTAAATAACCATCGGATGGTCTTTGACAAGCCTAATGAGCTTCCACCCTCGCGAGGGGAACATGATCATAGCATCACCTTGGTTCCAGGGGCCCAACCCCCAAATGTGCGGCCATACAGATATCCGTTCACCCAAAAGAATGAAATAGAAAAAATCATCAAGGAAATGTTGGAAGCAGGTGTCATTCGTCCCAGCATTAGTCCTTATTCATCCCCAGTGGTCATGGTGCTCAAGAAAGATGGGGAGTGGCGGATGTGTCCCGACATCAGGGCCCTTAATAAGTTGACAGTCAAAGATAAATTTCCCATCCCGGTGGTTGACGATTTGCTGGACGAACTCAATGGGGTTCAATTCTTCACTAAGTTGGATCTTCGCTCAGGCTACCACCAAATTCGCATGAAGGAAGTCGACATTCCCAAGACGGCTTTCAGAACTCATGAAGGCCATTATGAGTTCCTGGTCATGCCATTTGGTCTTTGTAATGCCACCTCTACTTTTCAGAGCCTTATGAATCACATTCTCAAACCATATCTCAGAAAATTTGTCCTTGTCTTCTTCGATGACATCCTCATCTATAGTGGCACTTGGGCTGCACATCTTCAGCATGTAGATCTACTCTTGCAGCTGCTCCGCAAGCATAAATTATTTGTCAAGATGTCCAAGTGTTCGTTTGGCATGGAAGAAGTTGAGTATTTGGGCCACATTGTGGGGCGTGAAGGTGTCAAGGTGGACCCCAAAAAGATCCAGGCAATGCAAGAATGGCCTCAACCTAAGACCTTGAAGAGCTTGAGAGGATTTTTGGGTCTCACAGGCTATTATCGTAAATTTGTCTGCAACTATGGCCACATAGCGAAACCCCTCACTCAACTCCTAAAGAAAAATTCCTTCTTCTGGAACGAGGAAGCACAACAGGCATTTACAGCTCTCAAAAACGCCATGTGTTCCACTCCAGTCTTAGCACTACCTGACTTCACCAAATCCTTTGTCATTGAATGTGATGCTTCGAGTACAGGTATTGGGGCGGTCTTAATGCAGGAAGGGCGACCGTTGGCCTTCACAAGCCAACAACTCAGTGGGAGGAATCTGGGCCAATCTACCTACGAGAAGGAAATGATGGCCATCTTACATGCAGTCAAGACCTGGCGACCTTACTTATTGGGGCGACGTTTCCAAATCCGCACAGATCATCACAGTCTTAAATATTTTTTGGAGCAATGCCTATCCTCCCCACAATAAAATAAATGGTTAGCCAAAATGCTAGGATATGATTATGAGATCATTTACAAGAAAGGGAAAGACAATAGTGTAGCAGATGCATTATCTCGCCAATTTGAGGAGGAAAGTACTCTGCTCGCAATTTCCCTCCCCATTCCAGACTGGATTGAAGACGCTCGCAGGGAATGGTTTTCACACCCCGGGCTCTCCCAACTCATTTCTCAATTGCAGGTAGATCCTAATTCCACCAAGTGCTACTCGTGGCAAAATGATATTCTTCGCTACAAGGACAAAGTCGTAATCTCGCCAACATTCACCCTCAAAAGTTGCATTTTGGCAGAATTGCACTCATCTCCCATTGCAGGACATTTGGGCTTTCAGAAGACGTATGCTCGAACCAGAAGATCAAATTTTTGGACAGGCATGAAAAAGGACATCCTTACCTTCGTAGCAGAATGTGAGGTCTGTCAACGCCACAAAGGGGAAACCGTCAACACACCAGGCACATTACAACCATTGCCCATTCCGGCATCAATTTGGATGGAGGTTTCTATGGATTTCATTACAGGTCTTCCAAAGTCAGGGAACAAATCATTCATCATGGTGGTTGTGGACCGACTTTCGAAGTATGCTCATTTCTGCGCCCTACCCCACCCGTTTACACCAACTTTGGTTGCTCAATCTTTCATGGATCAGATCTTCAAATTGCATGGCATGCCCACTTCTATTTTGTCCGACCGCGACCCGATCTTCACCAGTAATTTTTGGCAGGAAATCTTCAGAATACAAGGCACTCAACTCAAACTCAGTACTTCATATCATCCGCAAACATATGGTCAAACCGAAGCCGTCAACAAATGTCTAGAAACCTACCTTAGGTGTTTCACTTCAGAAAAGCAACACCTTTGGGTACAGTGGTTACCTCAGGCTGAATGGTGGTATAACACCAACTATCATGCCACCACCAAAATGACTCCCTATGAAGCAGTATATGGTCAACGTCTGCCTTCCCCTACTTCTTATCTCAAGGGGTGCTCCAAAGTACAAGCAGTGGATCAACTCCTACAACACCGCGCAACCATGCTCGCCCATCTTAGAGAGAATCTTCATCAAGCTCAGAACCGCATGAAGCAACAGGTCGACCAGCATCGCTCAGAGCGCCAATTTCAAGAAGGGGATTAGATCGTTTTGAGGCTGCAACCATATAAGCAAACATCACTCAAAGACAAGGGTTGTCAAAAGCTCTCTCCAAAATTCTACGGACCATACCAAGTACTTCAACGCATTGGAGAAGTGGCTTACAAGTTGGCTTTGCCACCTACGGCAAAAAGCCATCCAGTTTTCCATGTATCGTGCCTCAAGAAAGTGATTGGGAACAATTTCCGAGTTCAAACCAGTCTACCTGAATTGGACGAAGAAGGGTCAATCTGGCTTCAACCCAAACAGGTTCTAGACACACGAGACAAGCACCTGCGCGGCCGCATGATTAAGGAAGTCCTCGTCAAATGGAAAGACACCTCTCTGGAAGATGCAACTTGGGAACCAGCCACTATTCTTCAGCAGTTTCCGCAGCTTCAACCTTGAGGACAAGGCTAGTCTTAAGGGGGAGGGCATGTTAGGGTCCCACCCTAACCCCCTTATTTATGTCATGGGATCACGTCATAGTGAAGAGTCAATAAAGCCCATATTAATATTTGTAAGTGGTTAACCCGCAATTAATGACGGGACCACAGTTAGCTGCAAATGGGCCGTAGTATTAGATAGATGGTATTAATAAAACCCACGGTCTTGGCACATGGTATTGCATGTGTGAGTCATATATAAAGGATAGAGACTCCCTGCGAGGAGCATTGTGTCTTATTTTGTATTCGAGCTCTGCTCTATTGGAGGTTGCCCCCTCAAAGAGGCAAGTGAACATTACTCTCTGAATAATAAAATCATTACTATTCTGTGTTCGGGGTATATTTTCTTCGCATATTCTGTATTTGGGTATCATTTTGCAGGTTAAGAGCATAACAATCATTCCTGTGAAGGCCCTTGATGAGGCCACATCTCTGCCATAATGTGTCCCTCTAGTTGTTCAATCGGTTCCCGTCACTTTCACCTTAACTGCCTGACTTCACCACTCTGAGGAGTTGGTAGTGATCAATTGTGGTGGCTTGTCACAAATCAAATGCGGAGATTGTCCTAACATTTCATCATTGTATGACTGAGTGGAGCTCCACGTTGAGCTATTAAGTATTCCTGAGTCCCCATATCTCCATTTACTCCATGAAGACGTGTGCGCGAAGCAGTATAATTCATTTATGTTGCCCATGTAGTCCTTGGTTTCTTGTTCCCGGGGCTTCCACGGGATTAGCCCATATTGATTTCCAACTGCTCCATGCCTTCATTTAATATCGTAGTTTCCAACCCATATACCTTTAAATTTTTGTACTTCCTTATTGGTGCGATTCCATATCGCAGACTTCACAGTGGTGCAGTATTCAAATTTTATGATTACCAACCTCTGATATGTAAGCCCTTTCTACTTAGCCCTTCCCACATTTCTAACCATAGGATCGAGGGTTGTGACTTGGTGCTTATCCTTAAGGCGCTAAGACCTTTTGTTCCTGCCGAGGGCTATCGTTCCTTTGTAAACTACTTCCTGCCCCTGGTTCTTTAAGTTCCTCTTGACCATGGACTAGCCCTTATCGGAGATCCTCTATCGAAGATCCTTTATCGCTGACTTCCAATCGGCGATTTAACTTTGGTGCACAACATTTCACTTCACCAACCGCCGAAGGTCGATCACCTTTTTTGCTTAACCCTTGGTCCTTTCGCACTCTTCATGACCGTAGGCCAACCCCCATATCGGAGCCCCTTAATCAGAGGTTTTCAATCGACAAATTCATTTTGATGCACACACGCTACAACCTTCGATCGCTAATATGCCAGAATGTCGATATGTTGGGACCGGGGATTTTACCCTTAGGCATTTCTCCTTGTTTTCTTGTTTTCAACAGGGCAACTGCAATCTGCTCTAACTTTTGATTCCATAGTCCATTTGAGGAGTTCCATATACCGTTGGAAAGATAATTCAGAGCACTATCCAATGGATGGGTTCTGATTTAGCTCTGAGGGATTCTGTGGATTAGAAGATGATTGCAAACTTTTTTGTTCTTTTGTACTTTGGTTAGGTGAAAACAAATTTTGCACTGAGTGACAAAATTGGCTCCAACAGGGGATAGTGCCTTACTGGAAAGGTGTTAAGAACCTGCAGACCAGTAGCCTTCACCTTTGGGCATGGAGTTGAAAAATATATTGAATCTATAAAACCAAAAATTCTCCATGGAACTTTAATTGGAGGGAGTCTTTTCCTCATAGAACTGAAATGCAGAAATAAAAAGCCTACCAACTGGAAACTAAATGCTCAACTAGTGAGCTTATTTATATACAACTCCTACTTATGTATAGGTCTCAATTCACCCAACTTAGGTCCACATTTCCATGACATCAACCCAACATCAAAATACTCGACCTAATGCCTCCCTGTTGCTGAAATTTAAAAATTAAAATAAGCATGCACCATGAAAATTATTTGAAGAAAAAACTTGATGCATACTCCAAAAACAACATCTGTTGCTAACCTAAGAATGTGGTCATGTAATTAGCTACAGGGTCATAGAACTGACAAGAAAAATTTACAACTGCCTTATTTTCATGAAAATTTTGCTGACCAATATCTTCTTGGCCAGGGTAGCCACAAAGACTGTTCAGCTCCTCAGCTTTAGATTTTTCAAGAAAAACTTGTTGCTAATATTTTGCTACCCATTTTTCAACGGGCCAGCCCTCTTGGAAATCTGTAATAGCATCTTCAGTTTTTGAACTGTAAGAGTCATAGACTAGAGGGTGTTATGAAACAAACTCACAAAAAAATAGAAAAGATAGATCAACGCCTTAGAATTCAGCCTCTTCGAGGGGGCAACCTCCTTTACATTACACAAATGAATGATTCTTTGATAGTTCAAATGAAAAAACCTCCTTTCTATATATAAGAGTCTAAGGAGTCACAATATAACCCAGCTGACCTAACAATAATAATATAAAGGCACAAAAATAACAATAGAGGGATTCTATGGGGCACAGTAATAACAATATGGGGACAATAGGGGAACAACAATATTAATAAGGGATACAGATACAATAGTAATGGGGTAATCACTAGTATTATAGGTACCTAACATGCCCCTCTCCTTCAAAAAAGTGTTGTCCTCAATGCTTGAGAAGTTTTGGATGCTTTTGTATAAAATTCTCATCCTCCCATGTGGAATCTTTAGCAGATAAGTTCTTCCACTTGATGAGATACTCTGAAATTGATCGATTTCGTAGCTGTCGAGTTCTTGTTTCTGTGACTGCTTCCGGTTCCAATATAATTTTTCCTTCCTCGTCAAGTTCTGGCAATATTGTTTGAACTGGGAGCTTGTTGCCTATAACCTTCTTTCAACATGAAACATGGAAAACTAGGTGCACTCGAGAAGCTGCAGGAAGCTCTAATTTGTATGCCATAGTACCAATCTTTTGCAACACCTTGTACGGACCATAATACTTTGGTGATAATTTATTATCCTTCTTAGCTTGCTTGATGGGACATTCGTTTACATGGTTGTAGCCGTAGGAATACCCAATCACCTACATCAAAACTTTTTTCGCTGCGATGTTGATCTGCCTGTTGTTTCATCCTATTATGTGCCAACACGAAGTTATCCTTTAAGAGTTGGAGGACTTGTTGTTGATGCTCGATGTGAGCTTGAACCTTAGAATTTTCTCTTAAATATGATGTGATGGATGGTGGCTGATATCCATAAAGTGCCATCAATGGGGTCATTTTTGTTGCTATATGGAAGGAAGTGCTATACCACCGTTCAGCCAGAGGCAACCATTTGACCCATTGTGTCTGTTTATTAGATACAAAGCAACAAAGATATCCTTCCAAACATTTGTTTACTATCTCAGTTTGCCCATGAGATTTAGGATGATAAGATGAGCTATGAGCTAACTAAGTACCAAGACAAGAAAATAATTATGTCCAAAAATTTCCAGTGAAAATGGGATCATTGTCACTTACAATAATCTTTGGGTTTCCATGTAGCTTTTGAATTGTTTCCATAAATGCAGTAGAAATTGTACTGGCTTTAAATGGATGTGATAATGCACAAAAGTGTGCATACTTGGTAAGTTTGTCAACTACCACCATGATGACACTCTTTCCCTTAGACTTAGGTAAACCTATGACAAAATCCATTGAAACCTCCTCCCAACATTGGCTTGGAATGGATAAAGGTTGTAATAGACCCAGGGTCTTAATTGTTTCAACTTTATTTTGTTGGCAAACCAAACATTCTGCCACAAAATTTTGAATATCTGATTTAAGGCCATCCCAAAAAAATTCCTTCTTAACCCTGTGGTAAGTTTTTAAAAATCCTGAGTGCCCTCCTAACGGAGAAGTGTGCAATTCCATAAGAATCTTTTGTTTGAGTTGGGAATTCTTACAGAGGTATAAGTGATCTTTGTACCATAACGAATCATTTTTCCAGCTAAATGTATCAGATGTATTGGAATCTTGTTGTAACTTTCGAATAAATTCCCACACTTCTTCATCATTCTTCCATTCCTCCCTTGCTTCGTTTATCCAATATGGTTGGATAATAGAAATGGTGCATAACAATGCTTCCACATCCTCATCCTTTCTTGAGAGTGCATCTGCCACCACATTTTTCTTCCCTTTTTTGTAGATGATTTCAAAGTCATAACCCAACATCTTTGTGACCCACTTTTGTTGCTCTTCATAGGATAATCTTTGTTCTAAGAAGTATTTAAGGCTATCATGATCCATTTTTACCTTGAAGTGTCTTCCCATTAGGTAGGGTTGCCATTTCTTAAGTGCATGTAGTATTGCCAACATTTCCTTCTGATAAATAGCTTTGTGTAAAAACTTTCCCTTGATTGGATGACTTTCAAAAGGAATGGGTCTTTCATCTTGCATTAAAACAGCACCAATTCCATTTCCTGACGCATCACATTCCACAATAAAGGTTTTTGTGAAGTCCGGTGTAGCTAAGACCGGTGCTTGGCACATTACCTCTAAGATGTTCGAAGGCCTTTATTACTTCTGGAGTCCATGAAAATGCATCTTTCTTCAATAATGTTGTTAGAGGTGCTGCTATTCTCCCATAATTCTTAACAAGCTTGCAATAATACCCTATCAACCCAAGAAATCCTCGCAGATGCTTTATGGATGTGGTGATTTTCCATTCCTTAATGGCTTTAATTTTGCTAGGGTCTACCTTAAATCCTTCATGAGATACAATATGACCCAGATATTCCACCTCTTGTACTCCAAAGAAACATTTGGATCTTTTTGCATATAATTGTTTCTCCTCCAATAGTTGTAGCACCCTGTCAACATGTTCAAGATGATCCTTCCAAGACTTGTTGTAGATTAGTATATCATCAAAAAATACTAACACAAATTTTCTAAGGAACGGTTTGAAAATGGAATTCATCAAACCTTGAAATGTAGAAGGTGCATTGGTAAGGCCAAAAGGCATGACCAAAAATTCATAATGACCCTCATGAGTTCTAAATGTTGTTTTCAGAATGTCTTCAGTCTTCATTCTGATTTGATGATATCCTGAATGAAGATCCAACTTGGTGAAGTAAATTGATCCATGCAATTCATCCAGTAATTCATCAATGACAAGAATGGGAAACTTATCTTTAATAGTGAGCTTGTTGAGCTCCCTATAATCCAGACACATGTGCCACGATTCATCCTTCTTGTGCACCAATACTACTAGAGCAGAGAAAGAACTTTGACTAGGTTGAATGATACCAACCTCTAGCATTTCTGCAACCATATGTTCAACTTCACACGTTTGGAGGAACACTTCCTGGAATCAGATTAATAGCATGATCATGATCATAAATTGGTAGGAGACCTTTGTGAGTCTCAAATACCTTGGAATGATTGTCCAAGACTTTTTGGAGATCTGCAGAAATAGATGATTTCGATGTGGAAACATCTAGTGAACATAATTGTGCAATTACACCTCTTTGTTCCTTTTTTAGAAGCTTTGTCATACTGTTAGAGATGAATATCTTTCCCGGTTTCCCTGCAATGCCCCTTTATTCAACTTCCTTTCCTTCCGCAGAAAATTTCATGAAAAGTTCTTGAAAATTAAAAGCTATTGTACCCAAGGATTGTAGCCATTGGACTCCTAGTAAAACATCAGCACCTCCCATTGGAATGGAAAGCATTGGGCTAGTCAATACATATTCTCCCATGGATAGCTTGATATTATGGCACTTTCCAAAGCAATTTATCGCTCCTCCATTTGCAACCATCACTTGACACTCTGGTGCTAGATATAGGAAGCAATTCAATTCTTTTGTTATCTTACAATGAATAAAATTGTGGGTACTTCCTGAATCAATCAACACTATTACCTCTTTCTTCTTGATTTGTCCTTCTATCTTGATGGTTTGAGGAGTGGTAATTCCAGCCAATGCATTACAAGATATGGTCAGATCCATTTCTTCTTTATCTAGGCTTTGTTCCTGGAGTATATCCTCTTCTTTTGACCTTTCTTGCTCCTTTTCTTCTTCCTCTTCACAATCTATGTAGAATAATTTCTTCTCAGCACACTTATGACCTTTAGTGTATTTGCTATCACAATTGTAATAAAGCCTTTTTGCTCTTTTTTCTTCCAATTGTTGTGGTTTCAACCTTATAAGTTGTGGAAGGCTAAGGGCAAAAACATTTCCATATTTATAGTTGTGAGTGGTATGCTTCCTGGTTGCCATAATTTTGCTTTCCATTTTTCTTGCTAACCTGAATGCCTTCTCTAATGAATCAGGTTCCCAAAGGTGAACATCATGTTGGATATTTTCCTTTAAAGTCCCTATGAACACATCAATCCTATGCTCCTCTGGAATATTTTTTACCCTTATGTTCAATTTTTGGAACTCCTCAATGTGCTCCATTATTGAACCCTTTTGTTTGAGACTTATCAATTGGCTAAAAAACGTGTTGCTTTTTGTATCCTCATAATGTGTTGTCAATTCTTCCATAAAAATTTCCCAAGTAATAATTCGTTTACGAGAGAAAAGCCATTGATACCATACAAACTGATTTGGTTCCAAATATAAAGTTGCAATACACACCTTTTGTGTGTTTTGCACATTATTGAGATCGAAAAATTGCTCCATCTATAATATCCATGTTGCGGGATCCTTGCCATCAAACTTCCTCATATCGATTTCTGGAATATGGTGGGTCTTCGATCCAACATTAGAATCTATGAAATCATGATTAACATTTCTTTTGTTCTCATCATGAGTTTCGTTTACTACCCTTTAACCATTAGTAAGAATTTCTTGGAGAAACTTTGTCAAATCTGTCTTCAAATCTTCCATGCCTGTCTTCAAATCTGTCTTCAAATCTATCTTTAAATTGTCCATCTTAGCTTCCACATCATTCATCTTAGCTTCTACGCCTTTCTTTAAACAATCCATCTTAGCTTCTACGCCTTTCTTTAAACCATCCATCTTAGCTTCTACATCTTTCTTTAAACCATCCATCTTAGATTCTGTTACTTTTTGTGCAAGTGACACTTGTTGCACTTGGTCTCGTAATTTTGATATATCATGTTGCATTTCTTCCTCTTCTTTATGAGTCATGCTAGAGCTTTCAGGTTTCTTACTAGGTGTTTGCATTTTCTTTCCTCGGGGCATCAATTACCGATAATAATTCTTTACTATGCCCTTTGAATTCCTTTGAACTAATTTTTCAAACCAAGCTTATGAAAAAATTTAAAAAAAACTACACACCTTTTTTCACTTTGTAGGAGCTTGA
Organism: Pinus tabuliformis; assembly: GCA_031772625.1. Lineage (NCBI taxonomy): Eukaryota > Viridiplantae > Streptophyta > Pinopsida > Pinales > Pinaceae > Pinus > Pinus tabuliformis. Next base: position 482,481,852 of record CM062809.1, on the reverse strand, counting down.
TTTTGAATCTAATGTATCTCTATAATTTCGGATCATCTACTTTTGAAATTGCGACTGCAGTAGCCATCTGTGTCCTCTTTCCAATGCCATCAATCTAATCCAAATTGGATTCTCCAGGGAAGAGTTATGCCAAATCTCCCACAGTGGCCTGATTATAGACTAGTTCAGTAGAGCGAACTTGTACGACATGCCACGTGTCACTGTTTCAACCTTTGGCTCTGAAAAATATAAACAAGAAACTATAGTCCATCCTCTTTCTGTACCCTCTTACGAAATTTCAATCCGATGCTTAGAGATAAAGTTATGACGATTTTCCCCAGGTCACCTGTTTGGAATGTAATTCAGGAGTCTGCAAAAAGACCAACTTCTGCAGATCATATCTCTGCAAATATAACACGAAAAGCTCTGAAATTTGGACCCACGATTCAGTACGATTTCGTCGCAAATGGGTTTTTTTTTTTGCACTTCTGAAACGTCGCAGAAAAAATGTTATAGTGAAAATGCCACGATGACCTATTTGGAGCAGCGAAACCCTAGAATCCAAAGCTCTGATACCAAATGTTATGAAACCAACTCACAAAAAGATAGAGAAGATAGATCAACGCCTTAGAATTCAGCCTCTTCGAGGGGGCAACCTCCTTTACATTACACAAATGAATGATCCTTTGATGATTCAAATGACAAAACCTCCTTTCTACATATAGGAGTCTAAGGAGTCACAATATAACCCAACTGACCTAACAATAATAATATAAAGGCACAAAAATAACAATAGGAGGATTCTATGGGGCACAGTAATAATAATTTGGGGACAATAGGGGCACAACAATATTAATAAGGGATACAACTACAATAGTAATGGGGTAATCACTAGTATTATAGGGACCTAACAGAGGGTCTACTAATAATTCCTAATAGGAACCTTTCTGCAACAAGTAATCGCAGACATTGCTTGGTCCTTCAACTTCGAGATCTTCTTGAAAGATTTGTTGCTGGAATCCTTCTCCCCACTTGCTGGTAAACAACTCCCTTTGAACATTTGTAACCACCTCATCCTCCTTTGAATCGTATGAATCATAAATTGAAGGAGATTGAAATTCAGATAGTGGAGTCACTAGGATGTTTACCATAAGATTGAAATTCATATTGTGCAGTCGCCAAGGTGAGATATATTCAACCCACATTTCCCTTGCTCACCTGACAGAGGGAATGTAAAAATTTGTCGTACCCAGGGAAAAATATTCTTATTTGTTCCCCGACAACAGCGCTAGAAAGATGTTGTCGCTTTTTCTAGCACCTGTAGCACAAGTGCTTCAGGCGATATAGAAATCTTCCTAAAGACAACCTCTAGGTTGATTGTAGACCAGTGCCTATGACATCTTAAATAGAGGAGTGCTTTGGAATATTATCAATGGGGCTTTTTGCTGCACTTCAATTGTCACGTAGTTTGAAAAGATAATAAAGGGGGCTTGGTGCAATAGGCCTTCATCACGGTAAACTCAAGACAATACATGGATCCAAATGCTCAGGGGGTAAAACAGGCCAATATCAAAGACAAATGTCTGGTAGTGGTGGCTGACACACAACAATAGGAAGCTTAATAATGGAGTTGTAATAAAATGAAGAGGAGAGAAAGGACGAAATTTGATGCATAGGGTTGGGAATAATACAGAGTCCTAAGCAGAAAGATTATGGCAGAAGTATGGAAGACTGAAGAGTTGGAATGGAAGAAATAGTAGATCCCTAATTAAGGTCCCAAGATCTATACATCATGAATAAATTTTTTACTATTTATCATATGTAAATCTATGCTCATACAAGTATTATAGGCTATCTAATAACACAAGTAAATCTATAATTACCACGGGTACTTTTACTACTTAGCAGCGAAATATACAACCATGAATAAGAGTGAAACGAGCAACTTCATTACACTATTTCAGGGGGACAAAAACATACATGAAGTGATAAACAAAGGGGAAACATACTACACATTTCTTTGATCGGAATCACTAAAGAGGTTCATTCATCCTTCAAAATGAGTCCAATTCACCAGTCCATTTACATTACATAGCTCAAGTCCCTCCTAAATAGGTAGATAGAACCAAAAGTGGAATCACAGAATTGGAACCCCTCGGGTGCAGAATTCTGGAACCTCTATTAAGTGTTTCTTGCCCCTATTTATAACGAGAGGAGGAGCTTTGAATAAGTTACAAAATATCTCATCCAAGGGCCAGTTGTCCGATAGACTAGTTGTCTCAACGTGCGATAGCTCTGCTTCCTAAAATTATTACCAAGGATTTGATTCCTTTCTTTAAAATACACATAAATTACAAAATAAACAAAAATAATAAAAAATGAAAGATGACTGAGGAAAATATCCTTTTTTTATTCCTGTGAAGGCCCTTAATGATGCCACATCTCTGCCATAATGTGTCCCTCTAGCTGCTCGGCCAATTCCCGTCACTTTTGCCTTAACTGCCTGACTTCACCACTCTCCAGAGTTGGTATCGATCAACTGTGGTGGCTCGTCACAGAGTAGAAGTGGAGATTGTCCTGACAGTCCTTCATTATATGACTAAGTGGAGCTCCATGCTGAGCCATTAAGTCTTCTTGAGTCCCCATATCTCCATTTACTCCATGAAGACATGCACACGAAGCAAGCTAATTCATTTATGTTGCCCATTTTGTCCTTGGTTTCTTGTCCCAGGGGCTTCCACGAGATTAGCCCATATCAATTTCAAACTACTCCATGCCTTTATTCAATACCGCAGCTGCCAACCCATATGCCTTTAAAGCTCTATACTTATCAGAGTGGTTCCATATCACAGACTTCACAGTGGTGCAGTATTCAAATTTTCTGATTATCAACCATCGATATGACAAGCCCCTTCTACTTATCCCTTCCCACATTTCTAACCATAGGACCGAGGGTTGTGACTTGGTGCTAAGGCCTTTTGCTCTTGCCGAGGGCTATCGTTCCTTTGTAAACTGCTTTTTGCCCATGGTTCTTTAAGTTCCTCTTGACCGTGGGCTATACATTATATTAGAGCTCCCCTATCTGTGACTTCCAATCAGCGATTTAGCTTTGGCACACAACATTTCACTTTGTCGATCACAAACGTCGATCACCTTTTCTACTTAACCCTTGGTCCTTTCGCGCTCCTCGTGACCGTAGGCCAGCCCCCATATCAGAGCCCCTTAATTAGAGGTGTGATTTCATTTTGATGCACACATGCTACAACCTCTGATCACCAATATCCTAGGATCGTTGATATGTCAGGACCTAGGATTTTACCATTAGGCATTTTCTCCTTGTTTTGTAGTTTTCAACAGGGAAACTTCAATCTGCTCTAACTTTTAAATTTGGAGTCCATTTGAGGAGTTCCATATACCATTGAAAAGATAATTCGGAGCACTACCCAATGGATGTGGTATGATTTAGCTTTTAGGGCATCTATGGAATGGAATATTGCTGCAAACATTTCATTTCTTTTGTACTTTGTTCAGCTGAAAACAAATTTTGCAGTGAGTGACAATACAACACATAAACAAAGAAAGCTATTACTCTCCCCACGGATCATTTGAATTTCTTTTCTCTTTCAACATGCTTGTAGCCATATTCATAATAGTCATGTTTTCCATTTCTCCTACAACATTTTCCTAAGATGTATTCCTTATCCTTAACTATCTTTTGATCCCATGTTAGTTGTAAAAAATGAAATTCATTGGAATAATATTCTCCATCTATGTATGATGTTAAAAATTTAATTTGATGACCATTTTTCTTCTCTACCACTACCTTTAATTCTCTAATTTCAAAACTTCATATTTCTTTGCATGGAAGTACACCCAAATTTTTTTTATATGATCATCTATGAATACTAGAAGTAGTAACTCCCTCCTAGTGAGCGGGACTGCATTGTACCACAAAAATCTATGTGACCTGGCTCCAATCATGTCATTTATCTACAAAGAACTCCTTTAGGGAACCTACTCCTCTACTACTACACTATAATGCAACTCTCACATGAGCTACATAGATTTTGAATGGGCGGAAAACCTTTAGCCATCTTGTTTTGTTGCAATAGTTTTAGGCCAACAAAATGTAAATGACCAATCTAAAATTCCACGACAAATAATCCTCCAAACATGTTTCCTTTTGGGAAAATGAGACATCCTCTCTATCATGATGAATAGAAAGATGATACATTCTATTCTTTGTGATAATCACCCTAGCAATCAATGTCTTACTGGGAGGTTTATCATTATAAAACAATAATTCTCCTTAAAAATCACATTATACCCTTTTCAAGTAAGTCAGGAAACAATAATGAGATTATGTTTCAAATCTAGGACATAGTACACAATTTCTATGTGAGTTTCCTAGCCCTATTTGTCATATGATGACTTTTTCTTTTTCCATAAATTTTAGAATATTTTCCTACGCCACCCTGACTCTATTCCTTACTGAATCATCTAGATTTCCAATTAGACTTTTTCTTCTTGTCATATGATTGTTATAGCCTCTATATATAATATGATTATCATTATAATTGTCTTCAGCAGCATTTAAGTAAGGAGTAAAGAGTCTTCATATTTCCTTGAGGTGTCAAAATAGTTTACTTACTATTTTCCAAGGTCAACCTTCTTCTTTCTACATTCATGTGCATAATGACCTAGCTTATTATTGTAAAAACTCTTAGAATTATCATAGCTCTGATTTTTCTATGAGATATTCTTCTACTCCTAATCTATGATGATCTTGATTTGGTCTCCTTTTTTTTTCTAAATTATCTATTTGATCCCTAAGTTTCCTTGCTCCTACCCCTGCTTCTTGACCTTGATCCCTCAATACCCCTTGAGATAGAAACATGAGATTTGGAAGCATTTTAGAAAGAATCATCATTTAAGTTTATTCTAGCTTCATGGAATAACAAATACCCCAAGAACTCAACTACTCATAGTTATGTAAAGTCCTTAGATTCTTTAATGGCTACAACCATTACATCAAACTTCTTAAGAAAGGATGTAAGAAACTTCTCTACTAGCTTCTAATATAGACGTTCTTAACCATTCATTGTTAATTGATTTTCTATCTTCATGAATTGGGTCATGTATAGGCCTATTAACTATGAATCCATCTTCAAACTCTCAAAATAAATTCTTAATGTCTGAAACTTAGTTATTTTTACCATTGTAATGCCCTGATAATTGGTCTCTAAGATATCCCAAGTTGTCTTTACAAATTCAGTATTAAGATCTTGGGAATATACTTTCTTTCAACCCATTTTGGATAAGTTGGAGTACTTTTGCATCATTTTCATGTTACCTAAGCTACTAAGTGTTTTTGCATCATTCTACATGTTATGTATAAGTTGATCCTTTTGAATATTCGCCAAAGCTTGCTCGGCTATCTATTCAGTTGGTTCTTCATACCCATGAATTATGAGATCACAAACATCATGAAATATAATAATTCCCTTTGATTTCTAAAACTTCCTAACTATTACCTATGAGAACTAGGATTTGTGGTTGTAGAAGGTTATTACCTAAAGCCATATTTTATTTTTTATTAGGATATTTCCTTTCTCATAAAATAAAGAACGTGATACACACAAACAAATGAACCACTAAGAAAAGGATAATACAATACATGTCTTAGAATTCAATCTAAATATTTGAAAATGTTATATTTTGAAACTATTCAATACCTTGCTCTTAGGATTAACAAAGAGTTTCTTATATATTTCCATTACTTTTCAAAATAAATGCTTTGAAAATCATTTATAGCATGCCAATGATATAAAAGATTCACTAGATATTAATGCTCCTAATAAATAGCTTGACTTCCCACAATAAATTTTCTCCCAAACAACTCATCTTTTAAATCCATATAAAATATTTTAAATGGTTATCTTCCCTTACATGCCATGTGAAAACGTACTACAAAATGGTGAAGAGATCATTTACATAACAATAAAATTAACTTAAAGATACAACCTTCTTGAAGATGGTATTGATGTTTGATGTTCCCCAAAATAACAGTGGAACTCCTTATGGTAGTGGCTCAACAAATGGTCGATAGCTTTGCAAAATATCAATGGCTCTCTTTATGGTGTGAACTCTACAAACCCAAATTGTGACCTTCTACAATTTACAATAAATCCACGGCTTCCTCTCAATTTCTTTTTGTTGTCTTGATTGATCCATGATTTCCTCACAATTTCTTGTTTACTATTGTAGAAATTATTTCATTTTGATACCAATTTGATGGATAAAGGAGTCAAACACATAGTGCTATATCATAAGAAGGATCTATAGCTAATAAAATTTTCATACTTACATTGTTTCAAGAAAGAGATATAAATAAAAAATAAATTCTAGAGAATTTTTTAAGAAAGAATTAGGGAAGATCTCTCTAGAACAAGTTTTTCTTATAACAAACAATTTAGCTCTTATAGATATTTTTACAACAAAATGATCTAGATCTTGATATAACTCAAATTCAAGACTTTTCTAGTTCACTAGTCTAGTCTTTCAAGGCCCCCTCATATAAAATTTGTAAATAACTCAAATTAACAACATGAGAATGATCTAAAATATAATGATGTAAAGTAGACACATGAAAACACAATGCATATTATCTAGACATGATGGTAGTGCAAGATGATAAGCAAATGATCCTAATATCTATGTGGTCTTAAATGGTCCCATATACCATGATGACAAATTGGCTCCCTTGAAAAATTAGTCGAATTGTTTCATTGTTAAACTTGCAAATATACTTTGTCTCTTTCTTTATAGTTGACATCTATTATATTTGCATTACATAACTTTCCTATTTATTTTTAGCTTCTATCAATTTTTCCTAGATTGTTTTAATTTGTTCTTCCATTTTTTCGAACATTTCTAATCCAATTAGAAATCTATTGTCATGTCTATCCAAACTAATAAAAATTATACAAGGTTTACAATACAAAAACTAAAAAGGTGTCATATTAATCAAATTTCAATAACTAATATTATATGTGAATTCCACAAGAAGTAAATACTCTTCCCAATGATTTTGTTTGTCCATTAAATACATGTACAACATATCCTATAACATGATTTATTCTTTCTATTTGTCTATCCTTTTAGGATGATATGTCATACTAACATTAAGTTGTGTTCACAAGGTCTCTTGGAAACTATTCTAAAAATTTCCTATAAATATTGAACCTTTATTTGAAATTATCTTCTTTAAAATTCCATGTGTCTCACTATCTCATTTAAAAAAAAAAAAAAAAAAAACTTGTTATTTCTAATTCTTTATAGGTATCCTTTACTAGAATAAAATGTTCTCACTTTTTCAAAGTATCCTCTAATACTAAGATTGATTCACGTCTCCTTAATGTCATAGGAAATCCCACTATGAAATTTCCATTTTCAATTCTAATATTGCACAGGTTTCCAGTGATCCTACTTGATGTTGCTGATTAGCCTTTACTTGCTGACATTCCAAGCATCTATCCACAAAATCTATTATGCCCGTCTTCATTCCACTCCAAAATAATAGTGGTTATATATTTGTGTATATTTCCTTCACCCTAGGATGAGCCATATACACTATCCTATGTATTTTTGTGGCGATCAAATTACAAAATTATTCATTTGGAGGTATACAAATAATTCTATGAAATATTAATAAGTTGTCATTATCCAAAGTATATCCTTCAGATTTGGAAATTCCCATAACTTCATTTTCTAATTCTATCTTTACTTCTAGATACCATGTGTTATTCACTAGTAGTTTCATTATATTTTCTCTAAGATTCGTCTATAAATGTAAATTTGAGATTATATGAGGTCTTAAACTTGAGGCCTCTACTACTTAATTTAATGTTCCTTTAATATATGTTACATCAAAATCATACGTAATATTTTTTTCCATCTCCTTTCTCTAGAATTCAAAGTAATTTCATAAATATATCCTAAAATCCATGATCACTTATCTTCATTTGAAATGTCCTTTTGACCAATAATGTCAACAAATCCTCAATGAATATAATATTATAACAAATTCTAATTCATGATTCACATAATTCTAGTCTTCTAATTTCAATTTCCTTGAAGCATAGGAAATCACCCTACCTTCTTGCATTATCGTTGTGCCCAATGCTTCTTTTGAAGCATCCATACAAATTGTAAAATTGGTACCTTCATTATCAAAGTAATCATCAACAATTGTTTAAGCTTGTTGAACTCCTATTTTCATATCTCCATCTATACACGTTTCTTATTCTTATTTTCAAACTCCTTGATAGAATTCACAATATTTAAAGGAGCTTCCACAAATCTCTTGTATTTGATGAGCTTCATTATTGAGTAATTATATGGGCCTTAATTGGCCTTAATTCACCTCCTAGCTTAGTCAAACCAACTATTCTCACAACTTATTGCATACTTTTGATTATATTTTGTTTATGAAATGAGTTAGAGTTGGATATTTGGCTTTGTGGTCTAATGTGCATATAATGCAGGAATAAAGGATAAAAGCAAGGAGAAATGCAGGTATAAAGGATAAAAGAAAAGAACTATAGCAAAGACCTTGGTCAAGACTCGAATGGGACAAGGTAGAGGAATTATAGGAGGTTAATCCTCCTCATCTACTACCCCTCCATTCAAATATTCCTCCACCAGCTCGGAGTGAAAATAACCACATCATGAGGACTAAAAGACAACCAAGCAAGTGAAAAGGACAGAAAACAGTTTATTTTGAGTTGGGAGCCAAACCACCCTAATTTGGAAGGAAGTTGTTGGAGACTTCATATGTATAAATAGAGAGGCTTAGGACCTCACTAGGATTCGGACTTCATTTGTAAAACTCTATTTTATTTCTGAACTGCAAAGATTTGTGAATTTGCTATGTAATCCATGTTTCTATAATGAAGATGAGTTCTGTTTAATCTAGCTCTGAGTTAAACTTTGAGGGTTGAAGCTCTTGGGTTAGGGCTCGAACCAAGCAGCCTCAGCTCCTCTTTACTATATTGTTATTCTAGCATAGAGTTCTGTTCTTTTTATTTGTTAAATAGTTTCATGGTTTGCTGATGCATTTGCTCAAGAAGTTTCTGGTTTTGATTCATTTGGTTAAGCAGCTTTCTGGTTCTATTCACTTATTTGAATAGCTTCTCGTTTCTGTTCATCCGCTTTTGTAGTTGCATATGTTGTAGGTTACATTCATTTTTGTTTTTAATTCACAGGTTGGATTAGAGGAAAAGATTACTATCAGGTTGTGCACAGGTGTCTCGGCATCATCTCCTCCCTCTGGGACCATGGCTTGAGGCAGAGACCCTCCAGCAGCCCCAAAAACACAGTTTCTGGTTATCGCATGGGCTATGGAGCTCGTTGTTTAAATACAGTTAGCTATTTACCCGCACTGGTTTTCTTTGTCATTTTCCTTTGAAACTGCCTCCAGCGCATTCCCCCTCCATCACTTCCTCGTCGTCCGATCACCAACAAACCTTCAAAATCACCGTCTGATTCACTATTTTCTTCAATTTTCGCCTCACGTGGAGTCCACCCTTCACTTTATGAACTTTAAGTCCCCACCGTCGATCTTCCTTGCTTGATCTAACGGTTGTCGCTTCACCCGATCGCCAACTAGCTTGGCTGATCTCCGCCATTGATCAGCCCCGCCGGATCCAATAGTTATCGCTTGGATTTCTATCCAACCGTTATCCACCCAAGAGCACGCGAAATAGGTGGTTTCTCAGTGCTACATGTCACCCTGGGAGGCTAATCGCGTAAAATTTGAGAAAACCACTTACAACTTTGAGGGCATGCAATAAACAACTTATCGCCCTCTAAACCCGCTCCACCATTTCCGCATGTTTTTTTCCCCGCGATATAACCTCCGCTGTCCATTTTCCAACTATTCTCATATGTCCATCTCTTGCCTTCACCCGCGCGATAAGATCTTAGCCATTCATCGCTATTGTCAGCCTCGCCCGTCCATCTCTTGGCCTTACCCATGTGATTAAATCTCAACCATTCATTTCCTTTGCTCCCTTATTCGCCCATCTACCTACGTAACCCCCTGCGATCAAATCCCCGCCATTCATTTACCTTTCACCCGACTAATCCAACGGTTCTTATGCACTATTTCTCCCTCACGTCCTCCTCTCACTGATTTTGACCTCCCACTGCTTTTTCTGCCAAAAACCCGATTTAGCCTAAGTTCCATTGTTTACCCCTTAGTCTAGTTTTAATGTTTTTTTTTCTTCTGCAACATAGATAATTAGAATTAGGTTAATGTTAAATTATCAATTTTTCTTAGCATATTTGTTTGATTGATTAAGTTAGGTTATGGTGCAAGTTTATCATTTCATGTTGTTTTCTTCATTCCTGCAGTAGAATAGCTCTCTTAGAATAAGGTTTGCTCTCCTTCCATCAAAGAATTAAGCTTCTTTTGACTCTATAGAAGTTTGGCTTGGAACCCCTAGGGTCTCTTGCTAGATAAATAATAACAACAGGCAGGACCTTCACTTCTACTTGTGCATATAGCATTGTCACCTCCAAGTTTGTACGAACCCCGGGTTGATAAGTAAAGTTGGTAGCCTTGGGAGTTGTAGCACATTATTGTTGCAATACCTAGGCTCATCACTTTTTGGCGCCATTTCCAGGGAGGTGTCTAAGTAGAAGTAATTACTGCTTTCTTCTATTTCTAGTCTCCTACTTTCTTTTCTTCTACTTCTAGTCTTCAAACTTTCTTCCATTAGTTTATTTCTGCAAAAGTAATCTAGTTTCTTTCTTTCTTTTAGTTATCATTAGTTGCTTTCCTTTCCATTCTAAAAGTACTTTATAGCTTTAAAACAAAAACCAACCCAAAAACATTTACTTTCATGCCTTGTAGGATTAGGGACAATTTAGGAAAATTCTTGTCAAATACCCCCACTGCATCCAACAGGCAACCTTCTCTCTTCTTCAGTGATGGTGAATTGGAAGACCCTTTAGGTGAGAAAACTTACCTATTTGGGGAACCTACAGAAGAAGAAGAAGAGGAAGAACCCATTCCTACTGAACCAATGGCTGGAAACCAAAATGATAGGAGAGATAGAGAGAGAATTGAGAGTGCCTTCCCCATCAGGGAAACCAATGGGGACACCAAGATGAAGAATATAAGCCCCTCTGCTCTACCTCATTTCCATGGCCTGACCACAGAGGACCCTGACACTTTCCTATTTTAATTTTATGTTATATGCTGAACCTATGACTATACAAATGATGAACAAAAGTTAAAACTCTACCCTCAAGGATGCAGCATTACGCTGGTTCATGGTTTTACCTAGAGATAGCATCACAACTTGGGCTCATATGCAGCAAGATTTTAACAACAAATATAGGGATTACTGTAGGTCAAAAGACACTAAAGACGATATTTTTAGGATGACCATAGGTCAGGATGAATCCCTAGAAGACTATGAAGAAATATTCCAGCTTAGTTACAAAAGGGCCAGGTGCACACTTGACCCTGAGTCACTAAAGCTAGTCTTGCTTAGAGGAGTAAGGGAAGATCTTCTGAATACCTTACATATGATAGCAGGAGGAGATGTCTACCAATTACCCTATGAGGACATTAAGACTGTCTTTAGAAACCATTCTAGGACAGCCAAGAAAAAGGGTAGGGGTAGTCAACCTATGGCCAGTACATCATCTTCTAAATTATCCATCAAAGGTGAAATTGGAAATATGTTGGAAGATTTCAAAAGTGACATGATGCAAACCCTTGCCTTGCAATTGGACACCATGAACATCAAAAGGAAGCAAGAGGAAGAAGAGAGATTCTTGGCCATTTTTTGTCCTAGATGCACTAGGAGGCATCCTAGGAGCGAATGTCCATTAAACTATATTCATATTTGCTCATTCTGTGAAGAAAACCACTCCACAGACAAGTGCCCTTCTTTACCTAGACTCAAAGTGGTATATCAAGAAGCTGAAGGGGTCACTGAATAGCTTTATTACATCAAACAAAGGAGACCTCCTGTGCCTAGACCATACCAGCAGGGTATGCAAGGGCCATCCCATGCATACTACAACCGCAACCAAGCCACAGTTATACATTCTTGGGGACCCCCTGCTCATCCTTCCTGGTCTACACCTCCTCCTTGGTCCTATGCATCTCAGTATCAATCCTAGCTAGCCAGCCAGTCATTTCAACCTTATGTTCAGTGACAACATTAGTGGAATGCCCCACCCCAGGGGTGGAGGCACCAATTCAACAATGTTCCAGCCCTATTGCCTCCACCACCTGCACAACCACAACTCTTGCACTTTGCTCCACCCAAGCAACCCCAGACGCCTGCCCAACCAAATCCGAACCCAAACAATAGGTAGGCACAACAAGCATACTGTGGAGAGACATGATACCCAGCTTATGTTGTAGAAATCCAAGAGATCAACCTAAGATCAAGGAGAATTCTCCCTGATAACCAACCTCCCTCTCCACATAAGGAGGTTGAGGAAGAAAGGGAGGAAATCAACCTTAAAGTAAATCCACCCTTTCCTCAAATATTAGCCCAACCACTCTAGCCTACCCCAGAAGAAACTGAACTTCTGGGAGAATTGAAAAATCTATGTGTAAAAACCCCCCTTCTCCAGGCCATCAAAGATGTTCCCATTTACAACAAGTTAATTAAGGGGAAGTGCTTCAAGCATCCAGGAAGAATAAAAGGGGATGCCCCTACCATTAATGTCATTGGGCAGTTGTGTGACTTAATGTTGGGGCAGGTGATATGTCCAAAATATTTGGACTCTGGAAGCCTTGTAGTAGATGTACACATCAATGGCACCATTGTCCCACAGACTCTGATTGATCTAGGGGCTTCCATTAATGTGATGACTAAGGACATCATGCTCAAACTCAGCCTCCAAGGGTCATTAAGAAAGACCACAACAGTGCTTCAACTTGTAGACCATTCCACAGTCACCCCTGACGAAATTGTGGAGGATGTGATGGTCTCCATTGATTCCTAGTAGTACCATGTAGATTTTCTAGTTCTCCAACCTAAGGCTAAGCTTACCGGTAACCCTCTCATCCTTGGGAGGCCATGGTTAGCCATATTTGATGCTTAAATTAGTTGCAGAGCTAGGAATATGACTATCAAGAATGGGAATATGTCCAAACAATTAGTCCTATACCCTCTTGCTCAACCTTCTCTAGAGAATGATTTATTTTTATGGTTAGAGGAGGAGGAGGAAGATGGGGGTTATTCTTCCCAACTTTAGACTTTGGAAGCAATCATAGGAGTAGGATAGCAAGATGAGGTGATTTAATTGAACACCTACTCCAAAATCCAACTCCTGGTTCCATACCATTAGAGGAAGAAGTAAAGGAAACACTGAAAAATCATCAAATTGACTTATGCTTGGCCGATTCCAACCCACTCTAAGTCAAAACCATAGAATTTGGCCCAGAGAATACCTTGAATATTAATCCATCTCTTTCTACTTTATAAGAGGAATAGTTATGCAAATTGTTGAAAGAGAACCTAGAAGCCTTCACTTGGAGCTATAAGGAAATGAAGGGAGTACACCCTTCAGTGTGTACTCACCACATATACATCAAGGAAGGTTGAAATCTAGTCAGGAAACCACAAAGGAGAATGAATCCAGCCCCTAAAGACATCGTCAAAGAAGAACTGCAAAACCTGTTAGATGCAGGGTTCATTTACCATATCTCTGACAATGAGTGGGTCTCTCCTTTAGTGTCAGTTCCCAAGAAGAATGGTAAGTTGAGGATTTGTGTTGACTATAGGGAGTTGACCAAATCCACAAAGAAGGATCATTTCCCCCTACCCTTCATTGAGCAAGTTCTAGATGGCCTGGCAGGGAAGAAGTTCTTTTCTTTCCTAGATGTATTCAGTGGGTACAACCAAATCCAAATCTGCCCAGAAGACCAGGATAAAACCACATTCACCTATCCTTGGGGTGCTTTTTCCTATAGGGTCCTTCATTTTAGGTTATGCAATGCTCCTGCCACTTTCCAAAGAGAAGTCTTGATTATTTTTACTGAGTTAGAGATCTATATGGATGATTTTACACCTTACGGTTGTGATTTTCAAGAGGCCCTAACTAACCTAGGCAAAGTATTATGCAAATTCATTGAAATGAACCTATCCCTTAGTCCAGAAAAATGTTAATTCTTAATTACTAAAGGGACTGTGCTAGGTCATTCCATATCTTAGCAAGGACTGCAAGTGTGTTATCGGGAAATCTAGTGTCCATGCAGAGCTGCTAGTCCCACTAAGACTGGTAGCTATCTTATAAACAAACAAACTAAAACTACTTTCGTTTTCCTTTATGAGACGTAGATAAGAGGGGAAACAAAGGAGACCAACCTCTGTCTTGCGCTTGGTTCCTTGCTTGATTCCTCTCCCTTCTGATCGATATTTGCCACTCGCTTCCTCTTCTACCCAGCTTCAAAGAGCACCTGTGGAATCAAAGCAGCATAACACTATCCAAGAACAGAGATCTACTATCATAAACAATATAGGACCAGATATATATTGACCACACAAATGCATATATCATCAATCATACAAGAATGTGGAGGAAAACTTGAATAGCTTTATTAATATCAAGAATAGCAAAGAGGATTACAACCAATTGTTCTGACCTGGCGTCATCCTCTTAGCAAGAAAGCCCTTCTTCACCTCATGAAAAGCTTAGATCACCCAACACTATGATGTTACACCAAGAAACCAGCAGCACTTCCTTACAAGATACAAAATTCCAGCCTCTGGATCTCTGGGATGAGGGATCCATATATAGATGATTGCAGGGAGGTGAGTCAGCTTCTGAGATTTGATTAGTGTCCTCTCTCTGATAGTTCTTGATTCCACTTGGAGATTGATGATCTCTTACTCATCCCTGGGCGAATGCAGAGAGGCAAGTGTTACAAGAGAAGTTTCTGGAAGATTCCATGATCCTCCACCTCGCAAATTGACTCTGCCATTTGTCCACTCTTGCCCATCGCACCCCATAGAAGGGCTTTCCAGTATGCATCACACCTCCCGTGTGCATTTAGGTGGGATGCAGTGCACTTTGACCATGGAGTAGGTGAGATGGTCCAGCTTTGACCAGTTCTGAGTAGTTTTTCATGGAGAAATTCTGGGAGATGATGTAATCAGCTGACCTTGTTCTTTTAGGGGATGGAACAACACTTTTAGGGACTTAGGAGTCCTTGTTTTATGGACATGTTTGATTTGGGTTGCAGTGCCCAAAAATGTCTATAACAAAGTGGACCCAAACAAAATAGCCATCATCTAAAGGGTCTCACCTCCAAAAAAGCATAGAGATGTTAGGAGTTTCTTAGGGTTAGTTGTATACTACAGAAGGTTCATAAAGGACTTCAGCAAATGGACCTCTCCTTTGTTCGGATTGTTGGCCAAAGATTCTAAATTTATATGGTTAGAAAGCTGTCAAGAGGCCCTAGACATTATAAAGGGTAAATTAATCATTACACCAATCCTGAGAGGCCCAAACTGGGCCCTCCCTTTTCATATCCATGTTGATGTCTCACATAAAGCCATAGGAGCAGCCTTAGGTCAGGTAGAGGAGAAATTGCCTTATGGCATCTATTTTACCAGTAAAAACCTGTCAAAGGCTGAGTTAAATTATACTGTGACCGAAGAAGAACTCTTGGCTATTGTGCATTCATTGTACAAGTTTAGGCATTATATTACAGGCTATCAAGCATTTGTGCATATTGATCATGTTGCAATTAAATATTTAATGAACAAACCAAATGTAAATGCTAGAAGCATAAGATGGTTACTTTTATTGTAGCAGTTTGATCTAACTATTGTTGATAAGCCTGTTAAGGAAAATGTTGTTGCTGACTTTCTATCTAGAATAAATTTGCCTCTAGGTGAAGAAGGAATGGTGGATGACCAATTACCAGATGAGAATCTGTTTGATATTTCAGTTCTCTCCCCATGGTTTGCTGATATAGCAAACTATCTGGTATCATCACAGTTCCCACCAAACTTGCCCTCCAAAGGAAAGAGAAACATAATCATAAAGAGTGCCCCCTTCACCTGGATTGGGGGCAGTCTATTCAAACTTGGCCCAGATCAAATCTTAAGAAGGTGTGTAAGGGAAGAGGAAGTCTTTGACGTCCTTCTGACCTATCATGATGGGCCTTGTGGGGGCCATTTTGCAGCAAAGTGGACAACACTCAAAGTGTTTCAAGTAGGCTATTATTGGCCTACTCTTCATCAAGATGTAAAGAAGTACATTAGTCAGTATGATCAGTGCCATAGGATGGGAAAGCCTACTCCGAGAGATGAAATTCCCCTACAACCTCAAGTGACTTTCGAGCCATTTGACAAGTGGGGTATGAACTTCATTGGGCCTATCAACCCTCCTTCAAAGCAAAAACAACAAATCATTGTGTGCACTGATTATTTGACTAAATGGGTTGAAACCAAGGAAATTAAGGCAAAAACAAAAGAAAAGGTGGATGAGTTCCTAAGGGAGAATATATTCTACAAATTTGGGTACCCTAGATAGATATTCACAGACCAAGGCAACCAATTTACCTCCAGCAGAATTGAAGAACTACTCAGCCATCACAAAATCAAGCATAGTACCTCCACTCCTTATCATCCACAAGCTAATGGGCAAGTGGAGGTGACCAATAGGGCATTGGAGAACATCTTAACCAAGGTAGTGAGCAGAAATAGGAAGGATTGGGCAGAGAGACTAGTTGAGGCCACCTAGGCCTATAATACAACATGGAATACCACCACTAGATTTACACCCTATGAGCTGGTCTATGGTAAAAAGGCTATGTTGTCCATTGAATTTGAATATAACACATTGAGGATGGCAGCCCAACTAGATTTAGATCTCAGTCATGCATAGAAAGAAAGGTTGTTGCATTTGAATGGCTTGGATGAATTCAGAATGTAGGCCCTCCTACATACAGAGATAGTTCAGCTTCAGAGGAAGGTCTGGCATGACAAGCACATCAAGGAGAAGCAATTTCAAGAAGGAGACTGGGCATTGTTATATGATTCCAAGTTTAAATATTTTAAGGGCAAGTTAAGAACAAGATGGCTCGGACCTTATGTGGTGGAAAGATGCCATGACAATGGTTCAGTGCAAATTAGGACTATTGATGAAGAAGCCATTCCATTGCTAGTTAATGGACACAGATTGAAAATGTACAAGAGGCCTTTATCAAGACAAGAGTTCATTGACAACATTAATAAGACAGTGATGATGGTGGAGCAAGTTCCAGCTCCTCCCTCATCCGGTTACTGAAAAAGGAAAAAGAATAAGGATTCAGGTGAAAACCTCTATGAGGCGCCTGAGTCCCATCTTTGGGTTGAAAACCTCATGAGGTGGCCCAAGGATGAGAAAAATGAAAAGGATAAGAAGATCCCTGGGTGAAAACCTTCCTGAGGCGCCCAGGGCAGATATCTAGGGTGAAAACCTCTCTGAGGCAGCCTAGGTGTTTTGTTTATATATATATATATATATATATATATATATATATATATATAAGAAAAAAGCATAATTGTTATGTGCAGGTGGGTGAGAAAGACAACTAAGGAGCAAAGAGAAGATCCAAAGGAAACATTGCCTCACATATATTTCATCTGCTCCACTCCTTACCAATGCATCCCTCCATCAATTCTATTGTTTTTTCACTTCATTGCTTTCATTCAGGTGAAGATTGTGTTTTCTAACAGAATCACCTCAGCCATTACCATCATCCCTGCATCCACATACACTCCTACTCCCTCTGTCCATTCATTACAGCATCCTCACAGCACCATCCAGCAACATGATCAAGAATTCTAAGGAAGACACCAAACATTGCCAAGTGGTAATCCAGGAGCTCCATAGCAGCAACAACATCAAATCCAAGAGCTCCATAATAGAAACAACAGCATCAGACCTTCAGTCATAGGAACCTGCAAAAGCTAATAAACTATTAGCGAACAGCAGAGGAGGAAGAAGAATGACCATCAGCAGCACCTCTGATCTTTGACAACTGTAGCATGGAATCAAGACCACAGGTAAGTATCCTACTCACTAACTCATTTGCATCATTTGATCAAAAAACAATGTAAACTTTGAAACGGGAACTATAAACTCAAAATGGGAACTTTGGCCAAAAACCCCAAAAAAACATCAAAAACAGTGCTAAAAACAAAAAGTGTGTATACTGGAACGCTGAATTTTTTTGAGGGTCAATTTTGAACATGTTTTAAAAATGGCAGTGAAAATGAAATTTTCGTGCAAAAAACAACTTGAAAACAAAAAAGTGATGATACTGGAACGATGATTTTTTTTAAGGTCAATCTTCAACATTTTTAAAAAATGCTAGTAAAACCGAATTTTTATGTGCCAAACAAAGTTGTTTATGAGGAAAAAACACACTAATGTTTTTGGTAGAACAACATTTTTCTTTCCTAAGTATAAATCCGTAGCCCCACCCCGCGCCACCCCGGCGGCCCACCCGCCCGCTCGGGGTGGCTGTTGGGAAATTCTGCCATCCCACGCCACCCTTCCATCAAAGAATTAATCTTCTTCTAACTCTATAGAAGTTTGACTTGGAACCCCTGGGGTCTCTTTCCAGATAAACAGTGACAACAAGCAGGACCATCACTTCTACTTGTGCATATATCATTGTCACCTCCAAGTTTGTACGAACCCCAGTTTTATAAGTAAATTTGGTAGCCCTGGGAGTTGTAGCGTTATTGTTGCAATACCTAGGCTCATCAGTAATAACCAACTAAACCCATAAAACTACATACTTCACATACATTTGTAGGTGTCATAAATTGTAAAAATTCCTTGTAGATTCAAACTACATATTGTAATATACTAAAACAATTGACTTGAATCTACTCTACTCATCAATGAAAACAATAATTGATCGATGAAACCATGAAGCATAAAAGAGAAAGAATTCAATCACACATAGCACAATAATTTTCTGGGGAAAGCCACAGCTAAAATCCCCTATTATCTATATCTTGCATTCATCAGAAAATGTGAGAATATTACAATTCTTTTCTTAATCTCGAGTAATCTATGCACTATCTAAATCTATCTCATTGCTTCACAAATAAGCCCCAGCCAATCATTTATCAAAATTTTATACCTGTCAAACTCCTATTTCCTTGTGCAGATTCCTAGGGAATTAGCACATATTTAATTAGGAAATTCCACAAATATGAATTACGCAATCCTCATAATCCTTCCTCTGATTATATGCACCGCCTATACAATTCAGATGATTATACAACTGATAGTATAATGTCGTTGAACTCTAATCTCAACTAGGTCTTTCTTTGATATGACATGCATGAGTTAATTATGAGTGAATCTTCAGTTTATCGGTTGATTAGTGTTGGTTACACCCCACTGTTGTAGGTTACACCCCACTACTATATCTCCCACTAATTTCTCCATCAGTTGGAATTAGTTTAACTGAATTTAACTCAGTTAAGCTGAATTAAATAATTACAACTCAAAATAAACTCAAAGAGGGCTCCTAAAAAGTAGGAGAAACTCTACATGACTCTAGTTAGACTCCAAACTCAAATTAATTGAGCCAACCAATTCAAATTAACTTAGTTAACTATTACAAGTTGCTATGATAACTGGAATTACAATTTAATTCCTAATTTAATTTAAGGACAAAATTAAATTAGGATTTTCTTGTTGCATTTTCAACACTCCCTCTCAACAAGAAAGGGATTATCCGCTACCCCGATCCTGCCTCTGTGAAACTCGAATTTGCATCTTGACAATGCCTTTGTCAAAATATATGTATCTTGTTACTATATAGGAATGTACTCTAGAAACATGATTCTCATTTGCACACAATCTCGTAGATGGTGATACCGATGTCGATATGCCTGGACCGATCATGAAAAACTGGATTCTCATAGAGTTTGATACAACTCTGATTGTCACAGTAAATCACTATAGATCCATTTGTTGACCAATTAACCCAACAAGGATCTTTCTCATCCATATATCCTCACAAGTTGCTTCACTAGCAGCCATGTACTCCGCTTCTGTCGAATTGAGTGCAACTGATCTCTGCTTCCTACTATACCAAGAAATTGTTGTTGATCCAATACTAAATATTCCCCCTGATGTGCTCTTTCTTTCAGATGGACTCACTGCCCAATTTGCATATGTGAAGCCTTGAATCTTCACTCCCTCTATCCATTTGTACCAAAGACCAAACTAAGTGGTGCCTCTTAGGTATCTTAACACATGTTTATTTGCCTTCCAATAAAGTTTGGTTGGCTTAACCATGGTTTGACTATGCTGGTTAACTAAAATACACATGTCCAGTCGTGTGTTCATCAAATACATAATTGAACCCATAAGCTTCCTATAAATAGTAGCCTCCACTACTTCACTTGAAGTAGCATCTTCCTTCCTCTAGTTACCTACTAGAGGAGTCTCCATGGGTTTGTTGCTCTCCATGTGGAACTTATTCAGTATCTCGTTGGCATACTTTCCCTGAGAGACAAACATTTCCTCGTCTCCTTGAAATACTTCCATACCAAGGAAGTAATGCATGAGCCCCAGGTCCTTCATCTCGAATTCTCTTGCAAGATATTATCAGCTTCTCATCACCTATTAGAATCAAATCATCGACATCTAATACTGTAAACAAAAATTTACCTTCAACCATGATATGGTAAAGGTTTGCATCTACTTCACTTTTGGTGAAGCCCAACCTGGTGAAATAGTTTTCAATTCTAGTGTACTAAGCACAGGGTGCTTTTTTAGTCCATACAACACTCGCTTGAGTCTGCACACATGCGACTCTCTATTTAAGGTCTCAAATCCTTCGGGCTATTCAATATACATCTCTTCCTCAATCATACCATTGAGGAATGTTGTCCTCACATCCATCTGATGTATATTCCATCCCATATGCATTGACAATGCTAGAATAGATCTAATTGAAGAGTACCTTGCTACTGGAGAAAAGGTATCCCCGTAATCAATTCCCTCCACTTAAGAGAACCCTCCAGCCACAAATTTGGCCTTGTGTTTGTCCACAATTCCATCTGTTGCTTGCTTTACCTTGTAAATCCATATGGAACTCACCACTGACTTGTTAGTTGGTATTGGGACCACTTCCCAAACACTACTTCTGAAATGGAGTCATACTCCTCAACCATAGAATCAACCCAGACTAGTTGATGCACTGTTTCCTCGAATGAGGATGGCTCAATCTCTACACTCTCTCTCATTAGAGCCACGTAGAATGTGTATTGATCTAGTGACCTCCTCTTCCTTCGCTGTGATGTGGGTTCTCCCACATTCTCTCTATCATCATGCATCAATATGTCAGCATCTATGGTGTGCTTCCTTCCATCTCTCGAAGTCTCTGCATGAGTGGGTTATTCCACTCTTTGCTCCTCTACATGTGGTTGCTCCACATCATCATGAGGTTCCTCCTTTGGAGCTAAAAGCTCCTCATATGAATGTAACTGAAGCTCCCTCTCAAGGGAACATCTCATGGCCTTCTATTCATTGAACTTCAAAGCTCTATGAACCACTATCATCCTATTGGATGGCAAGTACACCCGATAGTTGTGAGGTGTACTAATGTACCCCACAAATATTCCCAACTTAATTGTTGGTGCTAGCTTTTTCCGTGCATCCTTCGTAACATGACAGTAGACTGATGAACCAAAGATCCTGAAATGTGCCACATTTTTCCTCTTACCTAAAAAATATTCTTCTGGTGTAATCATCTTGGGAATTTGATGAGGGCTTCTGGTATGCAAATAAATAGTTATGTTGCATGCTTCAGCGCATAAGTGCAACGGTAGGCCCTGATCATGTAACATCACCTGTGCGGCTCCCATAATAATTTTTTTCTTCCTTTCAACCACCCCATTATGTTGTGGGTAATGAGGTTTTATTAACTCTCATCGAATTTCTTCTAATGCACAAAATTTCTTGAATTCATTCGACACATATTCTACACTATTATTTCTTCTGAGAGATTTAACTTTCCTACCAGTATCTTTCTCAACAAGTGCTTTAAATTAAAAAAAAAATAGAGAATGTCTGATCTTTCTTATGAATAAATAAAATCCAACACTTATGAGAAAAATCATAAATAAATATTACATAATACCTGTGCTTGGTCGTGGATGTTGTCGAGAATGATCCACACACATCTGACTGAACTCATTCAAGGATCACTTACACTCGAATGTCTTTATCATGAAAGGAAGCTTTGGTTTACTTCCCTAATGTATACCCTTTGCATGTGTCTCTCTTCTCTAGTGTACCCTTGGGAAGTCCTGTAGAAATTTGTTGCATGATCTTCAAAGTTCTATGGTGTAAGTGACCCAAACTTCTATGCCCCAACTCACTGATGTCAAGGCTGTGCACCTTTTTTGCTTTAGTGCTCAAAGCAGCGTAGTCTTATACATCCAATTTATAGAGGTTATTCACCCGAACCCTAATCCACTTCACTTGTCCTAAGGCTATGTGATGAAGGAAAGCATTTCCTTTGCTAAATATCACATCATAGCCATCGTCCTCCAATATGGAAAATGAAACCAAATTCTTCTTCAAACCTGGAACATACATGGAATCTTTTAATGTGAGAGGAGTACAAGACTCCCTCTGAAAGGTAACAATATCGAAGTCGGTCGCGCTATATCTTTTAGAAAATGATATATTACATAGCAATGGAACACATAAAATATTGCAGAAATATAAACACAGAAAACACATAAAACAAGAGAGACACAGATATACGTGGTTCACCCAATTTGGGCTACGTCCATGGATAAATGGCCAATCCTTCTTTCATTATATTATCCAGCAAACTGAAGAGATACAACCTACAGTAGATCCACTGTAACTCGCTCTTCACTCTTAATCTCCTCTCTTTTCCTCACTCAGAATACAAATCTACATATATGCAATACAATTCCCTCATACATAGTGAGGGGTTGCCTTCTAGGGCAAAAAAACCCTAAATTAAACATAACTTCTACCATCATATCATCCGCCTAATGAACGGCCCAGATTGACTAGAAATTACTAGACTTTTACAAGGCAATTTTACATCTGTTTTTAGCTTCGGGAGTAGCGCCCACCGGGGGACCGCTGGCCCCTAGACCCCCCAACCGGGGGGATCGACCCCCACCCCGAACCCCCGCGGGGGGGACACCCCCCTACGTGGAGGGGTGTATAATCTTCCTGGGGTATACATTCGGTTGAAACCTTTGAATACAGAAGATAATCAGGCTCCACACCCAACAATATCTCCCATCATCTCCCATCTCGATGTGCATTTGGAGGTCCTTCTCCTCCAAGTCACTGAAGAACTCTTTGTTGTCGGTCATATGGAATGGGATCCATTATCCAGGTATCACACACTACCCATCACCGATGTCACCATGAAAGCGATGAGGGTGAAATCCAATTTGAATTGTGAAGTAAGAGCTTCGCCTGCCTCTCCTCTTGAGGGATTCTTAATGGTCTTCTTGTGATGACACTTTGTGGCATAGTGTCCCAACTCGTGACAATGAAAACATTTAATCTTCGACATGTCCTTCTTCTTACCATCCTTATTTGAATCTAATTTGGAATGGGATGACTTCCCCTTCCCTTTCTTTGCCTTTCCAGGTAAGGCACAATTATCCTCATCATTATGCTTAGATGAGGATCCATATCTAATATTTCACCGAATCTCTTATTGTACCAAGTCGGACCACAATCGCTACCACTCTGGTAGCTTCTCCCTCCCATTAACAAAGTCATGGTAGTTGTGCCAACTCTTGGGAAGTTGTAGAATTGTTAGGCTCACCAGATCATCTTCAACAACTATAACACCGACACTTCCAAGAGCATATTGACATTGGGTGAACTTAGTCAAGTACTTCGGTATTGTGTTGCCCTTCTCCATCTTGATCATTATGAGATTTTCCTTTAGTGCCATATTCCTATGGTCACTGTTGTTTTGAAACAGGTCTTTCAATTCCTTCGACATTGAAAATGGAGTTTCCTTACCATGGAGGTTTGAGACAATATGATCTCAAACTCCTTCTAGTATAATTCTTCTCGCCTTTGCCACACACTTTATCCACTTTCCGAGATCCTAAGCATTAGCTGGCATAGGAATATCTTTGTCTATGAATTCCTTAAGCCCATCATCTTCCAACGCCGCCTCCATCCAGTCCTTCCAAGAAATATAGTTCGAACTACCCTCTAGGACATATTTGAGTCTCAATCCGTAGAATGACATCCTGCTGGCTTTGAGGTATGATACTGTAAATTTGATTTCTCTTGCAAATAAAAACTCGTATTCTCCTCTTCTATACTGATTTCAGCTTCGATACCATGTAGAAATTCTTTGTAGATCCAAACTATAGATTGTAATATGCTAAAATAATTAACTTGAATATATTCTACTCATCAATGGAAACAATAATTCATCAATAAAATCACAAAGCATAAAAGAGAAAGAAATCAATCACACATAACACAATAATTTTATGGGGAAATCCACATCTAAAAACCCTTGCTATCTATATATTGCATTAATAAGAAAAAATGAGAAGAACACAATGCTTTTCTCAAGCCCAAGCAATCTCTACACTATCTCAATCTATCTCATTACTTCACAAACAAGCTCTAACCAATACTTAGCCAAATATGTTGCCTTCCAAGCTCCTATTTCCTTACACATTTTCCTAGGGAATTAGCCCATATTTAATTGGGATATTCCACAAATATGAATTACGCAATCCAAATAGGCCTTCCTCTTATTGCATGCACCACCTGTACAATTCGGAGGATTATACAACTAATAGTACGTTGTCTCTAACCTCCAATCTCAACTAGATCTTTCTCTGATCTAACATGCATGAGTTAATTATGAGTAAATATTTAGTTTATTGGTTGATCATTGTTGGTTACACCCCACTACTGCAGGTTACACCCCACTACTGGATCTCCCACTAATTCCTCCATCAATTGGAACTAGTTTAACTAAATTTAACTTAGTTAAACTGAATTAATAACCACAAATAAAAATAAACCCAACCAGGGCTCCTAAAAAGTAGGAGACACTCTACATGACTCTAGTTAGACTCCCTACTTGAATTAACGAAGCCAACTGAATCAAATTAACTTAGTTAACTATTACAAGCTGCTATGAGAATTGGAATTACAATTTAATTCAAGGACAAAATTAAATTAGGATTTTCTTTTTACATTTTCAACATAAATTCCATAATAGCTTATATGTTTATTGGGTCCATAACAATTCCTTCTCCTTAAATGATGTTAGCCAAGTAACAATTCTCTAGTTAAAAGAAAGAACACTTATAGAATTTAGTATGCATCTCATTCTATCTAATACATTTTAATATTATCCTTCAATGTTCTTTTTGCTTCTCTATTTTCCTTGAGTATCTCAAAATATCATCTAAAGAACACTTCTACGAAATTACAAGGTATTGTTAAAACACCCCGTTCAACAATCCCATGAATACAAGTGACACATTTTTCAACCCAAATGTCACCACTATAAACTCATAATGACTAAAACATGTTTTAAACATAATTTTAGGGTTGTTCTCTCCCTTAATTCTTAACTCCTAATATATTGATCTCAAATCAATCTTTCAAAATAAAATTACCCCCATCATTTGATTGAATAAATGATTAATCCTGGGAAACTTATATTGATTTCTTATGGTTGATTTGTTCAATAATTAATGGATAATACAAATACTATATGATCCATATTTCTTCTTCACTGATGTCACAACATGTAACATACATCCCTTCCTGAAAAATTTGTCTAGTTGCATCATTTAAATAAATATCAAAGACACTCCTCTATTGTTCCTTGTTAAAATTAATTTTTGTCCCAAGTAATTTATAAAGTAAAGAATTTTACCCTTATAATCAAACATTTCCTCTTGGGATTCTAACCAATCCATACCTATGATCATATCATAAGACCCCAATGTGGTGATGCATAATCACACTTGGGTGAAACATACCCCAAGATCAACTTTTCAATTTCTAACTAACTATGCTACCCCTTATTTAACACCAAAACCCATTTTGACGTAATTATAATCCTCTTTACTACTTGCTATCATCCTACATCTATATAATTCATTATATGACGTAAATATTTGTGTTTCTCTTGGATCTATTAATAATGAAAATATATGCAATTAATCTTACTCATCATCTCAAGAAAAGTTGACTAATGTTGAACCTAGCAGTTGTTCATGACTACATGAATTGTTCATGACTACATGAATTTTATGGGGTTTACATGTCACCAACAATATGTATACTCGACTCTTAACCAACTCCTCCTACTACACGTGGAAACTCCCATTGAAAGTATAGTTCAACAGATGCCCAACACTAGGAGGTTACCTTCAACTCTCAAATTATGTAAATTTAGATCTACTATGTTGTATTCTACCATTTTCTAATACTACCTTACTACATGAGTGTCCTCTACAGTATCCTTTAAACTCTTGAATAACATATATAGGTCTCCATCACTTGGGCCCTTGGCACATCATTTCCCTTCTCATTGTTCTATAAGTGCTAATTGACTAAGAACATTGTCTCTATCCTCTTCATCCTAAAGATCTAGATGGTATTGACTAACCAATTCTCATGATTTCCCCCTCGACTATAATATCCCTTTGAACTACCTCATGCAAATAACATAGCATCAATATATAAAATTTCTATATAATGTTATAATTTATTATATACACATACTTCTTTACCCACAACTTCTCTATAATCAATTGTAGTGCATGACTCAAAATCTCCATAAATCTAGTCTCATACTCTTATACTAACCTATTACACCATCTCAAGGAGTTGAACACATTCAACTACCTTTCAGTGAACTCCTTACAGAGGCATAATTCTTTAGAATGATTCTCAAATAGCTCCCATGATATCTTCAATAATGCATACCCAAGTATGGTAATAAGGTCTTGCACTACAATTGTGCACTTCCTCTCATCTAGTGGACACCCATGTGCACCTTGATATTAGAAGTATACTATATCAATACAAATCACATGGCCATATCCTCTTTCCATGCTTTAGCTTCTTTTACATCAATGGAGCCCCAAAAATATGGAAAATTAACTTGTTTAGTTCTTCTTTACCACTTATGATTTATTGGTGCCTCTCCGAAAATGGATGGACCACTTGTTTCTCGGTTCAACTTGTTAGAAAAAACATTTTACTTTGAAATGATTGCATGATTGACATAACCTCACTCACATGTATATTTATTTGAACCTCTACTCTAGGAGGAGATGCTAGAGGTGTAGGATGAAGTTGAAACCAAGTACCATGGCCTTTTACTACACTACTTCCACCTCTCCCTATTCAAATATCCATCGTTGACCTTGCATGCATGGAAAAAAAAATATAAAATTTAGTTAGCTTAAAATAAAACAAATGTGATTACTGGAATTAATAATGTAACATGTATTTTACTAATCATGTGGGTCCATAGAACTAGGTATGTAACTCTTCTCTAATACCATATGTAACACGTGCCCATGACATTAACCTAATATAAATCACACATCTTAAAATAATGTGGAATACCTTTTTTTCTTGTTCTTTCTAATTATATACTTTTCAACATTATCTATATAAGTATCAATTAGTTTCATAATGTATACATAACCATATGAATTATTCCAAAACACATGGAATAATGTAATCACCAATTATTTACATTCATTTCTGTAATCTTCTAAATATTTCAACATAATATACTCAACCAATTTTTGCCGACATGTAGTTCATTTTTCTTAATAAATACCTGAACATAATGAATTTTCAATCCATAATGAATCAACCTCTATTAATGATTCATTTTCTCTCTATGGTTGTATTACAACATTCTCAATAGTGTCCTAACAACCCTTTAACCAAGGCAACACTGCTCTTTTCAATATAACAAAATTTCCTCAAATTATTAACAATATAATATAGTTGATAAAAATCTCTTTCAATGTAATATGTCCCTATCTACTATGCTAATCATTCATCTTGGAATACTCAATAATGGAAATAATAAAGTAGACTTAAGAATGATCAAACAATAACACACTTCAATCAATGCTTTTGATTTATAAAGAAACATCTTTCAGTGCTCTTTATCTATTCATGTAACCATAACAATTCTTATTATATTTTCTCACATTGGAGGATTACCATTAACTCAATGCTTATATTATAAATAATATAGTTCAGAAAGCTCAAGTTTCAGCCATGCAAATTAACCTACTAGTTGGTAATAAAGATGAACTCTCTAAAATTCAAATAGGGACAATAAAATGAGTCAAACTATATCTTAAGCATACTTTATATGAGGCTACCAACACTATAAGTCATATCACATCCACACCACCCTTCCCGCCCCCACACACCATCTAAAGAAAAAAAAAAACAACTAAATTATAATTGAATTTAGGCTTCTGTGATCCATATCTTATGTGTTGAAATATTTTCGGAGAAATCACATTAGAGATAATTCAACAACACATTTCAAACCATCCATTGTGGTTCATCATCAGGACAAGATGACATTATCTAAAACATTTCTTTAAAAATCGAAACTGTGTACCTACAGGAGTCATGTGTGGGTTTTCAAAAGAGAGATAGTAGTTAGAAGATTATGATCATATATTTTACAAGTGTAACTAGTGGTCATTCATGAATATAGTCTCTACAAGGCACAATCGTCTTTAAATTACAAAATTTGCTTCTATATTTTTCCTTAGGTGCTAAAAACAAGTTCCATATAGATATTATCTTGATCATAAAGCATATGTTGAGGGATCTAAATAATGATTTCAATTATTAAAACAAGTGATTATTCTATCACGAAATTTTTAGATATTCTAATTGTAAATGTCAATTCCTAGTTTTATATAGCAAGGCAAGTAAATTTACATATGCTTATTTGCAAAAGGCTATAGAATATCCTCCCTTGATGATATTAGGAATAGGATTTTAGAGAAATAAAAAACAAAATGAATGAAGAAATAGAAAAGAAAAGGATACAATATATGAAAGGCATTAATATATTTCGTTCACCCAATATGGACTACATATGTGGAGAAAAAACTAACACTTCATTTATTCCATCCATCAAAATGAAAGGGTAAATCCTACAACACATCGACAAAACCTCCTCTTCACTCTCTCACACTCTTAGTTACAACTCTCTCTCACAATACATAGCCATAATACAATGTCCTCATAAAAAGGATTAACTTCTACGGTAAAAAGTGGAAGCATAGTTATATTATCATATTTGTGACATAATAATTAGTTATCCAAATTGACTATGAAATTACAATATTTTATATGGAATTTTTCCAGTGAAAAAAATTTCTTCAAGAATACTGCCCCTGAACCCCCACCAGGGGTGTAATATACCTAGGAAATATAATATGGGGCACCAATGGAGGTTATACCCAAGGGGATAATGAATGTAATGTGGCCATAATAATGGAATAGGTATACTTTGTAATTAAAAAAAATGATATAATTATAATGGTTATTTGACATAAGACCTTTAGGAATACTCATGAGAAAGTAATAATACATATGAGTATCATTGCATTGGATGTGTGTTGAATTACAGTGTCTTCTACCAAGCATGTCTTATGGATTAATTCCTTCCAAAGGGTGTGATAAACGGTGTTACCCTACCTTATGGGTTCTTTTTTCTATATTCTTGTGTTTCTTATGGTGACTTTCTTGAATATGTTTGGTGTTTAAGGGTTTATATTGGAAATTTCTAAGATAAAATTCTTATCTTATATTTAGTTAAAATTGGTTTCTTCCCATTTACTTACACTTTTATATATGTGTTTCCACTTCCTTTTATAAAAGTAAGTTATGTTTTTGTTTTACAAAAATATGCATGTCTATATGATAAATAAAACCTATTATTCAAGTTCATTAATTTTCCCATGCTAAAATAAAACTCATATGTCAAATGCTACATTTCTCCAAAGTATACATAAATTGAATCAAAGTTGATACTAACTGTGAGACCAAAATAACTCAAAGCCTTTAAGAATTTGGTTCCAAAAGATAGATATTTTCACTACAACTTTTTGATACCTTGCATCAATATCTAGGCATAACCTATACAATTTTTCAAGTGCATGATACCAAGGGTACCATGCCCCTACATTCCCTTCAAGTACTCCCTACCAATATGTACCAAAAGTATCATGTTCACATATGTTCTTGAAGTATTATTGTACAATGTTGGGGAACACTATCATGGTTAGGACCCAACTAACCCAACACATTCATCACTACTGAGAGACTAATTATCATTGAGGAATAAAAATTGACAACTTATTATTCATCCGCACCATGTAAGTGACCAAATCCATGGTCATCCCTACAACAATGTGTAACCCCAAAGAAAAAACATAACAAATTATTTTCAACTTATTAAATGGAAAGGAGGCTAGTAGGAAAGAATGACAATCAAAACCTCATCTCCTTGATCATACTCATCATTTCACAGCTTTTCATGTAGCCCTTTTCCCATGTGTAAGCTTATTTGGAAAAGGTTTCTTTGTCTCTACATACATTTAGACACAAACATATCAAACAAAATTACCAAATAATCATGAATAAAGTATAAGTATTGTCATATACATTTCAATTAAATACATAACCCATCCTCGTCTTGGGTCTACATATGTTAAGTGAATCCAGAGCCCATGTGCACCTATGGTTATTTTTATAACACTTTACAAACCATCAACAACATCATATAATATAACATATTTTATCATGTCACAATATGTTCCTTTTCAATCTTCCATGGCATCAAGGATATAGAAGCATACACCAAGAAATAATCAAACTGTGATTAATGAAAAGTCTAGATCACATAATATATAGTGATTTTTTCAACCAACCAATTCACTCTTGTAACCAAAATGCCCTCAAATAATAATAATGCATCAATTAAGTAAAGTCAAAGAAAAGAGGACACTACATATTAATGTATGTGAAGTGGTGATGATAGACACATCTAAAGTTTCAAGTAGGTCACACTACTCAATATACACATAAATATCATCACACAAATCCACTACATTTCATATTTAATTTCAAAAACCTCTTCTTGATTTGTTTTTAAAAACGGTTGTCTAGATCTTAAAGAGGAGAACACAAAATAACAAAACCACAAAGAAATTTTTTTTTATTAAAAGAGATAATAACTGTAAAGGCTACATTGTGGTGGACAATCTGTCCTTTTACAAAATGTGACTTGTTACTTATAGCCTTTTTTTGTCGCAATACCACAGGTAAATTCCTTGGGTGGGTAAATACCATGGGTGAATGAATACTATGGGTGGATGTCACTTACAATACCATGGGTAAATTCCATGGGTGAATGAAAAATATGGGTGGATGGATACCATAAGTGGATGCCATTTTCCATTCGGATCATTCCTCCACCCTTAAGAAATAATGGTCGCCATTGCATGAAGTTCCCTCCTGAGAAGCCTTTGAATATGAAGAGCCACTGAAGAGAAGGGTTTTGTGTGGTTAACCCATAAACGTGATGAACGAAGATCCGAAGATAGAGATACCCTGTAATGCTTGTGACCAACTGTGATACTCATAGTGTGCAGCATAGAAAATGGACTTTAATGAAGTGTGGGTTTGTGGATGAACCATAACCATGACAAACAAAGATCCAAGGATAGAGATACCATGCAATGTGTGTGGCCAACTACGATGCTAACAATGTGCATCATAGCAAATGGACTTCGATGAAGTGTGGCTTTGTGGATGACCCATAACCATGAAAGACGAAGATCCGAGAATAGAGAAACACTGTAATGCTTGTGGCCAACTATGATACTAATAGTGTGCGGCCTAGAAAATGGAATTCGATGACAAGGATTTTATGTGGTTGATCCATAATCGTGATGTTGATTGTTGATGAATAATACTTACATCAAAACACCAACATATAAATTTGGGTCAAATTTTATCCATCATTATTCAAATTCTAGGAATCATCTTTTACAAAAGTGTTTATACCCATTTGATTCAATGTAAAAACTTACATGAATTTAATGTTGTGAGTCAACGTCTTATTTTAAAGGGACAACTAAGTTAATTATATTATCAAAAAATTGGAATCTTGCCTAGGTCCCTTACAAAGTTCAAACTATTCTTCAGAGACATTTTATTCTTCATTCGAAATTGTAGACAACTTATGCCTACAACTCTTTCTATCAACAATTCAGTACATATACCTTATGGAGACTCTAAAAAAGGCTCCTACTGTCAATTTATATTTATAAAGAATAGCAAAAAACTAAGTTTTAACAAACTAACTGACATAATATGGTTCCTTTGCGAGAGATTCAACTGAAAGCATAGATTCTTGGCCTTCATTATGATGTTCCCAGTTCAGTTTGACCCACCTTTTCTCTGGATGCTCACTAGACTCAATCGATGTGTCCTTGTCCTAATTCCTTTCATCAAATTCCTCTTCCATCTCATTCAACCTTATCTCCATCGCATCAATTTATGTCCTGCATTCCAACTCCATTTTTTCAATTGTTCCTTCTAGAAAAATATACTTCATTTCCAACAGTTCCATCTTGATTTGCATCCTTTTCTCATCCAATTTGATCCTCCTCATCACTACCTACATTAATCCTTCAATTTTCATTGATAACCAATCTGGGATTGTGTTCAATCTCTTATGTAGTTGATTATGAGCCTCGTCATCATTTCCAACCATTTCTAATCCTCGAAGCGACAAAGCTCTTCAAAACATGAGTTTGTCTCTGCCCCCTAGTGTTCTCTCTCCTCTATGGATTTTCCTAACTCCTTAGAAGAGATATTACACAAAATATATAATTCCCACAACCCCTAAAGCACCATTCCAAAGCTATTGAATAAAAATCTACCATGTTCGTGTGAACCTCATGTACACACGCCCCCTTACCCTTGGGAGTTTTCTCTATATGTTAACCCAAATTCCCTCCAGCAATTAGAGAAATGGGGTAAAAATTATTCTTCCTAGTTCCCCAAAACTCAATTTGGATGCCTTCATCATATTTGTGTCAGCAAGACTTTTCTAGCAATATAAAATATGTCCAATTTGGACTCCAAAATTGCAAATTATGTCCTTTCAAAGTTTTATTGATTTACTTGTGTCTCCTATCTCTGCCACATGGCACCCACGTGGTTTAATCCACATGGCAGGTACCATTACCTTATTCCTTGTTCTAATCCCAACCCCTTCACGTGGGTGTATTACACGCACACACACACATATAAATATATATAGACTTCATATATATATATATATATATATATATATATATATACCCTTTTCCATCTGACAGACCATGATAAACCATTCAATCAATGGTTTTTATTCAATAGTAGACCCCCCCCCACCTCGCTAACGTCATAGGGGGGAGGATCCGCTATCTTGGATTTGCCTCATGGTTCTAGGGAAATGATCCAATGGTCCCTGCTCGGTAGCCATATCTGACAACTCACACAAAATAATGCATCCCCCTCCCTCACTAACGTCACAAGGGGGGATCCGTTATTTTGGTTCCGCATCATATTTCTAAGTAGGGGGGGAGGCCCTTCCAATTTCTTGGTCATCGATCTCCCATGGCTCAATCAAAAGTCTCGATCTAAGTGGGACTTTCCCCTCCCCTTGTTGATGTAACAGAGGGGGATTGGGGGGCGGAAGCTATTACTCCCGACCATTGATTTTGTGGGACAACCTTCATCATCCAATTGAACCGAATTTCACCCTCAATGATGAGACATGGATAAATGGGCTTACAGCTTGTCCCTCAAAGCTTAAGCCTCTAACTCAGCACATACAAGCCCCAAACTTCGGCCTTTACACTGGTCCCTACCGGACCACACCTGACCTTAATCCCTAGTGCTCATTGTCACTTGATATATATATATATATATATATATATATATATATATATATATATATATATATAGTATACATATCATATAAAAAAATACATGTATATTTCAATACGCTTATTCTTGGGCCTAGATCGCTTAGAACCAATCTATGGCTAATTAAACATTACAATGCCATATCCAAACACATGGTTTTGTCTCTACACCATTAACCTAATAGACTTAATGTGCACATAGTTGTGGCTGTGATTTGCATGCATTAAGCCCATAATCTCAACTCATAATTTACTGATGTTTATATGTATATACATACTTCCTCCATTTTTATGTATTCTCCTTCTTGCATACAACTAATAGTATGACAATTTCCATGCATTCATTTTTATGAGGTCTATGCACCTCATTAAACCAGTTGCACCAATGAATTTACTAGCGCTATGAGGATGACACAAGTTTCCTTGTACAAACCCCTTGGTGTTTTTGAGCCATCATTATTTAACTCATTTGTTAAGCTCATGGTTTAATCGAATTTACACAATTCATTATACCTACGCCCAGTGATTACCCACTCCAATAGCACAATTGTAACCATTCTCTGCATACAACACTAAAATAGATACATATGGATACATTTCCCTGAATGAAGCACATTAGTGTAGAACCATTTCCATAATGAACCATTTATCAGAGCCTTGTTCCTTTAATCATAGGAAAACCATGCACCTTTCATGAAAACAATACAAAATGAGCATAATAGTATAAACATAAATTCCATGACACATGTTTACACATGAAGGAAACTTATCTTGAGTCAAATTGAGGTTGGGAAACTAAGTCTAGGACATAAAGTCCCCACCCAACCATATACAAGTTGCAACCAATTCTCACTTTTAGTTGTCACCCCCAAGCCAGATTCCAGAGACCGAGGTGGTTTTTTCTGAAGGGATCAAACTCCAACTGCTAGTTGAAATAGGGACTCTAGAGATACTCCCACCTCCACCCACCAACTATTTAGCAGTCAACAAAGCATCAATATCTAGAGGCCTATTACCTCCACACTTCAGTTGTTTACAACTAGTAAATACTAGGACATCCATAGATTGATTATCCATCCTAGAATGTCAAGGGAGTCTAGAGATACAGATCTCCACCCTTCCATTATGGCACAGTGGTTCCACCCATGTTGGGGACTCCATAACCCACTGTAAACCAACACAGCAAGAAGGCATTTGAAAATCCTCCTTTCAGTAATCCAAGGGTCAATCCTCCACCCCAGCCATCAAGGGACTCTCACGGGGCTTCACTAGGGGAGAAATACCATACCATATGCATTCATATTGGGAGATATATTGAGGAAAAAACGACATAATATATTGAGCATATAATAGGGGGTAAAGGGTTTTTATATGTTGTGTATAAAAAAATGGAGCTCAAAGTTAGTGAAAAAATATAAAGTGGTATAAAAAAATGTTAATGAAAAATGGATACCTACAATATCTAGTGAAAGTAGCAATTTTTTAAATTGGGAAGGTGTATTGGGTTTGTATTGGTAGGGGGTTAAATAAAGTGATTTTTAGAGGTATTTTCCAATAAGTATTCATATTAAGGGTATTTTTTAGTATATCACAAATGCACATGCTATGCCAAAGGCTCATTGAGTGAAGGCCCCGTGGGGACTCTAGAGAAAACCACCTCCACCCTCCGACTAACAGGGAATCAAGAGGCCATTGTTCCTCACCTGAGATAATTTTTTCATGCCTTCTTGCCAACCGAAATCTAAGGTCCCAGCTGTTTTTCTTTATTGTAAAAATTTAAGATGTTATCTTTGTTGTCGACCCTTTAGGGATTCTTTTCTTCTTTTCCTAGGAAATGCAGAGGTCCCCCTCAC
Source organism: Pinus tabuliformis (assembly GCA_031772625.1). Taxonomy (NCBI): domain Eukaryota; kingdom Viridiplantae; phylum Streptophyta; class Pinopsida; order Pinales; family Pinaceae; genus Pinus; species Pinus tabuliformis. The sequence continues at coordinate 482,445,914 of CM062809.1, read as the reverse complement.
TTGTTAATCCACAAGTTGTGTCTCCAATTTTCCAGCCAGCAATACATTCTAGGAAGTGTTCCCTCTTGTCTCTCACACCTCCAGCTATTTAAATGTGCTTCCTTTCTTGCTTGCTCCTATGCATCATGATTCTTCCCATGCTATCTGTTCTATGTGGTTGAATTTTCGTTTTCTTTTTTTTCTTTTTTTTTTCTAGCTGCCTGTGTAGCCCATGCTTCATAAATTTTCATACTTTCTGCCTTGTCAAATTTTCCAAAACAAGCATAGAACGTTTCCTTTTCCTTCCACTCCATTAATTCAGAAGCTAGTCCATTTAAGACACACCAACCAACCTCCAATGGCTATAAAAAAAATCATATTTCCTAATGCAAGGAAACCTTAACCATCCCAAGTAAGTAACATCCTCAGCCTCTGAAATCTATGTCCTTCAACTCAGCCCATTTTTTTATCAAATATTTACATTGCATAGAGAAGTAGAAAATAACCAGGGTTATCACACCTCCCTACGAATGTTTTGAATTGAATGTCAAGGGGAAAACGTAGTGGAAAGGCTAAGGAGAATTAAGGCCCTTTTCATATGAGAAAACTAGTAAATCATTTGCCTCCACCGCCTTCCTCCACAAGTTTATGCCATGTACTACTTGGGTGCTCGAGGTGTTTCTCTCCATGCAACATATATACTCCACTTATATTCTGCACTAACAACGGTCGTTATTGTACCATCTTCCAAATCTCAAGGGGGCCAAGGATATAACTGTTATCGACACCTGAGTATGCTAGAATTTCCTCAACTTTGCTTCTAAAGGATATTTTTTGATGGAGATGGTCAGATATATCAATTATATGAATTTTGTTTTGATTCAAACCGTTCATGGGATTGGTTGATAAATGTTGAACTTGAATCTAATTCCATTGTTCCTTGAACCAATATTGTTCCTTTATTGGACATTTCATCTGCATTATAGAATTAAATGTGATCAAATTTATGTGTTTGCATAATAATCTTACCAATAACTGAAGGAAGGGAGGAATTATAGTTTTTTGTGTCTTTTTCAGCTTGCTAAATCACAAGAATTGAATCACTAAAAACCAAAATCTTAGAGATTTTAATTGTGGTTTCCCATTCTAGACCTTGCCATAATGGTAAATATTTAGCTTGATTATTAGATAAAATACCCTATCCCCGTGAAAATTTAATCTCCTTTTGTTCATCGGGGTGATAGGATAACCCCTCCTACTCTTACCAACCCTATTGGGAGTCAAGTTTTTAGTATCAAATAAATTGGTAATTATTTCCATCTCTAAAAGAAAAAAAAATAGTATTCATTTACTAATCCAGGTGGATATTGGTGGCCACCCGCCTTTTCCACCTATACCTCTATTCAGTCTCATCAGCGTCCTTGATTACAGAAGCATTTCCTATTTTTAGCAATTTTTCGGGTCCTGAACTTTAAAAGTTGTTTGACCCCCTAAACGACGTTTTTTGAGGTCCACAATAGGCCCATGTGCCTCAAATCCTATAGTACTCAGACAGATATTTCCAATGAGGTATCATACATGCCACATGGAGATCATATTACCAAGTGACGACCCCCGGAAGTTAGTTTCTTAACTAACCCCAACGCACCCACAAATCCTTGGTGTTCCATCTCCTGGAGTTAGGGTTTTGGTTTCTTAGGGTTTCCCTTTTGTTGTTCAATAATAAAAAGGCCCTTGAGCCTCCTTGTAACACAGTTCATAGGAATGTAGTCGTCGCATCTCTTCTTAGAGATAAGCTACCATCACACAAGCTAGTTTATTTCCATTCTGTATGTAAGCATATTTCAGTTCTTTGATATTAATGAAATGAAGTTTTATTTCCGCTACACCTATGTGTTTATGTTTATATTTATATTTTTTTGTGTTCCTATATAAGTTTTGATCATTGGTATCATAGCAGTCTTCTCTTTCTCTATTTTTTTTGCATGTCCCCAACGAGGTCAGACTATAAGTAGTTAGGGCTCGAACTGGTTGAACCTTTGCAAGACCAAACAAACCCCAACGACCTCCCATGGCGAAAGAAAAGAAAGACAAGGGAGCAGGAGATCCTTTCAAAATATTGCTCAAAGAAGCCCTCGAGCGACAAAGGAACACAATGACAAACAACTTTTCCCAGATCCTTCAACGACTACCCACAAACGATGCATATTCATACAATAGCCACTCTAGAGGTGCCAGTCCCTTTAAGGTACAAGTCAACTTTGACATCCCCATATTTGAAGGTCATATAGATGTATATGTCGTAGATAAACGGTTAAATCTATTAGAAGGATATTTTTCAGTTCATGATTTTTCCAATAGGGAAAAAGATTACTTTTGTACTTCTTAAAGTCACCCCCAATGTCAAGGACTTGTGGGAAACCTACTATGAGAAGAGGGACGAGAGGGAACCCTCAATATTTTCATCTGCACCCACTAGGAATTCTTTATGAGATGCCATCAAGGAGCAGTATTACTTTATCAAGAGCTATGAAGATAAATACATAAAGTGGACCGTGTTGTGGCAGGGAAGGGACCAAGATGTGCCGAATTTCACAAATATTTTTCATACCCTTCACACAAAGTTGGGTATCAAGGATCTTGAATGAAATTTTGTACTAAAGTATCATGAATGTCTACACAAGTACATGCAAGACAAGATGGAGTTCCTGGACATCTCCTTGCTTGGTGTCACCTATCAATTCACTGTTAAGATCAAGCAAAAATTTAAACAGAAGAAGCAAGACTTTAGATCTACGAATCCGAAGTAAGGGAAAGGCAGCCCCAAACTATAAAAAAAAATGACAAAGCTAAGGCAAGGTGACCCAGGATAGGCGTTCAAAGCCGCAAGCAAAGAAAAACACCATGAAGAAAAATAAGGACACCAGAAAATGTCGTGAGTTCCATAAGAGTCCCACTAATAACACGAGTGAGTGTCGAGCAAAGCAATCACTGGTGGCCAAGATTAAGGCTTTCGAATGATATGCATGCTCTAACTCTGTGTTAAAACCCGATAAGGGGAATGAAAAAGGGAAGTATATTGTTGACGTAGAGCCCAGTGCCACCATTGCCACCACCAATGTCCAGAAGATTGAACCCGAAGATATAGAGGAGGGGGAGCACCTCTTCCACTCATAGATGTGGGTGAAGGGTTCTCCGCAGCAATTCATTGTCAAAAACGGGAGCCAAAATAACCTCATTTCAACATAGGTCGTGAAAAAGCTAGGCCTACCGACCACACCACACCGACAATCATACACCATCCGGTGGATTCACCAAGGACGAGATCTCTACATCAACCAATTATGTTGCCTTCCCTACAAAATCAAGCCCTTCATAGATTAGGTAATGTGTGATGTTTCTCCTCTTGAAGTTTGTGATGTATCATTGGGATAACCATACTTGTGGAAGTGTCATGTTGTGTATGAATCTAAGCTTCGCACTATTATTATTTTGGAAATAAGTTATACAGGATACCAGAGGTAGCACCGCCTACTTCCATCTCTTTCATCTCTGCAAAGAAATGAAGTAAGATCATTTCCCATACTGAGGAATTTGTCTTCCTTATGATTCACCCTCAGGGCAAGAAGAAGATTTTTTCCACCTCCACGACCTCCAGATAGGGCTCCTCTGAATGACAACAAAAGATGGACAAGGTCGTGGAGGAATATAGGGACATCTTCGCCTCAACCATAGGGGTACCCCTACAATGTCAAGCCAAGCAATCCATTGATATGACCTTGGGTTCGTTGTTATCCAATGGACCAATATACCGATGCTTTATTCTAGAGAATGATGCTCGATTAAGAGGCATATTCGAGATTTATTGCAGAAACGAGACATCAAGCCAAGTTCATCACCCTTTAGGAGCCTGATTGTGTTGGTACAGAAGAAGGATGGAACCTGGAGGCTCTATATTGACTATCGGGAACTTAATAAGATCATTGTCCAGAATAGGTATCCAATCCCATGGATTGATCACCTTCTGGACCAGCTCAAGGGTGCCAAATATTTTAACAAGATTTACTTGAAGTCCAGTTATCACCAGGTACCGATTAAACCCTCTAATGTGTGGAATACTGGCTTCAAATCCAAGGAGGGCCTTTTCGAATGGTTGGTCATGCCTTTCAAGTTGACGAATGCCCCCACAACCTTCATGTCGTTGATGGATGACATATTACAATCCTTCACCAACTCATTCATGGTAGTGTACTTCGACATCCTGATCTTCAACCAGAGTTGGGAAGAACACATACACCATATCTGATAGGTCCTCCAAAACCTATGACAGAACAAATTATGTGCCAATTTGGAGAAATGAACTTTTAGTATGACCCAGGTTCAATATTTTGGGTACATCATTGATGAGCAGGGTGTGCATGTGGACCCAGCCAAGATACAAGTTATTCAGGATTGGCCAACCCCAACCACTCTAACAGAGCTCCGCAACTTTCTAGTTCTTACCAATTTTTATCATAGGTTCGTGTTGAGATTCTCTCGTGTCACTTGGCCTTTTAGTCAAGTCACCAAGGGTGGAGTGAAAACAAAGTTATTTTGGTATGAATCCCAGCAAAAGGCATTTGTCGAGTTGAAGCATCACCTATGCTCTGCACCAGTGCTCACATTACTATACCTGTAGCAACAATTTGAAATTGAGATAGACGCCTCTGACTACGCCATTGGTGTAGTTCTTACCCAACAAAGGCATCTGGTGGCATATCACAGTGAGACACTTTCAGATACAGTCTGAAATTATCCCACTTATGAAAAAGAGATGTATTCCATTATGCAGGCTTGCCGAAAATGGAAGCATTACATTATGGGGAAGGAAACTGTCATCCACACAAACCACCGGCCCCTTCAGTTGATACAGATACAAGGAAAGTTGCAGAACGATTGCCATAAAAAATGGTCCACATATCTGTAATAGTTCCATTTGTACATCAAGTATAAGAAGGGAAGCACCAATACTGTTGTAGAACGTCTATGCCAACGACCGGTTATGGTTTTGACCATTGTGCTCGACTCTTATGGTCACGAGACTTTGGGGTGGTCATATTTTTAGAAGAGTGATCTAGAATTCAACAACACATACCAGATGCTCCTGGAAGGAAAGCAAGTTCCATATTTTCACCTCTAGGGTGTACTGTTATGCCACCTCAGACACCTTTGTGTTCCTTCAAGTGAGCATGCCAAGAGGATTTGGGAGGCGCACTACAGTTGGGTCGATGGACATTTCGAAGTAGAGAAAACAGTGGCAGTGCTGAAGAAGTTTTTTTATTGGCCGAACCTTCAACAGGATGTCAGGAAGTATATCAGATTCTGCAATTCCTGCACCATCGCTAAATAGAATATTAAGAAGAAATGCATATATACTCCTCTTCCTAATCCTGGTCTTCCTTGGGAATCCATCTCCATAGATTACATGTCAGGCCTTCCTTCTACTAAGCATGGCAACGACTGCATTTTCGTGGTCATCGACATATTCTCTAAGATGGCCATTATAGCAGCCTGCAAGAAGAGTATCACAACAGAAGCCACTGCTAAGCTCTTCTTTGAACGAGTGTGGGTACACTTTTGAATCCCATAGTTCATTATCTCATATCGGTGATGAGGCTCATCACTGGGTAAAATATATGGCCCTTAATACACCTCCAAGCTTATTAAAATAAACTCTTCTCATAATTCTTTACATGACTTAATTATATTTTGCTTAATGAGGTGAGTAAAAGTAAGATGTTATGTCTAGTGGTCTGATGTGCATTGATTGCAGGTTTTTTGGGAGAAAATTATGGCTAACTAGGGTGCAGGAAATCGAATGAGACAAGAAGGAGAAATTATAGGAGATGGATCTCCCTCATTAAATCCTCACTCACTTGAAGATCCCTCAATTAATCACACCAGCGTGGAGTTACAGGCAGCTGAGTCATAAAGATCATTGGCAGCCAAGCCAATGATAGTTAAGAACCAATTAATCTCGAGATTGGGAGCCAAACCTCACTCGATTTAAGGAAGTTGTTGGAAACTCTAGGTGTATAAATAAAAAGGCCTAGAGCCTCATTAGGATTCAATTTTTTTATGCAAAATAGCTAAACAGTTTTCGAGTTGAAGGATTGTGACCAAACATTATTATGTATTTTTTTATATGTTAATGAAATTGAGCAATATTCCCTTGATCCAGCACTGAGTTGACTTGGAGGGCTGAAGATCTTGGGTTAGGGCGCAACCCCAGCAGCAGAGGTTCCTCTTACTATACTTGTATGCTTATGCTATTTCATAGATTACTTGTTAAATTGATTTTGGTGTTATTACATTACAAGTATTGGTAAATTCGATTAGTTTGCTTCCATTTGTGCCTAGCTTTAGCAGTAGCATTAGAGAGACAAGAAAATATTCAAAAAGGCTGATAAAAGGTGGATCTTACTTCATTCCTCCCTTCAGGGACCATGGTTTGAGGAAGAACTCCCATTCAGCCCCAACAAGACAAAATTCTGGTTTCTTATGAATTTAGGGTTTTTTTGCTCATTAGGTCAGCATCTTTCAGTTTTAGAATATAGGTTGTAGTTGTAATTTCTGATATCTTAATTTTTGTCTTATATTTCATGTTGCTTTCATAATAGGCTTCAAGCATTTCCATGCATGAACTTGGCAAATAAATTATGCAAATTTTGTTCTCTTACATCGTTGTAAACCCTTCTTGTTTTGAGATGATTTATGGATAAATGCCAACAATGATGTGTATGTTGCAAGAGTTTCAATATTGCAGTAAAACCTCATATCATCATCCCCAGCCAAACCATACCCACCCATGATCGCCAAAAGCCACTCAGTTCTCATTCCGAGTTATCATTTCACAAGGCAACTTGTCATGCTTGTTGAGCAAATCCAACCATCATAGAGCTTCGGTTTGAGTTCTAAGTGAGTTCCAAACACGTCCTTGCCTTATTCCTTCCATCACTCACCTTCCCTAATCTCCATACCACTGTCCAAATCAGCCCTTATGCTTTCGGCCTATTCCTATAGGAAAACAAGGGATCTTGTAGGTGAACTAGGACATCCTGTAGGAAAACCTGTAGTGGCCTATTTTGAGCCCGATTTGTGAAAAATGCATCACGAAAGCTAGGAGAAGACTCCTTCTTTCCTCCCAAGCCATTTGACCCATCACACTCATATCCCTCCATATCTATCCCACCTGCCATGCAACCAAGAAGGATTAGCATTCATGTTTTCACAAAAAGACAAAAAGAAAAAGGTTGTTATGCTTATTCATGTGCATAGCAATTAAGTGCTTGTTTAAATTAGATTTCATCCTTAGGTTAGTTAGGATTTCACATGTTTTAAATTATAATTCTTTTGAATTAAGGTATCTTAACAAATAACTAGATGATTTGTGTGTTTTAGGCATCTATTTCAGTCTTTCATTATTGCAGTAGGTAGAATTTCAATCCTCTCAATTCAGTCTTTCATTACTTGTTATGTACCTAGGGGGGATAATATGGGGTACCAAGGGAGGTACCCAAGGTAATAATGTAATAATGGGAGGGGCCATAGTAATAAATAAGGTGGTTAACCCATGTCATGTAAGGGACCACAAGTAGTTAATAATAATGTAAGGGGCCCATGGTATTAGTTGATGGTATGAGGAAACCATGGTAATGATACATGGTATTGTATGTGTGAGGCCTATATAAAGGCTAGAGACTCCATATGAAGATGAAGAGAAGTATTATTGTATGAACAGGCATATGGCTTGTGGAGTGTTCTCCTTCCTTAAGGAGTGAATGTATGGTGTTGCCCTACTTTAAGGGTTTGATCAATAAAGAATCATTTCATCTTATTCTTGGGTTTATTTGCATTATCTTATATTTTCGTATCTGATCTATAATATTCTTGGGTTAGATCTACAACAAGTGGTATCAGAGATTTTTCTTGGGCAAACCGTGGAGAATTTTTTTTTTTTCATTTTTGCAGGGTTTCTCGGGTGGCGAATTTGCAGATCAGATCTGTAGGTTTTGGTTCAAGATCTGCAGAATCTAATTGCAGATCTGTATTCCTTGTGAAAAAATATCCGATTTCAAAAAAAAAATTGGTCGAATCGGAGTCCGGATGAAGGAGATATCGCTGATCTAAAAATCAGTAGGGTTGCAGAGAATTTTTAGGGCCAGCGAATTTGTGGCGCAGATCTGGACGTCCTGGTGCCAGCTCTGTAAGATCTAATTGTAGATCTGGAATCCTTGTGACAAAACACCTGATTTCAAAAAAAAAATCAGGCGAATCGGAGTCCGGATGAGGAAGATATCGCTGATTTAAAATCAGCTCTTTTTTAAGAAATTTTGGGTGACAGCGGAAAAGTTGCAGCGCAGATTTGGAATTCTAGTGTCTGGATCAAAATTTCTATCACATGGGCAGATGCAGAATGATGGTTCCATTTCTAAAAACAGGTCATAATAAGGATTCTGAGCAATATTGACGAAACTGTGACAATTTCAAATTTTCGCCAAGTAAGTGAATTTTTCTCAAACCCTCTTCATGGAGAAGCTATATTTTACAGGGAAAGATAATGGTCCTACTATTGGAGAATTCATACAAAGAATAAAGTCAGAATATGGGATATGTTGGAAAACTGTAGTACGGTTTAATTTGAAAGATGAGGCTAAAAATTGGTGGTTATCACTTGACCACCAGCAGTTGACCAACATTTCAGATGCAGAATTTGAAAAAGTCTTTTTGGACAAATGGTCTCGGGCTAGAAAAAAGGAGAATGAGACACATAAGGGTTTAATTGCTACGGGTGTCTCCTTATTGCAGGTTCATGGATTGATTCAGAAGGAGAAAATCATTGTGTATATAAATCCGAGTTGCAAGCAAAATCTCATAAATATCAACTTGACAAAGAAATTGCAAGTCCCAGCAAAACAAATTGAAAATACACAGGTTGATGATAAGGATGTTCAAATCTATAAGGATTTGAAGCTTTCTATGGATAAGTATGTGTTTCATGGTGATTTTTATGCTTCAAAGATGAATAATATCGATGTTGTTTTGGGATATCCTTGGATGGAATCTGTGGGTACTATCAATATTAATGTGCAAAAAAAATTCCTGAAGCTATGGTATAAAAAGAAGAAAATTACATTACAGGATATTTCCATCCATAAACAGGTAGAGCACATGGAGGCTGAAGATGTTCAAGGGACTGACATATCAGATGATGAGCCTTTGATGATCAACAATCAAACACAAACAGAGGCGGCAGAAGAAAAGGTTATAGGTGATGATACATCAGAGGAGGGCTCAGTGGTTGAAGTCATATTGACAAAGAAGACACCACAACAGGCACCACAGCAGGGTGAAGTCAAGCAAAAGCCATCGTGGGTTAAAACTTCAACATATCATCACCCACATCACCCAGCGAGACAACCATCAAGATGGAAACCAAGTCGTCACATGACGGATCGCGAGGAGAGAAGATCCACCCACTACACATCAACACAGAAGAGCGGCCACGGTCAACTTCCATCTCAAGCGAGCGAGGCACCAGCGAGATCGAGGGTTCACCTTTCTCTTGGATGGTTAGATGCACGTGCATGGTATCAGTGGACTACTCTTTTGAGTAGATCTTATTATTTATGTTCTTCCCATGTTTCGGGGACGAAACATGTTTAGGGGGGTGGAATGTTATGTACCTAGGGGGGATAATATGGGGTACCAAGGGAGGTACCCAAGGTAATAATGTAATAATGGGAGGGGCCATAGTAATAAATAAGGTGGTTAACCCATGTCATGTAAGGGACCACAAGTAGTTAATAATAATGTAAGGGGCCCATGGTATTAGTTGATGGTATGAGGAAACCATGGTAATGATACATGGTATTGTATGTATGAGGCCTATATAAAGGCTAGAGACTCCATATGAAGATGAAGAGAAGTATTATTGTATGAACAGGCATATGGCTTGTGGAGTGTTCTCCTTCCTTAAGGAGTGAATGTATGGTGTTGCCCTACCTTAAGGGTTTGATCAATAAAGAATCATTTCATCTTATTCTTGGGTTTATTTGCATTATCTTATATTTTCGTATCTGATCTATAATATTCTCCACGGTTTGCCCAAGAAAGAGCTCTGATACCACTTGTTGTAGATCTAACCCAAGAATATTATAGATCAAATACGAAAATATAAGATAATGCAAATAAACCCAAGAATAAGATGAAATGATTCTTTATTGATCAAACCCTTAAGGTAGGGCAACACCATACATTCACTCCTTAAGGAAGGAGAACACTCCACAAGCCATATGCATGTTCATACAATAATACTTCTATTCATCTTCATATGGAGTCTCTAGCCTTTATATAGGCCTCATACATACAATACCATGTATCATTACCATGGTTTCCTCATACCATCAACTAATACCATGGGCCCCTTACATTATTATTAACTACTTGTGGTCCCTTACATGACATGGGTTAACCACCTTATTTATTACTATGGCCCCTCCCATTATTACATTATTACCTTGGGTACCTCCCTTGGTACCCCATATTATCCCCCCTAGGTACATAACATTACTGCAGTACGTAGCATTTCAATCCTCTCAATTACGGTAAAATTCTCCTTTCTCAATTGGTAATCAAACTTCTTCTAAATCAATAGAAGGTCGGTTTGAGAAACCCTAGTGGTCTATCGCCCCAACTCAACAGTGACAAAGAGTGGACCCATTACATCTATTTGTGTATACAACACTGTCACCTCCAAGTTTGTACGAACCCCGGGTTGATGAAGTAAAGTTGGTATCCCCAGGAGTTGCAACATTCTTGTTGCAATACTGGTGCTCATCAATCGGCATAGTAGGTTCTTGAGTACATTTTGGTTAAGCCTCTAGTCGATGTTGGATACCAAACTCACTAAGTTCACGACCTTCCACCCCCAAATTGATGTCCAAACAGAGGTCGTCAACAGGATGATCATGCACATTATGCACATGTACAACTCGAAGCACCCATACACATGGGATGAATTCATCTCCTATGTCCAACACAACTACAACAGAGCTCTCCATAGCTCAACTAGCCACAACCCCTTTTAGGTGGGATTGGGATTCCAGCCACTATGTCCCATTGATGTGGCCATACCATTTGTCGCTACTCAGGAAGATTTGGCTCATGCCTAGTCTGAAGCTGACTAGGGTAAAAAATTCATTGAGCGCATTCAGCACATCCGCCAGTTGGTCCATGACATATTATACAGAGCCAATGCTAAGTAGTGTCATGATCAACATCAAGTGTCACACAAGTTCCAGGTGGGTGACAAAGTTTGGTTACATTTGTAGAAGGAGCGCCTTGTTGGGCCCCACCACAAGCTTCACTCACTCTGATATGGGTCGTACACCATCACCAAGGCTATAGGGAAAAATTCCTTTGAGCTCAACATTCCACTCTTCCTTGGCCTGCACCCAATATTCAATGTGGACCGGTTGCGACCATACTTTCCTCCATTGTTGAAAACATCCGACGTTCCTAAGAAGCTAACACCAACAGAACTCAACCCAAGTTGCATCGAACAAGCCACAACTGACAAGATCATGGAAACACAGATCAATAACACTCGCCAACAGAGGATCCAACTATATCAAATTGTCAAAGCAGACCAACTCCTTCACCAAGGTAAGTGGTTCACCAAGGACCAAGTTCAGCAGAAATTTCCTCCCCTCATGGAGGCTCTACACGCAATAGGGACAATTTTGTCCTAAGAGGGGAGGATTGATCTAGGTGGATATTGGTGGCCACTCGCCTATTACACCTAGACCTTTAGTCGGTCTCATTAGTTTCCTTGATTATAGCAACATTTACTATTTTTAGCAATTTTTTAGGTTTTGAACTTCCGGAGTTGTTTTAACCCCCTAAACGGTGTTATTTTGAGGTCCGGAGCAAGCCCGTGCTTGCACGAGCCTACCGCAAATCCTATAGTACTCTAATATATATTTCTAATGAGGCATCGTACACACCAAACATAGATCATATGACCAAGTTATGACCCAGGAAGTTGGCTTCCCAACTAACCCGAACAGGGCCCACAAACTCTTGGGAGTTTTGAGGTCTAAAATGGGCCTCCTTCGGAAATTATAAAATAATAGTAGAAATAATAAAATAAGATTAGATTACATCATCAAATTTTAGAAGGAAAAAAGAAAAAACTATTTTTTCAACTCGTATTTTCAACTTATTTCCCTATGGGTTTACTCAAATTTTGAGTGGAAAAACTCATTGGATGCAAAATTTGATTCATCAGCCAAGGAGTACCCATGATGCATTCTTTCGATGGACCCTACTACACGAAAAATGAGAAATACATGAAAAACGTGATTGCAATCACGTTTTTTCATTTATTTCTCATTTTTCGTGTAGCATTGTCCATTGAAAGTTTGCAAAATGGGTACTCCTTGGGTGAGGAATTAAATTTTGCATCCAATGAGAACTCCGGCTCGAAATTTGAGTAAAAAGTTAGGGAGATAAGTTGAAAATACGAGTTGAAAAAGTAATTTTATTATTTTATTATTTTTTAATCTTTTTACTTTTTTTACTCCAAAAATGGTGGATCATCCCCCATGGTTGACATCATCATCTTGAATCCTATTGGTTCTTATAAAGTATATTTTGTTTGTACATTTTTCTTAGGAGGCCCATTCTAGACCTCAAAATTCCCCTAATGTGTTCCAACTCATGGGATTAGGGTTTTGGTTGTTTAGGGTTTCCTTTTTTTTGTTCAATAATAAAAGAGGCCCTTGAGCCTCATTGTAACATAGTTCAGAGGCATGTAGCCGCCACATCTCTTTTCATAGATAACATACCATTGCCTGAGCTAGTTTATTTCCATTTTGTATGTAAGCATATTTCAGTTCTTTGATATTAATGAAATGAAATTTTATTTCGGTTGCACCTCTATGTTTATGTTTATATCTATACTATGTTGCCTTACTGTATAAGTCTAGATCATTTATAAAATGTAACAAATCTTATTCCAAATTATCAATTCTCTCTCAATGAAGACCTTGTTACGAGAACCATGACACACAAGACTCTATAATGCACTGAAAAAGTGAAACTCACCTATGCTTTGATGAAATACATAATTGCATATGCACAACACTATCAATGTACTGTCATCATCTAGACAAAGACCTAGAACAGTTAGACAACATCTCAACAAGAGGACCTGTCTCTTACTCATAACAACAGATACTTTATAATTAAGGACCTTACAAAAGCTAGGTCTTTGAAAAAAATACCACAAAGAAACAAAATTGTCCGACCACCATTAAACATGATCAGGGACTTGAATCCTAACCATAACAGTACAAGTGAACACAAATATTGAGTTGACCAAATAGACCAATGACACAAGACTAGAAATTGGAAAATTAGAGAAGATATAAGCAATAACTTTCTCACCAACTTGGTATTGTAACTTAAGCCACACACTTGAAAGTAATTGTCGGCACCAATACAACTTTTCAACAACGAAACTTCATACCAGGATAGACTATAAACCAACAAAGCAACTGAAAACCAACAATTAGAGGTCGAGGGCCTGGCCTCGCCTCCACTCTCACTTGCTCCTTCAGACTCCAACTCCATCATAGGAAACGAAACTTAAATACATCAAGTCCACTTGTACCCCTACATGCTTCCTCAAGCTGGCGCCTACAACAACTTGCGATCCTTAAATGAACAATGCACTTGGAAGGTGGAAGGCACATCGTCCTACGAATCTGTCATATCCATAATAACACCCCCATTGGGGATTAATATAACAATATGTTAATATTAATATTAAACTTAATATTATATTTAAAACTGTTTATATTATTCATATACCTAAACTTGGAGCCATATCTCAAGTTGCACTAAGGCCAAATTGGATAGAAACGAGTCCTCAATGGCAACCTTCACTTGTTTTTCTATCATTTTGAAGTTTATTCCCGGCGTACTCTTTATAAATTCCATAAGGGATGTATCACCTTCATCTCTCAAACATACAAGAATCTTTATCTCACATGAATAACTTAATAGGATATAAGATATCTAATCTAGTATCATGCAAGATATCTAGCTTATAGTAAATTTATTATCATAGTATCATAAATAATTATGATGTGATAATAGTTATAAAATAATCATGTAATCATTAATATATATTATTATGTGTGAACCATCATTTCTTTGTACTTTAATTATATAAATCAATAAAAAATCAATAATTATTATTTAATTCTATATGCATTTATATATGAAATTTTCACTGTTGAAATAGATATTACTATTTTGGTGGAAAGACTTGCTTATATTATGGTCCGCAACAACTCTAGATAAATATAATTATTTACACGAGTATAGATTTATTTGTTTATATTAAACCATGAGATATAAAGAATTGTCATATGAATTCTAAACCTAATATGGATTTATATAATCTTTGAAGGATTTTTTTATTGAGTGGACATTTAAATGTTTACACTCACAACAACATCTCCCTTATCCTAAATTTTTATTTAACAGACATTAAAATGTTTATACTCATTTAGAGACACTACAACATCTCCTCCATATTGTTTTATTTATGTTAAACGAGCCAACATATAAATGTTTATGAACAAACATTTACACCACTTCAACATAACCAGAAAGGTTGAAAATCTCTTTTAAAATATATGGAATTACGATTTTTATTGTCACAACATAAAACTCCACTATTGTGTAGGTATCCATATGATTATCCTAAAACTACCCTTTGTTTGAAAAAGATTGGCTTTCATATTTTGTTGTATCTTCATTTCCATCTCACCATCTATATAATTCTTGTAAGAGGACAAGATTTTCCACACCCAATTAGTATTAGTGTTAGATAATGTGACTAGTTGACATATTAGTATTAGTGTTAGATAATTTGAGTAGTTGACATACTACTATTAGTATGTAGAAATTTGAAAGCACATTTTAGTTTTCCTATTTTAACAATACCATACCACAAGACACATTTAATCTTATTTTTTATCACTAATATCACACACTATCAATTTTACATAAATATCTTTTATTACTATGAATAAACTTCATATTATTTATGACACACATAGAATCACTCTCTTCAAAACTACAATATATTTACATTTTAAAATATATCTATCATGAATTTTTTTTGGACTTTTCTTTCTCTCCCCATAAAATTAATCACATCAATATCTTTATTTAAAAAATAATGTTAAAAAAATAACCCAAAAATATAATCACATCAATATCTTTATTTAAAAAAAAAAATTTAAAAAATAACCCAAATAATTATCAAATATTTAATCTAATAAATATCATAAAAATATATATATATATATATATATATATATATAATATAATTCTATTTTATTTGAAACAACTAATTACAGTAAAACTTTAATAAATATTATAAAAACATTTATATAGATAGTTTTATTTGATTTGAAATAACTAATTATAATAAAACCAATTTAACTCAAAAGTAATTCCAATATAATATAATATGTAACAAGTATCATAATCTGCAATTAACATTTACCGTAACCATGCTCCAGAAGGCATTTCTTTTTTATACAAGATAAAATGAAACCCCGCTCAAACGACCCTGCATGGTTCAATCCTCCCTAAGTTTTCATGCCATCATGATAAACACAGGTTTCACAGGAGTTCATCAATGTACATGAATCCAGGATTCACAGGAGTTCTCTTCATCTTGAATTTGCTCTGAACGAAAGCCCGTAGAGGAAGCTTACCAAATCACATAATCGATGGACGCTGGGGTGGGTGATAAACGTACGGAAGTGGAGGCTTTTTGTCCTTCAAAAAGGCCATCAAATCTGATCCAACTGTATCTCTGTCCAATTGGACCGCTGAAAACTCAGATAACATATGCTCATGGTATGGTATTTGGTGAATAAAACACCGTTAAAATAGCGGTTTCTATCATGTCCCCAAAATGAGGGATGGAAGGTAACCTTTCGCCATCTCTTGGCAAGCAACCTCTCCCTCTTGCACACTGAAAAATTTCCATCACTTTTTCTATCAAAAAAATTTCATCAGCTTGTTGGGAATACTGTGAAAACCGCTTAGAATACCTGACCTCAGCTTTAATTCGCTACTGGGTTCTTTTCCAAAAGCAATGTCTAATCTACAAACTCACATGGATAATTTATAGAGCCTAAGCAACTGCTCCAGGGTCGTAAATTCAGCGATCTCACTGAGTTCCCATGAGATTGCAAGTTTGCAACTGGTATCTATATGTTAAAGTATACTCTGATATTTTGATGTCTGAATTCCGAAGATCAGTTCATTTGGTTGTTTGAATGGTGTTCTTCAAATGAAAATGCATCCATTTCAAATACCAGAAGCCTCTGCACATTGAATGGTATTTTTCACAGAATTTAGAATGGAACTCCCAATATTATTTTAAGTGACACTTAAAATCATAAAAAAAATACACTGTGTCCAGTAAGATCACCTGTCAATCAATATAATTGACCAGGAAAGCCTAAAAAGTTACTAGAATGGAACCAGGAAATACTAGAAAGTTCCGAGAATGAGACCATAGGTTCAGTTATAGGGTTTCTGTCCATACAATATCAAATTGAGGTTCCATCCAAATCAGTTGGAGGGCTTGTGTCCATACAATATGAAAGTGAGGTTCCAGCCATATCAAACTGAGGTTCCATCCAAATCAGTTGGAGGGTTTGTGTCCATACAATATGAAAGTGGGGTTTCAGCCATATCAAACTTTGGTTCCATCCAAATCAGTTGGAGGGTTTGTGTCCATACAATATAAAAGTGACGTTCCAGCCAAATCAGTTAGAGGGTTTCTGCCCATACAATATGAAAGTGAGGTTCCAGCCAAATTAGAGGGTTTCTGTCCATACAATATGAAAGTGAGGTTCCAGCCAAACCAGTCAGGGTTTATGTGTCCATACAATATGAAACTGAGGTTGCAGCCAAATCAGTTAGGGTTTATGTGTCCATACAATATCAAACTGCTATAGCGCCACGCAATTGCCAATAACTTCACAGATAGGTCACTGTGGCTGCTTTCTGGTAGATCTGATCGTTGAAGTGAAACAAACCCACTAATTCTTTTAAGGTCTCCTAGAAATATTGTTAAGCAAGAGACTTTTGAGAACTGACCTATTGTATGTGGGATATGTGCAAGTACCTTGTTTGAATGCAAATAAAATTTGGACATTTCCAGTGACTCCTGAAGCGTCCTGAAGCGTAACTTAGGTAAGTCATTCAAGCCTGCTCAAATTGGGCATGGCTTCAGCGACCTTCTAGTGAGACTATTTGCACTTAGATCTGTGAAAGGTCAAGTTACCCAAATTGATAGGGGCTTCAGATATATTATTACCAGTCGGCCTATTTCGACTTAAAGTTGACACAAATTGGCAATAGCTGTATGTTGTGCTTATTTTCCCACCTTAACTTCAGATCTGTATGTTGTGCTTATTTTCCCACCTTAACTTCAGATCTGTTATTTCCCCTGTTGCAATAAATCAATATTGGCTATCTACAAGTACAGATTTAGGGTTGAGATGAGCCTGCTATTTGTCTCAAATTCCTAAACCAACGAGCAAATGAGAGAAGATGAAATAATTCCACTCAGACCATTCAAACATTATTAGTCCCGTTGAATTTAGATCAACTACAGGTGTCTGCAACTAGACAATGATTTTGCAAAACCCCATAGTGGGTCAAAGTTGAGGTCATGTATTCCTAGAAGCTTTAAGCTACCAACTCTATGAAATTGTCTCAGCAGAATCCTCTTCCTCTGTTTTTTTTGCTTATGTATATATTTTGCTTCAGATAGTCGATTCTGCTTATGATTTGCGCCCTCTATGATCTTTGGATTTATATACAATGGGATCTCCCAGATCTGTATTTCCTGGCATGAACCTGTTATTTTATCTAGATATGCTTCCATGCTGATCCTTTTTTATCAAATGTTTTGGGTCAACTACAGTTGTAAACATATTGCCTCTTATATCTTTCCTATAATATAATATCTAGCTTTTTTTGTCCTGAAAAAGAAATTGTCTCTCTCAAAAAGTCACAAGAGAGATTCAAAGAGTGGAATAACCAGAGGTTATCAGGTGAAACAGTACCTTGCAACCCCAATTGATGAAGACTATATCAAGCACTCCTTTATATTAAGTTTTCTGCACCAAAGACCATTCCAGGAGCATATGTTCTCTGAGCTAAGCGGCCCACTTGGATAGTTATCCAGTTAGATCAGATTTGATCACCCTTGTGAAGGACAGAAGAGACTACACGTCCCTACTTTTATTCCACGCGCCCGCGTCAATCCACGAGCTTCCTCAGACAAACAAAAAAAAATCGAAATGAGGGACTTCCACCCAGGTAGGGTCATAGAGATTATCATAAGCACGATCCTCTGTATGATGCAAAATATGGGTGCAGGAGTTAGTATTGGGGTCTGCTGTGGTTGCAATGACCACAAGCCACACCAAACACGCAGCATCAGAAGAATGGCTTCATGATCGATCTAGGACTTCACCGTTCTTAAAGCCGCTGCTCTTTCCTTTGTCCGTAGATACAGAGGACTCTGACCCCACCAAAAAACCATTGGTCCATATTCACATGGACCGGGTGGAAGCATTAACAGATTCAATTGACCCAAAGTTGGGAGCAGTGATTAGTTTAGGTGAATGATTTATAGGATTTGTAACAGCTGGAAGGTATTGGAAGACTTGGGTTGAGACGAAGTTTGGCGAATTTGTAACAGCTGGAAGGTATTGGAAGACTTGGGTTGAGACGAAGCTTGGCGAAATGGTGATATTAGGTGAGAATTTGGTGAAATGGGATGTTTGGTGAACATTTAATTACCAGTAATTTTTATGTTTGATTTTTAGGAAAGTTTTATGGTTAATTTTTTTTATTTAATTTGTTTAGAAAGTTGGGGATTCATTGAAATTATATATTAAAAAAATTAGTTCAAATATTTACCATTCAAAATTTGGTTACAAATTTTTTTATCTAATTTTAACTAAATATTTAACAATAAATTCCAAAAAATCACACTTAAAAATTATTTTTATTAATTATATTATTATATTACTACGCAAAAAAGTGTTACATAAAAATCCAAAAAGTGTGGTGTAATGGTGGCATTTAGAGTTTGGTGAAATGGCCTAGTCTTGAAAAAGTGTGGTGTAATGGTGGCATTTAGAGTTTGGTGAAATGTCTTGGTCTTCATAAAAGAATTAGGTTAGGTTTAGGTCAGGGTGTAATGGTGGCATTCAAAGTTTCGTGAAATGGCAAGGTCTTCATAAAAGAATTATCTTAAGTTTAGGTCGGGTTTTTAAATTTCTATGAAAACTAAACTTTATATAAATTAATTAATTTATGAAAACTAAACTTTATATAAATTAATTAATTTATAAATAATAATGTTGTATGAGAATTGTTATCCTTACAATCATATTCATAAGAAAACTGATTATTCTCCGCTTGCAACACCATGCCAAGGTTATTAATTTTTGTCTCATGCATCATGGATATAAACAACACTAAATTATATATCAAATCCACCGAATGCACATAATAAAAGGTGTGAGATAAATTCATAAACATTAAGTATATATAAAATGCAGTAAATACATATGATAAAGGTTATGGTAGTAAAATTCGCGTACATGGATTTTCAAATCCCAGAGCTTGAGCCTTAAGAGCATGATGAGTTTAGGTGAATATTCCATATGATTTGTAACAGTTGGAAGTCATTGGGAGACTCGCGTTGAGCCAAAGTTTGGTGAAATGGGGATGTTATGTGACAACTTAATTATTGACTAAGCCGTTATACTCGCACACGAAGAAAAAGTGACATAGGAATCGAGAAAGTGTGTTGTAATGGTGACATTGAGAGTGTGATGAAAGGGTTTGGTTTTATTAAAGAATTAGGTTGCGTTTAGCTTGGGTTTATAAATTTGGGTGGAAACTAAATTTTATATAAATCAATTAATTTATATCTAATAAAAATAAAATAGTGAAAATGAAATTATTTTTAGGAACCGAGTTATGGGAAGGGATAAGAGGAGTGATGGCATTTGTGCTTAGGGTTAGTTTCAGGTTTGTATTTACTGTCGTGAGTTATAAATCTGATCTATGCACCAAGCGCAAGTGACGGATCCCGACTACAGTATCTAGTATCATACTAGTTGATGGAAGATGGGAGATCAAGGTTTTCTTGTGGCGGAAGGAATGAATTTTCATCTTGGGATGCCTTTGATCTCAGAGGATAAGTGGAGATGCAAATATTCAAATCTCCCTAGTGAATGGGCTCCCCGTGATAAGAAATCACAGAGGAGTAAGGTTGACACATAGATCAGGTTTCGATTTGTGACCACCGTCGACGGGGATTTTTCTAGTCAAAGGACCAATTTCATCTCCTATGTTGATGAAAGGCCGTGACTCTTTCTTTTGAGTTCAATGAAGTTGACGAATTTATGAAGGTGTTGGAATATCTGATTTCTTACATGGCAACTTCATCCAGATTCAATCATGTAATCGTAGATCTACACATTCCCATAGTGGATCTGATCACAACTTCATGTGGATCCAGTCCTCCAATTGTAGATCTACATCTTCCCATTGTGGATTTGTTTGTAGAGGAGTGGTTCATACGGGAGCAAAAGTTCCAAGAAGAAGGTTGTCGAGATCAGATCTGTGCCCCTCGTCTTCAGATCTACTACTTTGGCCTAGATTTGGAGGAAAACCATGTAGAAAGGATTCCTCAAATACCAAATCTAAATCCATTAATTATAGATATGTATAAGTCCTTAAGGATCCCTTCACCAATTATGCATTGGAAAATGGCATCAAAAGTGAAGGGGGACCTTGAGGGCTATAAACTAGATCTACCTATGGAAGATTTTATCCAGATTTTTGTTAAATCCATCAACGAGAAAGCAACTCCTATGAAAGTATGGGCTGGAGATCAGATCCAAACTCTCAAGTGGAAGATACAAATTTGATGGGTATTCCTACAATCCTCCAAAGCCTTTTTTAAGTAGGGAAATTATAGTAAGAGCACAACAAGCTACAAGATTGTGGAATTGAATGAGATTCGATTATTATCCTTAATATGAGATTACTTGGAGGATGTCCTGGATCTAGCTCCAAAGGCCCAGTTTCTTTCAAAGATGTGGTTAAAGGAAGATCTAATCCACACAAAAAATCAAATATCCCCCCAAATATCCCTGATCCCTATATTGTGGAATAGATGAACCAGGTGCCGACATTGATAATAAATCTACCAAAGGTCAATAATCTCTATCTTGAGTTCCATTCAAAAGCAGTAATATGCATATTTAATGGTTTCTGGACCAAGACGGAGGATTTACATCATGGATATATTGTAGCCAAGAGGCCACTAAGCTAAAGCACATTTGAATGTTATTATTATGATGTATTTGTCACTTTTTGAATGATAATGAGAAGTTCTGTTTTGGTCCAACACTAAGTTGACTCAAAGGGCTAAAGCTCTTGGGTTAGGGCCCAACCCTAGCAGCAGAAGTTCCTCTCTTGTATCTATATTCTTAGGCTAGAATGTTGATTAGTTGTTGCAGTTTATTCATGTCTCTTTTAGCTTGAAAGATTGATTGAGTTGTTGGTTTATTCATGCTTCCATTAGCTTGGAGGATAAATTAGTTGTTGCAGTGCAATAGAGTAAAATACATCAGAAAGCTTGTGACAGTGACCCCTATCTCATCTCTCTCATGGGATCATGACAAGAGGACCCCACTCTCACAACCCAAAAACAAAGTTTGTTTTCTTGTCAATTGCATAAATCAAGTTGTAGCATTAGTTAGATAGTTTTTTTATGATTTCTTGGAAAGGGTTACACTTGTTATTTTGCTTCTCCTGATTGCTATAGTTTAGAAGATATTCGATTTCATCAATTAAGTTCTTAGCAGCAGTTATATTAGCTTTTCGAAATTCAATTCATCTTTTCCATATTGACATAAAACAATTTGCAAATGAAAAGTAATAAGTGCAGGTGTTACGCTAGGATTGTTGATCTGCAGGAAAGGATCCTTTCCACCAGCTCCATTTAGGTCCTCTCCCCCTTCTGTTGATGCATGCCAACCCATGTTCCAAACCTCTATTTCAAGGTCATCATGAACAAGCCATCTTAGCCAAACTCGATCTTCTTGAAGTAATGGGCTTGGGACAGGTTGAAGATCACCTTCCCCACACTATCCCCAGCTATCATACACCCTTCCAACACTTAATATCACCATTCTTACTCTCCAAAACCTCTCAGCCAACTTCCTGTAGCATTTCAGGATATCTTGTAGCAAACATCTTGTAGCTCACCTGTAGCAGCCTATTTTGACCTGCAATGATAACTTAGCTTAGTTTAGGACTAGTTCCACCCCTCAGATTGGACTCCATGACCAGAAGTGCCACCTAGACCAATTATTTCACTCCTTTCCCTTCATGCAAGATCAGATAGCATTAGTACTTTGATTTCTGAATTTAACAATTAGAACTTTATTTACTCTGCAAGTGTGAATTAGATAGTCAATGCATGCATTCTTGAACTATGAAATGGTAGAATAATCTTCTATTTTCAAGCAACCCTGATAGCTAGATGATTGAGTGCAAGTTAGCATAGTTTCCTTTCTGCAAAGTAGCATAAGATTAGTTTCATTTCATAGCATTTACAAGTTGACAACTTTCATCGTATGAGTGTAAAAGCATTTACTTTCTCTGCACTAGGACTAGACTTCACATTCTTCTTTCATTGGTTAGATTCCTTTCAGTTCAGTAGAGAAATGGTCTGGAACCCTAATGATCAAGTGACCCAGATGAGGGTGGCATGAGTAGAATAATGCATCTACTATGTATATATCACTATCCCCTCTAAGTTTGTACGAAACCCCAGGTTGATAAGGTAAAGTTGGTAGCTTTAGGAGTTGCAGCATTCTTGTTGCAATATTGGGGCTCATCACTTTTTGGTTTCGTTGCCGGGGAGGTGTCTAGGTAGATGTAATTCTGCTTTTCTTTTTGTTTTGCATTCAGTAGGTAGATGTTATTCTTACTTTCCTTTCTGTTTTTCTATTGATTTTGAAAAACACATAAAAAGAAAAATATGTTTCATGCCTCATAGGAGTAGAGACACTTTAGGGAAATTCTTGCCAAATACCCCCACACCATCAAACAATCAACCTTCACTCTTCTTCGGTGACTGTCAATTTCCCTCTATGACTGTAGGGGAGTTAGAGGACCCCTTAGGTGAACAACCTGATATATTTGAAGAGCCTATTAGGGAAGAAGAAGAAGAAACCATTCCACATACCCACACGATTGCTGAAAACATAAATGAGGGTGATTTTCCCATCAAGGAAACTAATGGAGATGTTAGGATGAAAAACATAAGCCCTTCTTCTCTTCCTCACTTCCATGGCTTAACCTCAGAGGACCCTGATACCTTTCTATTTAAGTTTCATATTGTGTTTAGAACTTATTATTATACCTCTGATGACTAGAAGTTGAATTTGTTCCCATCCACCCTTAAGGATGCAGCCTTGTGCTCCTTCATGGGTCTACCCGGGGATAACATCACTACTCGGACTCAAAGGAGGAAATACTTTAACAAAAAGTATAGGGACTATTGTAGGTCCAAGGACACCAAAGAGGAAATATTTAGGATGACTCTTGGACCAAATGAATCCCTGGAATACTATGAGGAAAGTTTTCAACTCAGTTGTAAAAGGGCCAGATGCACCCTTGATCTTGAACCACTCAAGTTTTCCTTCTTAGAGGAATTAGGGAGGACATACTGGAAACCCTAAAAATGATGTATGGAGGGGACATTTATCATCTATCATATGACAACATCAAGACAATATTCAAAAACCATTCTAGGGTTGCTAGGAAGAAGGGTAGGTCTAGTCAAGCTCTTGTCAGTTCCTCTTCCTCCAACACATCTATCAAGAATGAAAATGGACACCATGCAGGTCAAGAGGAAGCAAGAGGAATCAAATAGATCCTTATCTATCTTTTTCCCTAAATGCACTAGAAGGCACCCTAGAAATTAACATCCACTAAATGTTATAGAGATATGCTCGGTCTGTGAGGAAAACCATTCCACAGATATGTGCCCTTCCTTGCCTAGATTGAAAGTTGTATACCAAGGGGCAAAAGGTGGGGATAAAAAACTATGTTACATCAATCAAAGGAGACCTCAAGGACCTCAGCCATACCAGTAGGGCATGCAAAGTGCATCCTATTTCTATTACCATCCCAACTAGAATGCATCCTTGGTATTCTCCTACTCATCCCTCATGGTCCACACCTTCTCCTTGGCCTTATGCACCTCAGTATCCACCCCAACCTGCCAATCAACCATTTCAGCCATATGATTCTACACATCCTCAGTGGAATCCCCCATCATAAGGTTGGAGGCCTCAATTCAACCAACCCCTGCTTTATTGCGTCCACCTCCATCTCAACCACAACTCATTCATCTTGCTCCACCTAAGCAACACTAGATGTCTGCTCAACCAAATCCGAACCCGAAAAACAAGAAGACACAACAGGTCTATAGTGGAGAGACATCTTACCCTACCTATGTTGTGGAGATTAAAGAAATCAACCTCAGGTCTAGAAGAGTGCTCCCAGATAGCCAACCTCCATCTCCACCTGAAGAGATTGAAGAGGAAAAGGAAGAGAGTGTTCCTCAAGCCAATCCACCCCATTTTCCTGAAAGATTGATCCATTCTAACCAGAACACCCCAAAAAAGACTTAACTTCTGGGAGAATTGAAAATTTTGTGTTAAAATCCCACTCCTCGAAGCTATCAAGGATGTTCCCATCTACAACAAGCTTATAAAGGAGAAATGTTTCAAACATCCTAGGAGGAGAAATAAAGACACCCCTACCATCAATGTCATTGGTCAATTTTCTGATCTAATGGTGGGGAGAGTGATTTTCCCAAAGTATCTAGACCTTGGAAGTCTTGTGGTAGATGTGCACATTGATGGCATCATTGTCCCCCACACCTTGATTGATCTTGGGGTTGCCATAAATGTGATGACTAAGGAGACTATGCTTAAGTTAAACCTCCAAGGATCCTTGAGAAAGACCATAATAATGCTGCAACTTGCAAGTAGGTCCATAGTGGCTGTTGAGGGAGTTGTTGAGGATGTAATGGTATCTATCGATTCTTGGGAGTAGGATGCTTAGAGGATGAGAAACAATTTCAGTAGGGGGGTGATGATGAGGCTCATCAATAGGTATATTATATGGGTCACAATGTGATCCTCCAACTTATTAAATTATTTTTTTTCTCACATTTATCTACAAATTTTGTTATATTATGCTTAGTGTGAGGAGTAAAGATGTGTTACTATGTCATATGGCCTAATGTGTGTTAAATGCAGGAATTAGAGCACTTTTGAGATGATTTGAGTGTAGGAACTCGGACTAGAAAAGAAAGAGAGATTCTAGGAGGTGGTCCACCTCTTTAATTCCTCAAATCAGTTAAAGATCCCCCACTCTATCTCATCAATTCAGTGTCATTGGCAGCCAAGCATGCCAAGTTCATTGGTAGCCGAGCTAGTGCAAGTCAAGGAAGAGTTGTATTCACCTATTCTCAAGTTAGGGACGCAAATATCCCTATTTTCTAGGGAGCTGTTGGTAGCTACATTTTTGTATAAATAAACAAGCTAAGAGACTCATTAGGATTCAAAGTTTTATTGTAACCAAGAGGCCATCAAGCTAAAGCATAATTGACTATTATTGTTATGATGTATTTTCCACTTTTTGAAAGATAATGATAAGTTTTGTTTTGATCCAGCATTGAGTTGACTTAGAGGGCTGAAGCTCTTGGGTTAGGGCCCAACCCTAGCAGCATAATTTCCTCTCTTGTATCCATATTCTTAGTCTATAATTTCGATTAGTTGTTGCAGTGTATTCATGTTTCTTTTAGCTTAAAAGATTGATTGAGTTTTTGGTTTATTCATGCTTCAATTAGCTTAGAGGATAACTTAGTTGTTGTAGCGCAATAGAGTAAAATACATCAAAAATCTTATGACAATGACCCGTATCTCATCTCTCTCATGGGATCATGATTAGAGGACCCCACTCTCACAACCCAAAAACAAAGTTTGATTTCTTGTCAATTGCATAAATCAAGTTGTAGCATTAGTTAGATAGTTGTTTATGATTCCTTGGAAAGGGTTACACTTGTTATTTTTCTTCTCTTGATTGTTGTAGCTTAGAAGATATTCTAGTTCATCAATTAATTTCTTAGCAACAGTTAGATTAGCTTTTCCAAATTCAATTCATCATTTCCATATTGACATAAAAAACTTTGCAAATGAAAAGTAATAAGTGTAGGTGTTATGCTAGGATTGTTTATCTGCAAGCAATGATCCTTTCCACTAGCTCCATTTAGGTCCTCTCCCCCTTCTGCTGATGCATGCCAACCCATGTTCCAAACCTCTGTTTCCAAGTCATCGTGAGCAAGCGATCATAGCCAAACCTAACCTTCTTGAAGTACTGAGCCTGGACAAGGGTTAAGATCACCTTCCCCACACTGTCCCCAGTTGCCATACACCCTTCCAACACTTCATATCACCATTCTTACTCTCCAAAACTTCTCAACCAACTTCCAGTAACATTTCAGGATACCTTGTAGCAGTACAAGAGATCTTGTAGCTCACTTGTAGCAGTCTGTTTTAACCTTGTTTTGACTTGAAATGATAGCTTAGCTTATTTTAGGAGTAGTTCCACCCCTTAGCTTGGACTCCATGACCAGAAGTGCCACCTAGATCAGTCCTTTCACTCCTTTTCCTTCCTGCAATATTAGATAGCATTAGTACTTTGATTCCTGAATTTAGAAATTAGAACTTTATTTACTCTATGAGTGTGAATTAGATAGTCAATGCATGAATTCCTGAATTATGAAATGGTAGAATAATCTTATGTTTTCAAGCAGCCTTGATAGCTAGATGATTGAGTGCAAGTTATCATAGTTTCCTTTCTGCAAAATAACATAATATTGGTGTCATTTCATAGCATTTACAAGTTGACGACTTTCATCTTCTGAGTGTAAAAGCATTTACTTTCTCTACACTAGGACTAGATTTCACATTATGCTTTCAGTAGACTCCTTTTAGTTCAATAGAGGAATGATCTGGAACCCTAATGATCAAGTGACCCAGATGAGGGTGGCATGAGTATAATAATGCATCTACTATGTATATAACACTGTCACTTCTAAGTTTGTACGAGACCTTGGGTTGATAAAGTAAAGTTGGTAGCTTTGGGAGTTGTAGCATTATTGCTGCAATACTGGGGTTCACCACAAAGTACCAACATCTTTAGTTCACCAACAATGGAATGTGAATATTTCTCAGGAAAAAGAAGCAAGTGGCACCAAAAGACTCCATGGATCAAGTAGTTCAGACTTTGATAAATAAACAACTGTAAATATAGAAGAACTTCAAATGGTCATTGTATACTCCACTCCTAACTCTGAAGGTTGGCGGAAAGTGGAGAAAAGAAAGGATGAGAGATTAAAATAGTGTTACTTATTTTATGAGCTTTCTATCTTGGGTACCCAGTAAGGTTGGTCTACTTGAATGTTTTTTAACATATTTTTTGATATGTCATTCGGTATCTACAACACGTAATTTTCATTATATTAATGGGAATTAGAAATTTTCCTTTGGGAAAAAAATGTATATATATATATATATATATATATATATATATATATATTATAAAAATCATATTCCACTTTTAACACCTTACCAAGGTTATTGTTTTTTTTTCTCTTTTAAAAACCATATATTGCTATGACAATGGATCTTAGACATAGAAACACTAAAGTATATATAAAATCCACTTAATATACACAATAAAATGTATGACATAAATTCATAAACATTTTAGAGTATATATAAAATCCAACAAATAATTGTGACTAGCACAACAACATTAATAAAATGTGGTTGATATGTGTTGATAGGTGTACTCTCTAGTTTTGTTGTTCAAAATATGAAGTGGATTTAAAAAAACTATTCGAGTCATTCTCGTATTCTCATCATTCTTGGAACTTGAACAACCAAAATCATTAATTATTTTAAAATACTTTAAATAGTGTTTGTTATCACAACAATTCTTTTAAATTTTATTAACATTTATCATCATAAAAATTCTTTTAACTTTGCTTAAAATAATTAGAACCCATTAAAAAATTAAAACAAAAATTATTGAAAGGAGAATCAACATTACATGGACGATAATTCAATGTTAAAACACATAACTTTAGCATTTTGTAATTTACCCTATATATATCCCAAGAAAAGACAAAAAATGTTTATTTTCTCAAATTGTAATGCAATTAACATAGATCCATTTTAAATACGGATGAGTAGAGAGGGATCCAATTTCTTTGCGTGTAAGCATTTTGTAACTTACCCTATATATATCCCAATAAAAAACAAAAAAATGTTTATTTTCTCAAATTGTAATGCAACCAACATAGATCCATCTTCAATATGAAAGAGTAGAGAGGGATCCAATTTCTTCACGTGTAAATATTTTTATAAGCCGATGTTTTTTAAATGTTTTGTATAGTTATTTATTTATTTTTATTTTTAGATTTTTCATAATTTTTATTTTCGAGGACATGAACAAAATTTCAATTTAGTGTTGATGATAGACAGACAACATTACACATCATACTAGATTGTAAAATAAGCCTCACAAATCAATGAATATGATTCTAATTACAAGCACAAAAAAAACCATATATTTTTCAAATAAAACAATATTATTATTAATATTATAATATTAAATCTAAACCCATAACCCTCACTCCTAAAAACTATAATTTTGGTTTAAAATTTAATACTGTATATTTTGAAATAGATTATAATTCAATATAAAACCCCTAATTTTACCATTTTTTAAATATCTTACACTAATACATATCCCAGAAAAACTAAAAAAAGTTTATTTCCCTAAATTGCAATGCAATGAATATCATGTGGAAAAAAAAATACATTTTTTAAACACTAATGTTTCACTCGAAGGAAAATCTAAAATTCCATTAAAAAAACCCATTTCCCCGTTCGAAAATCTTAAATTCCATAAAAAAAAACCATTTCCCCGTTCTAATATATGATCTAACATACAAACAACAAATTTCATTATATTATTGTATCTCAGTGTAAATCGAGCTCTAAAAAGTTTAGAGCAAAATCATAGCTCCAACCTAGCTTCATCAATTTCTTTTATTAAGCTTCCAAGTTTGTCCAACGTTATTCTATAAAATAAAAACTACAATTTGTACTTTCACTGCGATAATTGAAATATTGAATGGTTATGTTTGAGTTTTCTCGTGTGGCTGGGTCGGCGTGCTGTTTGTCTCCCCCATCCGGGTTTGACCTGCCATTACATGACGCGCTACCATTTACAATTATTGTAATCTTCGGTTATCGTGTATATTGAAGAAAGCCAGAATAATTTTACCAAAAATTTATAAATTTTATCAAAAATTCCTTTATGATACGTGGGAAGCCTTTTTGTGTCTGCAGTTGTTGAGGTTAAAAGAAAGTAAGAAATGTTAAAAGAAAGATAAAAAAGTATGAGATAATTTTTTTTGGTTTTTTTTTATAATATTATATTACATATGTTTAACAATTTTGGTGTAATAATTTTAGGTTAAAAGTTTATGCAATAAAGTTAATAAAGTAAAATAAGA
The DNA here is from genome assembly GCA_031772625.1 of Pinus tabuliformis. Lineage (NCBI taxonomy): Eukaryota > Viridiplantae > Streptophyta > Pinopsida > Pinales > Pinaceae > Pinus > Pinus tabuliformis. The sequence goes on along the minus strand of CM062809.1, from coordinate 482,416,081 downwards.
TCAATGTTATGGACATGTATTCCAAATTGAATGTTGGACAAAATCATTTGGGTGGGTGTTCATTTGGTTTATTATGGTTAAGGAAATTAACAAAGACTTTGAAAAAAAAAAGAGACATTATTTGGTATTTAATTTATGAAAATAAAGAAAAATAAGAGAAAATGAATGTGAAAGGTCACAAGATTGGATGTCAAGGAAATTGAAGGAAAATTACAGGAAATTGGAGAAAATAGAGGTCTCAATGATAAAAATGCTATGAGGATCAATTCAAAACCTTTAGTCAGTTTTAGCTTGGAGCTCTCCCTCTATTCTTTCTCTCATACTCTTGCACTTAGAGCATTCTTGGGGCACTCTAGCATTGGAGAAAGGAAAACAAAGGAAAGCAAAGGAAGAACAAGGAAGCAAAGGAAAGCAAGGATCAAGCAATGAAGAGTGGAATCAAGCAACTACAGTGGGATTACTTTGTAGAGATCCGGTTGCATGTATGATTTCCTTTCTAGTTTTGGCATGCATGATACATACATGAAAGATTTATAGGAAAACACTCAAAATCATGAGAATCATGAAGATTTACTAATTCAAGGATATATAAGATGTGGAAAACACTCAAAATCACGAGAATGATGAAGATTTACTAATTCAAAGATATATAAGATGTGTTAGCCCAATGTAAGAAACCAGAAATTTAATGCTTTTAAAATTTGCATCAGAAGCCTACATAGAGTGGCATCGAATACACTACTAAAATATAAGGGAAGGTAAGTAATACAAGAGAAACTTTTCATGGCCAAGTCAACAACAATGTAAAAAGTTTGATTTTTGCATTTAAAATTATTTTGAATTTGTCAATTTTTTTATTTTTGCACTTAGTTAGGGTTATTCCACATTTATCAAGTTGTTTCCTCTTTTACCTGACATATATTTTAGGGTTGAATCATGAGATCTAAACTCGAGAAGGTGTGTCATGTTATGTCTATAGTTTACTACTTTCTCATTTATTATGGTTTTGACTGGTACTTGACATGCATTTTCATATTCTCTATGGATTCTTTAAGGGGTGTCATGTCATGTCTAATGTCTAAAATGTGTATACTTTTTTCTTTTTTTTAAACTAGACTAAGAGTGAGTGCATGAAGATGTGTTACACTTTTGGGCCAAATGAAGTGATGAAATTTCAATTTTTTCATCTTTTATCAAATTAAAACTCTATAAATTCATAGAATCAAAATCATTTTTATGATTTTGAGACATTTTCCTAAAAAAATAATTTACTCTACATTAATTTTCTAAAAACTATCTTTAATTTCCTCACAACTATAATTTGATTAAAAATAAGTTCTTTATATAATTCTTTTTATCATTTTTTTTATTACACTTCATAATAATGAAATAATTATAAACTATAATATTTCATAAACATTTCACAACTAATAATACACATTTAAGATCATCTTAAACACTATCATGACTTTAATGGTTCTCACAATTTTCTACCATTTATTTGATTGCTAAATGTAAAACATCTATATTTGTTTGCAACTTTTATTTTCAATGAGTTAAAGACAACCTATATAAAGCAGCGAGCATAAATTTATGGTGTTAAAAACGTTAACTATGTTTTTGCAGAACCTAATTTTGTGTAAGCAACATTATACTCAAAGCTAACTTCATATTAGGATAAAGGTTATAGCGTTTTTTAAGATTTTGACATTGTAAAAAAATCCAAAGTTCAAGTGGATTTAGTGATTGACATGTGATAAATTTAAGTGTGTGTTTGTTTTTTAAATTATTATTTAAAATTTAAAAGATCGTATAGTATATAATTTTTTTTTGTAAATTTTTATTGTTAAAATATATTTTTTATTTTACAAATAAAACATTTTATGTAATAATTTCATGTTTAAATGATAATAAATTATTTAATATTTTGACGTAATTTATTTTTATATAAATAGATATGTTATGCCTGTTTAATTGATTATTTATATAATTTTATGTAATTTCATGTAAAGTAATTAGAAATAAAAAAAAATATGTGAGTAAGATTTTTAAACTTTATATTTGTAAAAAATATTTTAATTAGTGATATCAACTTCATATATATAATAATAATAAAAAATATATATTTTAAAGTTGTAGAATAAAATATCAATGTGGGTTAGGAATAAAATATTTTAATATGAATTAATATTGACGTATAGTTAAAAATATATTAATAATAAAAAAATCATTTTAATATATATGTTTTGTAATATCTATGGCATTCAAAAATACAATTTAAATAATGAAAAATTACACATTGTTTTTTTGGACTCTAAAATAAATTTGCATATAAATAAATTTGATATCTCTCAACTCATGTTAGATCCCTGCTTAAGATAAATCTATATTATTAATCTAATTTTATTTTTAAATGATCATTATTTTACACTCACATTAGCTTTATTTATATTATCAATTTATTTTATAAAATATATTATACTAAATATATTATAAAATTTATAATGATTTGATCCATAAAATCTTAAATAAATAATAATTAAATCAGTTAACACACTTCTTGATGTAAAATCACTCTTTCAATTCCCCACCCCCAATAAATACTACTTAGGTACAATATTTATCCTTATTCTTCCATTAAATTTTATGTTTTATCTTTAATTACTTTTATCCTTCTATTAGGTTTTGTGTTTTATCTTTAAATATCTGAAGATATTAGTTGTCTCAACACAATAGCTCTCCTTCCATTACTTTTGTGTTTCATCTTTTAATTTTGTAGGTTAAATTTACAGGGGTGAGCTGAGCTGAGCTGGCATTCCCGATATAATAACTATCATCTTCATTTCATCAATTATCCACCGAGTTTAAGCGTCTTATCCAACTTTTTAATAAATAAAAACTATAAAATGTCAAAGTATTGAATATAAAATACAATTTAAATTTTTTTGGTGTAACATTTTAAATTTTGAAGCATGAAGGCGACGTCATCATTATCAATGAATTTTACAATGCAGAGGGGATGCAATCAGCAATCCATTGAGGACACAAAGTAGTCTCAACTTTCAAACATGTATAAAGCTGGTGTTATGATGCTACTGGTGTTCATGGAATTCCCTGGAACTACTGCAACTTTTAATCACATGTATAATCCCTCGGATGATAGTTATCTTTGGCTTGAATTTGTTTTGAATGGACACACGCTGGAGGAAGCTCATCAATTCCCATCATCCATGGACAAGGGTCAGGGGAAAACACCAGGGACTTGGAGGCTTTATTCTCATTCCGAGAGGCGATTAAACCCGATACCACTGGAACGCTGTCGAACTGGGCCACTGAGAACTCAAAGAACTTATGTTCGTGGAATGGTATTTCCTGCAGACAACACACGAAAAGAGTGGTCGCAATAATCCTCCTCAATTATAGGGTTGGAAGGTACCCTTTCCCCGTCTCTTGGCAACCTCTCGTTATTGCTCACTTTGAATATTTTTCATATAATATTTGAAAGAATCAGAATTTGGACAACTTAAAGTACTACTGGAATATTAATTGACATCCCCTTTATTTTGCAATGGGTTTTAATCCAAAAGCTTTGTCTAGTTGCACACACCTCAAATGGATTCAATTTCCATATAACTTTTGAGAGATGGACCAGCCAACAGGATTTGGGTGTGGAGAAGAACCACTGCACTGCACGCCTCTGGCTGGTCTCATCTTTATGCATTTTTTCTTTGAAATGAAACCACAATCACAGATTTGAACCTCTGTATCTGTTCGGATTTGTCAACAATGGCAGTTACATAAAATGCTCAGATACTTGGCTAACTAGTCCAGAGTAATTGTTGAGAAAGAGGAACAAGTATTTGCCCTTTCAGACAAATAGTAGGCTCTTAAGGCTTTTTATGCTATTGTTAAGCAAGTATACTCTGTTCATTTCACCAGATATTACAAATGTTTATGATTGCAAATTCTCAGAACTTGTCATGGTGGTGAATTTACCGTTGGATAAAACCAACACCATAACAAACCAGCTTGAAAGATCCGTTTAGATAAACACCTGCACAGTTATTATAATAAGTAAATAAGATCTGTGATCAATTCACAAAGACAAAAACCATATGAACAATTAAGGGAAACAAAACCCACTGCTCAACATAAAATTCTAAGGTCACCCAAAAAGTGATAGGTACCTGCAAAATCAGAGTCACTGCATTTGCATTTTCTATTAAATCCAGCAGCTTGATAGAATTAGCCCAGGATTCTGGCCCTTGATCAAGAAGTGATTACACCGACGAAGATTGTTATAGAAGCTGCAATTGCTGTGTCCATATTCCCATTGAGCAGCACACTGGATACAGTTGGCCGAGGAACAATGAACATAGAAAACTGACATAGATGCTAGAAAGCCTCTGTCCAGTTGCCATTGAGTATTAACTGAAACTTTGATGCAAATAGCCAAATATTGTAAAATATAGACAAAGAAGGGATTAGAATGAGAACACAGAACTGCGATCGGCTGAAAATATTTGTTCAACTCTCAAATCGGTAGTTGCTTTAGCTATTCTGCCACAGTTTATTTGCATATAGATTTAAGGTCAACTCATGATGGCATCTTATATCTTGCTATTGAGGCTACTTCTTCCCAGGCTTAAGAAGGCCAACTGACTCAAACTTGCAATGGTTTCACCCCTGCAGTCCTTAAAACCATGTGCCCATATAACAGCAGAACTGTTATTTATATAGCAGTATCAATGTAATGGTGGTATCCATTGAATGAATCCACAACCACTATCCAAAAATTACAGATCTGGGGTTAAAGATGAGTTCGATCTAACTGGATCCAACTCAAACAGATACAGAGAATCAAGAAGGGTTCAGAATCTCAAACAAGTCGAAAAACTTCCACACTCAAACAGATACAGAGAATCAAGATGGGTTCAGAATCTAAACAAGTTGAAAAACTTCCACTAATACCATCAATAGTATGGACCCTCTCACACTTTTATATACAAAAGTTTCATCCATTGAAGGTGAGCACAATTAGACATTTCTCTTGAAATAAAATCCCACAGCGAACTAAAACTGAGTTCCTGTATTCCCCAGGAGAGCTTTATGCTACACAAACTCTGATGGAATTCTTTCATTGTCAAATATTTTTTATGAGAAAGATTAAGAGTGAGCAATAGCTAGAGGCTATCAAGAAATGGGGAAAGGGTACCTTCCAATCCTAATTGCGAAAAGATTATGGGGACCACTTCTCCGGTGTGGTCTGTGCACCAAATACCATTCAACGGACATGCGTTCTGTGAGTTCTCAGCAGTAAATTTGGTCATCAAACCAGTTGAATCAAATTTAACTGTCTTTCTGAAGGACAAAAGAGCCTCCGGGTCTCTGAATTTCTCAAACCACCCGCGTCCATGGATGATGTGAATTAACGAACTTCCTCCAGCGTGCGTTCATTCAAACAAATTCACCACAAGAAAGCTGCCACCCAAGAGCTCATACAGATCATCATATAAACGATCTACTTAATCATCTGAATATGGCTTCTTAGAGCGACTAATAGTTGCAGCAGTTACAGTGGTTGCAGCCATGGCGGAGGCCATGACCACAAACCACAGAAGCCACATCAGAAAACCTCCAACTACCTTGAGTCGTGAATTCCATATGTTTGTGTGTCTATAAATAGATACAAATCTAATAAGGACTCTGTCGTGGCGCGTGGGTGGTCCACATGAGTTGTATCTCATGGAATTAGCTAAAGTGGAATTAGGTGTAGAATGCTAAATTAACTTTTTGACACACACCTCAAATTGCGGAAGAAAACCCACGGCTTTACTGTAGCTGAAGAGCCGGCAGCTTTATTTTGTTAAATGTGTTTGGAAGTGGCTCTGTAGGTGGACGAATTGCTTGATGGTTAAAGTGGTTGGAATTCGTTTAAAAAATTTTAAAATTTTTTAAAAATCCTGTATTAATTAATTATATATATATATATATATTTTTAAAGTGGAAATCAATTCAACATTATTAAAAATGTCTAATACTCAAAACCTTAAAGTTTGATTCTCTGCCAAATTTTATCTCATTAAAATCTCCATGATTTTAAAGAAAAAACAGTCTGAGAATTTCCATAATTTTCGTGGGAAAAAAACCAGTGTGGTGAGTTCCACTGAGATCCAATTCCACGCGTGCTGAAAGGTCGGTATCAGGATTGGAATTTGAGTTGTTGATCTGCCTACGGAATTTGAATAGCAGATATGATGGGATAGAAAAAAAAGTGATATGGACACCAATATCCCCTTTCAACGGCGGTGTGTCTTAAATTGCCACTAATACAAATATGGTCCCTGAGTTCAAACCAGGGTTGAAAATCGATGGGTAAATTATTTATTATGTGCTGATTTGTTTATTAAATATAATATAAAGTTCAAGTTCGAAGAAATTATAATAAATATTAGTTGAGAATTTGAAAAATTATTAATTAATTAATAATGTTATTTTAAATTTTTTTATATTTGAATAATTGTTATTTTTATTAGATTTAAAAAAAAATATTATATATATATATATATATATATATAATTTAATTTAATTATTTTTAATAAATATTATTGCAAATTAATTGAATAGGGAGATTTATTTTACAATTTAGTGTGAGGAGATGTGTAATTTAGTTTTGTTCAACTTGGAGTTGATACATGTCTTCTAAAAAATACTTTAAATGAAAAACATTGTTACGTATAATAAAAACATAAATAATTATATATATTTGTTTAGTCTTAATTAAACACAGTGTAAAACATTAATAATAAGGTTCGTATTTTTCTCACTTGGTTAGTTGATATTTCACTTTCATCCTTTGAATAATAAATAAAATATTTCAATTTATATTAAATAATATAATTTTATATAACTTTATAGAGATAAAATAATTAAAATAAAAAAAATATATTTATATTATAAATATTTCAATATAAAACTTAAATAAACTATTTAAATATCCATATTAATTAATATATTTCAATATTATATGTGTGTTAATGTTTACCTTCATAAAATATTTCAATGCCCGAAAGGAAAAAGTAATTAAAGGTAAAAAAAATTAAAAGAACTATAAAATAAAATTGTGGCCATATGTAAAATTGCACTAGTGTGTTTAAACAAACAAACAAATTAAAAAATTTTACAATTTATTTTACAATTCAAATGCTCTTATTAATTATATTTACCAAACATTTTTAACCATCTATTTATTTTACATTACCATTGTCCTGAGGGAAATCTCTGGCCATAATCCAATGAAAAATTCTTAAAAAAATAATGGATAGTTTTTAAAACATTATTTTTATGGTTGAAGTGGATTTAGCAAAATTTTCTTAGACACCCAAAATCCTAAAAAGTTACAACTGTAACCCAAAATTTTAAAAAATCCATTATTTTTTTCAAAATCATGTTAAAATTTCTATTATTTTCTAAATAAAATTTTGCATTTATAGGTACTCATTTTACATTTTCATTAATCTTTTACGAATAATTTCCACGGAGATGATCAAAAAATAGAACCCACTTATAAGAGTGAATTGTACAATGAAGTTTTGTCAAGCCCACCATAATGTGTAGGTGACATTTAAAATGCTATAAGCTCAACGAATAATTATTATATTGAAGGAGTTTTTTTTTTTAATTGGGAGATTTTTGTGTTTTATAATTTAATTTTAGATTCATAATTTAAGTAAAAAAAAATTCGATTATATATATATATATATATATATATATATATATATATTGCACATGATGTGCATGATATGATTGCTGGGGGCTTTCGCATCCCAGTAGTGTTCGATTTCTGGGGCGGCTTTCACTGTGGCCCCCCTCGCTACGGCGACATTTGTAACGGCTATGCCGTATTCTGCTGGCTTCGGCCATATTGATTGTAATCTGTGGGCTTCGGCCGTATGAGGATTTCTCCCTGAAAATATATAAAATATTAATAATAATATTATCAAGTTTATTGCAATTTTATTTTAGTTTTTAATTTTATATTTAATTAAAAAAAATAAAATATTAAAAAAATAATAAATATTATAATATTTTTAAAATATTAAATTCATTTTTTATTATTTCTAATAACAAATAAAATTATTACTTATAAATTACAAATAAAATTTATGATTCAAGTTTTATTATTTATTTTTGATATTTAAAATTTATGATTCAAGTTTTATTATTTATTTTTGATATTTAACTAGTTTAGACCCATTTTAATTTCGGATTTATCAATTGTCTAGAGGGATCAATTCTCTCAAGATACAAAACCTCTTTTCTAAGTACAAAACTTGAAGAAAAGTTTAGACCTAGAAAATTTTGATCTCCCTCTCCAAGCTAGATAGATCCAGAGTTAATATGGATCTAGGCTAGTTTAATTATTAATATTATTATTATTTTGTTAATTTTTTTTTATGAGTTAATATTTTAATTAATATTTTTTTTAAATATCTATATTAACAAATATATTTCAATATTATATGTGTGTTAATGTTTACCTTTGTAAAATATTTCAATGCTAGAAAGGAAAAAGTAATTAAAGGTAAAATAATTTAAAAACCCTATAAAATAAAATTGTACTAGTGTTTTTCAATAAACAAACAATTTTTTTTTTTTAAATTGTTTGTTTGTTAACACACTACTACAATTTTATTGTCACGACTCCACGGTAATATACCAATAAAAAAAAAAAATTAATTGCAAAACCTATTACTTTATGACTCTCCATATATTCGAACATAGAATATCTACACACACACACACACACACACACACACACACATATATATATAATTCGCTCTTAAGTACCGAACGTGCTGCCATGGTTACCCCATAAGGTTTCCTCTTGACTTATTGTTATATGAATCATTGGGCGACCTTCACATCTAAGGTTTAAGTCAATGGTTATCATGTCCACCGGCTTGCTGTTCCGATCAACTCCGGTGCCAGGTGTGAACGGAAATTTTAAATGTCTTCACCTACCTTGGCGAGGTGGCTAGCACCGTGCAGAGGCCATGTGAAGTCTCGGAGAAATCACCGGGGTTCGCGCGCCAATCCTCCACTCGGATGGACGGTGAGGATCACTTGTACAGATCTAAGGGTTTACATTCACTTCAGGGTTTAGCGGGTTTTATATACCACCGAGTCGCTTATTCCAGGTTCATTTGCACCTGTTGGAGAGGCCGAACTCTCGCTCAGCTCAGCGGCTCCTTACCTGCACCATATGCCAGGTCTTGCCAGCTACCTCAGGTAAACTGACCGCCAATTCATAGTTTTCATTACAACTGTTAAAACATTTGTATATACAGTGCGTTGATACTGCAAGGTTTAACAGTTCCGGTTAATACATTCATGACTAACTTCAATGCGTTTGTTATGTATAGGTGATTGCATCTCAGTCCTCCTACCGCTCAAGGAAAGGTTATGCAACCGAGGTGTTCTCAGGTATTTATCCTATCATGAGTTGATGCAGAGCCTCGGTTTATCCTGATGGGTGAGGGTTTATACTTGAGGGTCTCCTTGTATCGATTTCCTTGGCCTGAGGAGTTCCTCACGACAATCTCTTATTTATTGTCTCAGGGTTCCTCCATTCGACCAAACCCTGGTTAGGATTCGCGGTCGGCCTTTCCATGCCGGAACCTGCGTCTTATCTGGTTTATACAGACTTAAGATGTATATGTATTTTGGCACTATGCCCAGGATTGTGTATATTTCTTTAAGAGTTCATGGCCTCCCTTTCCGGAACCAAATAGATTCGACTTAAGTCGGGATATTTACTTATTTCAGTTCTCTTGCTGTCAAGGGTATTAAATATAATCTCTCAAGTTTTATCTGTATTTATGAAGAGGCCAGAGTCTTTCTCGGCCCTCTGGACATTTTATGAACAGGCTACCGTTATAACCTTCGGGGGTTTTGTCTATCACAGTGTTAATGTATATATATTTCCTTTCCTCTGTGAATATGATGTATATGCTCTTCGTCTGGTTTTATTTTGCATCAACAGCTTGTCTTGATTATACGCATATGATCGTGCTTTCCAGAATGTATTTGAACTCGTCTGGTTATAAGGTTATTGTTATTCCTTAGTTCACAGAGTCGAGTCGTATTCTATTCAAGGGTTTTGTTATAACAGCCCTATACTCGCTTGTTAATTCATGGCTGTATACGGCGGTTAAGCGGCCGTTTGCCACAGCGGTTCTATTACCAGGTGACATCATGTCGCCTTCGCACTGTTACTGATATTATTCATTTGTATTCTGCAATGATGTAGTGTTTATCTTTTACTTGTTTTCGTATACAATGAAACTTAAACCCTAGGTACAGGGTCTGACAAGTTTTCTTTGTAACGACTTCACTATATACTACGCACAACACTAAAGTTTCAATATGTTTCTCGGCTGTTGTAGAAATACGACATATCTTTGTGTCGTCCTGTTATTTCCATAAATCGTTCTACTGTTATAGTTTGCTAATGAATCTTCCGCTGTTAAGTATTTCAATGCATATTTCCACCATGCACTTAAGTACTCCGCCTACTGTTATGGTCTTAAAGAACCTTCGTGAGGTTTTTATACAGATATGCTTCGGTTTCTATACAGTTAACGTTCATTGGTTTCTATACTATTAGCATGCATCGCTTTCTTTATAGTTAACATGCATCAATTTCTTACAGTTAACATGCATCGTTTTCTTACAGTTAATATGCAAGTATATAACAGATAGTCTCTGATTGTTTTGTCTTAAATAGCCAGTTCTAAATACTCATAGAAACTGTTTATAATATTACATGTATACTTTTCCATCTAGTTAACAACAGAAACTTGGACTCAACTATACTTTCCTTCTATACACCCAGTATACTGAATACAGAAATCTGAGTCTGGTGAATAACTCATACCTGGTCTACTAGTTACAAGAGTTAACGCTCCAGAAGTTCACCTGCATTTTACATACTTGCTCTTATCCACCCAACCTTGAGATCCATCAGTACTTTGGATTCTCCCCCTGAGCTGTCTTGCAGGCCTGCAGCCCTCAACAAGACTCATGCACCTTCTGTGCTAGGGTTATCTGGTCCTTACCAGACTTAACCCTCCTTTCTTTCTTTTTTCCTTTCTTGGAATTTTTCCTCCCCTGTCTGTCACAACAGCCCAGGGGTTTTCCCTCCCAGGACTTTTCCTGTGTGAAGGGTTAGTTTCTTTTTCAGTTTCATAACTGTTTCCTTTTCTTTAGAAATCCTCCCCCCAGGAGGCTTCCAGCATTTTCCAAAAATATATTTTCCATTTCATAAATAAAATAATATTATTTAGCAACAGTAATTAGCAATTCACATTAGTATCTTACCACAGTAACTTTTCATAATTACATGTTCTACGGGGTCATCACATCTCCCCCCCCTGGGATTGGACATCGTCCCGATATCTATTCCCTTTAAATAAGTCCGGGTAAACTTTCCTCATAAGCTCCTCGTCTTTCCAAGTAGCCTCCTCAGGCCCATAGTGCTGCCACAACACTTTAATTTGGGTAATAACCTGTTTCCGCAGCCGCACTTCTCTCCGGTTGAGAATGCTCTGTGGTTCGACCAGAACCTCGCCTTCCGGTTCGACCTGCAGACAATCAATATCTTCAGTCAGTTTCTGTTGAGTATATCTGCATGTTCAAAACAACGGGATTAAATTCTTACCCGAACATCTTGCCATTTGATCACATGTTTAGGATCGTATACATATTTCTTTAGAACAGAAACGTGGAAAACGTTGTGAATTCTAATATGGCTTGGCAAGGCGAGTTGGTAAGCCACTGGCCCCACTCTAGCCAAGATCTGAAAATGTCCAAAGTACCGAGGAGCCAGCTTGGCACATCCGCTCCATTGCAGTGTGCTTCTTCTGGCTTGGATCCTCATAAACACATGGTCACCAACCTGATATTCTTTAAATCTTCTTTTTCTGTCCGCAAAACTTTTCTGCCTGTCCTGCACAGCCTTCAAATTGGCACGCACCCTTTTCACCATGTCTTCCATTTCTTTAAGCATTTCCGGACCCAAACTCAGCTTATCCTCAGGTCCACCCCAACTCGAGGGTGTGCGGCATTTTCGCCCATACAGAACCTCAAAGGGGCTTAACTGTGTTGAGGTATGGTATCCATTGTTATATGCGAATTCAACCAGGTGTAAATATTCTTCCCATTGATTTGGTTTCAGCATCACATACGCCCTCAACATATCTTCCAACACTTGATTTACTCGCTCGGTTTGACCATCGGTCTGCGGGTGATAGGCTGTGCTAAAGTTCAGCTGTGTTCCTAACTCAGCGAACAACGTCCTCCAAAAGGTGGATGTGAACTTTACATCTCGGTCTGAAATGATTACTTTCGGCAGTCCATGCAGTCTGAACACATTCTGCATAAAAAGGTGAGCAATTTGCACTGCTTTATAAGTGGACTGCACGGGTATGAAGTGTGCCGCTTTACTCAACTTATCAACCACTACCATGATGGAATCATTGTTTTTCTTCGTTCGTGGCAAACCGGTTATAAAATCCATGGAAATGGTTTCCCATTTCCACTCCGGAATAGGCAAAGGTTGTAATAACCCGGCCGGATGTAGATGTTCTGCTTTAATCTGCTGGCACTCTAAACACCTTGCCAAATACTCAACCACCTGCTTCTTCATTATGGGACAGAAATATTCCTTCCTAAGTGCAGTGACCATCTTTTGGTACCCTGGATGGCTAGTATAGTGGCTGGTATGGAACTCGTCCAAAATCAGGTTCTTAAGGTCATTCGAATCAGGTACATATAATCTTTTATTAAAATACAACATGCCAGCACCGTCCAGTGTATATCCTTGCTGTAATTTTTCCTTAACTGTTTGTTGTACCTGCTGTTTTAATTGTTGGTATTTAGCATCCTGATTTGCTGTTGTTTTAATCTGCTCAAACAGAGAGTTTCGCCACTTGCTGACTGAAAGTTCACACAAACACTGCACCTTTCGACTCAATGCATCAGCCACCCGGTTCTCTTTGCCTTTTAAGTGCTGAATCTCGAAATCGAATCCACTTAGGAAATCTGCCCAACGACCCTGTCTTGCATTCAAGGTAGGTTGACTGAAGTAATTGGTCAAGCTGTGGTGATCTGTTGACAACAGAAATTTCCTCCCCAAGAGGTAATGTCGCCACATTTTCAGCGCATGAATAACAACTGTTAATTCTAGATCGTAAGCAGAGTATTTCTGCTCATGATCTTTTAATTTTCTCGATTCATACACAATTACTTTCCCTTCCTGCATTAATACTCCTCCCACACCCTCTTTACTTGCATCGGTACACACTACGTAATCCTTATTAGGATCAGCTATACTCAAGATGGGTGCAGTGGTGAGTAAGTGCTTCAACCAATCAAAGCTCTGCTGACATTCCGCTGTCCACTTAAACACCTTCCCCTTTTTCTACAAAGAAGTGATAGGGTAGGCTATCCTTGAGAAGCCTTCCAGAAATCTTCGATAATAGCCAGCTAGTCCCATAAAGGATCTGATATCAGCTACATCCTTGGGTATGGGCCATTCCATAATAGTCTTTATTTTCTCAGGATCTACTGCAATTACTTCTTTAGTAATCACATGGCCCAAATATTGGATTTCCTCCTTGAAAAAGTCACACTTACTAAACTTAGCATATAACTGATGTTCTCGAAGAGTTTGCAACACCGTCCTAAGGTGCTCTTCGTGTTCCTCATGGGAACGAGAATATATCAGAATATCATCGATAAATATCAGCACGAATTTGTTCAAAAACTTGTGAAACACGTTGTTCATCAAACACATAAAGGTGGCAGGTGCATTGGTCAAGCCAAAGGGCAGCACCACAAATTTGTAATGCCCGTAGCGTGTTCTGAAAGCGGTTTTGGCAATGTCCTCTTCCTTAATTCTGATCTGATGATAACCAGATCGCAAATCGATCTTGGAGAATACCTTTGCCCCCTTCACTTGATCAAAGAGTTCGCCAATCCGAGGCAAGGGGTATTTGTTTTTGATCGTGAGCTTGTTCAGCTGACGATAGTCTATACACATACGGAGAGTTCCCTTATATAGGCAGGTAGGCTGCTCACAAATCTCTGCACCTTGGCCTTTTCCTCCTTAATGTATGGCACGCAGCGTAGCAGGGAAGTGAACCGATTAATGAACTCGTCCATAGATTGCTGTCCTAGCCGTAAATCATGGAATTACCGTGCTTTCTCATCATAGAATCGTTCAGTTAGATATCTCTCCTTGAAGTATTTTTGAAACTTTTCCCACATTATACTCTGCTCATTTACTCCTTTTACAATCTTGGTTTCTTCCCACCACAGAGTTGCCTTGCCTTGTAGCTAGAAGATGGCCAGCCGTGCCTTCAAATTCTGATCATACTCGTACAAATGGAAATACTTGTTCATGTTAATTAACCATGCTTCTGCTGCTTCCTCCTGTTCCCCATCGAAATGTGGAGGTTTAATTTTCCGGAATTCCCCCTGCAATTCCATTTTCTGTCGTTTTGAAGTTTGTTGTTCTAGTGCATTATCAGAATGGTCCTCCTTTTCCTCTGAAATTTCAGGTGCAGTTGGGTAATTCCGCTCCTCAGTTGCCCTTTGTTGTTCTGCACTGGGATTGGCTAATGGTGGATTTTGTCTGTCCGACAAACTCTTCAGTATTCTTTCCTGCTCCACTGTCAATCGCGCGTTGTCTTCTCGCAGACGTGCCATCTCACTTTTCAGTTCTTGAACAGTTTCTAGTATCGCCAGATTGGTACTGCGTGTCTCTGCACCAAGCTGTACCCACAGCTCTGGATTTTCCCGAAGAATGCTGTCAGCTCCCTGCATTTCCTCCATCTTTATTGTTGACTGTTAGCGGATTGTTGTTTCTGTATTTATCTCCTAATTAATAAACAAAAAATTAGTTAGCTGAATTAATTCTTCCTCACATATGTACTATATGATAATCTTCCATGCAGTTGGATCTTACTGCTCCAGAGGCCACAGTTTTTAAACCTCTGCTCTGATACCACATTTTCACGACTCCACGGTAAATATACCAATAAAAAAAAAATTAATTGCAAAACCTATTACTTTATGACTCTCCATATATTCGAACATAGAATATCTACACATATATATATATATATCTATATATATATATAATTCGCTCTTAAGTACCGAACGTGCTGCCATGGTTACCCATATATAAATTTCAACCTATTAACATAAGGTTTCCTCTTGACTTATTGTTATATGAATCATTGGGCGACCTTCACATCTAAGGTTTAAGTCAATGGTTATCATGTCCACCGGCTTGCTGTTCCGATCAACTCCGGTGCCAGGTGTGAACGGAAATTTTAAATGTCTTCACCTACCTTGGCCAGGTGGCTAGCACCGTGCAGAGGCCATGTGAAGTCTCGGAGAAATCACCGGGGTTCGCGCGCCAATCCTCCACTCGGATGGACGGTGAGGATCACTTGTACAGATCTAAGGGTTTACATTCGCTTCAGGGTTTAGCGGGTTTTATATACCACCGAGTCGCTTATTCTGGGTTCATTTGCACCTGTTGGAGAGGTCGAACGCTCGCTCAGCTTAGCGGCTCCTTACCTGCACCATATGCTAGGTCTTGCCAGCTACCTCAGGTAAACTGACCGCCGATTCATAGTTTTCATTACAGCTGTTAAAACATTTGTATATACAGTGCGTTGATACTGCAGGGTTTAACAGTTCCGGTTAATACATTCATGACTAACTTCAATGCGTTTGTTATGTACAGGTGATTGCATCTCAGTCCTCCTATCGCTCAAGGAAAGGTTATGCAACCGAGGTGTTCTCAGGTATTTATCCTATCATGAGTTGATGCAGAGCCTCGGTTTATCCTGATGGGTGAGGGTTTATACTTGAGGGTCTCCTTGTATCGATTTCCTTGGCCTGAGGAGTTCCTCACGGCAATCTCTTATTTATTGTCTCAGGGTTCCTCCATTCGACCAAACCCTGGTTAGGATTCGCGGTCGGCCTTTCCATGCCGGAACCTACGTCTTATCTGGTTTATACAGACTTAAGATGTATATGTATTTTGGCACTATGCCCAGGATTGTGTATATTTCTTTAAGAGTTCACGGCCTCCCTTGCCGGAACCAAATAGATTCGACTTAAGTCGGGATATTTACTTATTTCAGTTCTCTTGCTGTCAAGGGTATTAAATATAATCTCTCAAGTTTTATCTGTATTTATGAAGAGGCCAGAGTCTTTCTCGGCCCTCTGGAAATTTTATGAACAGGCTGCCGTTATAACCTTCGGGGGTTTTGTCTATCACAGTGTTAATGTATATATATTTCCTTTCCTCTGTGAATATGATGTATATGCTCTTCGTCTGGTTTTATTTTGCATCAACAGCTTGTCTTGAGTATACGCATATGATCGTGCTTTCCAGAATGTATTTGAACTCGTCTGGTTATAAGGTTATTGTTATTCCTTGGTTCACAGAGTCGAGTCGTATTCTATTCAAGGGTTTTGTTATAACAGCCCTATACTCGCTTGTTAATTCATGGTTGTATACGGTGGTTAAGCGGCCGTTTGCCACAGCGGTTCTGTTACCAGGTGACATCATGTCGCCTTCACACTGTTACTGATATTAGTCATTTGTATTCTGCGATGATGTAGTGTTTATCTTTTACTTGTTTTCGTATACAATGAAACTTAAACCCTAGGTACAGGGTCTGACAAGTTTTCTTTGTAACGACTTCACTATATACTACGCACAGCACTAAAGTTTCAATATGTTTCTCGGCTGTTGTAGAAATACGACATATCTCTGTGTCGTCCTGTTATTTCCATAAATCGTTCTACTGTTATAGTTTGCTAATGAATCTTCCGCTGTTAAGTATTTCAATGCATATTTCCACCATGCACTTAAGTACTCCGCCTACTGTTATGGTCTTAAAGAACCTTCGTGAGGTTTTATACAGATATGCTTCGGCTTCTATACAGTTAACGTTCATTGGTTTCTATACTGTTAACATGCATCGCTTTCTTTACAGTTAACATGCATCGATTTCTTACAGTTAACATGCATCGTTTTCTTACAGTTAATATGCAAGTATATAGCAGATAGTCTCTGATTGTTTTGTCTTAAATAGCCAGTTCTAAATACTCATAGAAACTGTTTATAATATTACATGTATACTTTTCCATCTAGTTAACAACAGAAACTTGGACTCAGCTATACTTTCCTTCTATACACCCAGTACACTGAATACAGAAATCTGAGTCTGGTGAATAACTCATACCTGGTCTACCAGTTACAAGAGTTAACGCTCCAGAAGTTCACCTGCATTTTACATACTTGCTCTTATCCACCCAACCTTGAGATCCATCAGTACGTTGGATTCTCCCCCCGAGCTGTCTTGCAGGCCTGCAGCCCTCAACAAGACTCATGCACCTTCTGTGCTAGGGTTATCTGGTCCTTACCAGACTTAACCCTCCTTTCTTTCTTTTTTCCTTTCTTGGAATTTTTCCTCCCCTGTCTGTCACAACAGCCCAGGGGTTTTCCCTCCCAGGACTTTTCCTGTGTGAAGGGTTAGTTTCTTTTTCAGTTTCATAACTGTTTCCTTTTCTTTAGAAATCCTCCCCCCAGGAGGCCGCCAGCATTTTCAAAAAATATATTTTCCATTTCATAAATAAAATAATATTATTTAGCAACAGTAATTAACAATTCACATTAGTATCTTACCACAGTAACTTTTCATAATGTCATGTTCTACGGGGTCATCACATTTATTTTATAGTGTTTTAAAATTATATTACTTTTAACTATTTTTCCTTTCGTTGAAATATTTTACGAAGGTAAACATTAACACACATATAATATTGAAATATATTAGTTAATATGGATATTAAAAAAAAAATTATTAATAAAAACATTGACTTATAAAAAATATTTAAACAACAACAATAATAATAATAATAATAATAATAATAATAATTAAGCTATCTTAGATCTATATTAACTCTGGATCTATTTAGCTTGGAGAGAGATCAAAATTTTTTAGGTGTAAATTTTTCTTCAAGTTTTACAGTTAGAAAAAAGGTTTTGTATCTTGAGAGAATTGATCCCTCTAGAGAGTTAATAAATCCGAAATTAAAATGGATCTAAGCTAGTTAAATATAAAAAATAAGTAATAAAACTTGAATCATAAATTTTATTTGTAATTTATATTCATCTTCATTTAAAAAAAATAAAATGATAATTGAATATCCATAAATTAACAATAGTGACAAATAAATCTAATATTTTAAAAATATTATAATATTTTTTTTAAATATTATAATTTTTAAATTAAATATAAAATAAAAAACTAAAATAAAATTCCAATAAACTTGATAAAATTATTATTAATATTAAAAAAATTAATATATTTTATGTGAAAAAAATTACTTAAAGTACGAATTAGAAAAATCTTAAAAAACAAAAAACACACTCTTTCCAAATTATTTTGTTATTTGCATACACGTCAACTTGAAATAATGCCTCCCTTTCAATATAGCAATTATTCGTTGAGCTTATTGCATTTTAAAGGTCACCGATATACATTATGGTGGGCTTGACACAACTTCCAAATTACTTAGTTATTTACATACATGTCAGCCTGAAATAATGCCTCCTTTTCAATATAGCAATTATTCGTTGAGCTTATAGCATTTTAAATGTCACCGACACATTATGGTGGGCTGGACAAAACTTCATTGTACAATTCACTCTTATGATCATTTCCGTGGAAGTTATTTGTAAAAGATTAATGAAAATGTAAAATGACTATTTATAAATGTAAAATTTTATTTAAAAAATAATAGAAATTTTAATATGATTTTGAAAAAAATAATGGAATTTTTTTAAAATTTGAGTGCCTAGGCAGGTGACATGAATATGAACTAGGCAAAGCAAAGCATGTAAGCCCAAACAGAATCACTAGCAATGTCGATCGGTCCTGGGATTCGAATAGGGATCGCAGACCCAATTGTAGAGGATTATCAACATGAAGAAGCAACTTTCCCAATTGCTAAAGAGCAGAGGCTCATTGGACCCGGCCATTAGAGGTGTCCGCGTTGGCCTTAGGGACAACTATGAAGCCCTCTTTCTCACATCAGATACCTCTGCAAACGCTTACGCCGCAAAAGTTGAACAACCCCCCTGGATGCTTCACTATGGAGGCATTGAAGAGGTCCGCACCAAAATGCACAATCTTCTGCATCTCCCAACAACAACAGGACTGACAAACGAAAGCTCCACAAAGACAGTCTGTCACAGGTTGTGAATTTGTTTAAGGGATTTTTAGACAAGGCTTGCAGTTATTTCCATGGGTTTATTCTCAAATTCAGGGCAAATTATGGGCTCCCCACTGCCCCTTCACAGGGGGAGGTGTCTAGGTGCATCAAGACCACAGTTGGTTGGAGTCACTATGTGGTTTCCTGCCATCAATTGTTCACGTATTTGGGGGATCTGGAAAGATATAAAGAGCTCTATGTTGTGCGAAATCCAAACAATCGTGACTGGACCATTGCTACAGATTATTACAAGCAAGTTGCAGTCATTTGTCCCTCTAGCAGTAACCCACATAACCTGGTTTGCCTTTTATCTTTTTAATTTCTTAGCCATTTTCTCACTTTTGTAGTCTTTAACCATACCACTAGAGAGAGAATTCGTAGAAGGGAGATTTTGGGTAAGGTCAATTGGTGAAAATAACGGGTTAAGTGAAATTGCCACATGAAAAGTTTCTGAATGGAAATCCTTCCAATTCTCTCCTAGAGAATTCGTAGAAGGGGGATTTTGGGTGAGGTGAATTGGTGAAAATCATGGGTTAGGCGAAATGGCCACATGAAAAGTTTCTGAATGGCAATGCTTCCTGGTCTCTCCTTTGTTGTGCTACGATGGTTTGTAGTAGGATATAAGCCTCATCATACCATTATTCCCTTGCAAATAGGGGTGTGCATCATACCATTATTCGGCTTTGCATTATACCATAATTCCTATGCCGATGGGGGTGTCCAAAAGGTAGTGGTTCTCTTAGCAATGTAATGGTTGATTCGTTTTGAAATGAATATCCTTTATTATGTGGAAATGCAGGTACACACTAAACTTCATAACATTAAATTGGATTGTATATAGTGTCTTCAAATAGTTTTCACAAATGGTGTCTTGGAATGAGACCTTAGTATACAATTTTGTATAAATTTGGTGCATTATATTTTTAAAATTTTAGAATTTCGAGTGCTGACATTTTTTATTTTAATATTTTATTTGTCCTTGATAGTTGAAGTAGTGGTCGTTGTCTTTGATGATTCCTTGCGCACATAGGGAACTTCTGATTAGCCTTACAGATTCACTTGTCCACATAGGGACTCGTGCATCTAATTGATTTCTTTATGAAGTATTAGTTAAAGATCTCTCGGTAATGACCAGTTTTAATGACTCTCTTTTATTTTTATTCTATTAGGTTTATGCTTTTTGCAATGAGTCTAAGCCTTGACCATGTTATTATGTTTATATTTTCTGAAATGGGTCTAAGTCTCAGCGAGGTTGTTTATTAAAGGAAAAAAGAAATCCATTTATAATGGAATAAAATTATTGAATAATGCACATCAGGATGCTTTTACATAGTTCTTTAATAGAGCACCCATAAATATGATCTACTTAGTGACCCAATCAAAGGAATAATCAAATGGTAGGTACTACAACATCAGATTCAATCAAGGAGAAATCGAGTTGCTTGCAACACAAGAAATTTAATTAAAGGAGAGATTGAGCTATAGAAGACCTACTAGAGAGTATTGTGCAATGGAATGGTTCACAATGATCACAAGAAAACAAGATTATCATCTACATATTACTAATGACAATGCTTTGGTTATAAGTGTTAAATAGAATTAGGAATTTGTAAATAATAAGTCGATAATGGACATAATTGAGATCTACTTATCCACTAAACTACTTTAATACAAAATTTCAAAATCTAACATACATAATCTACTCCACAACCTATTCCTTATTCAACAAATGCGACCCCACCAACTCACCTTACCTACCTAATTTTTGAAACTCACTCACCACCTAATCTACTTATTAACCCCTAATCTACAACATTAACCTAACTAACCCAATTAAGTGTTAATTTACCCCACTAACCTACATAATCTTCCAATTCACTAAGCCACCTTTCCTGCTAACCCAATATCACACCAAATTTTCTATTTTATCTTAGCATATCGATCCATGCAACTTATGTAAACTACATAATCCTTTTAACTCAACCTTCCTAGCCCTTTCAACCCTTATAACTTACATAACCTACTATTCCAAAAGCTACTCAAAACAAAATTGACATAACTTGTATCTAACCCATTGACCCACTTAAGTTACTTTGGTGAGATAAACCGAAAACCAATTAATCTCATTGGAGTCTCTAAGTAAATAAGTTAACCCCATGGAGAAAATATCGGAATAATAAATATTTTCTTGTGAATTTATTTCTTAAGATTCTTTGGATGGAAATATAGGAGTTACTCGATGTGGATTTATAAATAAATTATTATATTTCTAGGAATGATAATGTTAGGATTCTAATCCTATGGGTTAGGCGAAATAGCCACATGAAAAGTTTCTAAATGGAAATGCTTCCTAGTCTCTCCTTTGTTGTGTTACATTGGTTTGTAGTAGGATACAAGTCTCATCACATCATTATTCCCTTGCAAATAGGGGTGTGCATCATACCATTATTCCTATGCCGATGGGGTGTCCACAAGGTAGTGGTTTTCTTAGCAATGTAATGGTTGATTGGTTTTGAGATGAATATCCTTTATTATCATGTGGAAATGCATGTACATACTAAACTTTGGAACATTAAATTGTCGTATAAATTGTATCTAGTGTCTTCAAATAGTTTTCACAAATTCGCAGCGTCTTGGAATGAGACCTTAGTATACAATTTTGTATAAATTTGGTGCCTCATATTTTTAAAATTTTAGAATTTCGAGTGTGGTTTCCTTTTATCATGAAATTTTTTATCTTAAATTCTTTTTGTCATTGGTTTGTGTAACTATATTCTTAACTCCTACTTAGGAATTACTAGTAAAATTCGTTTAAAATTTTAATTAGTTTTGGTCTTAATAATGACATGTGTAATTGTGATTTTATGTAATTGATGAAAAAGAAAAAAAAAAGAAAATTATTGTAATGCTTGTCAGATAGGTTTCATGAGCAAGGATTTTTATTTTAGTAATGGCTCCCATTGTGAGCCTTTAGGATTTGTCATCTAGTCATAAAGGTCAATTCGAGTCTGTCATGTATGAAGAACCTTTCTTGGGAATGTTACATTTGTGAGTCATTAGATAAGTATGAAATCCCTCCCTGACAAGCTCACGAAATCTCCCTTCAAGTCAGCTTCAAGAACGATAATAATACCTCTCTAAATGACACTTCGGCCCAACTTGCAATCATGTCCGCTTATTATGATGGCAAACCAATATAAATAGGCCACTCTGCCTCATTTCATAGTAAGAAATTTTTGGTCAAGTTTTGAAGTCAACAAGGGGTGTGAAGATCAACGAAAGGGTCAAGAAAGATAGTTCTATAACCAATGAAGTGAAGAAAAGGGAGAGCGATGTTTCTAGTATTATTTGGATCTGTTTTTGGAATATTTTTTGAGGCATACGAGTGAAGAAAGAAGATGAATTTTGTTGTAGAAAGAACCGAGAGGAATTACAGTCCTCTTAGGTAGTTGAGTTGGAAGCAGTTCAAGGAATAAGGGAGGCCGAGTCAAGCTAGAAGGATATTCCATCCCAAGCGAAGGAAATCAAGACATAAGAAGAGGTCTTATGTACAAGTTAGGGTTTTTGAATTAGGATTGGAGAACTAATTCGAGGCCGAAGGTTTGAAGCAGAAGGAGGTCAAAGTGGAAGAGGAGTCGAGACAAAGGAAGGAGCAGAAGGGTGAAGATGAATTTGTGTCTTGGTCTTGGAGAGGCAAATAGGTCAAGGGTCTTGGTCTTGGTATTCATCAATTGTAATCTCTACAAGAAGAATTTTTTTTTTGGGTTTTCCTCTCAAGTGGGAGATATTTTGGCCTTGGTTGATAGCTTATCTTCCATGCATTTGTGGAATGATTTCATAATTTCCTTATATACATTCTACTTGTGGATATATAGGTCAATTTATACACTTGTTCATGAGTTAATATGTTAGTGTGTCACTCTCTTATATCACTTTATAGTGTATCATATGGGTTATGCACTGAGGACGATGTTGCATAGGGGGACTTGTCCCTACTTTTGGGATGCATCCTCTGGATTTTCCCCTCCTTGGGGATTGCAAGGGGAAAGTCCCTATTTTGAATGAGACATCTCTAAGGATGTGTGATCCTCTCCCACATTGTCTAAATGTTTCTTTCTAGAAAATGGGATGTTTGGGAGACGTCTTATGATGGTTTGGGGACTTATCCCAGATCCTCTAGATGGTTCTTTCGAAAAATAGGGAGTTTTGGGAGATCTGTTGGGATGGTTTTGAGGAAATTTGAATACCCACTATCGAAAATAGTTCCCATTTGGTTCCAATTCTCAAATAAAAAAATTCACCAAGTTGTTCTACATTCAAATTTGGACAAAGGTTATCTATGCATTTCATGCCTGAATACTACGTAGTTGTTTTCGTAATGAGGGCTAATTTCCTTCATAGTTTTGGCTCCCATGTTTGGTAGGTTTGTGTATCCTATATCAACTCTTTCTTTTGGGATGGTTATAATATCTATTTAGACAAGATATTCAAGATCTATTATCTAAGGCTTGTTACTTTTATTGAGTTATATTAGATCTATTACCTAAGGAAGACACTTTTTTGACTTATATTATAGAACCATGTTCTAGAATATTTGTTTTTAAATTTTAAATTTATTTATTTATTTTTTAAATATTTTTGGTTGTCCCATTGAAATTTGGGGTTAAATTATAGCCATCCTTGAAACCCTTCCCCTCGCCCCTATCCTTGAAACACCATGAAAAATAGCCCAAGTTGTTCACAAGCTATAGGATTTTGTATGCATTGTACTAATTTCTTAAAAAATTAGGCATTTGACCCTTTTTCCCACTTATCATTTGAAAGTTGAAATCATTTTACTTTCCTCCCTTGATTTTCTCATTGGGTTCACCATGCAAAATTGATTTAGTTACTAATTTACCTCACATAGTCCTTACCCCTTTATTTTCCATTCATTTATTTTTTCAAAGTTATAAAGTATAATAAAAGGGATATGGAATTGTATCTCAGGTTCTATTAAAATTACCATCTTATTTTTTGAGTTTTCCATTTTCACATAAGACATTCAATAAATGGAAGCACACCTCAATACAATATGTAGGATCAAAATTTGAGGCTTTGTGAAAATGAACCAATTATTTATTCTTTATATTTATTGGAGTTTGATGGATTGGGACAGTGGTGGAACATGTTTCCATGCTTTTCCATTTAAATGTTTGTTTGCCTTATTGTTCCCATACACTCATTTTTCTAAAGTTATAAAGGATATGCAAATTGTACATTGGGTGATATTATAACTGTGATCTTGTTTTCTGAGTATTCCATTTTCACATAAGACCTTCCATAAATGGAATCAAATCTCAATACAGTATGTAGGATCAAGCTTTGATGCTTTGTGAAAATGTTCCAATTATTTATTCTTTATATCTCTTAAAGTTTAGTGGATTGGTTCATAATGGTGGACCATGTTTCAATGGTTTTCTATTTGTCTGTTTGGTGAGTTGTGTTAGAATACTAAAACTAAAAGTTGTTATATGGTTTCTAGATAGTTAGCTTAGGATTGAGTTTTTTAAATCAAATTACTTAAGATGTTAGTTATCTTGTTGAAAATAAAACTAGTTCATATGGTGTTGATGTATAGGGAGATGTTTTGTACTTATTCCTTGAGACAAAGAATGTTATCACAATGTCAGGAGACATTGGTGTTGAAAAAGCATTAATCAAGAGCCACTTCGAAACATTTAGGCATTACTTTAGATGAAGAGTTTCATCTTTCTCATCCTTATGTTTTTCACAATGATAGGTACGTGAGGAAATATATATCTTATTAATGTGATTTCATAAACATATGTTTGGAAGTGAAGGATGTTTCATTGGGGTTATTGTTTAATTAGAACTAAATGTTGACTTCTTGAAATCTAGGTAACTTCTATATAATTATGATCTCACTTTAAGTATAAGATTCTTATTAATACATGCATTTCTTACAACCTTTGTCAACATTTTCTCTTCTATGTTATTGATATTTACATGCTCAATGAGGCAATACCTTAATGGGTAGGACTTGTACTCTCCTTAGGGTATGTATAGGTCAACTAACGGGGTTTTACCACTCACCCACCCCATTGTGATCATGACAAAGTCCTAGGTCATGGTGATTGCAATATAGAGTTCTCAAAGTGGTTGGGGTGACCCTCATAAGCCATGATGAGAACATGGGTGCATAATAAAAACATAATTATGCTCAAGCTCTAAGTCTCACCAAATCCAAATCAAAATCAATTTGCACTTTTAAAACTTCATCTTGTAAAATATAAACGAGACAATTTGTTTAGTAAATGGTTTTGTGAAAATTTTGAGCGACATTAAGATTAATTGGTAAACTTTTATGGAACAAAATTGTGATGCGGTGAAGGAAGAAATGCATTCCTTGGGATTTTGGTTAATGGATCTTTGCTTTGTAAAGAAGTTTGTTAATAATGAAATAATGTTTTTGGAACCTAGAAAGATCAACATTATTTTTTGCTTGTTTTAAATGTTAGTTTGAAATCATCTGAATTTCTCCCTTTATCATCCTCTTCAGGTTACACTTTAAAATAGAAACACTTTTTAGTAACAACAACTTGATGATGTTTAGGAGCACTGGAATGAACAAAATTGTAATAAGGGTGCCATTTTTCTTGTGTAAATTTGAGATTTGTTTTTTAATTCTACCTGACTTTTTCCTTATGGAAATAAATCAGGTTTCATAATTTTCATTTTGTTTTCTCATTATGTCATCATTGTCATCTATTTCAATTTTATAGATATTTGTTTCTGCACATTTTCCTCTTACATTGTTGTTTTGTATATGCATATATACATGATTCGTGAGAGTATCCAAAAAGGGGATCTTCATCTTTACCGGGAATTGGGTTTTCCTCTTGAGTGGAGAATGGAGAAGGTGCTTCTTAAGAATTTTCTTGTAGAAACTTTCTTGATCCAATATAATGAAAATTATTGGCTTTTTGGATTAGATGTTAGTCAATTTAGTGCAATAAAAAATGGAGAACTAGAAATATGGTATGTTAATTTGCCACTTGGCCCTTAAAACGTGTAACTTAGTTTGCATGATTATATTGCCAAAGATTTTCCATAAAGGTTGAATACTAAGTTCCTAAGGGTTTCTTTTCTACATGATGTTTTATTTACTTTCTTTATACAATTCATCTAGTCACATGGTAGCCACTATTTCCCAACTAAAGAAAACTTGTTCAAGTTTCTAGTAGGGATTCCTATGGTTTTTAATGTTGTGATTATTTCACCTCATGGTTATTTTGGGCAAGAAAGCCTTTTAGGAATGCCAGACAAGACACCAATGGACAGGTATTTTTTATTTTTTTATTTTTTAATTTTTAATTTTTTTAATTTTTTATTTTTATCATTGCAATGTCCATTCCATGATATCCTCTCTTCATTATTTCATTGTATTTTGAATGTTTCTTTTGATTTTGTTTTGTCTTTTAACTAAGAAATTGAAATACTTGGTATCCTGTCCTTTTAAACAACAACCAAAGCTTGAAGAAGAAATTAGTATTACACTTAATTGATTAAAATCTTTTTAGTTGTTTTCTATCAAAATATTTTCATGACAATTGGAAAAGTTTAATTTCATGTTGCTATTTGAGCACAGTTTGTTTATATACTTGACCAAGTTCATGCGTTAGAGAATGAAATGTTTTTGCAAATAAAATGACAAGGATTAGACATTACACCTCAAATTATTTGTTTTCACAAGTTATTTACAACCTGATCATTTTAGCATGTAACTTAGTTGACATGATTGTGCCTAAGCTTTCCCTGAAGGTTGAATACTAAGTTACTAAGGTGTTCTTTTCTATGATGACATTTTATTTTCTATGTTTATACAAGTCATCTGGCCATATAGTGGCCATTATCGCCCAATTGAAGGAAACTTGTTCAAGTTTGTTGCTTTTATGGTGAAAATGGCTTTGACATTGCTGATGTTGAGGTATATGTTGTATAAATCCTTTATAGTCTACTTTACTTTATAGTCTAGTGTTCATCATTTTTCATTTCTTATACTCTACATTGTATCTTATTTTGTTTTCACAAAATGAACTCAACATTGATGATAAGAAGTAGGAATTGAAGAAAGAGTACAACAATAACACTGGAGTGACAAATGCAAAAAGAGAGAGATAAGAGAATCAGTCTAGTGATACCCTTAGAGCCAATATCCCGCATAAGACACACACATAGAGACTGATGAACAAGTCTTCAGAGTTGGTGAATTCACTTGCAATGCCTTGGAAACACAATCATAATGTTTTGAAGTGATGAAACAATATTGAATGTGTAAATTGTAGTCCAACCAATATTAAGTTGGAAACTCATATTGTAATACTTAAGACTTCATATAATATAATTTTTGAGGTTGAAATTATTTGTATGACATTTTTTAATTTATTTGCAAATTCATATTAATAAATTTATGTTCACTAATAATGAACGCATAAAATCAATCTAGAAATACTAAATTAATAGTTTATATTAATTAATGATAAACACAAGTAAAATAAGTATATGACTAAATTAGTTATTTATAATGATTATTAATGAAAGTAAATGAAATGCATATAAACTACTAAATTAGTTGTTTATATAATGAATATGAAGCTATCAAGAAAAAATATATGGCTACTACAAATGACGACTAAATTTTGCATATATACAACTATTAGTAGTTAATTTACAATATCTTATAACACGATCAAAATTTAGTCATATTTCTTTGGTCATTAATTTGTTTCAAGTGATGACTAAATTTTTCATATATATGAATATTAGTAGCTAATTTACGGTATCTTATAACATGACAGAAATTTAGTCATATTTCTTTGGTCATTAATTGGTTTCAAGTGATGACTAAATTTTTCATATATATGACTATTAGTAGCTAATTTACAATATCTTATAACGTGACCAACATTTTGGCCATATTTCTTTGGTCATTATTTGGTTTTCTAGGGTGATCATATAGTAATACATTTTGTTTTATATTTGGTCATTAATTGTGACAATTAATGACTAAATCAATGACTAACCAAATTTATGACTAAATATATTACTAGACAATAAAATTGACACAACAAATTAATGACTAAGCTAAAAACAACTAAAAGTTGGTAGCGTTATAAGATATTGTAAATTAGTTACTATCGGTCACCGACTAAAAGATGGTCATTTATATGCAAATTTTAGTCATTTTTTTAGTAACTAATTAGCCATTTTGTACTAGTGCTTATTCATTTCATAGCATCCTGATTTGATAATGCACACATGATCCTTTAGAGTAAATTTCATTACATGCAATTTCATTTCTAAAAGAGTGGTGTGCTTTTCAATTCCTGCAAGTGTGGTAGATTAAGATTCCAATTCCACGCATTGTACTATAATTTCTTTTGAATAAATTATTGAATTAGAATAGGTGAATTCGGTTTTTCGTTATTTGCTTTCGCAGTTAGGTTGATCTAAATTGGAAGTTAATTTATAGCATATACAGTGCACGCATGCGTCGCAAGTTTTACGAAACCCCCAGGTTGACAATTAAATGATAGGTAATTAATTTTCCTAACACACCTTAAGCTTTCAACTAGTGTGACCAAGGAGTTTCCAGAGGTTTCAAAAAGATTGTTAAATGAACTCATTAACATAAGGTTTAGTGCAAAGTTTCTATAAGCCCATAACTTTCAAGGGAACTCAAGGTAACATGGGTGCGAGAGTAAAATAATCCCATATGCCATATGTATTCAAGGCCTCCAAAATTCAAAAAAAAAACTTCTTCATCAAGTAGTAATGAATAATAATCACCCAAGTGGGGCTCATATGAAGTGTAAATAGAATACATAGACTTATAATGGAACCAATAATAACCACCTCATTATATATTGACCTTTGGAAAGTATTAGTTATAAGTCTTCATGTTCTTATTAAAAGGGTAATGTTGTATAAACATGTTGTTTAGTTTCGTGGAAAAAATTAAAAAAATTGATAGTGTGTGCCATAGTATAAAGGAAGCACAATATGTTTTTTTTTAAGAAAAAGAAACTATGAAAACAAAATCAATAAGCTCTCAATGTAGAATAAATATAACTATAAATTATGACTAAGACAAATGATGTAATGGGTTCTAAGAAGGTATAAGCCTTAAGATTATTGCTTTCTTTCTTAGTTTCCTGCATTCTTTAGATTGTTATTAGTTCTTCAATTTATTTTTTTATATGGGGTGATTTACATCACAGGGATGTGACAACTGAGGTTAGTAGATTCATGTATATGTAATTAAAAATGTGTTTCAAAATTATTTGGTTCCATATTGTTTAGTTTGTACAAATAATGATCTAATTAGTTTGTATTTGAATGTGTTATATTGTAGTACCAGCTTATGGGCACTTACTTTACATGACAAAACTCACATAAGAGTTCTAGTGGTACTTAGAGTGTCATAGTTTGTATATTTTCAAGCTCATTTCATAGGGTGTATTCACATGTCATACAGACTTTGTATATTTTCATACATAAACAGTTTATGGGTGTACCTGATGGACATTATTTTAGTTTATGGATGCTTATCATTTCAGTTTATGTATGTTTATGATATATTTGTAATTTGTATATATTTTCATATGAATATTTTATTGATACATTTATTCACTATTTCAGTTTATGGATTTGTATTAATCCTCTTTATGGATGCTAATTAATTTTTGAAGTTTATGGATCTATTAAAATTATTTCGTTATTTTTTATTTTTATTTTTTTATAATATAACTTTTATTAGTAAAATATGTGTTCAATTTTGATTTCCAGTTTCATAGACTAAGAAAATAAGTACAATATTTAAAACTGGAAATCAAAATTGAACATATTTCTAGTTTCATAGGCTAATACAAGTTATAGCATTATTCCAATCATGCTTCATATTGGCTTGTATAAAGTGTCTCTTAGTGAAATCAATATGTATGTTATTATAATTCAATTTTAAAATTAAGTTATTTGAATTAAAAAGTCATCTATATATATATATATATATATATATATATATATATATATATATATAGATGACTTTTTAATTCAAATAACTTAATTTTAAAATTGAATTATAATAACATACATATTGATTTCACTAAGAGACACTTTATACAAGCCAATATGAAGCATGATTGGAATAATGCTATAACTTGTATATATATATATATATATATATATATATATAAATGAAAATTTTTGTGACTCAACCATATACCATTGCATGTACAACTTTTTAAAGTATTTCAATCAATTTCCTTATCTGAAGATTCAATTAAAAAACACAAATATGATTGAAGTAAGTTTTATTCAACATTATTTATTTTGAGATTATCTATAAGAGCTTAGTCATAACATGATATAATTCAACTATATTGAAACTTAATATATAGGTAAAAAAAATATATGACAACATTTCTATAATGTTATCAACTTTCCTAAATTTACAAGTAGTTATCCAAGTATTTTAATCAATTCCTTATGTTGGAAATAAGTTTTATTCAACTTTTAAAAAGTCAAATATGATTCAAATAAGTTATATATTGAATTTTAAACGATGTGGAGATGTAAAAGTTGCAAATACAAGTTTTATTAAATTTTATTTATGTTTGAGGTTATCTACAAAAGCTTAGTCATAACGCACATCGTCAATAATTTTTTTTGTGCTTACACTAAAATCAATGCACAATGTTAAACTAATTACCTTGAAATTAGTGTACACCATATAGCTAGTTACATCAAATCAGAAATCAACATCTTCATTGAAATCAATGCATCTAATGCAAGCAATCAAATAGGATGAGAAATCAACATTTGTACACTAAAATGAGTGCATCTAATGCAAATAATTAAATATGATTAAAAATCAACATCTACACTGAAATTAATGCGTTTAATTCTATAAGCAATCAAATAGGATTAGAAATCGACATTTACACTGAAATCAATGCATCTAGTGCTAGCAATCAAATAGGATTAGGAATCAACATCTATAATGAAATCAATGCATATAATGCAATCTCAATAAAACAAGATTAGAAATCAACACATTTAATGAAATTAGTGCATCTAATGCAATCAATAAAATAAAATTAGAAATAAACATCTTGTTGGACACAGATTGTCATTGATGTCAATATGGCAATATTCAAGAGGAGGAGACAGAGCATATTGGAGCCAAGAGGAGCAAAAGGAGCCAAGAGGTGCAGACGAAATTGGAGGAGCTATAGTAAGAGGAGCCATCGGAGCATATAGAAGTTCATTTGATGGCGATCAAGTGAACTACTAATATATACATGCCCAGACTTTCCATCAGAACGATGAAAGCATACACAGGAGCCAATTGACCTTCCAGATCAATGGTCCAGATGAAGCCGCAGAGGAGCGGATAATTTGTGTTGCATCGACGAGATTGGATGTTATTGGAACTAACCAAGGAGAAATTGGCATGGGAATAGTGTGATGAGTTGTGAGCCGTTCGATCACTAATCCGTATCGACGGTCCCGATTTAATCGGCAATCGGGGGATCGGAGGAGTGGAGCCTTTCGGGACTGCGAAGTGTAAGCTCCGACATTCGGAGCCGAAAAGATCATAAAGCCAAGCTGAAGGGTTCGTCGGGTCCGTGGGATAGATCATTACTTAATAAGTCGCCGACAGAACTCGCCGAAACCATTCCGGATCCGAAATCCATATAGGGAGGAGTGGTGAAAGGTGTCGGGTCCGCACCTCGTCGGAGGTTTGGGCTTAAGGGTTTATTGAGACCTCCGAAATCCGGACCCGCCAAAATTTATAAAGGCGGAGTTATAAAGATTTGGAATCCAAGCATTGGAAGTAGAGCGGGGATTATATGGTTTCCGTGTATTGATATATTATATGATATATGGCCGCAGGGGTTAAGGCTTGCGGGCTTTAAAACGCTCGGGTGGTGGCTTCCGATGGGTGGTTATAAAGCGCCAATAAAAGGTCGCTTCGATTCCTAGTAAGTCCATGGTTATAAAAGGCTCTTGGCCTAAAGAACGCTTCCGATAAAGCCTGTAAGACAGAAGAAGCAAAGGAATGGAAGCCGAAGTGTCAAGCGATCAAGTGAGGAGGAAGCCAAAGAGCTAGCACGTAAGAGGAAACAAATGGACAGGGGAATGGAGCATATAAAAAGCAGCAAAAACAAAAGAACTGTAGTGTGGTTGGTGGATGGCATAACCTGAGTATGAGATAGTGGAAGCAGGAGAGGCTAAGGGGGCAGCAGAAGCAGGGGAAGCTGAAAAGAGTGCAACAACACACCAGTGTATACCAAAGAGGTTGGAGCCTCAGAATTGAATAGGATTGAAGTCCTTGGGAGTTGGTGCTCCTAAGTCTAAGATTGGTGTCTTGACAAAACAGAGTTGGTGCTCTTGAGGTTGGAGCCTCACTGAAGTCCAAGTTGGAGCTTGGCAACTGTTCACAATTAGATATATATATATATATATATATATATATATATATATTAATACTGTATTTATTTCATTGCACTGTTTTGCGTTTCTTTAATAAAAGCATTAATTACAGCTGTTGATTTTTGTGGTCTGTGTATACATATACAAATATATATTTGCTTTTGGAAATCACTAAAACAATTAAAAAGGATTGTAAGAAACACTGATTCACCCCCCCCCCCTTCTCAGTACTTCCAACAATTGGTATCAGAGCCAGGTTTCTTCATACTAGCCTAACAGCTTGAAGAAGGATCAATAGCCATGATGAGAAATCATGAACCATCAGGAAACCTCCTTTTTTCGATGGCACTAACTTTGGGTTCTGGAAGAAAATAATGACTTACTACTTAATGTCCCTTGGACCTGAAGTCTGGCATTTTTGTCAAACTGAATACCAAGCGACTTCCACTCTTCCAACAGACCAAGACGAGAGGAAAGCCTACATTGCAAATGCAAAGGCCATGAACTCCATCACTAGTGGAATCACTGATTCCGAGTTTACAAAAATCATGCACTGTAACTCTGCCAAAGAAATGTGGGAGAGGCTAGTTGGCTTGTACGATGGAGACTCAACAGTAAAAAAGGCAAAGCTTCAAACTCATAGAAGACAATTTGAAAGCTTGAAGATGGAAGATGAAGAAGACATTGCAGCATACCTCCTCCGAGTAGCTGAAGTGGTAAATTCCCTGAAAGGATTGGACGAAAAAGTTGAAGAAAGTACCATTGTTCAAAAGGTATTAAGGTCTCTTCCAGACAGATTTGACTCCAAAATAAGTGCTATAGAAGAATCAAAGGATCTTGACACCCTCAAAATGGATGAACTTCATGGAATTCTTACCGCCTATGAAATGAGGAAAGGTGGCCCAAGCTCCAAAGATGCAGCATTCAAGGCCTCAAAGTCAAAGAAAGGGAAAGAAAGGAATGACTGTAGTGATGAGTCAGATGTGGAATCCGAATTGGCTCAATATGTACGAAAGCTGAAGAGAGGATCTAAGCTTAAAGGCAAGTATCCTCTTATCTGTTTCAAATGTGGTAAAATAGGTCATTATGCAGCAAAATGTCCTCATAAACATGACAGTGATGATGAAGGAAATTCTAAAAGAATGGCACATAAAAAGAAAGGGTTCAATAAGAAAAACTTCTTCTCCAAGCAATATGAGTCTGATGAGGATGAGTTTATGGTCATAAAAAAGAAATCAGATGAGGAAAGTGATCTGGATGAAAGCCAAGAAGCATTATTCATGGCACTCATAGATGATGGTGATGACTCGGGGCTAGAAGGAAATGTAGATGAATTGTTAATCAGCGCCATTGAAGAAAACGAGAAACTACGGAACAAAATAATTTCTCTCAAAGTGGAAAGCGAGGAAATAAGAAGGAGAGAAGATCTCTTAGAAGAAAAACTTAAAGAAAAAGAAGAGACTTGTGAAGAACGCGAGGCCGAAATAGTATCTTTGAGAAAGGAGTTGGAGCAAGTTAAAAAGGGTTGTAAAAGTTCTCAAATACTTGAGACTATTCTGAAAAATCAAAAACCTCAACATGATAAGTCAGGAATAGGTTTCAAAGGAGAATCCTCAAGCACTAAGAAAAGTGCGAAAAGCTATGCCGATGCACTTTCCTGCAATCCAAAAGATGAAAAAGTATGTTATCAAAAGTGCATCCCAGATTCCAAGAATGAAGAAAGAATTTCTCCAAAGAAGAATGTGGAGTCGAATCATGGACACTACAGCAAATACAAACCTGTACTCCACCAAGGGCCCATCAAAAATCCAAAGGACGAGGGAGGAGTAATTCTCAGGAAGGAAATCGACTTAAACCGTGGTTGCTTCAAAACCATCTTTCTTGGACACTGTTTTCACTGTAAAAACTTCGGTCACCAAGCTAGACACTGTATGGCTCGCAGAAGTGAAAAGACAACGCAAAAGAACCAAGTAATCAACTCATACGCCCCCAAAAGGCAGGGACAAATCAAAACCTTCAATTCATTTGATCCCTTGACCAAATTTGATCTGACTTGCTCTTTTTGCTACAATAATGGACACTATGAACAAGACTGCCCACTTAAAGGAAGAAAGACGAGTAGCAAGAACTCTGGCATGGACAAATGCGGCCTGGCTCTTTTTGCCCAAAATAATGGAAACCAGTGGTTTGTGGATAGTGGGTGTTCCAGACACATGACAGGAGACAGAAGGAAGTTTATCTCACTGAGCAAAAAGGAAGGGAATGTGTCCTTTGGAAGCGGAACTGGCAAAATTGCAGGAAAAGGAACAGTTACTCTGATAAATGGAAAAGGAAAAGCTCAAGATGCTCTGCTAGTTGACGGACTCAAACACAACCTTCTGAGTGTCAGCCAAATCTGTGATCAAGGACATAAGGTTGTTTTCAGCACCAAAGACTGTGAGATAAGGAACTCTGCCTCAGGGAAACTTGTGGCAAAAGGGGTGAGAACACCAGACAATATTTACGTTCTGAACAAGATCCAGGAAAATAAATGCTACTTGAGCCAGACAGATGAGAGTTGGTTGTGGCACAAGAGACTTGGACATACCAGCTTCGAAAATCTGATCAATATCAGCAAGATCAAAGCTATACAAGACATCCCAAGGCTGTTCAAACCAAAGCAAGCAGTGTGTGGTCCATGTCAACATGGAAAACAGACCAGAACCAGCCACAAGACAAAGGAACACTGTACATCAAAGCCCTTGGAGATCATCCATGCTGATGTGTGTGGGCCAACTAGAAATCAAGCACTCCAAGGAGAAAGGTACTTTGTGTTATTTGTTGATGATTATACTAGAATGATGTGGATATATTTCATAAAGTATAAGTCTGAAACTTTTGAGTGTTTTAAGAATCTAAAAGCCCTTATAGAAAACGAAAAAGATTCAAAAATTAAGTGTCTCAGAACAGACAGAGGAGGAGAATTCACATCAAACGAGTTCAGTGAGTTCTGCAATATTCATGGAATTAAAAGGGAATTCTCGGCTGCCAGAACACCTCAGCAAAATGGGGTAGTTGAAAGACGAAACCGAACTGTCCAAGAAATGGCAAGAACCATGCTGTTAGCAGCAGACCTCCAGCCAAAATTCTGGAAGGAAGCAGTAGGGACAGCTGTCTATACACTGAATCGGACTCAATTAAGACCAAATTGTGACAAAACTCCTTATGAGCTATGGAAAGGGAGACCTGCTTCGGTGAAGTACTTCAAAATATTTAGAAGAAAGTTCTTCATAAAAATAAAAGATGGTTCACCTGGAAAATTTGATTCTCGGGTTGATGAGGGGATATTTCTTGGATACTCTCCACGGAGCAAGGCTTACAAGTGCTACAATTTTTGACTGAAGAAAATAGTGGAAAGCATCGATGTAAAGGTTGATGAAGGTCTTTCAGAAAAGGAAATTAAAGAACAAGAATATGACTTTCTCATTGAAGAAGAAGAACCTAAAGAAGAAGAGATAGATGATGAAGAAGAAGAAGAGGAAAGAGAACCACCTCATACCCCTTCAAAGATGAAGTATGTAGAAAGATACCATCCAGAAGAACAGATCATTGGCGATAGAGATGAAGGTGTGCAGACCAGAAGAAGGATAACAACCTCACCCAAGAGAAAAGTTGTTGCCCTCCTATCTATGATAGAACCATAAACATTCACAGAAGCAAGTAAGGATCCTCATTGGGTAAAAGCAATGGAAGAAGAAATGTCCCAAATTGAGAAGAACAAGACATGGGAGCTGGTACCTCGTCCAAAGGACAAAAACATAATAGGAACCAAATGGGTGTTCAAAAATAAAATGAATGAGGAAGGACAGGTTATCAGAAACAAGGCAAGACTTGTCTGCAAAGGCTATTCACAAATTGAAGGCGTTGACTTTGAAGAGACATTTGCACCAGTGGCCCGTATGGAAGCTATCAGGATGTTCTTAGCATTTGCTTGCTCGAAAGGATTCAAAATCTATAAAATGGATGTGAAATCAACATTTCTAAATGTGGAACTCAAGGAGGAAGTCTACATGGAGCAGCCAGAAGGTTTTGATCTGACAACAGGAAAGGACCTAGTCTGTAAGTTGAAAAAGGCTTTGTATAGGTTGAAACAAGCTCCTAGAGCTTGGTACGCAAGATTGGATAACTATCTCCAACAACAAGGCTTCAAAAAGGGAGTGGCTGGAAGCAATCTATACATAAAGACAGATCAAGGTAAGTTACTAGTTGCTTTTGTTTATGTCGATGATCTGATTTTTGCTAGTAATAATGATGAAATGAGCCATGAATTTTCTCAAAGCAAGGCAAAAGAATTTGAGATGTCAATGATAGGTGAACTGTCCCACTTCCTTGGACTTCAAGTATCTCAAACCAGAGCATGATTGTGTATATCTCAAGTCAAATATCTAAAAGACATGCTGAAAAAATATGGAATGGAGGACTGTGCACCCATGAGCACTCCCATGACCACAAACTGCAAACTGAGAAAAGATGATGACTCCCCTCTACTAGATGCAACTCATTACAGGTCAATGATTGGAGCCCTTCTATACTTAACAGCTACACGACCAGACATAATGCAAGCAGTAGGAATGGTGGGAAGATTTCAATCGGCTCCCAAACAATCCCATTTATTAGCTGTAAAAAGAATCCTCAGATATCAGAAGGGAACTTCAGATCTCAGTCTTTGGTACCCAAGGAGCTCAACACTGACTGTAACTACATACACCGATGCTGATTAGGCTGGAAATATAGATGATCGGAAAAGTACTAGTGGAAATGCATTCTTCCTAGGAGACTGTTTGGTATCCTGGCTTAGCAAAAAACAGTCATCCATATCATTATCCACAACCGAAGCCGAGTATATTGCTGCAGCAGACTGTTATACTCAGATACTATGGATGAAGGAAGCACTAAAATATGTTGACATATATACAGATCAACCAATTACCGTTTATTGTGACAACACTAGTGCTATCAGTCTCAGCAAAAATCCAGTGATGCACTCAAGAACCAAACACATACCAATCAAGTATCATTTCTTCCGTGAGCAAGTAGCTGAACAAAACATCGCTCTGGAATATATCAGTACTAAGGAGCAGATAGCTGATATTTTCACAAAACCTCTTCCTCGGGAAGCATTCGAACATCTACGACAAAAGATGGGGGTTATTTCTTTATAATCACTCAAGTTCATTCATAAAGATGCAACAGGACAGGGGGAGCAGTTTGACAGGGGGAGTTCGTATGCATTCCTTTGCCATTGATGTCAAAGGGGGAGAAGGCAGAAGAATATTGCCATCAATAACAAAGGGGGAGATTGTTGGACACATATTATCATTGATGTCAACATGGCAATATTCAAGAGGAGGAGACAGAGCATATCGGAGCCAAGAGGAGAAAAAGGAGCCAAGAGGAGCAGACCAAATCGGAGGAGCTATAACAAGAGGAGCCATCGGAGGAGCTATCAGAGCATATAGAAGTTCATTTGATGGCGATCAAGTGAACTACTAATATATACATGCCCAGACTTTCCATCAGAACGACGAAAGCATACAAAGGAGCCAATTGACCTTCCAGATCAATGGTCCAGATGAAGCCATAGAGGAGTGGAGAATTTTTGTTGCACCAACGAGATTGGATGTTATCGGAACTAACCAAGGAGAAATTGACATGGGAATAGTGTGATGAGTTGTGAGCCGTCCAATCACTAATCCGTATCGACGGTCCCGATTTAATCGGTAATCGGGGGATCAGAGGAGTGGAGCCTTTCTGGACTGCGAAGTGTAAGCTCCGACAGCCGGAGACAAAAAGATCATAAAGCCAAGCTGAAGGGTTCGTCGGGTCCGCGGGATAGATCATTACTTAATAAGTCACTGACAGAACTCGCCAAAACCATTCCGGATCCAAAATCCATATAGGGAGGAGTGGTGAAAGGTGTCGGGTCCGCACCTCGTCGGAGGTCAGGGCTTAAGGGTTTATTGAGACCGCCGAAATCCGGACCCGCCGAAATTTATAAAGGCGGAGTTATAAAGATTTGGAATCCGAGCATTGGAAGTAGAGCGGGGATTATATGGTTTCCGTGTATTGATATATTATATGATATATGGCCGCAGGGGTTAACGCTTGCGGGTTTTAAAACGCTCGGGTGGTGGGTTCCGATGGGTGGTTATAAAGCGCCAATAAAAGGTCGCTTCTATTCCTAGAAAGTCCATGGTTATAAAAGGCTCTTGGCCTAAAGAACGCTTCCGATAAAGCCTGTAAGACAGAAGAAGCAAAGGAATTGAAGCCGAAGTGTCAAGCGGTCAAGTGAGGAGGAAGCCAAAGAGCCAGCACGTAAGAGGAAACGAATGGACAGGGGCATGGAGCATATAAAAAGCAGCAAAAACAGAAGAACTGAAGTGTGGTTGGTGGATGGCATAACCTGAGTATGAGATAGTGGAAGTAGGAGAGGCTAAGGGGGCAACAGAAGCAGGGGAAGCTGAAAAGAGTGCAGCAGCACACCAGTGTATACCAAAGAGGTTGGAGCCTCAGAATTGAACAGGATTGAAGTCCTTGGGAGTTGGTGCTCCTAAGTCCAAGATTGGTGTCTTG
The DNA here is from genome assembly GCA_031772625.1 of Pinus tabuliformis. NCBI lineage: Eukaryota > Viridiplantae > Streptophyta > Pinopsida > Pinales > Pinaceae > Pinus > Pinus tabuliformis. The sequence goes on along the minus strand of CM062809.1, from coordinate 482,376,601 downwards.
ACAAAACAGAGTTGGTGCTCTTGAGGTTGGAGCCTCACTGAAGTCCAAGTTGGAGCTTGGAAACTGTTCACAATTAGATATATATATATATATATATATATATATATATATATATATATATATATATATATATATATATATATATATATTAATACTGTATTTATTTCATTGCACTGTTTTGCGTTTCTTTAATAAAAGCATTAATTATAGCTATTGATTTCTGTGGTCTGTGTATACATATACAAATATATATTTGCTTTTGGAAATCACTAAAACAATTAAAAAGGATTGTAAGAAACACTTATTCACCCCCCCCCCCCCCCCCCTTCTCAGTACTTCCAACACATCTGCACAAAAATCAATTCATCTAATGCAATAAATCAAATAGGATTAGAAATCAACATCTGTACACAAAAATCGATGCATTTAGTGCAAGCATTTTCTTCCCTTTCACTCCCCCCTCCAATATCCATATTGATATCTCCTTCTATCTCTCCTTCTTTGTCTCTCTAAGTCACCACCCTAGACACACATGCCCTCTCTCTTCATATCTATATATCTCTCCCTCCCTCACTCTATTTCTCTCTTCTTCCATCTCTCCCCTTTCCATCTATATTGATATCCCCCCTATGTATCTCCTTCTTCATATCTCTATATCGCCCCACAAACATACACATTGTTTCTCCATATCTATATATCTCTCCCTCCCTCTCCCTATCCCTCTTTCTCTCTTCCAATTCTCTCCCCTTATATCTCTATTCCCTCCTACTCCCCTCTCTCCCTCTCTCTCTATCACCCTTGTCACTCCCTCTCTCTCTCCATCTCTCTTACCACTCTCTCTCTCCCTCTCGACCTTTCTCTCTCTATATGAATTTCTTCCTACCTACCTCTCTCTCCCCCACCAACTCCATCTCTCTCTTTCTTCCTCCCTCTCAATTCCTCTCTCTCTTCCTTCTCTCCCACCTCCCTTTTTCTCTCCCCCTCGTCACTCTCTCTCTCTCTCTCTCTCTCTCTATCTCTCAAGCTTCATCCTGTAACTCTATTGATATCTCCCTCCCTCTCTCATTCTCTCTCCACCCTCTCCATCTCTCCTCTATCTTTCTATCTCACCCCCAAACATACACACCCTCTCTATCTCTCCCTTGTCACTCCCTCTCTCTCTCTATATGTCTTGAACTTTTTCCTTCCCTATCTTTTCCTCCAACTCCATCTCTTGAGCTCCCTCTCTTTCTCATAGACTCTCTTCTCCTCTCCCTCTCTCCATATTTGTGTCCCCCTCTCTCTCTTACCCTTCTCTCCCACTCTCTCTCCTCTATATTTCAAAAAATTTAAAATACTTTCACAATTAAAATATTATTTTTAAATAAATTTTTTTATTTTGATGTCATTCAACAATTTAATTTTTTATATAATACATATTTAAAATTCAAGATTTCAAATGTGTGTTAGCATTCACCTGGAGGGAAAATGTTACTTTTCCATGGAAATATTATCTAAAATTTTCCAAAATATTAATGTTCCAGTTACCTCCATCAAAGATACATAGAGCGCTTCATGTCTTCCAATTGAAACTGTTTAGGTTTTATTTCTTTAAAGGTAGATTTAGGTTATGATTACTTTACGATTTTAAAAATATTATATATTCTATTATGTTAGATTTATAAAAAAATCAGGTTAAATAAAATTAACATATTGAGTCAACTTGTATGACTCTTTTTGTGTTAATGACTCTTTTGTTGATGCCTATGGCATATATCAACCACATTTATTATTGTGGTGGCTATATATATATATATATATATATATATATATATATATATATATATATATATATATATCAATTGAATATTAACATTAAAATATATTAACATTAAACTTTTTATATTAATATCACGTTTCAAAATTTAATTTAATAATAATAATATATTTTAATATTAATATTAAATTTAATAAGGTTTCTACATGACATGATAACAAAAATTCTAATATAATTTGGAATTTTAAAATATGGTAAAAGCTTAACTTTAGATCACTCATTTTTTTATAAAGGCCCGATCGAGCATAATAGCTCAATCAAACCATAGTGCTCAATCAAGCCCCCGCTAATCACATATAAGGCTCGATCGAGGGTTTACAAAACCCTCGATCGAGCTATTTCAATTTGAAATTTAAATGCTTGATCAAGCCTCTGAAGTCCTAAAATTCACAATTTCAACACCCCTTCAACAAAATTTCCTGCAACACTATTTTGTACCTTAACAGACTTAGGGAAAAAGTTGTCCTTAAGGGGAAAACTTGATCATGTTGGATTCATGAAAGAATCCTCATCCAATGGCATATGAGTTTGAAATTTTAGAATTCATATGATATTTTTCATATAATTTCTTTTAAACATAATGCTTGAAATTTTTTTGAACAATTTCAAAGAGGTTGAATAAAAAAGCAATATCATAAACTATACACAACGAAATTGTTTAAAAAATACCACTATTGTTATTTATGAGTCCTCTTCAAAAGGGTGCTCTTGGTTTTTTAATTTATTTAATTAGTTGAAAAACAACTTACGTGAACACATATGTCTACAAAATGCAATTGAAATATTACTTCTCTAACTATGAAAAATAATAAAAAATATAAATTTGTATAAAATAAAATTTAATATGAAAAAATTGTCTCTCTATGTGTAGATTGTTGGAAATAATAATGAGAGGGGGGGGGGGGGGGGGGGGGGGTGAATCAGTATTATCTAATTCTTTTAATAAATCTTCCTTATTTGTTCTTTGAATTAGTTTTGCATGTCAGTACCATAAAATAATGAACATGAACAAAGAAAACAGATAGTCACACCAAAGAACACAAGATGTAAGGTGGAAACCCAATGTGGGTGAAAACCACCTGCTGCAATATGTCTCTATCTTCTTTCAAATTAGAAACTCCTTTTACAATGGTTTTGTACTGGTGTAGTCCTTTACCAGTACGAAGGCTGCAACCTGCAGAGAGCTACAACTCTCTCTCGTTTTCCAATCTCTCCTGGAAGGGAGCTACAACCCCCTACTTCTTTTCTTACAAGGACCACTTTTCATAAATTTTCAAACTGGATCCATAAGCATCAAATGATCATCAAGTATAAGAGAATCACCCAGTCAACTTTAGTAACCAGATCAACAATAATAGAACCAAACCCAGAACACAACAATGATAAACAGAGATTTTAAGAGAAGTAAGCAGCTTCACCCATGTACTGCCTGCTTACAGTAAGCACCCTGCTCAACTGCTCTTCTTCTTACGTACGCACCCTGCTCAACTGTTCGCCTGCTTACGTATGCACCCTGCTCAACTGCTCGCCTGCTTACATACGCACTGTATCCATTGAACTGCCTGCGGACCTCCGCACCTGCAACCCTTCTGTGCCTGCGTACCGGCGCACCTGAAACGCTTCGTTCCTGCGTATGTACGCACTTTTCTTTCACTGTACCTGCGTACCTTTGGGCATAGATGATTTCAAGACTTCAGAAATAACCCAGACAGTCAGATCTACAGATCTGAACATGCGCCGAAGAGATCTCAATCCATCAGTAGATTCGCCTTATTTAGATCTAGACATTACTCCCAAGAGATCATAATATTTCAGATCTAGCCCTCATAAGATATTCAACACAAAAATGCTCAAGCCAAATGATCTCCTTTGCTTTATATAGGAAAGCTCTTCCTTAAATCATGGATCAATACCACGGGTCGACACCATAATAACACAAAACCGTCGGCAAAATACCAAAGGTTAAACATAAGAAACCCCACGTGTGCTTTTCTCTGCCTTGAAATGTGTGTACTGGGGGTACGCACCTCCTGAACAGGATAACTACGAGTATGTACGCACTTTATGTAACACCGACCTGCATGTACGCACCTTATGTAAGGTGTACCTGCGTACCCCTTATTTTCTTCAATATTTGATAGTTGATCATCAATCTCTGCTGCTGACATGAAGTACTGTGATCTATCACCTGAATGGGTTGCCATCAAGGACAACACTTTAGCCATAATGCCAACAATCTCCCCCTTTGGACTTGATGGCAACCTCAAAACTTCAGCTTCATTCTCCCCCTTTGACATCAAGGGCAAAGGGTTATGCTCCCCCTAAGAACATGCGCCCCCTGAATATGAACCAGATCTGCAACGAAGAACCATAATCCACCATGAAAGAGATAGAGACATATTGCAGCTACTTCCAAGATCTCCTTTTGCACATCCTCCATAATGCCAACAATGCATTATATGCTCCCCCTGAACCTGTACCATCAATCAGAAGAGGTTCAGCAATAAGATGATGCATCAACAACCCCCAACTTTTGCCTGAGGTATTCAAAAGTGTCCCTGGGCAATGGTTTGGTGAGAATATCAGCAACTTGTTCCTTAGAAGGAACATACTCCAACTTGACCTTCTGTTCAAGCACTTGTTCCCGGAGAAAATGGTACTTGATTGGTATGTGCTTGGTTTTTGAATGCATAACAGGATTCTTTGAGATGCTAATTGCACTTGTGTTATCACATAAGATGGGGATTGGTGGTGTACAAGTGATTTGAAAATCCTGTAAAGTCTGCATCATCCAAAGGAGTTGGGTGCAACAAGATGCAGCAGCAACATATTCCGCTTCAACTGTAGACAAGGCAATTGAACTCTGTTTCTTGCTGAACCAAGATACTAGTCTGGAACGCATAAAGAACGCACCACCACTTGTACTTTTCCTGTCATCCACGCTTCCGGCCCAATCTGCATCTGTATAAGCATGAAGTGTAAGATCTATATCTCTAGGATACCATAAGCCATAATTTTGAGTCCCTTGAAGATATTTGAAAATTCTCTTCACTGCCTGAAGATGAGTCTCCTTCGGATTTGCCTGAAATCTTCCAACTATTCCAACTGCATGCATGATGTCCGGTCGGGTACCTGTCAAATAAAGTAAACTTCCAATCATAGATCTGTAGGTTGGTTTATGTACTGCTGCAGATTCATCATTTGCACTGAGGCTACATCTTGTGACCATGGGTGTACATACTGGTTTTGCATCTTCCATACCATATTTCTTCAAAATCTGTTTGAGATACTTGGTTTGAGATAAAAAGATTCCTCCTTCTTTTTGTTGGATTTGCAAACCAAGGAAATATGTTAGTTCTCCTAGCAAGGACATTTCAAATTCTTTCTGCATGACCAAGGCAAAGCTTTGACTCATAGCTTCTTCATTGCTCCCAAAAATAATGTCATCTACATACACAACAAGTATTAGCAATTTGTCATTTTCAACTTTTATATAAAGATTGCTATATGCTGATCCTTTTGAAAAACCTTGTTGATGAAGATATTTTTCCAAACAGTAGTACCAAGCCCTTGGAGCTTTTTTGAGACCATAGAGAGCCTTTTTCAATCTGCATACAAGGTTTGGATCATTTCCAAGAATGAACCTATCTGGCTGTTCAATGTATACTTCTTCTTTCAAGTCTCCATTCAGAAAGGCTGATTTCACGTCCATTTGAAATACTTTGAAGTTTTGAAAACTTGAGAGAGCAAGGAACATTTGGATGGCCTCAAGTCTTGCAACAGGAGAAAAGGCTTCTTCAAAGTCTATTCCTTCTTGCTGCGCATACCCTTTACAAACAAGTATGGCTTTGTTTCTAATTACTTCTCCATTTTCATTCAATTTATTTTTGAAGACCCATTTTGTTCCGATAACATTCTTATCCTTTGGTCTAGGAACCAGCTCCCAAGTGTTGTTCTTTTCAATCTGCTCAAGTTCTTCATCCATTGCTTTCACCCAACATTCATCTTTGCATGCCTCTTTCACATTTTGTGGTTCAGTAGAGGAGAGTAATGCCAAATAGCTTGATGCTTATGCAACTGTTCTTCTTGTTTGTACACCTGCTTCTTTCTGCCCCATAATCTGAGATTCTGGATGATTCTTCTTAACATATCTGGATGGAGTCTTTTCTCCTATTCTTGTGTGCTCCTCTGGTTCTTCTTGAGGTTCTTCTTCTTCATCATTCTGTCGTTGGGGGTAGCCTTCATCTTCTTCGATGTCTTCATGATGTACTTGCCTAGGAATGTATCCCTTCTCATCAACCACTACATCAATGCTGTCAACAATTCTGCCAAGTCTTTTATTGTAGCATTTGTATGCTTTGTTATGTGGAGAGTAACCAAGAAGAATGCCTTCATCTGCTCTAGGTTCAAGTTTGCCAAGCTGCTCATCAGTATTCTTGATATAGAATTTGCTCCCAAAGATTTTGAAGTGCTTTACCGAAGGAGTCCTACCACTCCAGAGCTCATGAGGAGTTTGAGTGCTGTTCACCCGGACATTTGTTTTGTTGAGAATAACAACCGCAGCATGTGCAGCTTCACCCCAGAAAGTTGCGGGAGTTCCTGACTCATCAAGCATAGCACGAGCCATTTGTTGGACTGTTTTGTTCATTCTTTCAACAACTCCATTTTGCTGAGGGGTTCTTGCTGTAGAGAATTCTCTTCTTATCCCATGTTCTTCACAGAAATCCAAAAATTCATTTGAAGTAAATTCCCCACCTCTGTCGGATCTGAGGCACTTAATTTTGTGACCTGATTCATTTTCAACCAAGGCTTTGAAGGATTTGAATTTTTCGAATGCTTCATCTTTGTGCTTCATAAGTCCTAACCAGACAAACCTGGAGAAATCGTCAACGAATAATATCAAGTATTCTTCTCCTCGAGGTGTTCTTTTCCTGAAAGGACCGCATGTATCTGTATGTACTATCTCAAGAGGCATGCTAGATGAACCTTCTTTCTCTGGAAAGTTAGTTCTGGTTTGTTTTCCAAACTGACATGATTTGCATATGGTGTTGTCAGGAATTTTGATATCTGGAAGATCGCGAACTGCCTGATATTTGCATGCTTTCCTTATTTGTGAAAAGCTTAGATGTCCCAACCTCCGATGCCATAACCAGTGCTCATCATCCTTGCTCAGATAGCATTGTTGTTGTCCTTCTTCAAATATGTACAGATTATTTGGAGTTCTTTTGCCTTTGATCACTGTTTTACCTGTATCAAGATCACGAACAAGACATCCATTTGATCTGAATATAACCTTGGTTCTTTGATCACACATCTGGCTGACACTTAGAAGATTATGCTTCAATCCATCAACATACAAAACATTTCCAGCCTTGACCTTTTCTTTTAACTGAGCAATGCCTTTTCCTTTTATAGTTGCATGAGTATCATTTCCAAAAGAGACTTTCTTTCCTTTTTCTAGAGCAGAATATGACTCAAGTTTTTCTTTATCACCTGTCATATGCTTCGAACATCCACTGTCAATGTACCATAGATTTTCTTGTCCCTCTGCATAAAATGCTATCCCACATCTTTCTGTTTGTGGTTCCTTTATTCTCCATGTTTTGGTGCTTGAGGCTTGTTCCTTTTTCTGCTGAAACCTGCTCCTGCATTCAGAGTCTTCACGACCAAAGTTATTGCAAATAGAACATTCAACTTCATTTTCAAGAACCGAAAAGTTGTTTTAGGTCCTTTTTGTAATCCCGGTCATACTTCTTTGTTTTTGAGCTTCCCTAGTCATGATTGTTTTATATGCAACACATTGAGCTGCTTTGTGACCAAAGTTATGGCAAGAAAAGCATTGTCCATTGAAGAAACTTCTGCGGTTATCGAATCTACCAGCCAATTGATTGTAATTTCTATTGTCATCTATTCTTGAACCAAATTGAGAAGATTTTACCTGTGGCTGGTTGTAGCTTTTGTTCACCCTTAAGATGGATTGCCCCTGATAGTTTCTGTTTGTAATTCGTCCCTGCTTTACCTGATGATCTTCATTGTGCTTTTGCTCATTTCTTCTTGCTGCATCAAGATAACTTTTTGAGGTGGATGCTTGAGAAGTTTCTCCATTATAGCCCAGACCTGTCTTGTTTAGTGGAGACCGCTGCACATTGATAATCTCATCCAAAGTTTCAGATCCTTTGACAAACTTGAGATTAATAGCTTTTGTTTTCTCAATCTCTTTTCTAAGACCAACAATTTCACCTTCTAATTTTTCAAGATGTTTTTCCTTTTCATCAATTTGAAATTGTAGAGTATCAATGATCATGTTCTTTTCTTCTATACATCTCTTGAGTCTAGTAATTTCATCATAAAGGTTATCCACATCTATAACATCCATATAATCATCATCTTCAAATGCCATTAACAACTTATATTCATTACCTTGTTCATCTTCATCACTGTTTGATAGACCATCACTATCTTCATGAGTGTAGTAGCTTTTCTTATTTGCGTTTTGTTTCTTGTTCCATCTAGTAGGTTCCTTTCCTTTATCCTTATAAGGACATTTTGCAGCATAATGACCTACTCTTCCACAAGAAAAGAATTTAAAAGGTAACTTACCTCTGAACCTTCCAGAACCCCTTTGAAGATTTCTGACAAAATTTGATTCTTCTTCCTCTTCTTCTGGGACGTGGCTTGCTTCATAATAATCTCCTTTGCCTGATGCCTTGAAAGCAGCTTCTCTTCTGTCTGATGGACCTCCCTTTCTCATTTCATAAGCAGTTAGAATTCCATGTAGTTGAGATATAGTAAGAATTCGTAGATTTTCCTTTTCTTCTATTGCAGATACTTTAGATTCAAACTTGGGGGACAATGATCTTAGAACCTTTTCAACCACAATAGCCTCTTTTATTTCTTCACCCAATTTTTTTATACAATTAACAACCTCATCTACCCGAAGAAAATAGTTAGCCACACTTTCATCATTATACATTTTGAGAGTCTCACACTGAATTCTGAGAGTTTGAAGTTTAGCACGCTTTACCTGTTCATCTCCTTCATAGCTCATGACAATTTTGTCCCATATCTCTTTTGCGGATTTATAGTGCATTACCTTCATGAATTCTGATTGAGATATACATCCTAATAGAGTACTGACTGCTTTCGCATTTGTTTCATACTTCTTTTTCTCGGCTGCATCTGTAGGAGTAGATGAAGGAAAAGTGTAGCCTGTCTCTACGATGTCCCAAACTTCTGTACCAAGAGATTGAAGATAGGCAGTAACTCTTACCTTCCAATAATTGAAGTTTGTCCCATCAAAAACTGGTGGCCTGATTGATGCTTCTCTCTCGTAGTTGCTCATGATGAACGATCTACCTTCAAGCGATCAAGCTTCTCTCAAGGACCTGCTCTGATACCAATGGTTGGAAATAATACTGAGAGGGGGGGGGGTGAATCAGTATTATCTAATTCTTTTAATAAATCTTCCTTATTTGTTCTTTGAATTAGTTTTGCATGTCAGTACCATAAAATAATGAGCATGAACAAAGAAAACAGATAGTCACACCAAAGAACACAAGATGTAAGGTGGAAACCCAATGTGGGTGAAAACCACCTGCTGCAATATGTCTCTATCTTCTTTCAAATTAGAAACTCCTTTTACAATGGTTTTGTACTAGTGCAGTCCTTTACCAGTACGCAGGCTGCAACCTGCAGAGAGCTACAACTCTCTCTCGTTTTCCAATCTCTCCTGGAAGGGAGCTACAACCCCCTACTTCTTTTCTTACAAGGACCACTTTTCATAAATTTTCAAACTGGATCCATAAGCATCAAATGATCATCAAGTATAAGAGAATCACCCAGTCAACTGTAGTAACCAGATCAACAATAATAGAACCAAACCCAGAACACAGCAATGATAAACAGAGATTTTAAGAGAAGTAAGCAGCTTCACCCATGTACTGCCTGCTTACAGTAAGCACCCTGTTCAACTGCTCGCCTGCTTACGTACGCACCCTGCTCAACTGTTCGCCTGCTTACGTACGCACCCTGCTCAACTGCTCGCCTGCTTACATACACACTGTATCCATTGAACTGCCTGCGGACCTCCGCACCTGCAACCCTTCTGTGCCTGCGTACCAGCGCACCTGAAACGATTCGTTCCTGCGTATGTACGCACTTTTCTTTCACTGTACCTGCATACCTTCGGGCATATATGATTTCAAGACTTCAGAAATAACCCAGACAGTCAGATCTACAGATCTGAACATGCGCCGAAGAGATCTCAATCCATCAGTAGATTCGCCTTATTTAGATCTAGACATTACTCCCAAGAGATCATAATATTTCAGATCTAGCCCTCATGTTGAGATCTCGAAAATCGCTGCCACAACAAAGGGGAAACCACCCGGTCCGGAACCTTGAAAGCAGCTCCTTTTCCGTTTGGAATAGTGACTCCGACTGGGGATAATGGGACCAGTTTCCCAATAATAGATAAAAGTGGGATGGACGAGTAGCTTATGCGGTAGCATAGTGATAAGCGAATAACTAAAACTATCAGCAAAATATATAATCTAATAATCTAATCCCGGGACTTATCAATCTTTCAAAGCGTAGCGTTTGATAATCTGTGCTTTAAGGCAGGCATATAGATGACTCTAGCACTAAAGCATAGACATTTAAACCATTTAAAATTGCTCTGCATAATTAGTTATGCAGAGCGATAATAGCGAATTACCACACATTGACATTCATATCATTGCTACATGCATGATTAAAAGAAAGGCATATCACAAAACATCCAATAGTGGACTGAAATGAAAATTTGTTGTTACAGCGCATACATGTATTCAACAATAGCAAAAGATAATAACACAGCAATTCATATAAAAGGAAAGAAGACAGATGCAGATAAAAGTACCATGTAAGCTGCTCAACAATCCACTATATAAATCGCTATGTCGCAGTCCTTCCTTCAAACCAGAAAGTATTCCAAACAAGAGACAATAGTGCACAAATGCATAAAACAGCCTTCTCGTCAAATTAAGGACTATTGGTCGAGTTTCACAAAAGAATATAGGCTGAAGCACAGTAGTGCAAACTTCAGCCTTTAAGTCTATTACAAAATTTTACGACCCTTTCCAAAACAATGAAAGGGTCTATAAATACTATTCTAATCTAAATATCTAAAAAATTGAAAAACTATGAAATTGGCATCAATAAATATTTCTCCATTTTTCTTGGCGATCTGGCAGTCGGCAGCAATGCTTCATTCGGTGGGCTCTTTGCCTTTAAACCTCAACTGACATATCGCAAGCATGGGCTGTACTTCCGGTGGAGTGTTGAGACGCGACGTGAGCTGGGCATCATATGTGGCATCCTGAAAGTCGGGGATCAGGCACTTGAGAGCATCTGTTAAACACTTAAGAGCCGACCTTTGAGTGTGCGGTTTGATTAAAAAGAGCCAATATGCGTCGAGGGTTAAAGTTTTTACTCCAGCGATTAACTTCCTCTTTTCCTCCAGACCATGATAACTTGTTTGTTCAATCATGTTTGCCGTGGTTATGCTTCCAGGTGTACACTGAGAGATTATGTTGGTCCAATAGAGTGTGTTGTTGACCAAATCAATCATATTGTTGGAAATCATTTTAGATCTTGAAGCTGCTCTTTCCGCTTTCATCATCTAAGTATTCCATTCCGTGAAGAGTATGTCTTTGAATGGCTCATAGATCCTAGGCAAGTTTGCTTCTTTTCCCTCATCAGTATCTTGCCAATCAAGATATGAGGTTATGGTTTCTTCGGCCTGATCTAGCTCATTTATGACTTTTTCAATTTGCTGACATACTGCTGCAGATGCTTCACATAATGGCTCAGCCTCAGTTAGTTGTTGGCACAAGAGTCTAACCTGAGAGATTAATGCATTATTTATTTGGGCTGCCTCTGCTCTGAAATCTTCGATTTTCTTAGTGCCCTTGATATCTTCGAGCTGTGCTAATAGTCGAGCAATTTGCTCATCTTTTGACTTTGTCATTAGCTCGTTTGCCACTCTCAATTGTGCCAATGCCTCTGTTAGCTCCTTCTGCTTCTGGATTGCGCTCTGATCAATCCTCTGTTTTTCAGTCTGTAGTTGCTGGGTTAAGACATTGTTTACTTGTTGTTGTGCTAGCAACTGCTCTTCTACCTGTGTTTTCTTGTTTCGTGCTTCAGCTACCTCTGCTTGCAATGCACAAATTTCCTGGTCCTTAGTCTTTAACAAAAGACTCACCTCCGATGCTTTATCAATAGTAGCTGCAGAATAAGCTCCCACATACTGCGATAGCTTGGTTAGATCATCGGAGGGGTCCAATTCTTCCTTCCAGACTACATTCCCCGTAACTGTCTGCTCAGGAAAGATGGAAGGTTGATCAAGCCTTCATCTTTTCCTTGAGCGCTTAACAACCGCTTTGTGCCTAGGGCTGTAGAAAACATCCAGGGGAGGAATATCTTCCACCTGGAGCACAATCTGATTGGAAGGGTCTTTGGTGATTACTTCGAGCTCCTTTGAAATGGGTGGGCCGCTGGTTCCGCTTGGAACCTGAGAAGAAGTGGTATCCGGTGTGTCTTTGGAGCCTTCCTTTCCACTGATAATGGAATCGAATTGATTCCATTGTTTCAGCAATTCAGGATCTATGGAGGTCTGGGATTTACTCTTCTCCTTTTCTTGTTCCAACCTCTTTTGCTCCTCCAACTCTTTCTGTCGATGTTCTTCTGACTCCTTTCTCTGTTTCTCTTCTTGCTCTCTTCTTTGCTTATCTGCTAATTCCTTTTTCTGCCTATCTGCCAGTTCTTTCCTTTGTTTCTCTTCTTCCTCTTTCTTCCGCTGTTCCTCCATCTGCTTCTGCTTTCTCTGTTCTTGTTCCTTCTGCTCTTTCTGCTGCTTATCCATTTGCTCCTTTCTCTGCTTCTCTGCCTGCTTCTTCTCTTACCTTTCCTCTTGTTGTTTATTTTGTTCTTTATTTATAACAGGAGGTTGGCTCATCTGTTTCTGACCTGGCTCGCTTGAGGAGGATGCTGTGGTTAATGACAATAAATCTAGGGGCAGAGTTTGCAACCTCTGCTCCCTAAGTTTATTGAATTCGATTAAATTTTCATCATTGTATCTCATCTTGGCAAGCTGCTTGGTTTGGCCTATTGAGTCAGCAGCTACGAACAGGTCATCAAACTCGTCTTCTTGATGGTCAATCTTGGTCAATTTGGCCTGTTCTAAGGCATTGTAGGCCGTTTTATGTGGATCATAGAGTCTGGCCGGCATAGTGGGTAGGGATAAAGCTTGCATCTTTGTTGCCTCCTTTTCTGCATGCTGAATATTATGCAGAGTAAAAACACCCATCCTCAAGGGAAAAGGGGGCCAGCCCCTCTTTTTCTCTTTCTTGAGAGTTTGAGTGACACTCTCGGCCATGATCTGGTAGGAGATTTCTCGGGCTAACAGTTTGTCTGGAACATATAGAGGGAGAACATGCGGTTTGGCTTGGCTTCCATAAACCCTAATATAGGTAAAATGCTCTTCTCCAAACCAACCTGCTACAGCTGGTAAGTCGAAGGAAGCGAGATAGGAGATTTTAGGAATAGGCCGATCAAAAATGGAATAATGAACGGGAAGCATAAAACCATTGCAAATTTGATACAAATGGTCCTTGTAAGAGGACTTCCACAATTTCCGATGATACAAATGAATGGGCAAAGGGTCTTGGCTGGTCCATCTCCAACCGAGAATGGGAAACTCAGAGTTAAAGCACAATGTGTCCATAATGTAGGAACTATAATAAAATGGAGGGATTTTCCTTTCGGTGACCACAGATTTAGCTCTAAAATCCCGAACAGATATAGTCAATTTATCAGAAAGAATGGTGGCCCAATCCATGATAAAACCATTAACAGCTGCTTCCATTAGGGGAACCATCTCTATATCAAAATTGGCAGAATCATGTAATCCCCATAGCATACACATCATAATTCCCGCATAGCAATAGGGAGAAGCCAAGGAATCGACGGAGTACTTACCCGAGCTTTCGTGCTTGTGTTTGGCGGGGTTCTGCCTCCAATCTCGAATGGGCTAGGATGGCACTTCATTTTCAGCTGCAAACTTCTCCACGAAGTCTTTGTTGTAGATTTTCTCTGGCTCGGGCAAATGATACGTTTCCCTCAGGTGCTCTGACTTGAAAGACCCGAAAATCCTTCCATCTCTTGTGTGGAACGTTCTGTCAACGATTGGAATTTCCTCAATTGCCCATCGCACTACATCAGTGTAGGGAAGGACTTGTTCTCTGGCCGCTATTCTGTGAAGAAAGGAATCAGCCAACTCTTTAAGAGTCGCATCAGACTTTTTGAATGGGTCAGCAGTAGCCACTATCCCTGAAACTTTTGGTTGCTCAGCTTCTAGCAAATTATATGTGCCTTGCCATGTAGTCTTGTTAAGACCAGTGCATGTAGTGTCTGAAACGAGGCCTTTCTTGTTATTTGCAGCAGTTTGACCTGCTACAGGTGTAACTGTAGAGCCCGTAGCCCTCTTGGATCTTTTTCCCATCATACTTGAGCTTCTCTCAAAAGACGAATTCTACACAATTGCAAGAGAAATCGTAACAACATAATGACAATGACGCTACACAGACGGATAGATATATCATTTGAATCGTGCCAAGATTAATTTCCAAAAGTGGCTGCGGATCCAATTGCTGAGAGGATATTGCAAATGCAATTAATGGTGATTCGAGGTCTGCTACCCATTAAATGTGATGATTATACCGTTATCTGGGTGAATGACTCACTTAAGCGTGCAACAGATATTCTGACGGTTAAACGCAGGTGTTCATTAATCGAAGGGGTAAAATCTTTTAAATACACACGCATTACCTTATCCTTTGCATTAACGGCATTTTTGGGATTCGCACTTTATCAACCGGATATGAATATAAAATTAAAGCTTTGAGAGATGGCTTTTAAAACTGCCGATCACCGATGAGCGATATCGCATCGCTTCGGGGAATAGGTGCTGCACAATTATTACCAAAAGGTGGTGCCGACAGCCGATAAGCGATATCGCATCGGGCTAGCGCATGGAAACAAAGGTAGGCGCATACACAATGGTTTGGGGCTACCGATTGCGATATCACATCGCATCGGGGGTAGGAACCGAGTACCGTACCGAAGTATGTGGAATTCTGCCGACGGCCGATAGCGATATCGCGTCGGGTTGGGATTTAAATCGTGAAGCGGTTTCGCATGAGGTATCACCGATAGCCGATCGCCAACGTCGCGTCGCGTCGGGACATGAGTTATGTGGCGTTAGTGGTGTGCATGTAACATTTCCGATCGCCGATAGCGATATCGCATCGGCGGAGACCAATATGTCATTTAAATGCATCTCTTATGTTATTGCGATATGCGATCTTGCTATCGCTTTATCGCAATAATAAAAGATTATTTATTATTTGAAACATTGATGTCCTCAAAAAGGCTTAAATATATGACAACTCATTTGATTATGCGGCCTATTTTGAACATACAAGCATTGATGCCAAAATTATTAAAAGGGACCCATTCCATATGTTAATTTTTTGAAAATAAGAATGATATGAAATGGGGGGTTGTTGTAGGGCACAACAATTGGCGATTCGCTGGAAGAACCAGTTATCTCTGAAAGTAATGCAAACACTTAAGCTTTTCAAAACTAGAAACTCAATCAGAAGGGAAAACTTCTAATTTGACTGGATATTCGCGCGTTCTGAACCAAGTGAATTTAGTTAACTCCTTTTCTTTTGGTTTCAAGAAAAATAAATACATTCTAAGTCTTAAAATAGGCCTTTATTGGTTTATAATGATAAAACAAAAACTTTCCCAAATCAGCTGTTATAATTAACCCCTCTGTCATAGGTAGAGCCTCTGTTGCCAGCAAACGTTTATAGTCTCGACAGGGATACCTTTTAACCATAGTATTATTCACTTTTCCATTCACATAAGCTTGTAGTTAACAGAATGCAACTAAAATATGTTTCCATATTTTATTTCTTATCTGTTTTTTCATTCTTTGTCATTGATAAGATAAAAAGCCATTGTCCTGGTTTGGTGGCCAGCTGTTGACAATGCCATTCACTGGTAATAATTTAACTGAACAAGCCGGCTCGTGATGAGACCTCTTGTCTTGAAATTTCAAGCCATTACCCTGTTATGATAGGCAGTATTGGTAATGTCAGTCAAACTATTTTCCTATGAACATGGTAAGCAGGCTTGTAATAAGACCTCTTATCTTTAATCTTCTATATTTTAGAATTACACTCTGAGTAACTATAACCTTTAGTGAATGGGGTGAACAATTTTCTCCTTAAGAGTAAATGGATGACAGGTTGCAGAGTTGAAGATGCTGAAAATGGGTTAGTTTTTAATCTTAAAATGAATAACCTTTGGAGACCATTTTTGAAAACTGAGAATGATTTACAGACCTTTTACCTTTGGAGAAGAGTCCTCAAAACGTTAGGTGGTGATTTCAAAACAAACAGATATCTAGTTCTTTAGAAATTATTCCTTTTGGTTGAGGATTCTAGTATCTAAAAGCAAAAAATTGTATTATTTTGTGAGACAGCTTTTTCAAACCAAGCTACAGGTCAATGGAGATACTCTACTTTATTTCCTATTGATCCTACAAACTACGCAAATCTACAAAGAGGAGAAGGGATCACCTTCTCAATTAAATAATTTCTTCAAGACTAGGCCATTAACAGGGAGAGAATCTCTCACCCCTGATAGGTCTTGCAATAAAAAGGTCGAATGGCCTATATTTTCATAGATCTGAAATGGTCCAAGCCACATTTTCTGAAATTTGGTATGCTTACCTTTATCTTCGTGGGCCTTGTCCCATTTGAGAACTAAGTCACCAACTTGGAAGTGTTTGGAATCAGATGAGGTTAAGTCAAAGGATGCTTTGATCATCTGTTGATGTTTGGCATGGGTGATTCTGGCTTTCTCCCTTTCTTCTTCTAATTTGAGAATTTGGTCATGTCTAAGTTGGATAGAGGAAGAAGGAGTCTCTTCGATGTACTGTATTAGGGCTAAAGAGGGTAGAATAAGATTGGTCGGCAATACTGCTTCTTTTCCATATACTAGATTAAATGGGGAGGAACATATAGAAGCTTTTTGTGTAACCCTATCAGCCCATAATGCAAACACTAGAGATTTGTGCCAGTTTCTATGATTCTGTTCAACAGTTCGCTTAATGATTTTGATGAGATTTTTATTAGTGGATTCTGCTAAACCATTTCCCTGGGGATAATAATTAGCAGAATATTTCAGTTTAAACCCCCTCTTAATAGCAAAATCATATATAGCATTTCCTGAGAAATAGGAGGCATTATAAAAAACAAGAGCGTTTGGGACACCAAACCTGGTAATGATGAATTGGTCTATGAACTCGATGATTGCCTCTGAATTTGCTGCCTTCAAAGGAATAGCCTCTACCCATTTGGTAAAATAATCGGTAGCGGTGAGGATATACCTGTGTTGTTTGGAAGATGGTGGAGTAATCTCTCCAATGATATCTAATCCCCATTGTTCAAATGGCTGTTCAATGTTGATAGGTTGCAGGGGGAAAGCTGATTTCCGTTGTCTTCCACTAGCAGTTTGGCAATTAAAGCACTTTCTTACGTATTCATGAGCATCTCTAAACAGAGTAGGCCAATAATATCCAGCATGGATGACTTTGTGGGCTGTTGTGTCTGCTCCAAAATGTCCTCCCGCTGGCCCATCATGTAGTTCCTGTAAAACCTTTTGAGCTTCAGGTTTCTCAAGACATCTTAACAGGATAGAATCATAGTTCTGTCTAAAGAGCACATCATCAATGAGAGTGAAATTCTTCGCTTTTAACCTAATGGCCCTTTTATTTTTGTAAGATAAATTTGGAGGAGCATGACCATTTTTCAAATAGAATATTAAATCTGCATATTGAGATTCGGAATCATTGACACTTATCTGATTGATTGATTGAGTCTGATCGATGTCGCTTGATTCAGGAATGTTTGATGCTCCTGCTAATATCCTGCAAAAACCTTGACCTCTAACAATCTTTGCTGGCTTTATTTCTAGGTCATATTCTTGAAGTGTCGTGACCCAATTGGCTCTTCTTTCACCCAGTTCTTTTTGAATTAATAGTTGCCTTACCGCTGGGAAAGGGACTATTACTTTTGTGTGAGTTTTCAAAAGAAAGGGCCTGTAATGTTTAACTGCTTTGAACACAGCAAAGGCTTGTTTCTCCACATCAGAATAATTTAGTTCGGCACCCTGAAGATTTGAGCTAAAAAATGAAATGGGTGCTTCCAAGTTGTGAGCATTTGGCTGCGTGAGAACTGCAGCATAGGATACATCGGACGCAATGGTGTAAAATGTAAAATGATTAGAAAAATTGGGAGTATTCAAGGCTGGGGCATTGATTATTGATTGCTTGATAACATCAAAAGCTTGCTTTTCTTCTGGTCCCCATTTGAAGACTGAATTCTTCTTGATCATTGACTGAAGAGGTAATACAATTTGAGAGAAATCTGGAACAAATCGTTTAACAAAATTAATCTGACCTAAGAATGACTGCATCGATTTTTTATTGTGTGGGAAAGGGATTTCAGAAATTTCCTTAATCCGATCAGGATCAATATAAATGCCATCTTTGGATACTATAAAGCCTAAGAGTTTTCCTTGGTCAAGAGCGAAGAAAGACTTCTTTGGGTTTAGAGAAATACCATATCTTTTGCATCGCTGAAAGATTTGATTTAAGTCATGCAAATGATTATATCTCTTTTTAGAATAAACAGTAATATCGTCTAGGTAGACGACTACCGATCGATTAATCAACCCTTTGAAGGCTATATCCATGGCTCTCTGGAATGTCGCTCCTGCATTTATGAGTCCAAAAGGCATTTTCTGATATGCATACGTTCCCCATTTTGTTCTGAATGTAGTTTTAAGTTGGTCATCAGGATGAACCAAAACTTGGTTGTATCCGGAGAATCCATCAAGAAAGGACATCAATTCAGAACCAGCTACTGATTGGAGAATTTGCCCCATAGTAGGTAACGGGAAATTATCTTTCAAGCTTGCTTTATTGAGGTTCCTGAAATCAATACAGATTCGAATGTCGCCATTCTTCTTCCTAACTGGCACCATATTAGAGACCCAATTTGAATGTCAGACCAAAGATAATTTTGGCTTTCAAAAGCTTATTAAGCTCTGATTTTATCTGGGTCTCCAAATTTGGATGTATTTTCCTTAATTTCTGCTGAATTGGTTTCTGATCAGGAAGCATAGGGATGGTATGCTGGATAATAGATGTATCATATGTCTTTAAGTCATCATATCTCCAAGCAAAGACCTGTTTGTTTTTTCTCAATAGTTTAATAAATGCTTCCTTTTCTTCTTGGGAAAGTCCTATTCCTAAGTTGATGTTTTGAGGAGCATCGTCAGTGCCTAAATTTATTAATTCAAACCTAAGAGTGGAACTTTGAAGCTTTGCATTAATTACAGGTTTAAACCTGTCTTTGATATCGTAAAGATCTTCAAGCTTCACCACAGGTTTGGGAATTGAATTTTCTTGAGGAACTTGTTTCATCTGAAGATCGTGATCATCTTCCTCAATGACTTGATTGTCATAGGATTTTTCCGAAGTTAGAAACTGCAAGATATCTTCATCATGGTTAAATACTCTCCAATTAGTGATATTGTCAGGAATTGAAGGCCTAAAAAGTAATTCTACAGAAAATCTATCAAGGCTGTAGTCTTCGGAAGGTAGAAGCTTAGAAGCTACATTGGCTAGTAGGTCGGCTGCTGAATTTTGTGACCTTGGTATGGAAGAAATGTTGAAGGCTGAAAAGTGTGAGGTAAGATCCTGTACTAGCGATTGATAATGCTTAAGGTGAGTCGAAAGGCAATGAATTGCATTTCTGACTTTTTTTACGTTGATTTCCGAATCACCGAACACTTTTAGATATCGCACTTCAAGGCCGATCGCTTTATATAAACCCTGGACCAGAGCTTCATATTCGGCTGTGTTATTAGTACACTCAAATTCTAGCCTACAAGACAGCATTGTCTTTTCTCCTTGCGGACTAACCAAAATGCAACCTGCTCCTGAGCCTTCGCTGGACTTAGAGCCATCAAAATATAAAGACCAAAATAAAGCAGTATTAACTAAAATATTTACATTTTCCTCAGCATCATTAAAACATCTGGATTTATCTGTTTGTGAAAAATTTTCAATTTGAGATGCAAAATGATTGACTGAAAAAGGAGATGGTTGGGCAACAAAGTTGCCAAAGAATGATTCGGACGAATAGTTCCCCAAAATATTGTTATTGAATGCCACAGGTTGGTTTTCTTGCTCAAATTCAGTAACTGTGTGGGTCATATGCTTCTCCCGATCGATCCTTATTTGATTTGGCTTTCCCTTGTGGGGAAGCCACATATGTGACCAATCTGTGGAAATATACCCATGTAGTTTTTCGGACCAATCTCTGCTTAAAATCAAACCATAAAATTCAGGTATGTCAGCGATTAAGATGTCAATCCTTTGAACAATTCTGGGGTCGGATGACAACCTGATGGTTACAGAATTAATTTCTCCCACAACCTGCACTTTAGTTCTATCCAACTGTACAATATGAATGGCAGACTTCTGGGGTTCAATGTTCAGCTTAGAGCAAACTGAAGCTGGCATTATATTAGATGAGGCCCCTGAATCTATTAAACAGTTGTGTAGGTTTCTATTATAAATCTCATAAGTGAGCAGGAAGGGTGGAGTGTGAGAATTTGATTTATCTCCGATTAAGACTGAATCGGTAATTTCAACCATACCTGCGGGAGGCTGGCCTGAATCGTTGGCAGCTCTTGCACTGGGAAGGGGAATAGAGGGAACAACATTTAATTCTTTGAGAAGTAGCTTTTGCTGATGTTTCAGTTTACTAAGTTCAAACATGGTTATATTTGCCTTGGTTTTCTTCATGTCATCAGCAATGTTATATTCCATTGAATCGGATACCACTAGAGTCTTGGATGTTGAAGGAGAACTAGAAGTTGAAGGCTGGTTTTGAGGAACTACCACAGGTGACTTCTTTGGGGGAACTCTTTCCTTTGCTGTAGTAGCGCCTGCGCTCCTCTTCTTTGAAGTTTCCTGGGCGGGTTCAGGAGTGCTTTTACTTCTTGTAGTAACCGGAAAGGCTTCTTCTTCATTCTCCATATCAGAGTTTGGGAGTATAAAATCCCACATTCCGTGGCATTCAGCTACTTCTTCTTCATCATCGGTCTGTGAAGGTGTTTCCTCTTCCTCTTCTTCTTGGTCTGAATCAGCGTTAGATATAACATTGGGTGGCTTTGATTCGGTTTTCTTAAAAGTCCTAAATGGTCTTTTGCTTGAAGTTTCGGCCACCTACTTTTTAATCTCAACCATTTCATTAGACAATGTTTTAAGGACCTTTTGTAAACCTTCCATGTCATATGGGTCCTTGGGGGTTTTCTTCTTGGAATCTTCTTTAAACGAGACTTTTTTAGCTTTTCTATCTTCTAGAGCAGCTTTCTTTTCAAGAGCATTGATGCGCTTTTCAACGGCAAGTGCCTCTCTCATATTTTCAGCTAAGGTAGGTTTTCCAGCCCTGTCTACAAAAATGGCTATGTTGGCAGGTAGGGCAGTGATGTACCATTCACTTCGGATTTGCTCACTTGGTTTAGAAGCGGTAGGGATTTTATTCAGTAGTTTATTA
Organism: Pinus tabuliformis; assembly: GCA_031772625.1. Lineage (NCBI taxonomy): Eukaryota > Viridiplantae > Streptophyta > Pinopsida > Pinales > Pinaceae > Pinus > Pinus tabuliformis. The sequence continues at coordinate 482,355,040 of CM062809.1, read as the reverse complement.
AATCTGGCATTAAACTCCTTTATTGGTTCCCTGTGCTCTATTCTCAAATTGGAGAGGTCATTTATTAAAGTTGCTAGGGACCTATCATCTCCATATTTGGTGAGAAACTTCTCTTGGCATGTATTCCAACTGGTAATCGAACCAGAGGGTAAGGAAAAATACCAGGATCTTGCTGATCCTTGTAAAGTGTAAGGGAAAAGTCTTACAACGACATCTTGCTCTGTCACTCCTTTTAGATTAACTGCTAACATGAAGTTGTTGATGTGTTCTTCGGCCTGGATCCCATCATCTGGATTGAATTTAGGCAGCCATTTTTCGGGATCACTGGGTAGATCATGCAATGGTCCAGGCATGTTGACTGCTCCTGGCCTAGTCCATGGATCTGCCATTATAATGGCGACAGTGGTTGAGACTACCACTGGGATTCCGGATGTGTTGGAAGGGATTAAAGATGAGGAGTGAATAGATTGGGATATTGAGGCTTCTGTTCCCTGGTGAACGACAATTTGTAATGGGGGAGTGGATGGTTGACCTTGCAGTGGAGAAAATGAAATGGAGGAGGTGGAAGAAAGCCCTTCACTATCAGATCCTTCAGTAATTTTCTTTGCCCTTTTCCTTTTCGGTAAAGGAAACTCAGTTGGTTCAATACCGAGTTTTTCACTCTGAAGTCTGGTGAGAGGGTGAGTGAGGTTGAACTGCGAAGTCGCACTGCTTTCTGATACCTCAGATTTCTGTGGTGAGATCGAGAAGCTCTGAAGTTTATGGATTAGAGACTGAACTTCAGGTGATTCAAGACTTAATTGTTCTGTGGTATGATGGGTTTGAGCAGTGGTCGTTGATTCCTCTTCTTCCTGTTCGGGTACCGGAGATCCAGTATACAAATGGGAAGGTCGAGGGGATTCGGAGGGGAAAGTGCTCTCGAAATGGCTTATAGGTTTGGACTTATGTTCCATTCACAGCTGAGGCCCTCCTTCTAGCGCCAATTTTGTTGAGATCTCAAAAATCGCTGCCACAACAAAGGGGAAACCACCCGGTCCGGAACCTTGAAAGCAGCTCCTTTTCCGTTTGGAATAGTGGCTCCGACTGGGGATAATGGGACCAGTTTCCCAATAATAGATAAAAGTGGGATGGATGAGTAGCTTATGCGGTAGGATAGTGATAAGTGAATAACTAAAACTATCAGCAAAATATATAATCTAATAATTTAATCCCGAGACTTATCAATCTTTCAAAGCGTAGCGTTTGATAATCTGTGCTTTAAGGCAGGCATATAGATGACTCTAGCACTAAAGCATAGACGTTTAAACCATTTAAAATTGCTCTGCATAATTAGTTATGCAGAGCGATAATAGCGAATTACCACACATTGACATTCATATCATTGCTACATGCATGATTAAAAGAAAGGCATATCACAAAACATCCAATAGTGGACTGAAATGAAAATTTGCTGTTACAGCGCATACATGTATTCAACAATAGCAAAAGATAATAACACAGCAATTCATATAAAAGGAAAGAAGACAGATGCAGATAAAAGTACCATGTAAGCTGCTCAACAATCCACTATATAAATCGTTATGTCGCAGTCCTTCCTTCAAACCAGAAAGTATTCCAAACAAGAGACAATAGTGCACAAATGCATAAAACAGCCTTCTCGTCAAATTAAGGACTATTGGTCGAGTTTCACAAAAGAATATAGGCTAAAGCACAGTAGTGCAAACTTCAGCCTTTAAGTCTATTACAAAATTTTACGACCCTTTCCAAAACAATGAAAGGGTCTATAAATACTATTCTAATCTAAATATCTAATCTAAATATCTAAAAAACTGAAAAACTATGAAATTGGCATCAATAAATATTTCTCCATTTTTCTTGGCGATCTGGCAGTCGGCAGCAATGCTTCATTCGGTGGGCTCTTTGCCTTTAAACCTCAACTGACATATCGCAAGCATGGGCTGTACTTCCGGTGGAGTGTTGAGACGCGACATGAGCTGGGCATCATATGTGGCATCCTGAAAGTCGGGGATCAGGCACTTGAGAGCATCTGTTAAACACATAAGAGCCGACCTTTGAGTGTGCGGTTTGATTAAAAAGAGCCAATATGCGTCAGGGGTTAAAGTTTTTACTCCAGCGATTAACTTCCTCTTTTCCTCCAGACCATGATAACTTGTTTGTTCAATCATGTTTGCCGTGGTTATGCTTCCAGGTGTACACTGAGAGATTATGTTGGTCCAATAGAGTGTGTTGTTGACCAAATCAATCATATTGTTGGAAATCATTTTAGATCTTGAAGCTGCTCTTTCCGCTTTCATCATCTGAGTATTCCATTCTGTGAAGAGTATGTCTTTGAATGGCTCATAGATCCTAGGCAAGTTTGCTTCTTTTCCCTCATCAGTATCTTGCCAATCAAGATATGAGGTTATGGTTTCTTCGGCCTGATCTAGCTCATTTATGACTTTTTCAATTTGCTGACATACTGCTGCAGATGCTTCACATAATGGCTCAGCCTCAGTTAGTTGTTGGCACAAGAGTCTAACCTGAGAGATTAATGCATTATTTATTCGGGCTGCCTCTGCTCTGAAATCTTCGATTTTCTTAGTGCCCTTGATATCTTCGAGTTGTGTTAATAGTCGAGCAATTTGCTCATCTTTTGACTTTGTCATTAGCTCGTTTGCCACTCTCAATTGTGCCAATGCCTCTGTTAGCTCCTTCTGCTTCTGGATTGCGCTCTGATCAATCCTCTGTTTTTCAGTCTGTAGTTGCTGGGTTAAGACATTGTTTACTTACTGTTGTGCTAGCAACTGCTCTTCTACCTATGCTGTCTTGTTTCGTGCTTCAGCTACCTCTGCTTGCAATGCACAAATTTCCTGGTCCTTAGTCTTTAACAAAAGACTCACCTCCGATGCTTTATCAATAGTAGCTGCAGAATAAGCTCCCGCATACTGCGATAGCTTGGTTAGATCATCGGAGGGGTCCAATTCTTCCTTCCAGACTACATTCCCCGTAACTGTCTGCTCAGGAAAGATGGAAGGTTGATCAAGCCTTCGTCTTTTCCTTGAGCGCTTAACAACTGCTTTGTGCCTAGGGCTGTAGAAAACGTCCAGGGGAGAAATATCTTCCACCTGGAGCACAATCTGATTGGAAGGGTCTTTGGTGATTACTTCGAGCTCCTTTGAAATGGGTGGGCCGCTGGTTCCGCTTGGAACCTGAGAAGAAGTGGTGTCCGGTGTGTCTTTGGAGCCTTCCTTTCCACTGATAACGGAATCGAATTGATTCCATTGTTTCAGCAATTCAGGATCTATGGAGGTCTGGGATTTACTCTTCTCCTTTTCTTGTTCCAACCTCTTTTGCTCCTCCAACTCTTTCTGTCGCTGTTCTTCTGACTCCTTTCTCTGTTTCTCTTCTTGCTCTCTTCTTTGCTTATCTGCTAATTCCTTTTTCTGCCTATCTGCCAGTTCTTTCCTTTGTTTCTCTTCTTCCTCTTTCTTCCGCTGTTCCTCCATCTACTTCTGCTTTCTCTGTTCTTGTTCCTTCTGCTCTTTCTGCTGCTTATCCATTTGCTCCTTTCTCTGCTTCTCTGCCTGCTGCTTCTCTTGCCTTTCCTCCTGTTGTTTCTTTTGTTCTTTATTTATAACGGGATGTTGGCTCGTCTGTTTCTGACCTGGCTTGCCTGAGGAGGATGCTGTGGTTAATGACAATAAATATAGGGGCAGAGTTTGCAACCTCTGCTCCCTAAGTTTATTGAATTCGCTTAAATTTTCATCATTGTATCTCATCTTGGCAAGCTGCTTGGTTTGGCCTATTGAGTCAGCAGCTACGAACAGGTCATCAAACTCGTCTTCTTGATGGTCAATCTTGGTCAATTTGGCCTGTTCTAAGGCATTGTAGGCAGTTTTATGTGGATCATAGAGTCTGGCCGGCATAGTGGGCAGGGATAAAGCTTGCATCTTTGTTGCCTCCTTTTCTGCATGTTGAATATTATGCAGAGTAAAAACACCCAACCTCAAGGGAAAAGGGGGCCAGCCCCTCTTTTTCTCTTTCTTGAGAGTTTGAGTGACACTCTCGGCCATGATCTGGTAGGAGATTTCTCGGGCTAATAGTTTGTCTGGAACATATAGAGGGAGAACATGCGGTTTGGCTTGGCTTCCATAAACCCTAATATAGGTAAAATGCTCTTCTCCAAACCAACCTGCTACAGCTGGTAAGTCGAAGGAAGCGAGATAGGAGATTTTAGGAATAGGCCGATCAAAAATGGAATAATGAACGGGAAGCATAAAACCATTGCAAATTTGATACAAATGGTCCTTGTAAGAGGACTTCCACAATTTCCGATGATACAAATGAATGGGCAAAGGGTCTTGGCTGGTCCATCTCCAACCGAGAATGGGAAACTCAGAGTTAAAGCACAATGTGTCCATAATGTAGGAACTATAATAAAATGGAGGGATTTTCCTTTCGGTGACCACAGATTTAGCTCTAAAATCCCGAACAGCTATAGTCAATTTATCAGAAAGAATGGTGGCCCAATCCATGATAAAACCATTAACAGCTGCTTCCATTAGGGGAACCATCTCTATATCAAAATTGGCAGAATCATGTAATCCCCATAGCCTACACATCATAATTCCCGCATAGCAATAGGGAGAAGCCAAGGAATCGACGGAGTACTTACCCGAGCTTTTGTGCTTGTGTTTGGCGGGGTTCTGCCTCCAATCTCGAATGGGCTCGGATGGCACTTCATTTTCAGCTGCAAACTTCTCCACGAAGTCTTTGTTGTAGATTTTCTCTGGCTCGGGCAAATGATACATTTCCCTCAGGTGCTCTGACTTGAAAGACCCGAAAATCCTTCCATCTCTTGTGTGGAACGTTCTGTCAACGATTGGAATTTCCTCAATTTCCCATCGCACTACATCAGTGTAGGGAAGGACTTGTTCTCTGGCCGCTATTCTGTGAAGAAAAGAATCAGCCAACTCTTTAAGAGTCGCATCAGACTTTTTGAATGGGTCAGCAGTAGCCACTATCCCTGAAACTTTTGGTTGCTCAGCTTCTAGCAAATTATATGTGCCTTGCCATGTAGTCTTGTTAAGACCAATGCATGTAGTGTCTGAAACGAGGCCTTTCTTGCTATTTGCAGCAGTTTGACCTGCTACAGGTGTAACTGTAGAGCCCGTAGCCCTCTTGGATCTTTTTCCCATCATACTTGAGCTTCTCTCAAAAGACGAATTCTACACAATTGCAAGAGAAATCGTAACAACATAATGACAATGACGCTACACAGAGGGATAGATATATCATTTGAAGCGTGCCAAGATTAATTTCCAAAAGTGGCTGCGGATCCAATTGCTGAGAGGATATTGCAGATGTAATTAATGGTGATTTGAGGTCTGCTACCCATTAAATGTGATGATTATACCGTTATCTGGGTGAATGACTCACTTAAGCGTGCAACAGATATTCTGACGGTTAAACGCAGGTGTTCATTAATCGAAGGGGTAAAATCTTTTAAATACACACGCATTACCTTATCCTTTGCATTAACGGCATTTTTTGGATTCGCACTTTATCAACCGGATATGAATATAAAATTAAAGCTTTGAGAGATGGCTTTTAAAACTGCCGATCACCGATGAGCGATATCGCATCGCTTCGGGGAATAGGTGCTGCACAATTATTACCAAAAGGTGGTGCCGACAGCCGATAAGCGATATCGCATCGGGCTAGCGCATGGAAACAAAGGTAGGCGCATACACAATGGTTTGGGGCTACCGATTGCGATATCGCATCGCATCGGGGGTAGGAACCGAGTACCGTACTGAAGTATGTGGAATTCTGCCGACGGCCGATAGCGATATCGCGTCGGGTTGGGATTTAAATCGTGAAGCGGTTTCGCATGAGGTATCACCGATAGCCAATCGCCAACGTCGCGTCGCGTCGGGACATGAGTTATGTGGCGTTAGTGGTGTGCATGTAACATTGCCGATCGCTGATAGCGATATCGCATCGGCGGAGACCAATATGTCATTTAAATGCATCTCTTATGTTATTGCGATATGCGATCTTGCGATCGCTTTATCGCAATAATAAAAGATTATTTATTATTTGAAACATTGATGTCCTCAAAAGGGCTTAAATATATGACAACTCATTTGATTATGCGGCCTATTTTGAACATACAAGCATTGATGCCAAAATTATTAAAAGGGACCCATTCCATATGTTAATTTTTTGAAAATAAGAATGATATGAAATGGGGGGTTGTTGTAGGGCACAACACCTCATAAGATATTCAACACAAAACATGCTCAAGCCAAATGATCTCCTTTGCTTTATATAGGAAAGCTCTTCCTTAAATCATGGATCAATACCACAGGCCAACACCATAATAACACAAAACCGTCGGCAAAATACCAAAGGTTAAACATAAGAAACCCCATGTGTGCTTTTCTCTGCCTTGAAATGTGTGCACTGGGGGTACGCACCTCCTGAACGGGATAACTGCGGGTATGTACGCACTTTATGTAACACCGACCTGCGTGTACGCACCTTATGTAAGGTGTACATGCGTACCCCTTATTTTCTTCAATATTTGATAGCTGATCATCAATCTCTGCTGCTGACTTGAAGTACTGTGATCTATCACCTGAATGGGTTGCCATCAAGGACAACACTTTAGCCATAATGCCAACATAGATCATGTTTATATATATATATATATATATATATATATTATAAAAAATACACATTTTAGACTAGGTTATGCTACATGAACACATGCATATCTCTTAAAATGTGTGAAATTTTGCAACGAAAAGCATTTCACACATACTTCTTAAGATGTGTGAAAGTTTGAAAGGACAAGTATTTCATTTAATGGAAAATTGACATATTATATGACATTAAATATTTTTGCAAAAAATATAATTAGGACAACAACATAATTCTCCATAATTTTTCTTTTTACTCCGAATCAAAATTCACAGTGCTTATATAAACTTATAGGGTTTTAATTTGATAAAAGAGGAAAAACTTGAAATTTTATCACCACATTTGGCCCAAAATAACATATCTTCATGCATTCATCCCTAACCTAATTTGAAAAGAAAAAAAAAATTATATACATTTTATTCAGAAAAATCAACACTTTAAATAATAGATCCACTCATGAAAAATAACTAGACATCCTTAAATAATAGATGCACTCATGAAAGATAACTAGGCATGGGTGATAGGTATCATGCCATCTCACATCCTTCCATGACCCTTGAAGTGGACCCAAAAAGAAAAAAGGAAAAAAGCTCGTTGTTGTTCAAAACCTAAATCAAGGCATAAAACATAATATTAATACACCACATTGACCTGGGAAAGACTCAAATGGATTTAAAAATCACAAGCATAAATTATTCAAAAATAGTTTTAACTTCGATTGGGTATTTTCTTTAAATCCACTCTAAGGTTCCTTGCCATTGTTTAGGGATGGCTCATGAATATTCGAAGATGGTGGAAGGTAGAATGCACCTAGGACCATCTGTGACAGGTATATATTTTTCCACAACAAGATTTCATGGTGATTGTTTGATATTAGTTTCTGGTTCTTAAGGTTTTCATTCTAGACTTTCTTTGCGTTAAATTCTTATTACATAACTGATTTTCATCCAGCCTTACAGGTCAACGACTCATTGAGGCCGTGTCTTTAACTCAGGTAAGATTCCTCCTTGGTTATTATTAATTTTATGTAAACGATTAGCAAGTTTTGCTTCCGTTAACATTCACTGACTCACAACCACTAAAACAGGTATGCAACCTTTCAGAAGGTCTGTTGTTCAGGACCATGACCCTTAAATTCACAAGAGATTACAACGTTCCCATTGATTTTCAGGTTGGAGCTATATCTTTTGGTTACTGTTCTGGATTTAAGTCATTTAAGGGTTTTATGAGGAGTGTTTTTCCCTTATAGTGCATTTAGGTTGTTAATGCATAAACACGGGTTTACTTAATCTTTATTTTTGGGATATTCGACAAGCTCCGGTTGTCGACAATTTTTCTTTTGAAATGAAAGTTATGAAGATTTCAAATACATTCGAGTCTGTTTCTGCTTGATTTGAGGGATGGTTGTAATAACTATTTTAATTAATTTGAGAGGAGGCCGAGTATGCTGTCAATCGGTTGTCCAATGACATTGAATGCTTCATCGATTTCTATATTTATTTAACAATATACCGTTTTCTTTTCAGTTTAACTGTGTTATGTGAATGAATTATTTCATTCTCAATTTTCCTATGTATTGATATCCTGTGACATGGATGATAGCAAAACTGTATTTATTTAGTTGTGATAGTTTCTATGAAAAGGATTTTGTAGCGTTAACCACTATTTTACTATACAAATTTTGTTCATTATGTCGACAATTGATACTAAGCGTTTTACTATCATGCTATCGTAACTGTTTGCTTCACTCAGAATAGGACATCGTTCATATTTGGGTCTTTCAATTCCATTAGTAATGACGATTATTATACATTTTTCTGAGAGGTTGTTTAAGCTTTCCTTTGCTTTATTAATAGGTTATATGCACATGGATGCATTCTAGGGGTTTATATCAGTACTCTGTCAGTAACACTACTCTAGAATTTATCCTCCTTTTCTATGCTATAAATTAAATAACTCAACTGTAACCATTCAATTTATCCATCATTTATTGAGTATTAAGTAAACTCCCTGGCTATTAGTTCAGGAGTCAACCTTCTACCTTACTTATTTGTTTACCTGTAGTTCAAATATTAATATCTATTGTCCAACATTAAATCTTTATAAATTTTCTACCAAATCATATTTACAGTTCAACATACCATAACTGTTATGTGCATGTAATGCAGGAATAAAGGATAAAAGCAAGGAAAAATGCAAGTATAAAAGATAAAAGAAAGGAAATATGGAAAAGACCTTGGTAAAACTAGAATGGGACAAGGGAGAGTAATTATAGGAGGTAAATCCTCCTCATTTACTACCCATCCATTCAAATATTCCTCCACCAGCTTGGAGTGCAAACATCCATCACTTTGAAGACTAGAAGATAGCCGAGCAAGTGAAAAGGACAGAAACCAGTTTTTCTTGAGTTAAAGGCCAAGCCTCCCTAATGGGAAGGAAGTCGTTAGAGACTTCAAATGTATAAATAGATAGGCTTAGGACCTCAGTAGGATTCAGACTTCTATTATAAAAAATCCACTTTGTTTCTGAGTTGCAAGACTTGTGATAGTTTGTTCTGTAATCTATGGTTTTAATAATAAGAATGAGTTCTATTTAAGCCAACTCTGAGTTAACTCTGAGGGCTGAAGCTCTTAGGTTAGGGCCCAACCCAAGAAGGCAAAGTTCCTCCTTATTGTATATGTATGCTAGCATAGAGCTCTGTTCCATTTGATTGCTTAAATAGTTTCATCGCTTTCTATTCATTTTCTTAAGTAGCCTTATGGTTTTTGCTGTTTATTTGCTTAAGTAGTTGCACTTTCATTACATCAATATAACATAGATTATTGATGGTTTTCCTGTTCATTTGCTTCAGTAGCTGCATTTTTTGTAGTTTACTTCCATTTGTCCCTTCTTTCATTTTACAGGTTAGCTAGGCGAAAAAGATCACTATCAGGTTGTGTGCAGGTGTCTTGGCCTCATCTCCTCCCTCTGGGACCATGACTTGAGGAAGAAACTCTTTAGTAACCCCAAAAACACATGTTTCTGTTTCTCACATGAGCTATGGAGTTTTTCGTTTGATGCAGTTACTCGTTCACCTCACTGTGTTTTTCTGTCATTTTCCTTTAAAAACCTCCTTCAACACGTTCTTCATGCATCACTTCCTTGCTGTCTGATCCACAACAAACCTTCACAATCACTGTCTGCTCGATTAAATTTTCCAACTACCACTTACTTTATGTGCTTTAAGTCCCCACCATCGATTTTCCTCGCCTGATCTGACGGCTGTCGCTTCACCCGATCGCCAACTAGCTTAGCCGATCTCCACCATTGATCAACCCCGCCTGATTCGACGGCTATCTCTTCACCTGATCGCCAACTAGCTTGGCTGATCTCCACTGTTGATCAGCCCCGCCTAATCCAATGGCTATCATGCAATCTCGCGTGGATTAGTGCACGACCATTATCCACCGGAGAGCACACGAGAAAAGTGGTTTGCTCGTACTACGTGTCGCACAGTTAGGCTAATCACGTGAAATTTCAAAATACATCTTACAGCCTAAAGGGCGTGCGAGAAACTAATTACAACCTTAGAAACCCGCTTCATCATTTCCGCACATTTATTTTTCCCGCGATACAATCTTTGTCGTCCATCTCTTGACTTCATTCGCGTGATAAGATCTCAGTCGTTCATCATGCGTGTTCATCCTGTTTACCCATCTAGTCACTTAATCCACGCGATAAGATATCAGTCATTCATCGCTTCATTACCTCGTTTTTCCATCCATACTTAAGCCTTCGCGATACGATTTCCACCGTTCATCCTATTTATTCACCCCATTCATCCATTTATTCACTTAAAGCCCCGTGATAAGATCTCCATCGTCCATCTTCTGTTCATTGATCGATACAATGGTCCCTAGGCACTACTGCATCCTTACGTCCTCCTTTCACCAATTTCAATCTCCAACTGCTTTTTCCGCTTGAAAATTGATTTAGCTTAGTTTATTTTCTTTCACCTTAGGATAGTTTGATGCTCTTTACTTCTACAACTTAGATAGCATCCTTAAGATTAGTTGTTTTAGAAATTCTACTTAGCATGGTTGTTTAATTGGTTAATTAGGTTATGGTGTGGTTTATCATTACATGTTGTTTTCTTCAATACTGCAGTAGAAGTAGCTCTCCCTTAGGATAGATTTTCTCTTCTTCCATCAAAGAGTTAAGCTTCTTCTGACCCTATAGAAGTCTAGCTTGGTACCCTGTAGAGTCCCTACTTTACACCTTATCCTCCATCATTACCTACTGTTTTCATCACTTTCCTCTCTCTTTTGCCTCATTTTCCACCCAGATCATTACATTAGTTGTCATTAAACATGATCAAGTGAGCTTTGCTAATGGGTAATTGTTTTGTTTAGTTTTTGACATACTTGCAGGTATTCCGCAGCTTTCTGCTGATTCCACAGCCATCTGCTGATTCCGCAGCCATCTGATGATCCCGCAGCTATTTTGTTGATTTCAAGGTTCCACGTGCTATTTTGCAGAATGAGCCACGTGGGCATGTTGGAATATACGTGCTCGAGGTTCCTATGCCATCAGTTCAGCCGACCACGTCATTTGTACCTCCGGTCAAAGGGGGTCAAGTTTCGGTCAAATAAAGGCAGCTTAACATGGATACGTAAGCTGTTTGATCACGTCAGTGGAAAAGGTGATCTGTCCATGTTTTGAAAGCCGTGGGGGACATGATCTAATGTTAGATTCATTGCCCATATCGACCAGGACCTCCAGCTTGACCACGAAGCCTATGACGTGTTAATTGCACCTTTAATACGCATGACAGTTAGTTCATTTTCTGTTTTTATGTTTACGTATTAGGCCATCTTGCAGATGCCTATATATACTTGCGTCTGTGTACGCTGATGTTAACTTTGGAGATGCTGTAGTGTATGTATTTGTGAGAATTTTGGCACGTTTTCAAACTCTGTTTTTATAAGAGCTGTTCCAGCACTTTTGGATTATGTATCTTTGCATATAAAGTAATGGAAACACCGTTTTGAAGTCTTAAAGAGCATCTGAGTTTTCTGTGGATAATATGAATGGAGGGCCCCTGTTCGTATTAGCCTTGTAAAGTATTTTCATGTTCATATTTCTGCAATTTCTTTATTTTACAAACAGAATTTCCTTCCTTGAATTATGTACAGCTTGATTTCTCTTTATTGCTGCAGCCTTTATTTTCACTGATCAGATTTACTTCTTTGCAGGTTTTCACCCGGGATTAAGTGTGTTGTGTTTGCTTTAAAATCTAATGGTAGTTGCAGTTGTCTTGTTCATGATGCTGCCCTTTTTACTCTGTTTTCTAGACTAGTTTTAGCTTAGTTTTACAAGTTGGATGCTAACTAATTTATGCTCTCTTTATCATGAATGACTTATATTTCAAGAGAACAGAACACTAATTAATTGCAGCTTGTATTTGAGTAGTCTTGGCTTGTGATACTAATACTTTTTCCACTTGTTACACATAATCACATATGTAGGAAGCAGTATGTTGGAAAAGGCTTAGTAGTGTTACAATTTGTCAATTAGAGTAGATTAGAGTTTTTATCAATTCTTGGATTTGTCTTCAGCTACCTCCTAATCGTGTTTGACGCAGTACTATGTGGTAGAAGCAGGGAGTTAGGAGGAGATAATCATTAACATCAATCCTTGAAGTGATTTTCTTGTTTCTTTTATTTGCAGCAGTATGGATAGAGACTAATGCCATTAGAACGTGGTCATTTACTTTCAAGTCATTTCAATTCATTCATTTCTTTCAAGTTCTTTTCCTTTACAAATTCAGCAAGTAATTAGAAATCACTTTCACACACACTTTCACTCATCTAGAACTCACTTTTCACACACTTGCACTCATCTGTCTATAATCATCACTTCATCATTAGGAAGATAAGTTAACCATAAACAACCCCCCAAACGACAAAAGCTCTAAGAAAGTTGCTTAAGTACATATAGTACACCCTCACTTCATCAGCTTACGAGCCCCGGGTTGACAATTAATGACATCAATTTAGGAACACTAAATTGACTAAACATTTTGGCGCCGTTGCCGGGGAAGTGAAATTAAGTAACCATACTTAGAGAAAAAAACATAAAAAAAAAAAAATTCAAGGAAAGAAGTTAATAACCTATCCAAATATGCTCTCCTCTTGCACTTTAAAGTGATCTGGAGGATCAGAAAGGAGAAAGTTATTGATTTAGTAGTCTCTTGAGTATGCTCTCTTCTTGCACCTAGAGTGAACTGGAAGATCAGAAAAAGAACTATTAACTTGACTTGAAGAAAAAATAAAAAAATGACATGCATAGAGCTAGAGATTCTAGAGGACGGTTTTTAGCTAGAGCTCGAAGTTCAATTTTTACAACTCCATCTGCTTCAAGGGATAGACAAGAGACACCCCCCTTATCTCCAACCGAAACCCCTAGTCCTAGAATTCCTGAATTTCAAGAGCCAAGAGTTGACTCTCCTACACCTTCTATTGAGTTTGAACCAGGAAGAGACTCTTCTCTTTCTCCTACAGGAAGACCAATTGTAATTGAGGAATTGGAATCATCTGAAGAAGAAGGAGAAATCTCTTCTCATTCACGTTTTGTAGAGGAACCAGAAGATTTTGAAATCCCTAGGAGAATCATCATGGCAGAGGAAGAAGGAGGAGGTAGAGGTAGAGGTAGAGGAGGAGGAGGAAATAACAATAAAAATAATGGAGGTAGAGGTCCCATAGGAGGAGGAAATAGAAATGGGGATAATTCATTTCGGTTTCCCATTGTTAATGAGGATTCCCGAGCCACTATGAAAAACATATCACCATCTGTCCTCCCTAATTTCCATGGGTTAAGGACTGAGGACCCTGAAACATTCTTATTTGAGTTTGAAGTGGTGTGTCGAACTTATGACTACCTGGATGACTCTCAGAAACTCAAGTTGTTCCCTTCAACACTGAAGGATCAAGCCTTGAAATGGTTCATGGGGTTACTCACTCAATCCATTAGGACTTGGAATGAGATGAAACAGACATTTTTGGATAGGTATTTAGACTATTGCATGCCTACTAATCACAAGGACGAGGTTTTCAAAATGGTACAAAAAGAAGATGAGAGTCTAGAAGATTTACTTGAAAGGTTTCAATATAACTTGAAAAGAGCAAAAATGAATACCTTGGATGAAGAGACCTTAAAAGCCCTCTTATTAAAATCCATCAGGGATGAATGGATAGACATCTTAAACATGATGGGGAAAGGGGATATTTCTCAACTTTCTCTCAATGACATAGCAGAACTTTGTATCCATCTCTCAAGGGGCAAATCAAAAACTCAAAAAGGGCCTAGAGATCCTTCTCTCCTTCGGGCGAATAAATTTGCAACAGGATCAGTGAGTAGGGCTGAAATCGGCAGTATGCTTGATGAATTTAAAACTGACATCTTAGGGAGTCTTAGTGAACAACTTGATACCCTTAAGATTCACAATAAACAAAAAGCAGAAGCTAAAGCTTTGGCTATCTTTTGCCCGAAATGTAGAAATAAACATGCTTTAAGGGAATGTCCCTTAGATGCACACGTTGTAGAAACATGTGTAATTTGCTCAAAAAATCATGAGACCAAGGATTGTCCTTCAATCCCTGGCCTCAAAGCAGTCTTTCAAGAGGATCCAGATACACTCGAATCTCTCTGTTTTATCGCAAGGAGACCTTGGCAAGGACAACAGAATCAAGGGTTTAACAACTCTATGAATTCTCAATCCCAACCAGGTTGGAATCCTTGGCAACAACCTTGGCCTCAACCTCAAAATGCTTTCCAAGCATGGATGCAAAGCATGCAAAATCCTTATGGGAGATTTGCACAATTCTATCAATATCCTCCATCATTTCAGAATCAGCAAGCTCCACAACTTCCAAATCAAGGTCAACAACTATCATTGCCATACCCTCAACAACAACAACCTCCTCCACAAAATCAAAATTCTCAATTAGCACTTCAATCCCAGTAGAAATCTAACCAACTTCCCTCTCAGCCGTTACCGAATCCAAATAATAGGAACCCTCAAAATGCTTACATGATGGAAGGTCAACCATTCCCTACCTATATGGTTGTTCCTCTTAATGAAGTACAACTTAGATCAGGTAGAATCCTAGATCAACCTTCCACAAGTATTCAACAACCAAGCATTTCTGAGGAGGAATCTCTCAAAGTCAATAAAGGTTCTGAAGTATCACTTCAAAACCAAAATATCCAAAAAGAAAAAGAAAAAGAATCAATCTCTACAACTCCCCTAGTTGAGCAACCTACACCTACAGCTACACCTCCCTTTCCTGAAAGATTGCAAATTGATAAAGGGGTGGAAAAGCAGATATGGGTGCCTGACTATAACTTCCTAGATGAATTGAAAAATGTATGTATCAAGATCCCCTTGTTACAAGCCATTAAGGAAATTCCCATTCTAGCGAAGACAATAAAGGAGTTGAGTTTGAAGAAAACAGTAAAAAGAACCAGAGATACTAAAAGGATACATCTAGTTGGAAAAATTGCAGACATAATGATGGGTAAGATTACCATGCAAAAATATGTAGATCCCGGTAGCCCTATTGTCAAAACTCATATTAATGGGGTTGAAATCCCAAATACTCTGATTGACTTAGGAGCCGCGATCAACATCATGAATAGACAGACCATGGAGCAGTTAAAGCTTCCTAACCTTCTCTTTACACCCACTCTACTGCAGCTTGCGGATAGATCAATCATTAAACCTGATGGTGTATTGGAAGACATTCCTGTCTCTCTAGATTCTTGGGAATATCCAGTTGATTTTATGATTTTAACTCCCAAGAACAATCTAGGAGGACATCCTCTTATTTTAGGAAGACCTTGGCTGGCCACAGCTGATGCTTTCATAAGCTGTAGGTCTGGAGACATGTATATATCAGATGGTAATTCCACCAAGAAGTTCAACTTGTATCCCCCAGCAAAAGCTATAACAGAAATAGGAGAAGATGAGTGGGTAGAGGATGAAGATACTATACAACCAATTCTAACCATCTCTGAGATCAGTGAGGATAGTCAAATTCTAAATACATTAGAAAATTTTGAAGTATCTTTAGAATATGACTCTGAACATTTTCAGATAGATGCAGACATTGAATATCTCTCCTCTAGACAAATGTCTCTCTTCTCAATGGAAGAGTTTGGTAGTTCTACAGTTGAAATCCTCCCAGGAAAAACATTAAACATTAATAAAAACTTGGGAAGATCACAACAAGAAGAATTAACTAAACTGTTGCAAAAACATTCCACTGCCTTTGCATGGGAATACACTGACATGAAAGGAATCGATCCTAAGACTTGTATTCATCACATCTACATTGAAGAGAATAACAGACCTATTAGGCAACCACAAAGAAGGATGAATCCAAACCTTAGGGAAATTGTGAAAGAAGAACTGCAGAAATTGCTCAAGGTAAACTTCATTTACCCCATCTCAGATAGCCAATGGGTTTCTCCCTTGGTTATAGTGCCCAAAAAGAATGGTAAATGGAGAGTTTGCATTGATTATCGAGAATTGAACAAGGCAACATTAAAGGATCATTTTCCTTTACCTTTTATTGATCAGGTACTAGACACTTTAGCAGGTAAAAAGTATTTCTCATTCTTGGATGGTTTTAGTGGGTACAATCAAATTCAGGTAGCACCTGAAGATCAAGACAAAACCACATTTACTTGTCCTTGGGGAACTTTTGCCTACCGAGTACTCCCTTTTGGATTGTGCAATGCACCTGCTACATTTCAAAGGGCTGTATTAGGAATCTTTTCAGATCTGATTCATGATTGTGTAGAGGTATACATGGACGATTTCACAGTTTATGGTAATACATTTGAAGAAGCTTTGGAAAATTTGGAAAAAGTACTGGTAAGATGTAAAGAAACAAATCTTTCTTTAAGTCATGAAAAGTGTTTTATGATGTTTACTGAAGGGATTGTTTTAGGACATCATATTTCAGGAGATGGAATTAAAGTTGATAAATCCAAAGTTGAAGTCATCTCTAAGTTACCTGTTCCAAATTGCCAAAAGGATGTTAGAAGTTTTCTTGGGTTTACTGGGTATTACAGAAGATTTATTGAAAACTTCACTAGGATAGCATCTCCTCTTTTCAAATTGCTTACCAAGGACTGTGAGTTTAAATGGGATCCTGAGTGTCAATCTGCCTTTGAAGCTTTAAAGTCTAGAATATCTGAAGCACCCATCTTAAGGGGGCCAAATTGGAAACTCCCTTTCCACATCTCTACTGATGCTTCAGATACAGCTCTAGGAGCTGTTTTGGGACAAAATGATTTGATCCCTTATGCCATTTATTACACAAGTAAGAATTTGACTCCTACTGAGTTAAATTATACTGTTACAGAAAAAGAGTTCTTAGCTGTGGTACATGCAATCAACAAGTTTAGACATTACATAACCGGCTATGAAACCTTTGTCCATACTGATCACTCTGCCATAAGATATTTAATGAACAAACCTTTCACTAATGGTAGAGTTACAAGATGGCCTTTACTCTTGCAAGAATTCAACATTACTGTGTTAGATAGACCTGGAAAGCAAAACACAGTAGTTGATTTCTTGTCTAGAATCCAAAACACTAATGAGGATTCTCCAGTAGAAGATAAGTTTCCAGATGAATACTTGTTTGCAGTAACTACCAAGACACCTTGGTATGCAGATATGGCTAATTATCTTGTTACAGGGAAACTTCCTCTACACTTATTTCCTAATGAGAAAAAGAAAATCATTCGGGAGAGTTCACATTATTCTTGGATTTCTAATGAATTGTTCAAAACAGGGCCAGATTGTATAATCAGAAGGTGTGTTCGGGAAGATGAAATGCCTGACATCCTTAAGGCATGTCATGATGAACCATGCAGCGGGCACTTTGCGGACAAGAGGACAGCCTATAAAATCCTTTCTCTAGGATATTATTGGTCTTCTCTATTTAAAGATGCAAAGCAGTATGTTAAAAGGTGCGACAGCTGCCAAAGAGTTGGGAAACCAACTCCTTCAAATGAAATGCCTCTACAGCCTCAGGTATGCATCGAACCCTTTGAGAAATGGGCTCTAGATTTCGTTGGACCAATTAATCCACCATCAAAGCAAAAGAAATATATACTGGTTTGTACTGATTATGTTACTAAGTGGGTAGAAGTAAAAGCATTGCCTTCTGCCACTGAAAATTCAGTTGTTCAATTTCTTTTTGAGGATATCTTCACTCGTTTTGGTGTCCCAAGGGAAATTGTGACAGATCAAGGCAGCCAGTTTACATCTAATTTGATGGAGAAGCTGATGGAGGAATATAAGATCAAGCACAGAACATCTACTCCCTACCATCCGCAATCCAATGGTCAAGTGGAATCTACCAATAAAGTTCTTGAAGGAATTATCACCAAGACTGTTCATCTTCATAGAAGAGATTGGGCGGAAAGGCTCCCTGAAGCCTTATGGGCCTATAGGACCACATGGAAGAACACAACAGGACATTCCCCCTATGAACTTGTTTATGGGAAGGAAGTCCTGCTTCCTATTGAATTCCAAATCAATACCTTCAAGATGGCAGTCCAATTGGGAATGAGCCTCTCAGAAGCTCAAAGACACAGAATGGACCAGCTAAATGAGCTAGATGAAATGAGACAAGATGCAATTCTAAGGACCGATCTAGTTCAGCACCAAAGATCTAAATGGCATGATCGTCATATCAAAGAAAGAAAGTTTCAGAAAGGAGATTGGGCTCTATTGTTTGATTCAAAATTCAAAGACTTCAAAGGAAAGTTTCAAACTCATTGGCTTGGGCCATATGAGATTGATGAAGTCTTTAGCAATGGAGCAGTTCGAGTAAAAACTATCGATGAATTTCATACTCCTCTTATTGTGAATGGCCACCGCTTGAAAATCTACCAGAAGCCATTCTCAAAAGAAGAGTTTGTCAAATTGTTCAAGGAAGATTCTGCAATCAGGCTGGTGGAGAAGGATTCTTCTCCTCCATCAGCCTAAAGCTTTGGTTTTTGAAAAAGAAAAAAAGAAAAAAAAAAGAATAAATGTATGAGCCTGAAAACCAATCTCTGATTGGCAGTCTCATATAGAAAACCGGAGGTGAAAATCAGGGTCACCTGACACCTCATGTTTTCTAAAGAAAAAAAAAATCTCTTTCTTCCCTTATTTCATTTCATTTCATCATCACCACCATTTCACCCACCATTTCATTCACTTTCCACTCCACCTCATTAGTTTTCATTCATCCATCCACCCACTACACTCCATTCCATCAATAAAGTCATTTTTTTTTTACAACTAAAGTTGCTTTTGTGCAGTTGGAGGCTACTACTGCAGATTCCGCAGCCATCTGAGGATTCTGCAACCATCTAATGATTCTGCAGCTCTCTGTACCTGCACAAATAAAAAACACAGTTTGTTTGAAATTTCTTTACAGCACAGTAGTCATCAATAACAAAATGGAAAATAGTCATGCAAAAATCAGTGAAGGGTTAAGTGGCAAGTCATCAAAGGCAAATCTAAACGGGAACCTGAGGTATGTTTCAAATCCTAAGCTTACAGTTATTCCATTATGCAAAGTTTTCTAAAGTCATGTTTCTTGCCACTAAGTGTAATGATTACTAGCCATGAGACCATATATCCATGTATCATCCACGACTATCAGTCCTTGATTACCATGATTTTAAATCTCACTTCCAGCTGCTTCTTCCATTTAGATCTCGTACTTAGGTGACGTAACCTAATGTACTACGTCTCCACGACATTAACTCACGCAGCCAAGTGTAATTTCGAAGCCGAGATCTAAGGACATAGCCGTTGTTCGTTCATTAACCCTTCTACCCTCTTACGCTCATATCATTTCACTCCCATTTCCACTCACATGTTTCATTCCATCTACGCTGCTACCATTCCCCACACTTTGTTATGCTGTGCTCACTACGCTGCCATTAACCATACTCTGTTTTTTCCCTCTCCGCCAATTCGAAACACCAGTGGAGGTCTGTTACGGCCGTATTCAAAGTTGAATCCATAATCCACTGTGTTGAGGTCATAAATTCACTGTGTAAGGCCATTTTAAAGCCGAGCTCCAAAACAGAGCCGTGAATTCATTGTGTAATACCCTTGTTGAAGCCGTGTTTCAGAACAGAGTTGTGAATTTACTGTGTAAAACCCTTGTTGAAGCCGTGTTCTGAAACCAAAGCCATGAATTGACTGTGTGAAGCCGTTTTAAAGCCGTGTTTCAAATAGAACAGAGCCGTAAAAGCAAATGGGGAAGCTCTTGAGGGCAGAACCGGAAGGTTCAAAGTTTTTGGAGGGTTATCCTCAGGTCAAGGAGGCTTTACAAAAGGCAAATTGGTTACAATGTGTACAGAAGTTCAAAGGCTACCATAAGGAGGTGACAAAGGCCTTTGCAAGGTCCTTCAGAGAAAAAGATGGTCACGTGGAGATAGGAGACTTACAATTCACAGTCAATGAAAGCAGCATAGCTCAAGCTACCTCACTTCCACAGATAGGAGAAAGGTGGTTTAAGAACCGGGCAGTCCAAGATCAACAGTGGAAACGAATTTTGAAAAACCCAGGTATGGACACAAGTATCTTTACCTAAGGGATTCCGGTTTCTTATGTTAAAGAAGAGTGAACCACTTTACTCTTGTTATTTCAGAATTTTTTCACTTGTGAAGGAAGATTTGGGGTGTTATATGTTTATCATGCAAAGGTGATGATGCATTTTCTAGGAGATGATATTAACCTCCCTTACTTTCTATTTTCAAGTCTTAAGAAAATGTGTGCAATGGTCCAAAAGAACCCTAGAAATGTTGAAGCACATTTATGTCATCACGGTCTTGTGAAATTGCTGGTAGAGGAACAATTAAAATCAAAAAGAGACACATGGGAGAGGTTTCTCATAAGAAACCACTTTCAAGAATTAGGAGAAACTTCTGGAGGATCCCCTCAAGTGCCAAAAATAAGTAGAAGAAAAAGAGGAGAGGGGGTTAACCAAGAAACCACTGCCCAAACAGAAACCATTGTTCCTGATACTACTATGCCTGAAACAACTGCCCAAGAGGAAACAATTCAAGACCAGTTTGATGAGGAAACTGATATACATCATTCTGAATAGGATATTGATCCTGGATTTACTGAAGATGATAACCAAGCAGCCCAAGGAATTATCTCTGAAACCCTTTCAGAACTTGCTCAAGAAATTTCTCAGAAAAGGAAAGAGGGGAAGAAGAAACGTAAGCAAGATAAGGGTAAATCTGTAGTCCAAGAAACTCCCCTCACTCCTAAGGATATTAGTGAGGAAGACACTCAACCCCTAGCTCAAAGGATGGCCAAACTTCATAAAACTGCCCTCTCTAAAAAGGAGGAAAAACATAAGCAAAAAGTACCAAAAGAAAAACAGCAGAAAGCACCAAAAGAAACACAGAGTACCTCTGTAAGAAGGAGTAGCAGATTGCAAAATAGAAAAGTAGGGGCCACAAAAGGTAAACAGTCATTCTTCATTGACTTAAGCTCACCTAAAAAAGGTGCTACAAGTCCTCCACACGCTGAGCACATTGAGACTACTCCTCCACGTGAGGAAAGTCCGTTTGAACATGAACTTGAGCATCAACATGGATATGAATTTGATTATGAACCAAGTCCCAAAAAGTTAGCTGAAGTGGACCCGGAGCAGCAAAACGTGTATAATTATCTGGAAACATTAGAGCAAGCAGATGCTGGCCCTAGTAATGTTCAACCTTTAGAACAACAAGTCCACTCCTTGAAACAGGAACTTTTTGAGATTGAGGTTCTAAATCGACATATCACGCAAGAAAATGAGAAGCTGAAAGAGCAAGCCAAATTGGATAAGATGATTCATGATAACACCATGTTACATTTGGGCCTGTGGCAAAGAGATAACAAAAAGTTAAAGAAGAGATGCAAAAAGCTCAACAGAGCCTTGATCAACTTAAAGTTCAGATGCTTAGTAAAGAAGCCAAGGGTAAATGTATCTACACAGAGAAAGAAGAGGAGATTGGATGTCTTGGCTGAGGCATCACAGCAGGTTGATTGATCAGTGTTTTTGCATGAGGACATGCAATGCCCTCGTAGTGGGGGTATGTAGAGTCCCTACTTTACACCTTATCCTCCATCATTACCTACTGTTTTCATCACTTTCCTCTCTCTTTTGCCTCATTTTCCACCCAGATCATTACATTAGTTGTCATTAAACATGATCAAGTGAGCTTTGCTAATGGGTAATTGTTTTGTTTAGTTTTTGACATACTTGCAGGTATTCCGCAACTTTCTGCTGATTCCGCAGCCATCTGCTGATTCTGCAGCCATCTGATGATCCCGCAGCTATTTTGTTGATTTCAAGGTTCCACGTGCTATTTTGCAGAATGAGCCACGTGGGCATGTTGGAATATACGTGCTCGAGGTTCCTATGCCATCAGTTCAGCCGGCCACGTCATTTGTACCTCCGGTCAAAGGGGGTCAAGTTTCGGTCAAATAAAGGCAGCTTAACGTGGATACGTAAGCTGTTTGATCACGTCGGTGGAAAAGGTGACCTGTCCATGTTTTGAAAGCCGTGGGGGACATGATCTAATGTTAGATTCATTGCCCATATCAACCAGGACCTCCATCTTGACCACGAAGCCTATGACGTGTTAATTGCACCTTTAATACGCATGACAGTTAGTTCATTTTCTGTTTTTATGTTTACGTATTAGGCCATCTTGCAGATGCCTATATATACTTGCGTCTGTGTACGCTGATGTTAACTTTGGAGATGCTGTAGTGTATGTATTTGTGAGAATTTTGGCACGTTTTCAAACTCTGTTTTTATAAGAGCTGTTCCAGCACTTTTGGATTATGTATCTATGCATATAAAGTAATGGAAATGCCGTTTTGAAGTCTTAAAGAGCATCTGAGTTTTCTGTGGATAATATGAATGGAGGGCCCCTGTTCGTATTAGCCTTGTAAAGTATTTTCATGTTCATATTTCTGCAATTTCTTTATTTTACAAACATAATTTCCTTCCTTGAATTATGTACAGCTTGATTTCTCTTTATTGCTGCAGCCTTTATTTTCACTGATCAGATTTACTTCTTTGCAGGTTTTCACCCGGGATTAAGTGTGTTGTGTTTGCTTTAAAATCTAATGGTAGTTGCAGTTGTCTTGTTCATGATGCTGCCCTTTTTACTCTGTTTTCTAGACTAGTTTTAGCTTAGTTTTACAAGTTGGATGCTAACTAATTTATGCTCTCTTTATCATGAATGGCTTATATTTCAAGAGAACAGAACACTAATTAATTGCAGCTTGTATTTGAGTAGTCTTGGCTTGTGATACTAATATTTTTTCCACTTGTTACACATAATCACATATATAGGAAGCAGTATGTTGGAAAAGGCTTAGTAGTGTTACAATTTGTCAATTAGAGTAGATTAGAGTTTTTATCAATTCTTGGATTTGTGTTCAGCTACCTCCTAATCATGTTTTACGCAGTACTATGTGGTAGAAGCAGGGAGTTAGGAGGAGATAATCATTAACATCAATCCTTGAAGTGATTTTCTTGTTTCTTTTATTTGCAGCAGTATGGATAGAGACTAATGCCATTAGAACGTGGTCATTTACTTTCAAGTCATTTCAATTCATTCATTTCTTTCAAGTTCTTTTCCTTTACAAATTCAGCAAGTAATTAGAAATCACTTTCACACACACTTTCACTCATCTAGAACTCACTTTTCACACACTTGCACTCATCTGTCTATAATCATCACTTCATCATTAGGAAGATAAGTTAACCATAAACAACCCCCCAAACGACAAAAGCTCTAAGAAAGTTGCTTAAGTACATATAGTACACCCTCACTTCATCAGCTTACGAGCCCCGGGTTGACAATTAATGACATCAATTTAGGAACACTAAATTGACTAAACATACCCCTGGGGTCTCTTGCCAGATGAGCAATGACAACAGGCAGTACCTTCACTTTTTCTTGTGCATATAGCACTATCACCTCCAGGTTTGTACGAACCCCGGGTTGATAAGTAAAGATGGTAGCCCTGGGAGTTGCATCATTCCTGTTGCAATACCTAGGCTCACCACTTTTTGGCACCATTGACGGGGAGGTGTCTAAGTATAAGTAATTATTGCTTTCTTCTATTTTATAGTCTCCAGCTTTCTTTTCTTCTACTTCTAGTCTTCAATTTTCTTCCATTAGTTTATTTCTATAAAAGTAATCTAGTATATTCCTTTCTTTCATTTGTCATTAGCTGATTTCCTTTCCATTTTGCAAGAAATTTCTAGCTTTAAATAAAATATTACAAAAACCAACCCAAAAACATTTCCTTTCATGCCTCGTAGGAATAGGGACAATTCAGAGAAATTCTTGTTAAATACCCCCACTGCATCCAACAGTCAACCTTTTTTCTTCTTCAGTGATGGCGAATTGGAAGTCCCTTTAGGTGAGCAACCTTACCTATTTGAGGAACCTACAGGGGAAGAAGAAGAGGAAGAACCCATTCCTATTGAACCAATGGCTAGAAACTAAAACGACAGGGGAGATAGAGACAGAATTGAGAGTGCCTTTCCCATTAGGGAAACCAATGGGGACACTAAGATAAAGAATATAAGCCCCTCTACTCTACCTCATGTCCATGGCATGACCATAGAGGACCTTGACACTTTCCTATTTGATTTTGTTGTTATTTGACGAACCTATGACTATACATATGAGAAAAAGTTAAAACTGTTTCCATCGACCCTCAAGGATGCAGCATTGCGCTAGTTCATGGGTTTACCTGGAGATAGCATCACAACTCAGGCTCAGATGCAACAGACTTTTAACAACAAATATAGGGACCATTGTAGGTCAAAGGATACTAAAGAAGAGATTTTCAGGATGACCATAGGCTAGGATGAATCCTTAGAAAACTATGAAGAAAGATTCCAGCTCAGTTACAAAAGGGCTAGGTGCACACTTGACCCTGGGCCATTAAAGTTGGTCCTGCTTAGAGGAGTAAGGGAGGATCTTATGGATACCTTACATATGATAGCAGGAGGAGATGTCTACCAATTACCCTATGAGGATATTAATACTATCTTTAGAAACCATTCTAGGGTAGCCAAGAAAAAGGGTTGGAGTAGTTAACCTATGGCCAGTACATCATCCTCCAACTTATCCATCAAGGGTGAAATTGGAAATATGCTGGAAGATTTCAAAAGTGATATGTTGCAAACCCTTGCCTTGCAATTTAGACATCATGAACATCAAAAGGAAGCAAGAGGAAGCAGAGAGAGGCATCCTAGGAATGAATGTCCATTGAACTGTATTAAGATTTGCTCAGTCTGTAAAGAAAGCCACTCCACATACAAGTTCCCTTCTTTACCTGGACTCAAAGTTGTATATCAAGGAGCTGAAGGTGTCACTGAGCAGCTTTGCTACATCAACCAAAGGATACCTCGTGAGCCTAGACCAGGGTATGCAAGGGTCATCCCATGCATTTTACAACCCCAACCAAACCATAGTTATACCTTCTTGGGAACCCCCTGCTCATCCTTCCTGGTCTACACCCCCTCCTTGGTCCTATGCATCTTAGTATCAATCCCAGCCAACCAGCCAATCATTTCAACCTTATGTTCAACCACAACATCAATGGAATACCCCACACTAGGGGTGGAGGCCCCAATTCAACAATGTTCCAGCCCTATTGCCTCCACCACCTACCTAACCACAACTCATGCACTTTGGTCCACCCAAGCAAACCCATATGCCCGCCCAACCAAATTTGAACCCAAACAATAGGCAGACTCAACAAGCATACAGTGGAGAGACATCATACCTAGCTTATGTTGTAGAAATCTAGGAGATCAACCTACGATCTGGGAGAATTCTCCCTGATAACCAACCTCCCTCTCCAATGGGGAGGTTGAGGAAGAAATAGAAGAAAGCAAGCTTAAAGTAAAT
This sequence comes from Pinus tabuliformis, assembly GCA_031772625.1. Lineage (NCBI taxonomy): Eukaryota > Viridiplantae > Streptophyta > Pinopsida > Pinales > Pinaceae > Pinus > Pinus tabuliformis. The sequence continues at coordinate 482,329,324 of CM062809.1, read as the reverse complement.
CCACCCTTTCCTGAGAGATTAACCCAACCACTCCAACCTACCCCAGAAGAAACTGAACTTCTGGGAGAATTGAAAAATCTATGTGTAAAGATCCCCCTTCTCCAGGAAATCAAAGATGTTCCTATTTACAATAAGTCGATTAAGGACAAGTGATTCAAGCATCCAGGGAGAAGAAAAAGGGATGCCCCTACCATTAATGTCATTGGGCAGTTGTCTGACTTAATGCTGGGGTAGGTAATATGTCAAAAATATTTGGACCCTGGAAGCCCTGTAGTAGATGTGCACATCAATGGCACCATTGTTCCACACACTCTGATTGACCTTGGGGCTGCCATTAATGTGATGACCAAGGACACCATGCTCAAGCTCAACCTCCAAGGGTCATTGAGGAAGACCACAATAGTTCTGCAACTTGCAGACCGTTCCACAGTCACCCCTAAGGGAATTGTGGAGGATATGATGGTCTCCATTGACTCCTGGGAGTACCCTATAGATTTCCTAGTTCTCCAACCTAAGGCTAAGCTTATTGGTTACCCTCTCATCCTTGGGAGGCCATGGTTGGCCACAACTAATGCTTACATTAGCTGCAGAGCTATGAATATGACCATCAAGAATGGGCATATTTCCAAACAGTTAGTCTTATACCCTCTTGCTCAACCTACCCTAGAGCATGATTTACCTTTATGGTTAGAGGAGGAGGAAGAAGATGAGGTTTATTCTACCCAACTTTATGTTTTGGAAGCAACCATGGGAGGAGGACAACAAAATGAGGATGACTTAATTAAATACCTGCTCCAAAGTCCAACTCCTAGTTCATTACCATTAGAAGAAGAAGTAAGGGAAACCCATAACAATCATCCAATTGAATTATTCTAGGCAAATTCCAACCCACTCCATGTAAAAACCATAGAATTTGGCCTAGAGAAAACTTTGAAAATTAATCCATCTCTTTCTGCTTTAGAAGAGGAAAAGAAATGCAACATGTTGAGAGAGAACCTAGAAGCCTTCACTTGGAGTTACAAGGAAATGAAGGGAGTACACCCCTCAGTGTGCACTCACCACATATACATCAAAGAAGGTTGCAAGCCAGTCCGACAACCACAAAGGAGGATGAATCCAACTCTTAAAGACATAGTCAAAGAAAAACTGCAAAAACTGCTAGATGCAAGATTCATTTACCCTATGTCAGACAATGAATGGATCTCTCCTTTAGTGTTAGTTACCAAGAAAAATGGTAAGTAGAGGATTTGTGTTGATTATAGGGAGTTGAAGAAAGCCACAAAGAAGGATCATTTTCCCCTACCCTTCATTGACCAAGTGCTAGATGGCTCGGCAGGGAAGAAGTTTTTTTCCTTCCTAGATGGATTCAGTGGGTACAACCAAATCCAAATCTGTCCATAAGACTAGGATAAGACCACATTCACCTATCCTTGGGGTACTTTTTCGTATAGGGTCCTTCCTTTTGGCATATGCAATGCTCCTGCCACCTTCTACAAAGCAGTCTTGAGTATTTTTTCTGAATTAGTGTTGAGCCCCAAGCCTGCACTTCCCTATATACACTTTCAGCCTTCTTTTTCCATTTACTTCATCCACCAAGCTGTCAAATCATTGCATATTAGTCTAAAAAGAGCTTATGAAATGGTTTCCTAACTACGTTTATGACTGTTGTTTGATTTAGATTTTTGTTCCAACAGTTGCGGAAACTTGTCACTTTCTGCAGCCAACTCAGCACAACTAAAGGCTATGTTACAGGTATCCAATGGAGAAATAAGCCACATGGGCAAGCTGCAAGTGACGTTTACATGGAATGTGTCCCCTCAGTTCAGCCAAATCACTCATAAACGGTCATGGTCAATGACGGTCAAAGGAAGGGCCAAATGAGGAGTTTTCTGGTGGCACGGCTCTGTTTTGCCCACGTGAAGGTTTGCGTGGCACGATCCTTAGTTTCAAAGGTACTGGCACACCTCTAGATCAGCTCGTGAACTGAATCGAGCAGCCACCACTCCATGGATTCAACTGTCATGATGACGATAACGCTAGATCTCAGGTCGTGGAGATTTACGTGTCTCTTGGCAGCATAAAATCTAGGAATTAGTTGCAGCATTTTCACTTATAAATAACGCGTTGATATACGTTGGATAGCTAGGTTTGGAGATGTAATTTTGACTGTTGTTATCCCACTGTACTGTGCTTTACGTTGTTTGATTACTGCACTTTACTATATGAGAAGACAACATTCTTGAATTCGATTTGTGACTAAGTAATTGACTGGTCGAGGTTGCAGAGGGCCCCTGTACACCAAAGCTTTGTATAGTTTCTTACTTGCTTTCATTTACTGTTTTTATAATCATTGCTTGTATATATATTGCACTGTTCTGATGTTCATCGCTGTCCATATTTCCTTTATGTTTTTTATATAACTGTTAGCTGGTCAGTGCTTCTTTTACAGGTTTTTGTAGGCAGCCCGGGAAAATTTACATATTTTTGATAACTACTAACATGAGATCATCTTGTCCTTTCTGCTGATTTTCATTTACTAAGTTTAATTCCAGCATTGTCATTTCTTTCAAGTTTTGTTTTGCTTATTTACTTTTCTGCTACTTAGACATTATATTACTCATCTGTTTATGATTTCCTTTCTATAGCCAAGCCACTCAATTAGTAAGGAATCAGAATATTAATTGTTGTAGTATGATTTAGTTTGCTTTCCTGCAAGTTAGAGATTGAATTACTTATGTCATTTTCAAGAGTTGAAATATGAATGAGTAGTTAAATCTTAGTTTCCTTTTATGCAATTTAATTTCCTGCAATTTAGATATCATATTACTCAGCTTGTTTATGATTACTTCCTATAGCCGGAGTGAGTCGAAAGGTGAAGGGTCAGAATGTGGGTTGAAGTAGTGTGATTTAGTTTGCTTTGCTTTCAGTCTTTGAGTTGCTTTAAGTTCAGTTTTTATTTTCTTTTTCATACAACAGTAAGGATACTGGGCCATTGTCACTAGTTCACTGTTTTGGTACATTTACTTCCTTTTGAGAATTGATTTCATTACAGTCAGTTTGAAACCTTCTTTTTGAGAACTTTTAAGTTTGGAAAATCATTGTAGAAATCACCATTACCATCCATACTTAACTTTCAATTTCGCCATCTCACACTAGGGAATCCACAGAAGATAAACCCAAAAACAAACTAAAAAAAACTCAAAAATGACAAAAGACTAAGAAAACGGTTATCTTGCACATACAGTGCACTTCACTTCATCAGTTTATGAATCCCAGATTGACATTTTAAATAGAAATTTAGGACATACTAAATTGACCAAACAATTAGTACATGATGTTGTGGAAATATATATGGATGATTTTACACCTTATGGTTGTAATTTCCAAGAATCCCTGACTAACCTAGGGAAAGTATTACACAAATGCGTTGAAATGAATCTTTCTCTTAGTCCAGAAAAATGTGAATTCTTAATGACTGAAAGGATTGTGCTAGGTCATTTAATATCTTAGCAAGGACTGTAGGTGGACCCAAACAAAATAACAATCATCCAAAGGGTCCCACCTCCACAAAAGAAGAGAGATGTCAGGATTTTCTTAGGGCTAGTTGGATATTACTGGAGGTTCATTAAGGACTTCAGCAAGTTGGCCTCTACTTTGTTCGAGTTGTTGGCCAAAGATTTTGAGTTTATATGGTCAAAGAGTTGTTAAGAGGCCTTAGACATTCTAAAGGGTAAGTTAACCACTGCATCAATCCTTAGAGGCCCAAATTGGGCCCCACCCTTTCATATTCATGGTGATGCCTCACACAAAGCCATAGGAGCAGCCTTAGGTCAAGAAGAGGAGAAATTGCCCTATGCCATCTATTTTATTAGTAAGAACATGTCAAAGGTTGAGCTGAATTATACTGTGACCGCAAAGGAACTCCTAGTTGTTGTGCATGCATTAAACAAATTTAGCCATTACATTACAGGATATCAAGCATTTGTGCATACTGATCATGCTGCAATCAAATATTTAATGAACAAACCAGATGTGAATGCTAGAATTATAAGATGATTGCTTTTATTACAATAGTTTGATCTAACTATTGTTGATAAACCTGGTAAGGAAAATGTTGATGTTGACTTTCTACCTAGGATGAATCTACCTACAAAAAGGAATGGTGGATGACCGGTTACCAGATGAGCATTTGTTTGTTATTTTAGTTCTCTCCCCATGGTTTGCTGATATAGAAAACTATTTGGTATTAGCACAGTTTCCACCAAACTTGCCCTCCAAAGAAAAGAGCAAGATAGTCAGAAAGAGCGCCCCCTTCACCTGGATTGGGGGAAATCTATTCAAACTTGGTCCAGATCAAATCTTAAGAAGGTGTGTAAGGGAAGAGGAAGTCTTTGAAATCCATCTGACCTATCATGATGGGTGTCACTTTGCATCAAGTGTTGCAAGTAGGCTATTATTTGCCTACTCTTCATCAGGATGTGAAAAACTACCTTAGTCAGTGTGATCAATGCAAGAGGATGGGAAAGCATACTCCAAGAGATGGAATACCCCTAGAACCTCAAGTGACTTTTGAGCCATTTGACAAGTGGAGCATGGACTTCATTGGGCCTATCAACCCTCCTTCAAAGAAACAACATCACATCGTTGTGTGCATTGATTATTTGACTAAGTGGGCTGAAACCAAGGAAATTAAGGCAGCAACAAAAGAGAAGGTGGATAAGTTCCTAAGGGAGAATATATTCTACAAATTTGGGTACCCTAGATTGAAGTACGGCTCAGCCATCACAAAATCAAGCATTGGACCTCCACTCCTTATCATCGACAACCTAATGGGTAAGTGGAGGTGACCAACAGGGCATTGGAGAACATCTTAACCAAGGTAGTGAGCAGCAGCAGGAAGGATTGGGTAGAGAGAGTAGTTGAGGCCACCTGGGCCTATAATACAACATGGAAGACCACCATTGGATTTACACCCTATGAGTTGGTCTATGGGAAAAAGGCTTTGTTGTCCATTGAGTTTGTATATAGCACATTGAGGATGACAACCCAACTAGATTTGGATCTTAGTCATGCACAGAAAGAAAGGTTGTTACATTTGAATGGCTTGGATGAATTCGGAATGTAGGCCCTCCTATATACATAGATAGTTCAGCTTCAGAGAAAGATCTGGCATGTCAAACACATTAAGGAGAAGCAATTTCAAGAGGGAGACTAGGAATTGTTATATGATTCAAGGTATAAAGACTTCAAGGGCAAGCTAAGGACAACATGGCTCAGACCTTATGTGGTGGAAAGATGCCATGACAATGGTTCAGTGCAAATCAGAACTATTGATGAAGAAGCCATTCCATTGCTAGTTAATGGACAATGATTGAAAATGTACAAGAGGCCTTTATCAAAACAAGAGTTAATTGACAATATCAATAATACAATGATGATGGTGGAGCAAGTTCTAGCTCCTCCCTCATCAGGTCATTGAAAAAGGAAAAGAGAATAAGGATTCAGGTGAAAACATCCATTAGGCACCCACGTCAGATATCTAGGGTGAAAACCTCTCTGAGGCAGCCTAGGTGTTTTTAATATATATATGATAATAAAAGAAAAAACATAATTTTTATTTGCATGTGGGTGAAAAAAGACAAGCAAGGAGCAAAAAAAAGATCCAAAGGGAACCCTGCATCACATATATTCATTTCCTCAACTCCTTACCATACATCCCTCCATTAATCCCATTGTTTTTCACTTCATTGCTTCAATTTAGGTGAATATTGTGTTTTATAACAGAATCACCTCAACCATTACCATCATCCCTACATCCACGCACACTCCTACTCCCTCTGTCAATTCATTACAACATCCTCATAGCACCAGCCAACAACATGATCAAGAAATTGTAAGGGAGACACCAAACATTTCCAAGTGGTGATCCAAGAGCTCCACAACAACAACATCAGATCCAAGAGCTCCACAACAACAACAGATCTTTAGTCACAGACACCTGAAAAAGGTAATAAACCATCAACGGACAACATAGGAGGAAGAAGAATGACCATCAGCAACACCTTTGATCTTTGACAATTGCAGCATGGCATCAAGACCACAAGTAAGTATCCCACTCACTCACTCATATGCATCATTTGATCGAAATTTTTAAAGGTTAAGAGGTAGTTGGTTTATAAGTGAAAAGGTGGCAAAAAGGAAATTCTTTAATAAGTCAAAAGAGAATGCAAGAGTCCATAGATACAGTGTTATTATGGCAACCATTTGAGAATGCTAGAAGAATTAAGATTTGGGGTAGAAACACCAGTTCACCAAAGACTCAACATACCCTATTTCTTGATGCAATCACTCATAGACTCCAGCAGCAAAGTAAAGGAAGGGAATTCCCAACAGCAGGCCCACCATGAGTTGATCATATTCCTCATTAAGGATGCCCTCTAAAACCTTAGGATCCCTATAAAATGGTCAGTATTCAGAGACTTACCCGCAGAGGATGACATCAAAACCCTCACCTATGATGTTAATCCTTCTGTTAGTGAGGAGGAGGCAAAACAAGAAGAAGAAGATACAAAGCTATATAGGGATGAGATGGATGAAGAAAAAACTAATACAGAGGAACATACAGAACACAAGGAGGATGATGTTGAAACGAGGAAGAAACTGATGGAGATGAGAAAGAGCAGCGAAAGGAAGAATATAACAAAAAAAAAAGAGGACAACTATAGGACAAGGAAAACCAGCTAGCATGTATGGCCAGCCTCTCCTTGGAGGCCATCCAGTGTAGGATGCCAGCTAAATCCTATGCTCTTTGCGTCAGAGAACAATGCCTAAAATTTCATATTAAAACACTAGCACAGAGGGGCACCATGCCATTTCAGGACTGCAGACAGTAATTATTGATCTTTGTGATCAAAGTGCACTAGAGGATAGGGTCAAAATGGCTAAGTTTTACTTGCGCAATATGGCCTCACAGACATGAATATTTGGGATCCTAATGTAGAGCTAGGAGATCTATAATTAATGGTCTTGGCATCATGGATGAACCATGAGAAGTCAAGGGTTGTAGAGATGAAAAGAATATTGGCCAGAGAGAAAAATGAACCTATTTTTTATCAGAGCTAAACAATCAAATCCCATGGCCCTAATCAACACCCATAATCTAATGGCAAATGATCCTCAACTGGCACCTAGACATCTTGCTTCCCAAGAGTAAGCAATTTCACATTTTGAAAATATGCTTAGGCTACTAAGAGATGATAATACACGTGCCTGCTAAAGGAAATGGAACACACTACCACAAAGCTTGAATATCAGAGAATATCACTTCCCTCAAAGGTTGAGAGAGGCACTCAACATGACACCTATGTATAAGCAATCAATGAAAAGGTTGAAGGCCAATTGAATAGGCCTAAAACTTAGTCCACCACTACTCCAAGGGATGCTAGAAGGGAGAAAAGAAGAAGAGGAAAAGAGGCAGTGGGAAGAAGAAGAAAGGAAAGTAGGCTTCTATAAACAAGAAGAAGAGACCACAACAGAAGCATGGGATGTCAGAGATGCTACCAGAGCCATGAAGGACATGGACATTGACTAAGTTACTTAGAGGATGAGAAACACTTCCAGTAGGGGGGTGATTATGAGCCTCATCATTGAGTAATTATATGGGCCTTAATTGGCCTTAATCCACCTCCTAGCTTAGTCAAATCAACTATTCTCACAACTTATTGCATGCTTTTGATTATATTTTGTTTATGAAATGAGTTAGAGTTGGATATTTGGCTTTGTGGTGTAATGTGCATGTAATGCAGGAATAAAGGATAAAAGCAAGGGAAAATGCAGCTATAAAGGATAAAAGCAAGGAACTATGGCAAACACCTTGGTAAAGACCTTGGTAAAACTAGAATGGGACAAGGGAGAGTAATTATAGGAGGTAAATCCTCCTCATTGACTACCCCTCCATTTGAATATTCCTCCACCAGCTCGGAGTGCAAACAACCATCACTTTGAAGACTAGAAGACAATTGAGAAAGTGAAAAGGACAGAAACCAGTTTTTCTTGAGTTAGAGGCCAAGCCTCCCTAATGGGAAGGAAGTCGTTAGAGACTTCAAATGTATAAATAGAGAGGTTTAGGACCTTAGTAGGATTCAGAACTCTATTGTAAAAACTTCACTTTGTTTATGAGCTGCAAGACTTGTGACAGTTCGTTCTGTGATCCATGGTTTTTATAATAAGAATGAGTTATGTTAAAGCCAGCTCTGAGTTAACTCCGAGGGTTGAAGCTCTTGGGTTAGGGCCCGACCCTAGCAGCCAAAGCTCCTCTTTATTGTACATGTATTCTAGCATAGAGCTCCGTTCTGTTTATTTGCTTAAGTATTTTCATCATTTTCTGTTCATTTGGTTAAGTAGCCTTATGGTTTTCACTGTTTATTTGCTTAAGTAGTTGCACTTTCATTACAACAATATAACATAGATTATTGATGGTTTTCTTGTTCATTTGCTTCAGTAGCTGCATTTGTTGTATTTTACTTCCATTTGTGCCTTCTTTCAGTTTACAGGTTAGCTAGGCGAAAAATATCACTATCAGGTTGTGCTTAGGTGTCTCGACCTCATCTCCTCCCTCTAGGACCATGACTTGAGGAAGAAACCCTTCAACAACCCCAAAAACACAATTTTCTGGTTCTCGCATGAGCTATAGAATTTTTAGTTTGATGCAATTACGCATTCACATCACTGTGTTTTTCTGTCATTTTCCTTTAAAAACCTCCTTCAACACGTTCTTCATGCATCGCTTCCTCGTCGTCCGATCCACAATAAACCTTTACAATCACCGTCCGATCCATTAGTTTTCCTAACTGCCACTTATTTTATGCGCTTTAAGTCCTCACTATCGGTTTGCCTCGCCTGATTCGAAGGTTGTCACTTCACCCAATCCCCAACTAGCTTGGCTGATCTCCACCATTGATCAGCACCGCGTGACCCTACGGTTATCACTTCACCTGATCACGAACTAGCTTGGCCGATCTCCACCGTCGATCAACCCCGCTTGATCCAACAACTATTACGAAATCTCGCATGGATTAATGCACGGTTGTTATCCACCTGAGATCACGTGAGAAAAGTGGTTTTCTCGTGCTACATGTCGCGCAATTAGGCTAATCGCGTGAAATTTCAAACTACACCTTACAGCCTGAAGGGCACGCGAGAAACTACTTACCGCCTTAGAAACCCACTCCATCATTTCTGCACATTTCTTTTTCACACGATATGATCTCCGCTATCCATCTCTTGACTTCATCCGCGCGATAAGATGTTAGCCATTCATCGTGTGCGTTCATCCTGTTCACCCATATAGTCTCTTAATCCACGTGATAAGATCTCAACCGTTCATCTCTTCATTACATCGTTCATCCATTCATTCACTTAATCCTTCGCGATACGATCTCCACTATTCATCTTGTTCATTCACCATGTTCATCCATTTATTCGCAGAAAGCCCCGCGATAATATCTCCACCGTCCATCTTCTGTTCGTTGATCGATCCAATGGTCCTTAGGCGCTACTGCATCCCTACGTCCTCCTTTCACCAATTTCGATCTCCGACTGCTTTTTCCGCTTGAAACCTGATGTAGCTTAGTTTCTTTGCTTGCACCTTAGGAAAGTTTCATGCTCTTTACATCTGCAACTTAGATAGCAGCCTTAGGATTAGTGATTGTTTTAGCAATTCTGCTTAGCATGGTTGTTTAATTGGTTAGTTAGGTTATGGTGTGACTTATCATTACATGTTGTTTTCTTCAATACTGCAGTAGAAGTAGCTCTTCCTCAAGATATATTTGTTCTTGTTCCATCAAAGGGTTAAGCTTCTTCTGACCCTATAGAAGTCTTGCTTGGAACCCCTGGGGTCTCTTACTAGATGAGCAGTGACAACAAGCAATACCTTCACTTTTACTTGTGAATATAGCACTATCACCTCCAAGTTTGTACGAACCCCAGGTTGATAATTAAAGCTGGTAGCCCTGGGAGTTGCAACATTCTTGTTGCAATACCTAGGCTCATCACTTTTTAGAATAAATATAATTAAATATTTTTAGAATAAATTAATAATATAAACATTATAATAAAAATATGATTTAATAAGCCTCAAGGGATAGCTCAATTGGTCAAGTTCCTGTTGCTAAGTACCTCTCCTATAAGGAGGCCACGGTGTCAAATCTCCACGAAACCCTTGGGGTTAGGCCTTGCTAGTTTGGCCAGCAGGTAGATCCCTTCGGGTTGATCTACCTGGACTTTTCCCGTCGTTGTAGTGGCCACTCAATGTCTGCGAACCACCCTTAAAAATAAAAATAAAAATAAATACGACTTAATGAGGATATATATATATATATATATATATATATATATATGAAAATAACTCAACTGTAATGCACTACGAAGTACTAATAATACATATAATTATAATTAATGAAGGAAAAATAAAAACAAAAACTAATCATAATCCAACTTTAATATAAGGATAAATAAATATTAATATATGTAATGTCTATCTAATAAATAATATTAATGTAAAATGATAAATAATATATTAAAAATCACAATCAAATTTAAGACCAATATAAAAATAAAAAGAAAAGTATAAAGGGAGGGGGAAGAAGGAAGTCACGAAGAAACCAGACTAAAAGAAAGGTCAGGGATCCAATTCTTGTTAATTTTCTAACCATCATCTTTTCTCAGATTCCATGAATGTTTTCCAATAGATATCTATCTTAGCTAGGATCCTAAAGTCTTCAATGTAGATATAATGCTTTGTTTTCTTAGCATGCTCAGTGTAACACCCCTCCGTTGTATTTAACACTATGTTGACCTAAGCTAAGAAAAGTTAGGTTTGATGTGTAATAATGAAAGTAAATACTTTATTGTTGAATAAATAAATATAATTTAATCACTTGGAGAATGAGACACCAAGAGATGAGATTATTTCCAAAATCCCATTGGTGAATGGGAATGGATAATTCCTTCATGATAAGACTTCTAGATGAAATTCTAAATAATCTTAATGCATTGGAGATAAATATCCATTAATCTACTTAGCTGGAGAAAGATGTTAAGTTAAGAAAAACATAAAATCCTTGGAGGAGAGAAAGGTAAGCTTTTATGAGGGAAAACCTCGCGGGAGAGAAAGGTGAGCTTTTTTGTGAAAAGCCTAGGCAAATGGATAAAAATATCCACCTAAAAGCATGACGCTGCTAAAGGAAGTCATATCATGAAAGAGGGTATTAAATACCTATTTAAGAGATCAATAGGAGGCAACTGCTCCATGGCAAGAACTCTCAGCTCAGGGGTGAACTAGAGGAAGTCAGATCTAGGTTGGGTGGTGGTGCTCAGTTTTCCAAGTGACTTTCTTCAGCTAAGATACTTTACTTCAATTTCTTGGGATGTACTATATCTGACCCCTTACTCTTTTTGTTGTCACATCTTTAAAATTATGATTACAATTGCATGGTGTGATCTTATGATTCGTGACTCTTGATGATGTCGAATTTGTGAGTGTATGATGCATGAATAATCTTTGTTCTTGAGCATGATGGAATAATGATGAATATTTATGCATGAGCAAACTATGTATGAGGAGTAATTGTATAGTCTATGATTCGGGTTGTTTATGCTCTCCATTACACTTCATGAGGTGAATTTCATCCATTGAGGCTCAATTTAGCTAATTAACCATATCACATAATATATATGTTAGTAATACTTTCAACTATGCCAATAGGACTATGATCATGATTAGGGAAATGCTAATTATAGTATATTCATGATAAGATTCCATTAATGTTTGTGTTGAGTCCTCATAGAAATCAAGTCTGGATGCTCAAATATTATTGGTTGAATGACATGATTGATTTTGTTCTCAAAGTTTTAATTTATGCTTAAGGATTGATTTGGAATGTAAGTATGTTAATTGAATCTAAAAGTCCTCATCATGGATCTAGTAGAGCATAGAGGGAATGTAGTATTGTGCCTAGGGAGTATGTGACAAATGGTATTGGAGCTCTAAGTTCAAATATTGGGGCCTGAGGGCCAACCGACCTTTGTAATCTATGAATGAGATTTAGGTCCCAAGCTAGGAAGTTCAATAATATTTTTGGTTTGCATTCTTCATATGACATCGCTATGCTCAAGACTTATGTAGAGATAAAGCCTACATTCTACCCCACCTTGTGCATAATAGTAGGATCTACAATATTACATACTTTACTTCCACATAGAGTCTTGCTCAACACATTCCTTGTGTATGCATAGAATTTAGTTCCACGCACATGGTTAAATTCCATCAGTTTAGACATAATAAGATCGTTAAAACAAGGAGACCTATGGCATAATTCTATAGACATTAATATATATACCTTTAATAAGTTTCCAAAAAGTAAAGGTTTTTGGTTAAACTTATAAATTCCTCTCTATTTCTTCTCGAGTAAAAATAAGAAAATTAGATTGGTACATACTATATTCTTTCACACAAAGAAGTCTCTAGGGACCTAAAGTGAACCTAGAAAGCTAAACATGGCTGTTGGGTCAATTTAATATCCAAATTAACACAAGTATTTAATTATCAATCTAGGCTTGCAAGCTTGGAAGCATGTCCAAAATATATGGATTTCAGTGGTAGTCAATTTTAGAAGATGAAATATAAAGATTGAAAGAAATGCATATTACAAATATAAACTATAATTTAGTAATTTCTAATTCACTTAAATAATATGTGGGATGAGGCTCCTAACTTAGGAGAACCTGGTTGTCCTTCCCTACGATACTATTTCCATGAAGAGAAATCCAAAAGCACTAATTAACAATGGTTTATGATGCAGAAGATGTAAAAGAAGAGGCTCCTAACTAAGGAGAACCAGGTTGTCCTTCTTCACAATTCTTTGCTTCAAACCAGAAATGCAGAAATAACTTCAAATAAGAAAAGGTGAATGAAATGCGGTTTTAGTTCAAGATCAAATAGAAGGGGAATTTAACTTAAATTCCTATGTTGTCCCTTCATATGTATATTAGAATTAAACCAATATTCATTCAACAATCATCACACATCTAAATACATTTGAAACAAGAACTAATTTATGAAAACTATGAAAATTTAACCAGGAAGTGCACTTAGCTTGGTGTGGGGGCCCTCCACCCTTGCCTTGCACACTTAAAAAAATCTCAGCTATAAGAAATTCAGTAAATCAACCAAGCATGAACAACAAATTGAAATGAAATAGGTTTTTCAATTAACTTTTAGTCTTCAAAGAGTCTCAAAATCAGATTACATAAATTCTACATGCTTAAGCCTTCAATAGTCTTGGCTTAAATAGAGAAATAATAAACAAAATTGACTAAAAAGTCTCTAAAATCCTTATCTATCCTAACCCCATCTATCCTGGTCAAATCCACCCATTCAGTTACACAAAATCTGGAAAAAATCCCAAAATTCACTAATTTTGACCTATTTCCTAGGGATTTTCTCAACAACAGGTCATGTTTGACTAGAGTTGACCGAGCTTGTTTAAGCTCAGTTTGACCAAACCAATAGGAATTTGTTCAATATTAGTTCCCAAGCTTTCTAGAAATGTGCTCATCTCGTGCCCAAGAGTCCTGCAATTATGACTTCAATGGAGCCATTACGGGAATTTCTGATCGTGTCCAAAAATGCACTTAAAACCTAATTTTTGCAAAAATATCTAAAATTTGAAAAACATAATTTATTTGCCTAAATATGCATAATAAGGTCAAAATAGGTCATACGTGGATGGTATAAAGTGTAAAATGATGGAAATTAGGTGGATTTTAATAAGCAAAATTTGATTAAAATTGAGGGCAAACAATGGCCGAGAAGTAAAATATGTGTGTAGTTAAAAGAGTAAGATGTCATATTCTACATGACACAACTATTGAAATTTTTCTTACAAAATAAAAAGGAGAATTATTGTAAATTGGCATTTTTGTTTGTAAAAGTTATAAAGACAAATGAATCATGTAAGACAATGGATTTGGACATTTTAAGACAACAAAATCATGGTTTGGGGGTGACAGTGTTAAGGATGCATGGTGATATAACAGAGACTTTGATGTAATTGGAATGGGTTATGAATTGTGTTTCATAATTACCAAGGAATTATGGGTTAAAGTCCAACAAAATATCTATTACATTACATTAGAAAGCGCATGAATTTAATCCAAGGCATAGGCCATTAATACATCCACATACACCAGGCATCCTCGTTTTGTCAAAATATCCACCACTTCTCTTGATAAGATTGTACATGATGAAAAGACGTTGAATTTCACTTGTTCACAATCGAATTCCTATCACATGTGAAGGTATGGATAATTTCGCAGTTGGATTCTGTTGAAATCATATAACAGAATCAAAGATTTCCTATCAAAGATAAATTTCATATATAAATCATTCATTGACTGCAAGTAATTTGGTTCATGAAGATCATAGGGAAAATATGGTCGAAGGAGGCTACAACCAAACAATTAAATGCATCCTCCCAATTATTTCTTCATCGATATATCCCCTGCATGACTAGCTTCTCCTATATGATCCGATATGGATGTAACCTGTTGAGAGTTTAGAATTATTGGGGGATCCTCTATAACTTCTCAAAAAAATGTGGATATACATTATGGACATATTATCTGAAAGGATGGAATTTTGTACATGAAACACAATTATGAGTTGCATGACATCATACATACACCAAAAGCCACTCAGTTGTCATGTATATTATTCCTCATATTTGGTTCCTTCCCTTTGAATGCCGCATATAATAATATCATCAAGCTACCGGTTATTTCATATAGGTCAATGATTGTGGCAAACAAAAGTTTCGGTAAGGATTAATGGAATATATTTTGTTTTGAGGTACTTGGTCTCCAATCCAAGTTGATTTGCTAAGAGAGACAATTGTTGACGTCCATATTTCCATTATAAACATCCCTGGAACCAGGAAGTAATATGGTGATGTTTCAATTACTAGGATGAGGGAGGAATCTCGGCCTTCAATATTACTCATTCAATTAGAAATCGTTTATTTTGTTATAAATACGTGTCATTTTTCTGCCAGGCCATAGTTCCGTCCCCATATGGAGCAGGCATGTGAAATCGTAGTATCGAGTGACTACAAGCGGTGCTTTAGCTCTGGAGATTTGCCAAAATCCCATGCTTTTGAGCTTTAAGGCACATTAGGTTGTGATAATATGTTCTAAAATACAAAACGTGTCTTGTCAAATTGAGTGGTGACTAATGTTTCCTTTCCGATCTATAATGTCGACTTCAATGTATAACGATCATTCGAATTGACATGCCTTAAAATATTACTATGGATAAGTGTTATCCTTATTTTAATCCCATAACCACGTCCTATTTAGATAAGGGTTATCCATATTTACATTGTATTTTTGGAAACCAGGGGTGGCGTGTATTTTTTAGATTGGAAAGATCAATTAGTTAATAGACGGTGCATTCAATGGATAAATATTGACGCTTATCCTTATCAAAATGATTTTCCACATCTAATATGCCTTGGCCTTCATATAAAATGAGCTCTTAGAGCCCTATGAAGTATCCATGGGACCATTGTTTGTTTTATGGAATTATGGAAAGTTTGAAGTTGAAGACCCACAAAGCACCAATCGAACAATTCACCGTCCATATTGATATGCTTTGGATTTCATATCCGCATTTGAAGATCAAGGGCTTGGAGAAGAGATCGATGTGAGGGTTCTGATAATGGAGGAACTATCTCATCTTCTTCGTGCAGTAAAGAAAAGTGGGAGAAAATCCATCACTCGACGCTATGTGAGTTGCCGGGCATTCACATTGAATAGATTTGGATGCCAATATGATTCAATCAATTGTTTGAAACGGTATCAGTAAGATTGTGATATCGAGGTTGGTAGCTTGTGGCACTGTTACGATGGTAGGAGAGGCAGCCTACGGGAGGTACTGAAGGCAAGACCCCGTGATCGTCTGCCAAAAGGGCGAGATCATGTGATCATCAGCCAAGGATTATATAATCATGGAGAAGTTATGTAATAGAGTGCTAGAATCTTCATCACCAAGTGGATTTTGCTCGTATCCACAAAAATAAAATTTAGTGTAGGGTACTTCCCGCTGGGACGACGGTGCCTTAAGAAACAAATCCATAAACAGAAACCACTACCATGATTAGTTGTATCACCCTTTAGACTACGGGCGTTGGAAGATGCAAAGACTCGAGATGAGCACCAAGGCAAGACCTGGATCCTGCCATCAGGTAGCAAGACCATGCGGGAGAAGCTTGAGGAGTTGGAGTGTCGAGTCCTTAGGGGGAGGCCAGTACCGACATGACATTAGGCTAACGTCCTTTAGACCACTGAGGGAAAATTTGTTGTGATATGGGCACAATGTCAAGTCTCAATTGTTGGGTCGAGATCCAAGATCCTACACATGCCTATGTGAATTTAAGGAAAGTGCAGATGGCACGATGTGACATTTTAAGAATGGGGCATTGGTGGCGAGAAGGATGTTGTAGTGGCAAGAGTTAGATCTCAGGGCACCAAAAGGGAAGTCTAGTTGAGATCTGGGCATAGGCATAAAAGGTATGGGCATACGGCATAGGGGATGTCACTCCCTGGTCATCAGTTCGTGTCCCACGGAAGGAGCCACATGTTGAGTTGATTCTCGATAAAGGAGTTGATCCATGTGCATTGGGTCAAGGAAAAGTTACAATAGCCATTACACCATGGAATAAACCAAGTCAAACAGTGTTAATGCAACAATGCTAAATTTTTGAAAATTTGGGCCCTGGCTATGTCGAGGCAAGGGTGCAAAGTATCATTGTTCATTGGAACATTCCGAACTCATAGCCTTAACTGAAAATGGACAAAGATTAAGTCACAACTGTCATGGGCTATGGGCATAGCCAAAGGACACAGAAAGAGGTCGAAAGCGGACTAGACTATATATTCATATATGCATTTTATTTTGGTAATAGTGAGGTACATACACATTATGCTAGTTTAAAAGATGTGTATATTAACTCAATTCTCTTCCTATTTTTTTCTTTTTTGAAAAAGTTCATAGGAGGGATAATGTTTCCAAAAAGGATTTGGAAAAAATATACATGTAATGATAAGTGTAGGAAAATATGTTACAATAGATTCTTTGTGATGTGCGATATCATAAAGGTATTTTATGGTCGAAATACATTATAAAAATCAAGAGAACATTATTAAGTGGGACCAAGAAGTGTTCACCAAAGAACAGATGCAAACAACACCTGTGGAAGAAAATCCATGTTCCTTATGATATGCATGCTAATCCTCATCATTTTGGATTGACATGTCCCACTAAAAATTTCATCATTCTCTCCTTATCTAGATGCTAGAATGTTTTGATTCCATACCAACTGATAGCATTGCCGCAATGTTTAGAAATGTAATCAAATTGTCCCTTACCTTGTCTCTGTTTTTGCTAAGCTCCACCGCTTTGTTCATTCTTCTTACCAAAGAATTTGGCTCTTCTTTTAAGTCCTAAATCATCGCAATCACTAGTTTGACAAGTTGACTTGGAAACAAAGCCTGCGTTCCATATACTAATTCAAAAGGTGATTTCCCTATAGATCATCTTGCAGTTACTCTTACAGCCCACAAAGCAAACTTCAACTTAGATTCCTAATCTCTCTGATTTTCTGCAATGGTTTTCTTTAGGATCTTCATCAAAGTCTTGTTAGTGGATTCAGATAGTCCATTTCCCTGAGGGTGGTAAGCTATCGAATGAGACAAAATAACATTATATTTTTCACAAAAAGCAATGAAATTACTTGAGTTGAATACTTGAGCATTTTCTGTTATAATTTTAACGGGACATCCAAATCTGCTGAAAATATTTTCTTCTAGGAATTTCATCACTATCTGATCATTTTCTCTCTTAGTAGGAATTGCCTCTACCCATTTGGTGAAGTAATATTTTGCTGTGAGAACCAATTTGTGTTGTCTTCTTGAAGGTGGATTGATTTCTCCA
Source organism: Pinus tabuliformis (assembly GCA_031772625.1). NCBI lineage: Eukaryota > Viridiplantae > Streptophyta > Pinopsida > Pinales > Pinaceae > Pinus > Pinus tabuliformis. The sequence goes on along the minus strand of CM062809.1, from coordinate 482,311,275 downwards.
ACAAAGTCCAATCCCTATTGTCTAAAAGGCTCCTCCATGAAGACTGGAATTAGAGGTAAAGGAGCTAATCTCTTTTTCTCGGCAAAAAGTTGACATTTTTGACAACTTCTAACAAACTTATAGGTATCTCCAAATAAGGTAGGCCAATAAAAGCTAGCCTGAAGGATCTTGTGTGCAGTTACTTTCCAACTATAATGCCCCCCACAAAACCCCTCATGATAATCTTTGATTGTTTCTGTAAATTCATCTTCTGTTAAGCATAGTAATAGAATTCCAGCAGGATATTTCCAGTACAATCTGCCTTCTACAATCACATATGACTCTGCCTTGATCTTTAGCGCCCTATACTTTGTTATGTCTAAGGATTGAGGACAAGAAAGGAAGCACAAATAATGGATTATATATTTATACCATTCTAAACACAAAAATTTATACCTGATTTTCATTCCTGGGTCTTGCTCTCCTTCATCTTCTTCAAGTGCTTTTTCATTTATAGGTGCGAACAAGTTAATTCCCAATGCCTGAAAGTTTGATTCTGTTAACATTTTCGCCAGTCCTTGTCCTTTTACCAACCTTTTGGGTTTTATATCTAAAGCATATGCTTGGATCTTGGCAATCCACTTTCCTCTTCTGCCTTCTACATCTCCCTATAATAATACGTCTTTCACTGCAGCATTAGGCACATAAGCAACGATTTGGGACTGTAGCATAAGTTCTAAAAGCTTTCAGGGCTTTTACCAAGGCATACACCTATTTCTCGAGAATATTATATGTCAGCTCAGAATCTCTAAGGATCTTACTGAAGAATGCAAGTGGATGTTCTCTCCCTTCATCATTCTTCTGCAGTAAGACAACAACTATCGAGTTGATGAGGCAAATGAAAAAACTTGGAAAGGCTTCTGATAAGGGTTGATTAAAACTAGCACTACTTGCAATGCCTCTTTAATTTTGGAAAATGATTCTTTAGCTTCCTTAGTCCAGCGTACTGCATTCTCCTTCTTCAACATATTAGTGATTTCTTTCAATATTTTTGCGTAATTAGATACAAATCCTCTTAGGAATTTTATCTTTTCCAAAAACTTTTGAATATCTTTTTTACTTCTGGGCAATGGTATTTTCTGCATGGCTTGTACTCTGGCTGGATCTATCTTCACCCCTTCTCTAGAAACAATGTGTCCCAACAATTTTCCTTCCTCAAGAGCAAAAATTGGTTTCTTGGGATTTAAAGAAAGTCCAAATCTTCTAAATTTATCGAAATTTCTTTTTAAATGATCTAAATGTTCTTCATCAGAATTAGAAAAAATAGTAATATCATTCAAATATATTACTAAAAACTTATCTCCAACAAAAGCGATGTTCATAGCCCTTTGAATGTAGCTCCTACATTCATCAATCTGAAAGGAATTCTGGCATACATAAATGTTCCCCAGGGAGTTGTGAACGATGTTTTCTTTTGATCCTCCTTGTCCAAAGCCACCTCGTTATAACCAGAAAATCCATCTAGCATTGACATTCTGAAAGATCCTGTTACCTTTTGCAACACATGGCGTATTTTAGGCAAAGGATAATTATCTTTCAAAGAAGCTCTATTAGATTTCTGAAATCAACACACAACCTTATTTCTCCATTTTTCTTTCTCACGGGTACCAGATTAGCCACCCAATCAGAATATCTGAGTGGGACTACGATTTTAGCATCCAGCAACTTCTTGACCTCCTTTTCAATTGATGGTAGAAGTAGAGGATTTATCTGCGTAAGCTTCTATTTGTAGGGTTTTACCCCCTCCTTCAAGGGAATTTTATACTGAATAATATTTACATCATAAGTTTTGAGATCTTCGTAGGACCATGCAAAGACATCAACATAATTCTTGGAAAGTTTAAGATACCTCTCTTGAAAATTAGGTGGAACTTCAGCATACAATTTGACTAACCTGGGATTCTCCTGAGTGCCGATGTTGTGATCTTGAATATGTTCATCCTGTGAGATTTTCCCTGGGTTTGCAGCCACATCACTGGAATTAAAAAGCCTTTCAAGAAGAACAAGTCCCTTTGGCAGAAAATTATCTTTCAATTGAACAATCTTCTGATTTTCTATTGAATGTTTAAAACCACTGGCTCCTGCATTTTCTGTTGTCTCTTCTTCGTCCTGATCAATTTTTGTACCCTGGAACTCCTAAATCATAGTTAAAAACTCCTTAATTTGTTGGTCATCTTCAAAAACTTGCCAGTTCTTAACATTATTGGGAACAGAAGGTCTGTGTCTCATTTCTACCTCATATCTTAATCTTGGATTAATAAGACGCTTGAAAGTGCTAGCAGCTACAACCAATGAATCTGCCAATCTATTTTCATCCCTTGGAATGAACTGAATGTTAAAAGCTTCAAATAAACTTTCAATCAAATCCCTTACCTCATTTCTGTATGCTCGGAGTCTAGGATGCTTTGTTTGGCAGTGATCTTTTTATCTACTTAATAATTAGCTCTGAATCTCCAAAAGCAGAAATTGATTTGACTCCCATCTGTTTGGTTGTTTGTAGTGCAATAATCAAAGATTCATATTATTCCACGTTGTTAGTTGCCTCAAACTCCAATTTGAAAGAAAAAGGAAGTAGATTACCTCTAGGTGCAATTAGAAGAAAACCAGCACCTGTTCCTTCTTTTGAATAAGCTTTGTCAAAGAAACATTTTCACACTTCTTCCGTTTGCAGCTATGTAATTACATTCGCTAGAGCAAGTTTCTTTTGATTGTCTTCAGCCAGCTCTGCATTATCATGTAGTGTGAAACAAGAAAAATCATCATTCTCCTGACTATACATAGGTAAGTTGCTTGCTCCATTTTTTGTAATAGTTTTTACAAACCTAGTTTCTCTGTACAATCTCCTCTCCTCCCCACCAAAAACTGGTATAACAACATATGTAAAATCCAACTTCAAAACACCTCCCAATTTAGCCCCCCAGGACCTAGACAGAAGCATTCCAAATCTGGCAGGAATATCTGCTACTACAACATCCATGACCAAACTTCTAGATGGAATTTGGGCTAGTGACACTGCCAAATCTTTAATAACCCCCAGACACTTGACCTTGTTTGAATCAAAAGAATACAAGTAAGGTTGGTCACTTGCAGATTTAATTGCTTCATCACTAACAGAGGCATAAGATTGTATGAAGCTCCTGAATCAAACATGTAGTTATGTAGAAGGAAATCATGAACCAATAGGGAAATATAAAAAGGAGGTATTGAAGAATCTACTTCCTCTACATGCGGACCGAAAACCACTACTAGTTTATCTTCCTGCATATTTATAGTATCACTCTCACTTTCTTTTAAATTAATGAACTCAGTAATTTCCTTTTGATAAGTAGGTGCTCTTGCCAATTCTGTAAGGGGAACCTGTATTCTTACCTTTTCCAGCTCCTTGGTAAGACTAAACAAGTGATCCTATTTAGAAATCCCTTCATTCTCATCTTCACCTTTCTTATTGACTGGAATTGTTTGAGGAATTGAAACAAGCTTCTCCAAATGATTTTTTTCAACTTGATTTTGAGAAGACACACCTCAAAGTATTTGTGGTTTGCTATTCATATTTTGATGTTGCTTTCATTTATCTACTTGTTTTGCATACTGAGATTCTTGTGGAGTCGCCTTCAATGAGGAAGTTGAAACTTGCTGCTCACCTTCATTTTCTTGATTTCTCGATCTTTTCCTAGATCTTAGGTCATATTTTTATGTAGTTCAGCCTGCATAAAATCAGAAAATTGTTTCCAATATTCATCAATTTCATTTTCATTATGAATAGAATCTGCTTCATCATATACATATTCTTCTCCTTCAATGCCAAGTTCATCTTCATCAACTGCATATAATGTAGAAATTTGATCTTCAGATTGTTCTTCACCAGGATCTGCTTCTATGTACAATGGTGCTTGAATTTGATTTTGATCTTTTCTTTCCTTTTGCAAAATTTGCAAAGGTTGCCTTCTTAATTGGGGATTAAAGTTCTTATTAAACTGCCTTTGTCTCTGAGAGTTCTTGTTTTCTAACTCTAATCTATTTAACTTATCTGGCATGGTTTTAGTTATATTACACATATCCTCCAATGATTGACTTTGGGAGGATTCCATCTTTGCTTTTCCCTTGTCTTGGGAAAGTTGTGTTTCTAGTGCTTTTCCTACAGCCACCAGATTCGCTTCTATCTCTCAAGCATCTGTTTGGATTTGATCAAGAGTTGGAGCTCTCCTTTCCCTTAATGTAAATCCAAAATTTGATTCAAAATCCCTTGCAAAAGAGATTTTGGCACCAACAAGAGGAGGCTTTATCTCTGAGCACCAACAAGAGGAGGCTTTATCTCTGCTGGTAGACTATTGTATAATTTGTTGAATCTTCTGACAAATTCATCCATGGTTTCATCAGAATTCTTCTTTATGGCATTAAATTATGTTAATGAATATCCATGGTCTCTTTTTTCTCCCCATCTCAGAATAAACACGCGTTCCATCTCTTCCCAAGAAGGAATATAATTATTGGGAAGACCTTTGAACCATTTCCTCGCTTCTTCATCCAGGGACTGAACAAAAAGTCTTAGAACAACATCTAAATGTTCAATATTTAGGCTTTCTGCAAAATTACAAAATACTACTACATGATTCTCTGTTGTTTGTACATCTTCTCTTAAAAAACGAGGAAGAATTTTGAGGTAATCCTCTAGAATTTGATTGTAAGGTTGTGGTAGTTGAAGAGGTGCATACCTATTGACTAGGAACGTAGGGGCTGCCATGTTTACTGAAATTTGATTACCTACAGATGTGGAACTTGAAACGAACTATGCAAAGGAGGTAATGTGGTTATTGGTTGAGGTTGAATTATTACAGCAGGTAAATGAAAAGTAACATACTCAAAAGATTGGACTTGACAGCTAGGTTCCTGAAATGTAGATGATGAAAAAGATGACTCTATATCAGATGAATGTTCAAATAAGTTGCTGCTTAATGCAGACAATACAAGAATTGGTCTATTTGAAGTCATAGACTTCCTAACCCTCCTTGAAAATAGCCTTTCAGGATCTGAAAAAGCTTGAGCCTTCTTTTGTGAAGTGTCTGATCTTGTATGGGGCCTTCTTGAAGCCAGAGTTATTGATTTGATTCAAAACAGCCAAATATTTCCTCCTCACTGAACAACCAGAGGAAAATAGTGAAAACCCAGGGAAAAACCTTCTTGTCTTCTCTCCCCAGCAATGGCGCCAATTAATGTTGTTCCTTAAGAAACCAATTTCCTGGCTGTAGGGAAATTGTGCTTAAGACATTAATAAAGATTATTTACTGTCACTTATTGTTTATTAGATTACCAAATGAAGGACTTGGAAAACTTGGCCTTAGACTCTTAATACATGTATGATAAAAAATTCTCAGAATGCCATTTGCTGCTAAATATAAATGATGAATGAGGAAAGTTTGAAAGGGAAGTTAAAGACAATATGTTGATCTCTCACAGGAACTATTATCTGTAACTTAGAGGAATTATGATCATGAGGAATAAATCATAGACAATATGTTGATCTCTCATAGAAACTACTATCTATAACTTAAAAAGGAAATGAGGACTTTAAGTATAGGAGTGCTCTTTAAGGGATTTGACCCTGCAACTTCATTACTACTCTTAAAAAGAATAAAACATTGCATGACACATGATAGTGAAACTTACAAATTATATGTAACAACTCCTGGAAACTTCTGGTTGTTCTATTAATCAATGATGTTATCAAAAATACAATGGCCTGGTTCTCCAAAATTCCAACCCTTTCTTAGTAAATTTTCCACCTTTTATACCTTGTGGAACAGTTATGAATTTCTGAAACCTATCTAATACTTTCTAACTATATGAAATAAAACTAATATAGAATTTACAGAGGGTTAAAACACCTCGAAGAACAACAAATAACAAAACAAAACTCAATTTAGAAATATATGGTGACTATTGGCTTGCTCTATCGGTGTACTGTCGAATGCCTTTGTAAATGTTGTAATGATGCTTGCATAATCTTGGGCTTGCAATGCATTCTGATTGGCCAAAATGCCAAGAAACATATCATTAATTTGGAACTCAACATGACTTCTATCGCAAGTCAGAATCGGCCCAAAAACCCCTGTAAAACTTAACTTACGCACTCAGCTGCAATAACCATGAAAATACTGGGACTATGTGTTTATAATGAAAATATATGATAACGTATGTTTTTCCTTTTCAATACAGGCTTAAGACTATTTCCAAGGTATCCACAGTCGGCATGTATATATATATATATATATAAAGTTCCATATCGCAATCAGCAATCATTGAATGCACCAACATAAGTATTCAACGCTTTGCAGACCCGTCGGGCTGTTAAAATATGTTATATATACGTTTGGGTCCAGCCCTTATCGCATATCGCGATTGGCGGGGTCAATGTATATAACATAAGCGTTTCACATTATATCGGACCCGCCGCTCTTATAAAATACACCATATAAGTTTTCTGGTCTAGAATCCAATCGGTAATCGCAATCGGAGCTGTGGAGACAACCACCCATATTGTGGACCCGGCGAACTTTAAACATAATATATATGCGCTTCGGGTCCAGCCTGTTAAGCGCTTATTTATGTTATAATCTTTTATGATAGAAACACATATAAAACATGTAACCGAAACCTTTTCTGCCTTTTCAAAGCTCTGCACAGTTTTCAAGAATCGCAATCAGCGATCGGCGATTCCTATCGTATAGTTCATGTAACTGCCTGCTGCACCTTTTGCAATTGTGATCTAATCGCATCGTTAACACACACACATATATATAAGGCCCGCTCCATATAACTATGATTTGACTTTATCACATGGGTCATTTCCTTTATACTTGTTCCTTTTGTAAATCTAACATTTTCCTTTATTTCTTTCATGTATTTGGATTTCGATATATATCTTATTGCCCCTCCTTCTTGCCTTATTTTTTTTTAAATTCTTTTCAATTGATTTTCAAACGAAATATAAATGAAACAAACAACAAAATACAAGTGACAACATCTGGTCCAGCTAGGGATAGTGCTTTTACCATAGAAGCACTAAGAACTGCAGATTAGTGCCTTCACCTCGGGCATGGAGTCATATATTGCTTTGCATAAAGTAAAAGACTATGTCATTTGTACAATGACTTCACTCTGGTATTCACAATGAAATGATGCTTGATCTTTATAACTAGAAGTAGTGTTTTAAATATTTCCCATTAACAGGCAGTTGTAGAGTCTCACCATGAAGATTTTCAAGGATGAAGGTATTATTGGATCTCACTTCAGAGATTCTAAAAGGGCCATACCAGAGGGGATCGAACTTCCCATGCTTACGCTTATCCTCTCTTCTAGTATCCCATCTCAATACTAAGTCTGCAACTTTGAAATCAATTTCCCTGGCTTTTCTGTCAAAAATAGTTTTCATCTTGGATTGATATGTAATCAAATTGTCCCTTACCTTGTCTCTGTTTTCGCTAAGGTCCACCACTTTCTTCATTCTTCTTACAAGATCATCTGGCTCTTCTTTTGCCTCCTGAATCCTCGCAATCCCTGGTTTCACAAGCTGACTTGGAAACAAAGCCTGAGTTCCATATACTAATTCAAAAGGTGATTTCCCTGTAAATCTCCTTGCGGTTACTCTTGCGGCCCACAAAGCAAACTTCAACTTAGAGTCCCAATCTCTCTGATTTTCTGCAATGGTTTTCTTTAGGATCTTCATCAAAGTCTTGTTAGTGGATTCAGCTAGTCCATTTCCCTGAGGGTGGTAAGCTGTCGAATGAGACAAAATAGCATTATATTTTTCACAAAAACCAATGAACTTACTTGAGTTGAAGACTTGAGCGTTGTCTGTTATAATTTTAACGAGACATCCAAATCTGCTGAAAATATTTTCTTCCAAGAATTTCATCACTATCTAATCATTTTCTCTCTTAGTAGGAATTGCCTCTACCCATTTGTTGAAGTAATCTATTACTGTGAGAACCCATCTGTGTTGTCTGCTTGAAGGTGGATTGATTTCTCCAATAAATTCCAATCCCCATTGTCTAAAAGGCTCCTCTATGAAGACTAGAATTAGAGGTAAAGGAGCTAATCTCTTTTTCTCAGCAAAAAGTTGACATTTTTGACAACTTCTAACAAACTTATAGGTATCTCCAAATAAGGTAGGCCAATAAAATCCAGCCTGAAGGATCTTGTGTGCAATTACTTTCCAACTGTAATGCCCCCCCCAAAACCCCTCATGATAATCTTTGATTTTTTCTGTAAATTCATCTTCTGTTAAGAATAGTAATAGAATTCCAGCAGGATCTTTCCAGTACAATCTGCCTTCTACAATCGCATATGGTTGTGCCTTGATCTTTAGCGCCCTATAATTTGTTCTATCTAAGGATTGAGGACAAGAAAGAAAGCACAAATAATGGATTATATATCTATACCATTCTAAACACAAAAATTTATACCTGATTTTCATTCCTGGGTCTTTCTCTCCTTCATTTTCTTCATCTGCTTTTTCATTTACAGGTGCCAACAAGTTAATTCCCAATGCCTGAAAGTTTGATTTTGTTAACATTTTCGCCAGTCCTTGTCCTTTTACCAACTTTGTGGGTTTTATATCTAAATCATATTCTTGGATCTTGGTAATCCACTTTCCTCTTCTGCCTTCTACATCTCCCTGTAATAATACGTATTTCATTGCAGCATTAGGCACATAAGCAATGATTTGGGACTGTAGCACATAAGTTCTAAAATATTTCAGGGTTTTTACCAAGGCATACACCTGTTTCTCAAGAATATTATATTTCGACTCAGAATCTCTAAGAATCTTACTGAAGAATGCGACTGGCTCTTCTCTCCCTTCATCATTCTTCTGCAGTGAGACAGCAGTTATCGAACTTGATGAGGCAAATGAAAAAAACTTGGAAAGGCTTCTGATAATCAGGGCTGATTAAAACTGGAGCTGCCTACAATGCCTCTTTAATTATGGAAAATGATTCTTTAGCTTCCTTAGTCCAGCTTACTTCATTCTCCTTCTTCAGCATATTAGTGATTTCTTTCAATATTTTTGCGTAATTAGATAGAAATATTCTCAGGAAGTTTATCTTTCCCAGAAACTTTTGAATATCTTTTTTACTTCTGGGAAATGGTATTTTCTGCACAACTTGTACTCTGGATGGATCTATCTTCATTCCTTCTCTGGAAACAATGTGTCTGAACAATTTTCCTTCCTCTAGAGAAAAAAATTGATTTCTTGGGATTTAAAGAAAGTCCAAATCTTCTACATTTATCAAAAGTTCTTTTCAAATGATCTAAATATTCTTCATCAGACTTAGAAAAAAAGTAATATCATCCAAATATATTACTACAAACTTATCTCCAACAAAAGCGATGTCCATAGCCCTTTGAATGTAGCTCCTGCATTCATCAATCTGAAAGGAATTCTGGCATACATAAATGTTCCCCAGGGAGTTGTGAACGATGTTTTATTTTGATCCTCCTTGTCCACAGCCACGTCATTATAACCAGAAAATCCATCTAGCATTGACATTCTGAAAGATCCTGTTACCTTTTGCAACACATGGCGTATTTTAGGCAAAGGATAATTATCTTTCAAAGAAGCTCTATTAGATTTCTGAAATCAACACACAACCTTATTTCTCCATTTTTCTTTCGTACGGGTACCAGATTAGCCACCCAATCAGAATATCTGAGTGGGACTATGATTTTAGCATCCAGCAACTTGATCTCCTTTTCAATTGATGGTAGAAGTAGAGGATTTATCTGTGTAAGCTTCTATTTGTAGGGTTTAACCCCCTCCTTCAAAGGATTTTTATGTTGAATAATATTTATATCATAAGTTTTGAGATTTTCATAGGACCATGCAAATACATAAACATAATTCTTGAAAAGTTTAAGATACCTCTCTTGAAAATTAGGTGGAACTTCAGCATACAATTTGACTAACCTGGGATTCTCCTGAGTGCCAATGTTGTGATCTTGAATATGTTCATCCTGTGAGATTTTCCCTAGGTCCACAGCCACATCATTGGAATTAAAAAGCCTTTCAAGAGGAACAAGTCCCTTTGGCAGAAAATTATCTTTGAATTGAAAAATCATATGATTTGCTATTGAATCTTTAAAACCACTAGCTCCTACATTTTCTGTTGTCTCTTCTTAATCCTGATCAATTTCTGTACACTGGAACTCCTCAACCATAGTTAAAAAGTCCTTAATCTGCTGGTCATCTTCAAAAACTTGCTAGTTCTTAACATTATCGGGAACAGAAGGTCTGTGTCTCATTTCTACCTCATATCTTAATCTTGGATTAATAGGAGGCTTGAAAGTGCTAGCAGCTACAGCCAATGAATCTGCCAATTTATTTTCATCCCTTGGAATGAACTGAATGTTGAAAGCTTCAAAGAATTTTTTAATCAAATCCCATACCTCATTTCTGTATGCTCGGAGTCTAGGATGATTTTTTTGGCAGTGATCTTTTATCTGCTTAATAATTAGTTCTGAATCTCCAAAAGAATAAATTGATTTGACTCTGATCTGTTTGGTTGTTTGTAGTGAAATAATCAAAGACTGATATTCTGCAACGTTGGTAGTTGTCTCAACCTCCAATTTGAAAGAAAAAGGAAACAGATTACCTCCAGGTGCAATTAGAAGAAAACTAGCACCTGTTCCTTCTTTTGAATAAGCTCTGTCAAAGAAACATTTCCACACTTCTTCTGCTTGCAGCTTTGTAATTACATTGGCTGAAGCAAGCTGTTTCTGATTGTCTTTAGCCAACTCTTCATTATCATGCAGTGTGAAACAATCAAATTCATCCTTCTCCTGACTATACACAGGTGAGTTGCTTGCTCAATTTCTCGTAATAGTTTTTACAAAACTAGTTTCTCTATACAATCTCCTCTCCTCCCCATCAAAAACTAGTATAACAGCATATGTAAAATCCAACTTCAGAACACCTTCCAATTTAGCCCCCCAGGACCTAGACAGAAGCATTCCAAATTTGGCAGGAATATCTGCTACTACAACATCCATGACCAATTTCTAGATGGAATTTGGGCTAGTGACACTGCCAAATCTTTAATAACCCCTAGACACTTGACCTTGTTTGAATCAAAAGAATGCATATCTCTATAAGGTTTGGTCACTTGCATATTTAATTGCTTCATCACTGACAGAGGAATAGGATTGTGTGAAGCTCCTGAATCAAACATGCAGTTATGTAGAAGGAAATCATGAACAAATAGAGTAATATAAAAAGAAGGTATTGAAGAATCTACTTCCTCTACATGCAAGCCAAAAACCACTACTGGTTTATCTTCCTGCATATTTAAAGTATCACTCTCAGTTTCTTTTAAATTAATGAACTCAGCAATTTCCTTTTGATAAGTAGGTGCTCTTTCCAATTCTGTAAGGGGAACCATATTCTTACCTTTTCCAGATCCTTGGTAAGACTAAACAAGTGACCCTGTTTAGCAATCCTTTCATTCTCATCTTCACCTTTCTTATTAACTAGAATTGTTTGAGGAATTGAAACAAGCTTCAACAAATGAATTTTTTCAACTTGATTTTGAGAAGACTCACCTCGAAGTATTTGTGGTTTGCTATCCGTATTTTGTTGCTGTTTTCATTTATCTAATTGTTTTGCAGATTGAGATTCTTGTGGAGTCGCCTTCGATGAGGAAGTTGAAACTTACTGCTCACCTTCATTTTCTTGTTTTCTCGATCTTTTCCTAGATCTCAGGTCATATTTTTTATGTAGTTCAGCTTGGATAAAATTAGAAAATTGTTTCCAATATTCATCAATATTATCTTCATTATGAATAGCATCTGCTTCATCATACACATATTCTTCTCCTTCAATGCCAAGTTCATCTTCATCAACTACATATAATGTAGAAACTTGATCTTCAAGCTATTCTTCACCAGGATCTGCTTCTATGTACAATGGTGCTTGAATTTGATTTTGATATTTTCTTTCCTTTTGCAAAATTTGCAAAGATTGCCTTCTAAATTGGGGATTAAAGTTCTTATTAAATTGAGTTTGTCTCTAAGAGTTCTTGTTTTCTAACTCTAATCTATTTAACTTATCTGACATGGTTTTAATTATATTACACATATCCTCCAATGATTGAATTTGGGAGGATTCCATCTTTGCTTTTCCCTTGTCTTAGGAAAGCTGTGTTTCTGGTGCTTTTCTTGCAGCCACCAGATTCCCTTCTATCTCTAAAGCATCTGTTTGGATTTGATCAAGAGTTGGAGCTCTCCTTTCCCTTAATGTAAATCCAAAATTTGATTCAAAAGCCACTGCAAAAGTGATTTTTGCACCAGCAGGAGGAGGCTTTATCTCTACTGGTAGACTATTGTACAATTTGTTGAATCTTCTGACAAATTCAACCACAGTTTCATCACACTTATTCTTTATGGAATTAATTTCTGTTAATGAATATCCATGGTCTCTTTTTTCTCCCCATCTCAGAATAAACAGATGTTCCATCTCTTCCCAAGAAGGAATAGAATTATTGGGAAGACCTTTGAACCATTTCCTCGCTTCTCCATCCAGGGACTGAACCAAAAGTCTTAGAACAACATCTAAATGTTCAACATTTAGGTTTTTTGCAAAATTACAAAATACTACTACATGATTCTTTATTGTTTGTACATCTTCTCCTGAAAAACGAGGAATAATTTTAAGGTAATCCTCTCGCATTTGATTGTAAGGTTGTGGTAGTTGAACATGTGCATACCTATTGACTAAGAATGCAGGGGCTACCATGTTTAATGAACTTTGATTACCTACATATATGGAACTTGATTGAAATGCAAACAGAGTAGGAAAAGGAGGTAATGTGGTTATTGGTTTAGGTTGAATAATTACAATAGGTAAATGAAAAGTAACAGACTCAAAAGATTGGTCTTGACAGCTAGGTTCCTGAAATGCAAATGATGAAAAAGATGACTCTATAGCAGATGAATGTTCAGATAAGTTACTACTTAATGCAGACAATACAGGAATTGGTCTATTTGAGGTCCTATACTTCGTAGCCCTCCTTGAAAACATCCTTTCAAAATCTGAAAAAGCTTGAGCCTTCTTTTGTGAAGTGTTTGATCTTGTATGGGGCCTTCTTGAAGAAAGAGTTATTGATTTGATTCAAAACAGCCAAATATTTCCTCCTCACTGAACAACCACAGGAAAATAGTGAAAACCCACGAAAAACCTTCTTGTCTTCTCTCCCCGACAACGATGCCGATTAATGTCATTCCTTAAGAAACCAATTTCCTGGATGTAGGGAAAATTTGCTTAAGATATTAATAAAGATTATTTACTGTCACTTATTGTTTATTAGATTACCAAATGAAGGACTTGAAAAACATGGCCTTAGACTCTTAATACATGTATGATCAGAAATTATCAGAATGCCATTTGATGCTAAATATAAATGATGAATGAGGAAATTTTGGAAGGGAAGTCAAAGACAATATGCTAATCTCTCACAGGAACTATTATCTGTAACTTAGAGGAGTTATGATAATGAGGAATAAATCATAGACAATATGTTGATCTCTCACAGAAACTACTATCTGTAACTTAGAAAGGAAATGAGGACTTTAAGTATACGAGCGCTCTTTAAGGGATTTAACCCTACAACTTCATTACTACACTTAAAAAGAAGAAAACATTGCATGACACATGATAGTGAAACTTACAAATTATATGTAACAACTCCTGGAAACTTCTAGTTGTTTTATTAATCAATGATGTTATCAGAAATACAGTGGCCTAGTTCTCCAAAATTCCAACCCTTTCTTTGTAAATTTTCCACCTTTTATACTCTGTGGAACAGTTATGAATTTATTAAACCTATCTAAATACTTTCTAACTATATGAAATAAAACTATTACAGAATTTACAAAGAGTGAAAACACCTTGAAGAACAAGAAATAACAAAACAAAACCGAATTTAGAAATAGATGGTAACTTCCAGCTCGCTTTGTCGGTTTACTGTCAAATGCCTTTGTAAACGCTGTAATGATGCTTGCATAATCTTGGGCTTACATTGCATTCTGATTGGCCAAAATGCCAAGAAACATTTCATATTGTCTTCTTCTCCAACGCTCTAATCCCTAATTTCCAACATTACACAGCAAAATTAATGTTTATCATTAATCTGGAACTCAACATGACTTCTATCGCAAGTCACAATCGACCCAAAAACCCCTATAAAACTTAACTTACACACTCGGCTGCAATAACCATGAAAATATTGGGACTATGCGTTTATAATGAAAATATATGATAACGTATGTTTTTCCTTTTCAATATAGGCTTAAGACTATTTCCAAGGTATCCACAGTCAGCATGTTATATATATAAAGTGCCATATCGTAATCGGCAATCACTGAATGCACCAACATACGTATTCAATGCTTTACAGACCCGTCAGGCTATTAAAATATGTTATATATATGTTCGGGTCCAGCTCTTATCGCATATCACGATTAGCAAGGTCAATGCATATAAAATAAGCATTTCACATTATATCGGACCTGCTGCTCTTATAAAATAAGCCATATAAGTTTTTAGGTCCAGAACCCAATCGGAGCTGTGGATCCAACTACCCATATTGCGGGCCCAACAAACTTTAAACATAATATATATGCGCTTTGGGTATGGCGTGTTAAGCGCTTATTTATGTTATAATATTTTATGATAGAAACGAATATAAAACATGTAACCGAAACCTTTTCCGCCTTTTCAAAGCTCTGCACAGTTTTCAAGAATCACAATTGCCGATCGGTTATTCTTGTGGTATAGTTCATGTAACTTCCCGCTGCACTTTTTGCGATTGCTATCTAATCGCATCTTTAACACACACACATATATATAAGGCCTGCTCTATATAACTGCTATTTGACTTTATCACATGGGTCATTTCCTTTATACTTGTTCCTTTTGTAAATCTAACATTTTCCTTTATTTCTTTCATGTATTTGGATTCCGGTATATATCTTATTTCCCCTCCTTCTTGCCTTATTTTTTTTAAATGCTTTTCAAGTGATTTTCAAATGAAATAATAAATGAAACAAACAACAAAATACAAGTCATAACAATCTACATAAAATGTAATTGTGTGCATTCTTCTTCTTCAATTTAACAAATTAATATTTAAATTCCATATCATACACCTTTATGTTCCCAATGAATTTCCCACATATTTAATTAAAATGAAAACTAGAGATAGTGAGGATCTAAAGAGAATTATAAATAACCAAGATCCAAAGAGAATGTAAATATTTTTTTATCATTTTTTAATTGTATAAATTTTATGCTATCAATTTTTTGTTAAATACTTTTAGAATTGTGGAAAGAAAATTTAAATATATGTTTTAGAAAAAAATAAATAAATAATATAATATGAAATTAAAAAATATGAAAGTCATAAGATATTAGATAAATCAATCTAGATTCATCTTAATTCTAGATCTACAAAGTGAAAAAAGGAATGAGATCTCTCAAGGTGCAAATCACTTTCTTTTAGTGCAAAACTTGAGGAAAGTTTTGCACCTCGAGAGATTTGATTTCTATTAATGTTTGATAGATCTATAATTAAGATGGATCTAGACTAGTTGGTTTTATATATATATATATATATATATATATATATATATATATATATATATATATATATATCACTTTTTTCCTCTTTTTTTCGAGTCAAAATGTTTACATGTCATAACATAACATAACAAGGTGTTACAACATATATTCCATATTGTGCTAGAGAGTGCCTCTTGGTGTAAGAATTCAATGATGGATCCATAAACATCATATCCACCACTTGAAATGATAGAGATGAAGGGGTTTCCTCCTTAGCAAGTTACATTTGTAGAAGATTCTATAGAAGGGGGTCAATATTTAAAGTCTACAAAACCTTAATTGAGTTATGTTGATGATGATGATTAATGTCCACTAATACATATATGGTCTACTAGACCTTAAGAAGCTAAGAGATTAATCAAAATTCTTTAATATTTTATTTCTATGCTTAAAATTGATGAGAGAAGTGTTCCAAGATCATTATAATTTTTCTAACTTAAAGGATCAAGAAGGTTGGTAGTGCAAGAATTTTTTTTTTAAAAGTAGACTGAACGTAAGTATAAGATGGACAATCTAAGAGAAATGGATTTTCATCATCCACCCTCTTAGTATAGTAGAGGTGATAGACTCTTTCATCCCATGGTGTTTTGGGAATTGGTCAATGCGTATGCTCAATATGAAACTCGTGAGAATTAGTTATTATATTATCGATGTTCATTTTCTTCTTAACAATGGTCAAGAGAGAGAAATATTTTTTATTTTTGAGATTGGGGTTATCACCTCCTTATAATATCTTCATTTCTTTTTTCCCTCTAAGTCTTTATCACCCCATATTTTCCCCTTAAATTTTGAAGTAATAACATTTTTAATGTCCTTATTCTACAAAAATGATCCCATCCTTTATATTCAAAGGGTCTAGCCAAGATTTGACATCTTTATGTCATCCTCACTTTACCCAAAGGTGGGGGTTTTGGCTAGAGTTAGAAGAAATTTTAGGAAACTTCTTAGCTTGCATGTTGTATAGCTTCTTATTATACATGATATTCCTATTCATAGTTCTTTCAATGGGTGAAAGGCTTGCTTCAATAGATGTTGAAAGTAGCAACAAGAAATGTTAAAAATAACATCTAGAAATTCCAATTTAATTTTTCCTTGAATTAAATTGTAATTATTATCTCATAGCAACTTGTAATAGTTAACTAAGTTAAGTTGACTTAGTTAACTTAGGAATTTAGAGTTGGAAGTCTATCTACAGTCATGTAAGTGTGATCCCTAAGTTTTAAGGGTCCAGATTGAGTTTATTTGAGTTGTAATTGGATAACTCAGTTTGATTGAGTTATAGACAGTTGAACTAGTTCTAACTATTATTGGAACTAGTAGAGGTCTAGTAGTGATTTAATGCACCGGTGCATCCTCAATGCTACTTTAGCTAACTGAAGATTCACTCATGAGAAACTCATGCATGTCAGAACAAAGGAATACCCAATTGAGACTAGAGTGTAGGGACAATGTACTATGAGTTGTATGAGTTTTCGAGTTGTATAGATAATGCATGCAATCAGAGAAGGACCTAGTTTTGGATTGTGCAGAGATGGAGGAATGATTTCTCAGTTAAATATGGGTTGATCCTCATAGGAATTGCGCAAGTAAATAGGATCTTGGAGAGCAATAGAATAGGCTAAGGTTTGGCTTGAGCTATCTTGTGAACATAGAATTGTTTATACTTGTGCAAGAATTGTTCTAGTGAGAACAAGCTTTGTATTTTCACTCAGGTTTCTGATTAATGTAATATAGGTAGTAGGGGTTTTGAGTTGTGGCTTTCCCTGAATAAATATTATGTTATGTACCATTTCTTCTATTGTATTATGCATTAAAATTAATTTTCTATTGATTGATGATGTGTATGCACATGCACCTATATTCATTCATGTGTTTTATATGCATGCATATGTGAATGTTGATGGGAGGGATGTCACTCTAGAATCATGTGGTGTGATCGAGTATAGTTTTTATGTTAGTGATGATCAAGAGCGTGACACAC
Source organism: Pinus tabuliformis (assembly GCA_031772625.1). Taxonomy (NCBI): domain Eukaryota; kingdom Viridiplantae; phylum Streptophyta; class Pinopsida; order Pinales; family Pinaceae; genus Pinus; species Pinus tabuliformis. Next base: position 482,293,585 of record CM062809.1, on the reverse strand, counting down.
TTTTTGTTCATGATTACTTTGTGTTTATTTATGAATAATTCAAAAAGAACATGATAGCATTTAGGAAACACTATATTTGATCTCATGGGTCTGTGAGGCCTTTCAAACCAATGCACTCATTTTATCTGTAGAGTTGGCTTCATATGAGACAGGAGTTTGGCCTAACAAGATCTTTTTCCAAATAGGGTGTGGAAAGAGTGTACATGATGATGTGGGTGCTTGTGTGAAATGAGAATTTGAGAGGTACCAAATAAGCCATGATGTAGTTCAAATAAAATAATTTGCTAAAGTATTCAATTGGTGTAGATTGCATTTAGGGAATGACTCTCTCAAATAGGAAAGGCCAATATGAAATAAAGAGACTACAATATGAAAACTAAATCTCAAATTTTTGATATAGTTTGAAACACATGGTCAATAAATAAAAATTATATTTGATATTTAATATGATGCAAGGTTATTTGCAACGTTCCACTTCATGATGTTAATAGATCCATGCCTTAGTATTTTTTAACTATACCTCGTGAGAATTAAACTCTATATTACGAGTAAATACATGGGCGACATCTTTGTCATTGAGACACAAAAAATCATGCTTTTGTCGTTTTTAAATTAATGCTGCGGGATGTGCAATTATGGATGCGAAAATCATGGATATATAAAACAATGGAAATATGCCCCTCTTAATCCAAAGGGCCCATTTTTAATACCAACATGGCAAGAGATACATAGTGAAGATGCTATGGTTTTGCTATATCATGGTTAATTTTAGAGAAAGCTTGCTATATCATGGTTAATTTTAGAGAAAGCATGTGACTTTATTAACAGATTGTTACATATTAATGGTGTGTTTATTGGCCTCTTCAACTTAATATTCAAACTTTCAATATTGAAAAAACATATATTAATTAATATTTTGAATTGTGTTAATAAGTGATTGTTTTTTCAATTGCACCACAAGGTAATGAAATGAAGATATCATAACATTATTTAATGTAATGCACATAAATAAATAAAAGATTGAATATAATCATTTTTTGTGAACTAAAGCACTTGTATTTCATATGCAAAAAGAGGTTATGAATTTTTACTTACAGATCCCACCCAGTAATACATAACATGAAAACAAAATAACCTAGAAACCCAAGTACAACAAGGCTAGAGAGCCTAATGCTCAATCCAGTTCATCAATGCATAGTTATACTAGTCATTTCTATAATAGATACAAATATGATAGAATGAGACTAGGCCCACAAATACATATTCTACATTGATCGTAAAGCCTTAACCTATAAACATAAGAGACCATCGAGTTCATCATAAGGAACCAGAATTCCAAACCAAACCCCGCATTAGCAAAGCACAGCTACGAACATATAACATCACCATTTAGGACTCTTCGGAAATTGATTTCAACAAAAGAAAGCATAATCCCAAGAAAGACCCAACGCCATTGAATCAACCAAAACACATCTTTAGAGACATATAACATCATAGTCTAGGTACAAAACCCAGAGGACAACAGGAACACATATCTTCTAATGGGTAAAACAAGAAGGAAGTGCTCATTATACATAGACCAACCACCAAACATATCCCTACCTTCCTAATTCAGGATCTAAAGGCACCAATAAGAACATAGAGTCATCCATAAAAGCACAGAGTCTCCCATAAGCACACTTAGTCATATATAATACCAGCTAATTCGACGCCATGTCAAAAAAACATAATAAAGAACCATACCCTCACCATCCTAATTCAATAACTAGAGAAAAAATAGGAATAGAGGACCATCCATATAAAACAGAGTCATCCATAAACATACAGTGCCATAAAAATATCAGCTACTCCACGACTAGCGCAAAATCAAAAGCATAACATAGGTGTCTCTCTCCACTGTACGGACCAACATGCCAACCGAAAATATATTCTTTAATAAATTATGCTTGGAGAAAACATACTGAGGAACCCAGCCAAGAAGCCAAGAAGTCTTACCGTAGTGGTCTCATTGCAGACCAACCTAAATTGACTGCAAAAAAAAACATGATATTCCGCCATCATTATTCATGGTCTAAAGAAGAGATTGTAGCTGATCCCTGAGAACTAGAGCCCGAAGGATCTTTGAGGTCACCAGAGGTAGAATCACTCACAAGGAATCCTTGTACACAGGCCAAATGAGAATCCATTGTCCAAACAAAAAGTTTGATTTCAAAGCATGTGTTTAATGTCTTCCAGTGAGGAGAAAACATTGTAATTTTCAACTTGATTGTCTTTGAAGACCAACCACAACAGGGTTAACATGTGTTGATGTAAAGCAAGAGACTTCATAAATGTAGGTTTCGACTCCTTGATTTTCCAAGTTCAGAAATTCATTTCCATTTCACATCTTCACTAATCAATTCAAAATCTATATGATATGGGCGATCTCCTCCATTATGACTTTCCAATACTTGAATTTATTTCCTCACTTCTGCAAAAACTGCATTAAAGCGAGTAGCCATTGAATCATATGCAAAAGGACGAAATCACTTTGGCCCCATAGTAGAATTGCCTTTTCCACCATGCTTGTTGCTCATTCTCAGCCTAGGAGGCATCAATACTACAAAGAGGAAACACTTGGGACAACTACGAAAGGACCCGTGTCCTATAAAAAAGAAGGAAGAAGGACTTGACACAACACCCTGAACGCCAGACATAGAATCCACTATATCATCACGTAATTGTCAAACTAATGGTTCAAAAATCATCTAGTTATCAAACTCCCTACAGTTTGGAACCATGACCCACCATACCCTACAATGCCCTAGAAAAAAGAAAGAGTTATCTATGTAGTGACACAACACAAAAATGCATATATAAGGCACTATCAGCATAGTTCTATTAGCTAGCAAACGACCCAACAAAATTCAACAGAAAAAACTTCCTCCTACTCCAAATAGCAAACACTTTATAATTTAGACCCTGACAATAGTTAAGACTCTCAGACAACCAACAACCATTACACACCCTCAAGGACTAGATAATTAACTCTGACATAATAAGTGGATATAAAAGATGAGTTAACCAACTAAACCCAAGATGCAAGATCAAAAGCTAAAATACTATATAAGAAACAAGTTAGAGCTTTCTGACCATCACAATAATAAGATGGAGGTTGCACACCTAAAAGCATATAACACCACGAATACCATTCTTCAACAACATAAGACTGCAGACCATCCAAGCAACTGAAAAGTAACAACCAGAGGTGGTGGAGGGTTTGCCCTCACCACCACACACACTTCTCTCCATATGCCAAAACCAACCGAGACAATGCCATTTAAAGAAGACGACTCCACCTATAACCTTGTATGCATCCACTAAGTGGTGTTGCGAATGACCTATGCTTCTTAAATAAACCTGTACATTTGGAAGGAGAAAAACACAACCTCCAACAAATCTATCACACTAAAAATAACACCCCATTAAAATATCAATATAATCATATTAAAATAAAAATTACACATACTAAATTAAAGACAATCATAATACATCAATTTTTCAAAAAACTAAAAAAATACTATAATTAAATCATTTATAATAAAAAAAATTGAAAAATTAAAAAAAAAAAAAAAACCATAATTAAATCTTTTATACAAAAATTTATGATTAAACGTAGTAAAAAAGTATGATTAAACATATGATATTAGTTGTTTAAATACAACTTACAAAAAGATGAAAGATAAGCCAAAAACAAAAAAACAAAAATTTAACCATAAACACAATATGGATATTTACATTTCTCTAATCCATTGGTTTACCAAACGAATGAAGTATCGGCCAATTTTGGCGTTGAACTAGTTGATGTTATAATAATTAACTTTGTAGGGGAAGAAATAAAAACATTCCTTGTTTTTAAAATTGAATAAAATAAAATAACATAAAATAACATAAAAATTAACTTCAATTGAACATTCTATGCAATTCTAATATTTTATGAAACAAATTCATGATTTCTATGCAATTCTAATATTTTATGAAACAAATTCATGATTTCTAAATTCTAATATGATTCCCATTTTAAAGTCTTTAACAGAAAACCACTAAATGACATTGTAACATTTTATGAATCTATTTCGATTCACATGCTGCACAAAGAAGCTAGACTCCAATCATAAAGAAGATGGTGATCATCTATAATTTGGCTGCAAGTTGTCGTCATACCTTATGAAGCCGAACAATCCACATAATCCATGGACTCTGGTTGGGTGATAAAAGCAGGAACGCGGAGGCCTATTGTCCTTCAAAAAGGCCATCAAATCCGATCCAACTGGATTGCTCTCCAACTAAGCCATTATGAACTCAGAGCACATATGCTAGGGGATGATATTTGGTGGATAAAGCGCGCTATAACACTGGCTGCCATAAATATATCCCCTTTCGCCATTAACCTTTTCTTATTGCACTCTTTGAATCTTTCTCATAACTTTATTTAACGGGAACAATTCCATCACAGTTGAAACTTTTTTTAACAGGAAGACTTCCATTATGATTGGAAAACTGGGAATTATTGACCTCAGCTTTAATCCGCTACAGGGTTCTATTCCAAAAGCATGGTCTAATTGCACACAATTTCAATGGATCAAAACTTCACAATTCAATTCTTTTAGGGGATGAACTCCAACTTATTTGAGACAATGGAACAAATATAATCTAAACACACATGATAAAACCAATTTAGTAAGAATGCAGAGGATTTATTCACTTTGTGATAAAGTGAAATACAGTTATGAGATTACAATCATATAAATTTATTTTAATCTTGGATTTAACAAGAGGATCAAATTTTTTTAGGTGTAAATTTATTTTAGAATGTAAAAATAGCTTAATTTTTTATTGATTAAATTGTATTTTTGAATATTAAAAAGATTACATAACATGCATTGGGCCATTTTATCAGCCCACATTAAACTTGTTTTTTTTTATTAATATATTTTTAAGTATACATCAATATTGATTTATATTAAAAATATTTTATTCATAAAGCACTTGGTATATTTATTCTATACAACATTAAAATAAAATAAAATTAATATTTTTTTATAGATATATATGAAGTTAATATCAAGTGTTAAAATATTTTTGAAAAATATAAGCTTTAAACATTTTACTCACATTTTTTTTAATTCTAATTACTTTACATGAAATTGTATTAGGTCATATGAACAACTCATTAAATATGCATATTATAGGGAACATTGCTTTTCTATTTACATAATATTTTATTTTTATTATAAGATAGACATACTTACATATTACCTTCACATTGGATTGTAAAATAAAATTCTAAACTCCCAGCTCTATAATATTATAACAAAAACAAAAAATACTACCTCATAAAAATTTCACCAATAATCCTCCTACCCAAACCAAATATTGCTTATAAACTTCTAGTCTCTTTTCATTCTTCCAGATTTTGCGCCATACAAAATTTAAATTTAAATTGTTTGTAAGATCACTTCTAGGTACTTTTGTTCGAACCAAAGTAAAAACCCAAACCACTAATACTTCCAGAATGCTCTCAAACACAAATATGGCTTCTTTTTTAGCTGATCTATACTATACTTGTATGCAAATACAAGCTGTTTAGGGATGGGAGGTTTCCAATCCCTTTTGCAACTATACTAGTGGTAAAGTTGTTCAAGCTTGCACAAATTCGTAATGGCTTGAGATATCTTTCAAGTGAAGCTGTTTCTACTTATTCTACAGAAATTACTAACAAGTTATCTGCAGTAAACCCACACATATTGGCAATGGCTTCAATATGCAGTCATTGGCACTATTGGCTCATCTTATCTTTGAACTTTTAATTTCAAATTTATTATTTGCTTACATTTGATTCAAGATTATCTTTATTTTGATTGTAGATTTCATAATATTTAGTAATAGAATGGACAGAAGACAAAAGTGAAATCTAACTGTTTAGTCAAATTTTGAATTGTAGATTTCATAATAATTTAGAAATTAGATAGATAGTAAGACAAAAGTGAAATCTAACTATTTAGTTAAATTTCCAAAATATTCTGAAATCTACACTCAAATTTATCAAAATGTTGAAAGCGATAACTCAGAGAAGATGGAATAATTCCATTTGGAACCCTACAGCTATATGAGTCCTGTGAGGTTAGATCCATTGAAGGTGCGTGCATTTAGACTACGAACAGTATAGCGATTTAAAAATTGTAAAATTTCCAAAATATTCTGAAATCTACACTCCAATTGCACTCAAATCTATCAAAATGTTAGAAAGCGATAACTGAGAGAGAAGATGGAATAATTCCATTTGGAACACTACAGCTATATGAGTCCTGTGTGGTTTGGAACACTACGAACAGTATAGTGGTTTAAAGCTTGAGGTCAAATATCTCCATCGACTTTAACTCACCAAACTATACTGAATTTTTCCTGTCAAAAAAATTACAAGAGAGATTCGAAATGCGCAACAAGTAAAGTTTTCAGGTGAAAGAGTAATTCCCAACCTTAATTGATGAAAATTATGTGCCACTCAGCCTTTTATTATGTTTTCTGCAACAAGGAGCATTCCACTAGCATTTGCTCTCTGAGTTATCTGCGGCCCAGTTGGAAAGATATCGAGTTGGATCAGATTTGACCGTCTTTTTGAAGGACAGAAGAACCTCAACGTCCCTACTTTTATACCCCTCCTCAGCGTCCGTTGCTGAGTTTTCTCCCACTGGAAATTCCAGCCAACAAGAATCATATAGAGATGATCAGAAAAATCATGTTCTGAAGGATGAAAAATATGGGTACAGGAGTTACAGAGGTGGTGACTATGGTTGATGCCATGGCCGAACGCCACACCACACAAACAGCATCTCTATCCATTTCTCTCGGTGGGAATAAAAGTTGTTACAGCCTGCGGGTTGTGCTTTTCCTCCAGACACCACTTGTCCATAGGGATATAGGGATCTGATTTCACCCGGAAATTAATGGTCCATGTTGATTTGCAACAGCTGGAACGCATAAACAGATTTGTAATGACCCAAAGTAACGTGCAATGGTCAGATACTCTGAGTGAAAGGTGTAATTATTGATCAAAACGTTTTAGTGGCAGAAAAAGAAAAAGGTTCTTTCGAAGGTGGTGGTCACTTTCCTTTCCTTTATTCCTCATTTGTGAGGGGCCACCGCTGGGTGGATAAAGGTTAGAAGCATTTAAGACAAGGTCTTTTCTAAAACGACTAAATTTATTAACATGAAGAAGTAAATTTATTAAACATTCAGAAAAGTTTTACGAAGTAAATTTATTGAAATTAGCTTTATAAGTTAAAGTTTTATGAAATGTTCTAAGAAGTAAATTTATTGAATGTAGTTTTATAAGTTAAAGTTAGAGGAGTGTAGTTATTCTATGTATCAAGGGTTTTGAGGTTTGTTAGAATTTTGAAAAATTTTGAAGTGGCTTGTATTTAATGTTGATACTTAAAGTTAGAGGAGTGTAGTTATTCTATGTTTCAAGGGTTTTGAGGTTTGTTAGATTTTTGAAAAACTTTGAAGTGGCTTGTATTTAATGTTGATACTTAAAGTTAGACGAGTGTAGTTATTCTATGTCTCAAGGGTTTTGAGGTTTGTTAGAATTTTGAAAAACTTTGAAGTGGTTTGTATTTAATGTTGATTAAAGTTAGAGGAGTGTAGTTATTTTATGTCTCAAGGGTTTTGAGGTTTGTTAGAATTTTGAAAAACTTTAAAGTGGTTTGTATTTAATGTTGATTTTTGTTGCGGTGAAATGGACTTTTTGAACTTATTTTAAATAATTTATATATTATTAATTAAAATAACTTATATATTATTAATTTTATAAGTTATAAGTTTTTTAAATGTAAAAACGAGTATGGTTGTGTATTCATAACTTTGAGGTAATTTTAAATTATATGTTAGAATTTTTATATTAAAATTGTAAGTGAGTTAACTTAGTCTAACATTACATTAAAAATTTCCTAAAACTTATTTATTTTTAAATATAATAATTTATTTTTTTCATTAATTATTAATTTAATGTTAATGATGTATCTTAATCATATAAATTATATCACATTACAGTGAACAAACTAGATATATTTGAATTCAAATTTTTGTGATTCATATTTTAATGTATAAAATATTTTTCGGAAGAAATCACATTCAAGATTTTGGTGGACGCATTTAGAACCAACAAGTGTGATTCATCTTCACGACAAGATGAAGAAACAAATCTAGGAACAAGGTTAAATAGGAAGACATGTCAACCTAATTACTAGAAGAAAACCTATATTTAACTAGGAAAGAAAAATAGAAATATTTAACATTATTTAAATAAATTTTATTAATTAATTTATTATTTATTTTATTTTATTTTATATATATATAAAAATAGTCTATAATACAACTTTTTGAACAAACCCGTTATCCAAAAAGCACATTTTTGGGTCTACTCTCCTGCGGACGTGATGTCTTCCTTCGTCCATATGACCCCTTCATCCCATACAATACATATATCAAGGATTTGAATTTTAAATTATGAAATTGCAAGCGCTTGTTATTCCATTACTTGACCACCGCCACTACTTCTCCCACGGACGGGTATGAGCGTCCGCACCTATGGCACCCAGCTTCGAACCACTTGTCCATATCAACCCTAGGTCACATCACACATTTAAGATCTTCAATATGCCATTTACTAATAAATGTGAATATAAATGTGAATAATTAATTGACCATCGAAGGATCGAGTCTCTCCGACTTCCATTCATGTTTAGCGTGTAGATCACACAGCTATTTCGAATCTGTTGGAATTTTTAATATTTAAAACTAAAAAAATATAGCTTTCGCGGATTTTCACTTGAAAAGAAAAAACAGGAAATAGAAGCTTGGCGGTCAACTCCCACTGCAACAAACAATATAAGTGGCCAAGCAAATCCCGTGATCATTTTCTTCAAAACCTCGTAAAACATTCAGCGAGCCAAAGGCCTCGCAGATAATTACTGTACAATCCGCTGGTCTGGTTTTAAATAGAAAACAAAATAATTATTGTACAATCCGCTGGTCTGGTTTTAAATAGAAAACAAAATAATTATTCCACACAGACAGTAATGGGGTTTTGCCTCTTCGCCACCGCCCTAGGCACTTTTCCTCAAACAACTGTACAGAGGGACCTGTACATTACATAAAAATATAACTATATTGAGAATCATTTATTGGTCTCACAGGTAACTTGTAAAGCAGAGTACATAGATACAGATACACATATCTATGGTTCTTTCTTCTTCTTCCCTGCAGAAAACTATACAAAGAATAGTAATAATAATGGCTCCTGTTGTTTCTTACTTACCAGAGATTTAAAAACAAAAACGCTCCCCAACTCAAAACCTGTTATACATATGAATCATTAACCAAAAAGATCAAACCGAAGTCTTCAGGAATGAAGCAAATCGGAGTTTAGAACCTGTAGGTTGTTATGTTAGATATACCATAAAAAAAATTCCTATGAAATTCTTTTTATTTATTTTTTAAATATATTAAAAAAAATTGTTCAATAAGTGTTTTCAAAATTTATTTTGGCAGCAGTTTAATTTATTTTGGTTGTGATTAATAATTTTTCTTTTTCCAATGACCTTTTATTTTAAATTCACAAGTTGTTCTCACCCCATATATTCATAAGTTGTTCTCACCCCATATATATAGATAATATATTTCCTAAAAAAAAATTTAGGAAAAAAAATATATATATTTACTAATGTAATACATCTAAATGCTTTATAACATTTATGATAATAAGTAACTAGAGATTCTTACTCAAGAAAAACTTTGTATGGAAAATTAAGATATGGTTTTGCACATTTGTGTTAATCATAATTGTGCTCCTTAAATATCTAATGACAAGAACAACATAAACAACATGAATAACAAGAAGCTTCCCAAAATTGCTTCAAACTGTAGCCAAAATCACATGTAGCTCAAAGGACGAGGGCATAATTATGTAAGTCATGGCTAAGTCATTAGGGAATAACAAGTCATTCTACAAAATAATTATAATATAAAAATGTAATTACATCAAAATCTAAAAAAAATTATGATGTGATAACAAATTATAGCAAAAAAGAAATTAAGGTACACTAAGGAGGTGGTCAACCCTAGTCTAGAAGATCAAAAAAATATAACTATTTTGACCAACATAAAGAAGAAATTCAACATTGTTAAAATAAAAAGCTTTCATCTGTTGCATAGTGAAATTGGTGTTGGACAATTCCCACAACAACATTCTTCTATCATCCTTAACACTAAGAGGGTTCAAGATGAGACTTCCCATTTTCTCCTAGAATGTCTTGCATATGTCCAAATTATATCACAATTCCAAAATCTTTGTCATGGTGCTAAGCTTCTTAACCTTGTAAGTCATCACACTTTTGTGACCTTGGAATGCTTTTCTTAATGTTCTTTGAGCACATATATGAAATTCTAAAGAAATCCAAGTAATCTCTTACCTTTATTAAGGTCCAATAGAATGATTATGGACTCAATGAACATGAACTATTATTATCATAAAAGAGTGACTAATTCTTAAATAAAATTTAGTCAAAGGCATAATTAATAAATGAGGAATCTGCCAATAAAATCTAAGTAAAAAATGTTACATTTGTTAATAGAGAATTTTGGTAATGAAATAATATATTTTGTAGAAGGATTAGAATACTTTCTTTAACAAAGAAGATAATCATGTGACAAATTGGCATAATGAGAAAATTAGTATTTTTCTTCAAAAAGTTGAAAACAACAATGAAATTTTGATCATGTAATGACTAATTATCAATTGGAAATTAAATTTTTAATTAAATTTTTGATGATAAGAGCAAATAAGGGCAAACTTATAGTTAGAGGAAAGAGAAATTAACCAAGGATAGGAAATATGCACAATAAAGCATATCACACATTGTGGAGAAATCTAAAGAGGTCTCGAAATTAGAAGTTATAAGTTTGCTTCATTTTTACCAATATTTAATGGTTTATGGCCTTCTAGTTCAAATTTGTATAAATAGATTCTTTCAAGATGGGCAAAGCATTGTGAGGCTTATCTTTGCTTTAAGGGTTTCTTTATTATCAAATTTGAAGATATAGTTAATTATCAAATAGTTTTAGAGGAGAGCCTTAATTTCAATCCTTTCACTATCTCTATAATGAAGTTCCAAATCCGGTTCAATTCCTAAAATTTCCCTCCATTTTTGGCATTTAATAATTCTAAAGGATATTGTTAGTACTTGGTGTAGTTACAACATATCATATCTAGATTATATTAAACTAGGTCTATTCACATATCTCAAATGTGTTGATATTGACATCAATAGGAACCTAATGGTTAGTAGATGTTATTACAATGGGGTAATTTTTAATGATATTATTATTTGAATTATGAGAATATTGCATTTCAATGTTTGTGTTGTCAACAACCATACATTTCTATGTTTTTTTATCCTCATGCACACACCTTTTGAAAAAGGAATGAAGGTCAGAAATCTACATTGAAAAGGTGGAAAGAATGTGATCCTAATTGATTCTGAAAGATGTAGAAGATCAAAAAAATCTAAATTAAAACTCTATAGTGCCAAAGATGAAGAACATTTTATGCCCAAAGTTGATGAATGAGGTCAGAGAAGACACAAACACCTTGTAAATGGTAGTTGCAAATGAAGCTCCATCCAAGGGGATGAAGATGATCCATGAATTTGACAACCTTGAAGTATGGAATATCCTCTTCCCAAAACTTATGAAATTTCATTGGAGCATAAGTAAAATGTAACCTCTTCTATTTCTGATGAACAAGAACCTACAAATTTTTTATTTTTTTGTTTCTATGGGGAAATTGATTAAAAATACATTGTGAATATGTGAAACACCCAAAGAAAGTGATCAAAGATAAGAGGAGACATTAGAAAATTCATTCGTATAAAAAATAAAGTTACAAAACTACATTAGGGGAAATCACAATGTCATTGTTTATAAGATGAGATGGAAGCCATTTCATTGGTCCTTTGAGACAACCTTTTTGGTTGTCACTCAATACCAATCCAACTCTAGATTCCCAGCAATGTGTGTTAACTTTTTCTTACTAAATCTATTATAATAATCTAATGAAAATATTGAAATAAAGTGATGCATATGTAGCCACATGCATGAAATCTTGTTGTGAAAGAATGGATGGATGGAACGCATGGATCATTTGTGAAATTTTAGGGTTTTGAAGAGGAGACTCGAATCACCCTCACTCAAGAAGAAAAATGGAAGAGGAATAAATGGATCCTTTGTGCAATTTTAGGGTTTTGAAGTGGAGACTCAAATCATCCTCACAAAAGAATAAAAATGGAAGAGGAGCATGTGACAATGACATGGATGAGATGTTTCCTTCATTACTACATTTTATATTTCTATTATTATATTGGAAATACAATTTATTGAATCTACTGAAGGATTCAGTTACAACGCTATCTACATGGTTGGCTTTGGATAATAAGGATGTGAAAACATCATTTATGGTTGACTCACAACGGTGGCATTTATTTCTTGTCTCAAAGAACATTTAAAATTTGGTTTTCTTAACTATATAAAGTTAATTTTCAATGACATTAATGGGGTTAACAATATATGCATTGGTGGGAACCAATATATGACATCATAAACAATTTATAAAAGGTCATAGAATTATTGTAACAATTGGAAATTTACATATTGTTCAAATTATCACAAAAATTGTAAAAATAACTTATTCCATGGATATTAGTGTTCATCTATGGGTTTTTTATCATCACAAGGATTTAATTACATGTTATAACGACTGTATTTGAATAATAAGGATGTGACAACATCATTTATGGTTGTCTTACAATGATTGCATGTAGTTATTGTCTCAAAGAACATACAAAATTTGATTTCGATAACTATATAGTGTGTCTTTTCAATGACATTGATGGGGTTAGAAATATATGCATTAGTGGGAACAATATATGACATCATAACCAATTTGCAAAAGGTTGTAAAATTTTTGTAACTAGGGAAAATTTACATATTGTTCAAATTATCACAATAATTTTAATCATAACTTATTCCATGGATATCCGTGTTCATCTATGTGTTTCTTATCATAAAAAATAACCTTGTGCCAATTTTATTAACATGTTGTATTTTAACCACTTATCTATATTGAAAAGTAGTTTGTATTATGTTCACACAATTTTTTTTGAGAGGTTTTACAGTGGGTTGATAACTCAATTTGTCATATGATTTCAAGAGATGCACTTCTTTTCTTTTAAAGTGAAGTTGTTGGCACTAAGCCAACCCATAAGCATACTCACTTAAGAGTTCATAGGGTTGAAGGCAATACATCAATATTCATAGGCAGAAAGTCATTACAACAACATTTATCAGGGCCTTATAGATCATCATGTCAACTGGGGAAGATCCCAATTGAAATCTCTCTCTCTCTCTCTCTCTCTCTCTCTCTCTCACACACACACACACACACACACACACACACAAAAAGTTTTTGGAGACACATTATACCCTAGAAAAATGCCTTTATGCCAAGTGAGGAAGACCGCAATTGACCTCCACTCTCTCTCTCCTACTCTCACACAAAGTTTATGGAGACACATTATACCCTAGAAAAATGATTTCAATATAAAATTTGTTGTATTTAAATTTATTATAATAGTATTAATCTTATTCTCATTATATTTTTTATTCATTTAAGTTAAGAAAATTTATATGTGATTCAAATTTAATCATTTAATCTTATTTTATTTCTTCTCACTCTCAACTACTATCACACAAAATTTTTAGAGACACATTATACCCTATAAAAATGACTTCAACTTGAAATTTGTTGTATCTAAATTTATTTTGATAAAATTAATCTTATTCTCATTATATTTTTGATTCATTTAAGTTAAGAAAATTTATATGTGATCCAACTTTAATCAATTGATCTTATTTTATTTCTTCTCACTATCCAATGAATTTTAAATAACAAGGAATTTACAAAGACATGTCCTTACATTCAACATCTAAATGCTTATATTTATACAAAATTAAGTTTTCATGATAATATAAATCCATTTCAATTTTAAGTATATTAAATAACTTAATGAAACTCTTATTTCAATAGGATATTGTCAATGTGGTTAAATATTTGACTAGTAATTGATCTTATTTTATTTCTTCTCACTATCCAATGAATTTTAAATAACAAGGAATTTACAAAGACATGTCCTTACATTCAATATCTAAATGCTTATATTTACACAAAATTAAATTTTCATGATAATATAAATCCATTTCAACTTTAAGGATATTAAATAACTTAATGAAACTCTTATTTCAATAGGATATTGTCAATGTGGTTAAATATTTGACTAGTTTTGTGTTGGCAAGGATTACATTCTAACCCACTTGGAATAAGAATTATATTCCAAGTTTACAAATTTACTAATGATAGCATCAATAAATATGGGAAACCATAACACAAATGTGGGAAAACATATCTTAATTTCCCCTAACGTTTTTTCTTGGGTTGAAAACATATCAACAAGTACTTTACATAATGTCATAAATGTTATAAGCATTTGATGCTCTATATTAGTCGTCAAAGAAATATTTCCTAAGAATGTTTACTATCGATGTCATGTATCTGTATATGTGTGGAGAAGAACTTTTAAAAGTTACTAAGAAATTTTATTTGGAAAAAAAAGTATTAACAAAAAAAAATATTAATCACAATACAAAAAAAGAAAAAGAAAAAATTAGAAAATTAAATTTTGAAAAGGCTTATCAAACATAAAATAATTTTTTTAATATATTAAAAAAATAAATTAAAATAATCTCATAGTAATTTATTTTTTTATCATTATAAGTATATATCTAACATATCTAATTCATAATAATAAGAAGTTCTTAGGGTTGTAAATGCAAAGATAAAAGCATGTTCTTATTTTAGCAATGTTGATTTTCTTTTCTACATTAGTCAAAATAGTTAGATATTTTTTATCTTCTAGATTAGGGTTGACCACTTCCCTAGTGTACATTAATTTATCTTTTGCTCTAATTTTTATCACATCATAATTTTTTTTAGATTTAGTTGTAATTACATTTTTAATATTATCATTATTTTGTGGAATGACTTTTTTATTGCTCAATTACTTAGCCATGTCTTAGCATAATTATGTCAATGTGTTGTTTTCTTTGGAGTTTGAAGCTATTTTGTGAAGCTTCTTGTTGTTAGTGGTATTTACCTTGTTCTTGTTATTAGATACCTAGTGAGAACAATTATGATTGGCACAAATGTGGGAAACCATATCTTAATTCCCCCTACAAGGGTTTTCTTGGGTAAATAAATCTCAAGAACCACACTAGTTGGTTCGAAACGCGTCGACAAATGTTTGTCTACATGTGATTTACGCCGAAGTTATTTTTTCAACTATTATGGATCACAGAAGCCTCAATTCAACTAAATCTCAAGAAGTTAACCCCCCGCCTCCCCCCCCCACAAGGATTTTCTTGGGTAAATAAATCTCAAGGAGTTATTTACCTATTGTCATGAATGTTAATTAACATTATTTTGTAGAATGCCTTCTTTTTATTCTTCAATGACTTAGCCATGTCTTGGCATAATTATGTCAATGTGTTGTTTTGGTTGGAGTTTGAAGCTATTTTTGGAAGCTTCTTTTTGTCCATGTTATTTACCTTGTTCGTGTTATTAGATACTTAGTAAGCACAATTATGATTGGCACAAATGTGGGAAACCATATCTTAATTTCCCCTACAAAGTTTTTCTTGAGTAAAAAAAAATCTCAAGGAGTTATTTACCTACTGTCATGAAGCATTTAAGATACTACATTAGCCTACAAAAAAATGTTTCCTATATGTCATTTATCTATATATATGGAAAATAACTTTTAATATTTACTAGAAACATTATTAGAAAAAGAAAACTTATTAATCACAACAACAAAAAAATTCAAACAACACATAAAAAGACTTTTAATATATTTAAAAAAATAAATTAGAAAAATTTGATAATAATTTATTTTTTATTATTATAAATATATATCAATTCATAATAATAAAAAATGTCATTATTAATTCTAATAATACAAGTGCATATTTTATAATATTAATATAAAATAAATATATTAATAATATATTTAATTTATATAAATTATTAATGAACATTAAAAAATAAAATAATAAAATAATATTAATTTATCATTTACATTATTAAATTAAATAAATTATTTTCTTATTTTATAATTAAAATTTAATTCAAATTATTAATTAATATATAGTTCTTTCCTTACTCAAACTTACCCAACCATAATACAAATGATATGAGCTATTGTTTTTAATATTAACTAGTGAAACTAAAATGAAATGTAAATGATTAATTAAATTTTTGTTTTCAAAAAACTTCTTTGAACTTGTGAAAAATGTATACCCGTAGAAATGAAATTAAAATAACTTTTTATCTTATGACTTTAAAAATTAGCCTAAAACTAAGCCTAAACTCACTGCACTTGAAAATAAATAGCTTCCTCACCAAGATAGTAAGTCCCGCACCTGCTACAAATGAAATGTTAACACAAATAGCTTCCTCACCAAGATAGTAAGTCCTGCACCGGCTACAAATGAAATTAACATAAATAGCTTCCTCACCAAGATAGTAAGTCCCGCACCTGGTACAAATGAAATCTACATTCCGTGGATATATCCATGAATGCTTAATTTTTTTTAAATGATAAACAATGTTATTAAAACATAATAACTTTGTCAACCTCACCGAACTTTTCACGACAAAAATAAAAAAATGATTCTCCAAATACCAAAATAGCGATAAAGACCAAAGGGTTTTTTCAGATTCATGCAGCTTAGTTCATTTCCTGGAAACGATGAACAAAATACTTAGAAAACCTTCCTTCATCTCATGGAAACAATGAACAAAATACTTAGAAAACTGTCCGGCTTCTACATATCCTTTTGCACCTACGATTTGCACCCTCAAACTACCCATGTAACTTGTACTCGTCAGAAGGAGTGCCTGCTATGTTTCAATCCAATTCATTAATGAAAATCACAAATTTATGATGCACTGATTTACGTATAAAATAATAGAAGGTAAAATCAAACTTGAGGCACTTTTCTAGGGACAAAGATCCTTTCTCCCAGCCAGACCATATTTGTGACGCCGTAGTCTATTTATTCGACGAGTGTAAGCTCTGATTTGCTTAAGTTTCTAAAAAAATAAGAGGGCAACCTTAGGGGTGCCTTTCTCATTTTACAACGAGTCATCCTTGTCGAGAGAGCAAGCGTGCGAGCTGGCTCTTGGCTTGGAGGTGAGCAGGCTCCCCTTTCTCTAATCACTACATGGTCTGCAGTTTGTTCATTGTCCGAGCATCTCCTTCCCATGTGATTCAAGACTGGTACCCATGACCAAGGACTAGTGGTTCAAAGCTGGAACCCATGACTAAGGACAAGTGGTTCGAAGCTGGGTGCCATAGGTGCGAACGTCTCACACCCGTCTGTGGGAGAATTCTGAGCTGTGGTCAAGTAATGAAATAACAAGCGCGCCCAATTTCAAATTTTAAAATTCAAATCCTTGATGTACGTATGGTATGGGATGAAGGCAAGAGCTAACCAGCCTGCCATAGGGCATTAAATGCCTGGTTAGCTGCGCCCTCGATATCCTATAACACACACTTACTATTTTTTTGGTTAGCTCTTGTCTAGGATGAAGGGGTCGCACGGATGACTGACAACGTCACATCAGCCAGACAGCCAGAGAGTAAACGTAAAAATGTGCTTTTCAGATAACCGGTTTTTCCAAAAAGTCATATTATAGACTACTCCTATATATATATATATATATATATATATATATATATATATATATATATATATATATATATATATATATATATATATACTTATTAATTTATCTCAACGGCTATATTTGATTTTTTTTTTTATTTTTTTTTAATAAATACTACTAATAAAATAATAATAAATATTAAATTATAATATTAATAAACACTAACACTAATATTAATCACACTAATAATATTAAATAAAATAAAATAAATAAATGAGGGTATTCTAAAAAAAAATCAAATCACAAAACAAGAAAAGGGACAAAGGGCGTAGATAATGACGAGGAAAAACTAAGCAGAGAGGGCGTGAATCCAATAGCTACTAATTTTCTAGCCATCATCACTGGAAGACCTCTCAATTTCAATGGCTTCCCTAAACTTACGACAATGAAAATGAGGAATCTTAGTGATAACACTAGCCTCCTTGATGCATATATGATGCTTGGTCTTCTCTACATGTTCGGCCAAAGCTGAAGATTTGGTCCTCCCATGCTTGATATCAACAGTTTGTTCCTTAATCCTCTGGTTAATAGAACAACTAGTTTCACCAATGTATGAGGTGCCACATGCACAAGGGATGATATAAACACCTTTCATATCCATAGGGTTCACCTGTTCATTAACATACTTTAGGGAACTTCTAATGGTTCTGAGGGGTCTAAGGGTCGAGGGAATATTATGCTTTCTCAGGATTCTCGCAATCTTCTCTGTCATCCCTTTGATGAAGGGGAGGTGAACTCCTGAACTATGATCAATGGGTTCTTTCTTGACCTTGGGACCCTTACTCGCTTTGAGGAAAGTTTTGACACCTTGTTGCCTACTATAACCATTCTGGACAAAAACATTAAGGAGATGGGACTTTTCTCTATATATATATATATATATATATATATATATATATAATAAACAATAAATTAATTAATAAAATTTAATTAAATAATATTAAACATTTCCATTTTCCTCTCCTAGTCAAATATAGCCATTTTCTTCTAGCAGTTAGGTTGACATGTCTTCCTATTTAACCTTCTTCCTAGATCTGTTTCTTCATCTTGTCTTGAAGATGAACCACACTTGTTGGTTCGAAATGCGTCGACCAAAATCTTCAATGTGATTTCTTCCGAAAAATATTTTATACATTAAACTAGATATAATTTCTTTAAAAGAATTTTGAAAGATGTATATCTAAATAAATACTAGAAGTTTATTAGTAAATGAAATATGTTCAAATTTTTAATAAATAATCATTGTTTGTGAAACACAATATTTTTTGGCATTTCCCTCCTATGAATATCTAATTTCTTTAAGAGAATTTTGAAAGATGTATATCTAAATAAGAACTAAACGTTCATGAGTAAATGAAATATGCTCAAAAGTCTAATAAATAATTATTGTCTGTGAAACACAATGTTTTTTTTGGCATTTCCCTCTTGTGAAGCTTATGTGTGATGGAAACCAATGCATTAGTGACCTAATGTGTAAAGGAGTTAAATACAAAGTGTCATAACACATGAATGAACTACAACTCATAAAATTTCATACTTGCATTATTTCAAAAAAGAGATATAAATAGAAATAAATTCCTTTAGAGAAATCTTCATGAAAGATCTAGAGAAACTCTATCTAGAATTAGGCTTACTAATAATAAAAAATCTAGACAACTCAACACTTTTAGATCTATTTTTAATATAATGACCTGGATCTAACTAGATCTAACTAAATCTAGCTAGAAACCAATTTAAGCCTCTTCTAGTATTCTCTATGTTAGTGTTAGAGTATTAATTTCTTAACACTCTTCTTTAATTATGACCATTAAGTGCTTATACATTTACCACACCTAAATTATATATGTGGAATTCAAACAAATCATTTTCCAATGCCTTTGTAACTATATCAGTCAATTAGTCTTTTGATTTACAAAATTCCAAGTAGACTTCTCCATTGTTCGCAAGCTTTCTAATGAAATAATATCTAGTATCATAATCATGCTTTTTCTATGAAAGACATGGTTCTTTAATAGATCTATTATTGAGATATTGTCACAATATACTAGATTTTCTCCTTATTGTCCTTGTTGAAGATGGCAATACTAAATGAAATGAAATTGCTTAACAAATTGCTATTATTATCATTACATATTTAACTTTGGCTAATGAAATTTTCACAATTATGGGCTACTTCTTGGATGCACATGAAATCACCCCTAAACCAAGATGGATAACCTTTGTCATTCATCCATGCTACTTGTGAAATCATTACCAATATATCCAACCAACAAATCATTATTAGTGTTGGAATACATGTGCCATATCTTGTTGTTCCAAAAATATACATCTCGCAATTATTTTGTGAACTTTCTAATGTGAGTATTATGGAAACTCCATGAATCTAGAAATCAAACGTACAACATAAATAATGTCTAACCCAGTTGTTGTGAGATACATGAGCTTGTCAACCAATTTTTTGAACATAGTTGGATTTACATTAGATGTTGTGTCCTCTTTGTTGAGTTTTGTCTTGGTTGGAATTGGAGTTGGTGCAGGTTTACAATTCTGCATCCTAAACCTCTTCAACACATCCATGGCATACTTTTCTTGAAATAGAAACTTTCTTGAATTTCATTTGATGAATTCAATACTAAGGAAATATCTCATTAACTCTAAGTCAGTCATTGCAAATTCATGTTTCATGGTTGCTTTTAACTTATTTACTAAGAAATTACTTATGAAGATCATATCATCAATATATAAAAGAACGCTCAAGGTGTGACCTTTCTTGTTCACCTTCATATACAATGTAGGCTTATTAATCCATTATTAATCAAATATGACTCAAAATTATTATAGAAATTTCTAAGAGCTTGTTGAATAACATCTACATCTTTCTTCAAACTATACACTTTATCTTATTTTCCTTTTATCACATATCTTGGTGGTTCTCCATAGACTTCTTATAATATACCACACAATATTGTTGACTTTACATCCATTTGATAAACGTTCCACCCATTTGAACTACTATGGTTGAGATAGCTTTAACTATATACAACCTTGCAATTAATGCGAAGGTCTCACCATAATCAACTCTAGGTTTTTTTGTAAAATTTATTGCTACCAATCTAGGCTTGTACTTTTCAATTTTTCATTTTCCATCAAACTTGGTTTTGTAAACCCATTTTATATGAATGCAATGTTTACATTTTGGTAGTTCTAATAAATCTTGTGTATCATTCTCCTTTATGGAATTCATTTTTTTTCCATTGCTTTGACCCAATTTTCTTCTTTTAAATTGCTTCTTCAAAATATGTGGAACGATAAGTAAACCATATGTAAAATTTCAATGCACATCTAGATCTTTATAGATTTCTCACAAACTTCTAGTCTTTGACTAATGATTGGAGTTGCAAACTTCGTTTTCCTCCTTGTACAATATTCTCATTGCTTCATCTTTTGCTTGAGGTATTACCCTCTTAACAAGTATATTCTTATTTATTCTTCCATCACATACTTCATATTTTTTTTAATTCAACATCCCTATTGATTATCATCTTCTCTATGATTGAATTATACAATTTATATTCTTTGTACTAATCAGTGTACCCAAGAAAGATGTACATTTAACTTATGTCATCTAGATATCTTCTCCACTCTTTAAGCACATGACCATATACCATACAACCAAATACTTTGAAGTATGCTACAATACAACTCATACTTATCCATGCTTCTTGTGGGACATTGTTCTTCACACTTTTAGTGGGAGATCTATTCAACATGTTGTCTCTTTTTATAGAACCTGTAGCACAAGTGCTTCTGGAGATATAGAAAGCTTCCTAGAGACAGCCTATGGGTTGATTGTAGACCAGTGCCTAGAACATCTTAAAGAGAGGAGTCCATTGGAATATTATTAATGGGGATTTATGCTACACTCCAATTGTCACGTAGTTTGAAAATATAATAAAGGGGTGATTGGTTCAATAGGCCTTCATCAAGGTAAACTCAAGCCAATACATGGATCCAAATGCTCAGGGGGTAAAACGGGCCAATCTCAAAGAGAAATGTCTGGTTCTGGTGGCCGACACACAACAATAGGCAACTTAATATTGGAGTTGTAGTAAAATGAAGAGGAGGAGAGAAAGGAAGGAATCTGATGCATAGGGTTGGGAATAATACAGAATCCTAAGCAACAATATTCTGGCAGAAGTATGGAAGACTGAAGAGGTGGAATGGCAGAAACAATGGAGCGCTAATTAAGGTCCCAAGATCTATACATCATGAATACATTTGTTACTAATTATCATATGTAAATGTGCTCATATAGGTATTGTAGGGTATCAAATAACACAATTAAATCTGTAATTACCAGAAGTATTGGTATTACTTAACAGCAAAATATACAACCATGAATAAGAGTGAAATGGGCAGCTTCATTACACTATTTCAGAGGGAGAAAAAGATGCATGGAGTGACAAATAAAGGGGAAAAATATTGCACATTACTCTTATTAGAATCACCAAAGAGTTTCATTCATCCTTTAAAATGAGTCCAATTCAATAGTCCATTTACATTTAGCAATAAATAGCTCAAGCCCCTCCTGAACAGTTAGATAGAACCAAAAGTGGAATCACATAATTGGGACCCCTCAGGTGAAGAATTTTGGAACCTCTATTAAGTGTTTCTTCCTCCTATTTATAAGGAGAGGGGGAGCTTTGAATCAGTAACAAAACATCTCATCCAAGGGCCACCTATCTGATAGACTAGTGGTCTCAATGTGCAATAGCTCTGCTGCCTAAAATGATTACCAAGGATTTGATTCCTTTCTTGAAAATACATAGAAATTACAAAATAAACAGAAATAAGAAAAATTGAAAGATGACTGTGGAAAATATCCTTCTATCATTCCTGTGAAGGCCCTTGATGAGGCCACATCTCTGCCATAATGTGTCCCTCTAGTTGCTCAGTCGGTTCCCGTCAGTTTCGCCTTAACTGCCTGACTTCACCACTCTAAGGAGTTGGTAGTGATCAATTGTGGTGGCTTGTCACAAATAAAACGCGGAGATTGTCCTGACATTTCGTCATTGTATGACTAAGTGGAGCTCCACGTTGAGCTATTAAGTATTCCTGAGTCCCCATATCTCCATTTACTCCATGAAGACGTGTGCACGATGCAGTATAATTCATTTATGCTGCCCATGTAGTCCTTGGTTTCTTGTCCCCGGGGCTTCCACAGGATTAGCCCATATTGATTTCCAACTACTCCATGCCTTCATTTAATATCGTAGTTTCCAACCCATATACCTTGAAATTTTTGTACTTCCTTGTTGGCACGATTCCATATCGCAGACTTCAGAGTGGTGCAGTATTCAAATTTTATGATTACCAACCTCTGATATGACAAGCCCCTTCTACTTAGCCCTTCCCACATTTCTAACCATAGGATCGAGGGTTGTGACCTGGTGCTTATCCTTAAGGCGCTAAGACCTTTTGTTCCTGCCGAGGGCTATCGTTCCTTTGTACACTACTTTCTGCCCCTGGTTCTTTAAGTTCCTCTTAACCATGGACTAGCCATTATCGGAGATCCTCTATCGAAGATCCTTTATCGGTGACTTCCTATCAACGATTTAACTTTGGTGCACAACATTTCACTTCGCCAACCGCCGAAGGTCGATCACCTTTTTTGCTTAACCCTTGGTCCTTTCACACTCCTCATGACCGTAGGCCAACCCCCATATCGGAGCCCCTTAATCAGAGGTTTTCAATCGACAAATTCATTTTGATGCACACACGCTACAACCTTCGATCGCTAATATGCCAGAATGTCGATATGTTGGGACCGGGGATTTTACCCTTAGGCATTTCTCCTTGTTTTCTTGTTTTCAACAGGGCAACTGCAATCTGCTCTAACTTTTGATTCCATAGTCCATTTGAGGAGTTCCATATACCGTTGGAAAGATAATTCAGAGCACTATACAATGGAGGGGTTCTGATTTAGCTCTGAGGGCTTCTGTGGATTAGAATATGATTGCAAACTTTTTTGTTCTTTTGTACTTTGGTTAGGTGAAAACAAATTTTGCACTGAGTGACAAAATTGGCTCCAACTGGGGACAGTGCCTTACTGGAAAGGTGTTGAGAACTTGCAGACCAGTAGCCTTCACCTTTGGGCATGGAGTTGAAAAATATATTGAATCTATAAAACCAAAAATTCTCCATGGAACTTTAATTGGAGGGTGTCTTTTCCTCATAGAACTAAAATGCAGAAATAAAAAGCCTACCAACTGGAAACTAAATGCTCAACTAGTGAGCTTATTTATATACAACTCATACTTATGTATAGGTCTCAATTCACCCAATTTAGGTCCACATTTCCATGACATCAACCCAACATCAAAATACTCGACCTAATGCCTCCCTGTTGCTGAAATTTAAAAATTAAAACAAGCATGCACCATGAAAATTATTTGAAGAAAAAACTTGATGCCTACTCCAAAAACAACATCTGTTGCTAACCTAAGAATGTGGTCATGTAATTAGCTATAGGGTCATAGAACTGACAAGAAAAATTTACAACTGCCTTATTTTCATGAAAATTTTGCTGACCAATATCTTCTTGGCCAGGGTAGCCACAAAGACTATTCAGCGCCTCAGCTTTAGATTTTTCAAGAAAAACGTGTTGCTAATATTTTGCTACCCATTTTTCAACGGGCCAGCCCTCTTGGAAATCTGTAATAGCATCTTCAGTTTTTGAACTGTAAGAGTCATAGACTGGAGGGTGTTATGAAACCAACTCACAAAAAGATAGAAAAGATAGATCAACGCCTTAGAATTCAGCCTCTTTGAGGGGGCAACCTCCTTTACATTACACAAATGAATGATTCTTTGATGGTTCAAATGAAAAAACCTCCTTTCTATATATAGGAGTCTAAGGAGTCACAATATAACCCAGCTGACCTAACAATAATAATATAAAGGCACAAAAATAACAATAGAGGGATTCTATGGGGCACAGTAATAACAATATGGGGACAATAGGGGAACAACAATATTAATAAGGGATACATATACAATAGTAATGGGGTAATCACTACTTTTATAGGTACCTAACATGCCCCTCTCCTTCAAAAAAGTGTTGTCCTCAACGCTTGAGTAGTTCTGGATGCTTTTGTATAAAATTCTCATCCTCCCATGTGGAATCTTCAGCAGATAAGTTCTTCCACTTGATGAGATACTCCGAAATTGATCGATTTCGTAGCTGTCGAGTTCTTGTTTCTGTGACTGCTTCCGGTTCCAATATAATTTTTCCTTCCTCGTCAAGTTCTGGCAATATTGTTTGAACTGGGAGCTTGTTGCCTATAACCTTCTTTCAACATGAAACATGGAAAACTAGGTGCACTCGAGAAGCTGCAGGAAGCTCTAATTTGTATTCCATAGTACAAATCTTTTGCAACACCTTGTATGAACCATAATACTTTGGTGATACTTTATTATCCTTCTTAGCTTGCTTGATGGGACATTTGTTTACATGGTTGTAGCCGTAGGAATACCCAATCACCTACATCAAAACTTCTTTCGCTGCGATGTTGATCTGCCTGTTGTTTCATCCTATTCTGCGCCAACATGAGGTTATCCTTTAATAGTTGGAGGACTTGTTGTTGATGCTCGATGTGATGTTCCACTGCTTGAACCTTAGAATTTTCTCTTAAATATGATGTGATGGATGGTGGATGATATCCATAAAGTGCCATCAATGGGGTCATTTTTGTTGCTATATGGAAGGAAGTGCTATACCACCGTTCAGCCAGAGGCAACCATTTGACCCATTGTGTCTGTTTATCAGATACGAAGCAACGAAGATATCCTTCCAAACATTTGTTTACTATCTCAGTTTGCCCATGAGATTGAGGATGATAAGATGAGCTATGAGCTAACTGAGTACCAAGACAAGAAAATAATTCTGTCCAAAAATTTCCAGTGAAAATGGGATCATTGTCACTTACAATAATCTTTGGGTTTCCATGTAGCTTTTGAATTGTTTCCATAAATGCAGTAGAAACTGTACTGGCTTTAAATGGATGTGATAATGCACAAAAATGTGCATACTTGGTAAGTTTGTCAACTACCACCATGATGACACTCTTTCCCTCAGACTTAGGTAAACCTATGATAAAATCCATTGAAACCTCCTCCCAACATTGGCTTGGAATGGATAAAGGTTGTAATAGACCCAGGGTCTTAATTGTTTCAACTTTATTTTGTTGGCAAATGAAACATTCCGCCACAAAATTTTGAATATCCGATTTAAGGCCATCCCAAAAAAATTCCTTCTTAACTGTGTGGTAAGTTTTTAAAAATCCTGAGTGCCCTCCTAACGGAGAAGTGTGCAATTCCATAAGAATATTTTGTTTGAGTTGGGAATTCTTACAGAGGTATAACCGATCTTTGTACCATAACGAATCATTTTGCCAGCTAAATGTATCAGATATATTGGAATCTTGTTGTAACTTTCGAATAAATTCCCACACTTCTTCATCATTCTTCCATTCCTCCCTTGCTTCGTTTATCCAATCTGGTTGGATAATAGAAATGGTGCACAACAATGCTTCCACATCCTCATCCTTTCTTGAGAGTGCATCTGCCACCACATTTTGCTTCCCTTTTTTGTAGATGATTTCAAAGTCATAAACCAACATCTTTGTGACCCACTTTTGTTGCTCTTCATAGGATAATCTTTGTTCTAAAAAGTATTTAAGGCTATCATGATCCATTTTTACCTTGAAGTGTCTTCCCATTAGGTAGGGTTGTGTTACACTAAAATTTGTCACCATGACTATTTGCAGTCAGTATGGCTCCATCAATTGTCATACTGTCCTCCTTGGCAAGTCTTATACCTCTGCTCCTCATGTCAAACTCCAAGAAAGAGAGAAAGTCCTTAAAAAGTCAATATAACTCTGGTTACGCAGTTTCTCTTATCCTTACCTGCGTGTACGCACCTCAAGCTCACAATACCTACGTACTTGTATGCTCTGTCTGTAAAGGGGTGGGTGCGTACTCCTGTAAAGGTCAAAAGGTGCAAGTTTTACTTCAAAAAAGTTACTTGTGGTCGAATCTAGAGCATTCTAGAAGATGGTTTGACGTGGATTGAGCGCCTCCAGATGGTTCATGCATCCCAAAGAAAGAGGAACTTATCCCATCAAGAGGGGAGCTATCCCATTGAAAGAGGGGCTTATCCCATTGATGGTGGACCTGATTAACTTCCTCCAAAGCATTATAAATACAGGCATTGGGCTAGAGGGAGGAGAGGTTGAAAAGCTGAACATTCCTAAGGGTAGATGCTGCTGAAATTAGGACTCCCTTATAGAGCTTGAGAGGAGAGATTTCCATCCTTTCTTAGCTTCATTTGGAAGTGGGTGAGCTGATCAAAGTAAAGGAGAACTCTTGCTGGACCCTGGGAGGGACCTGCACAACACCAAGGCACTGGTTGTAATGGTTTCTTTTGTTTCCAATTAATACAATTAAGTTCATTTTTCTCAACAAGTTGTTATATATAATTTGTTTCATATACTCCTTGGTCTTTATGATGAATATGTTTTATTATAAGAGTTATTCAGGTGCTATGTAGTCATTTGCTTGTTAGTGAATGCAGGTTTCAAAGAGAAGGAGGAGCTCATCTGGATCGGAGAGGCTTGGCTGCTACAAACAGCGTTGGACTAAAGGTATGCTTTAAACACCTGGTTGCTTGTATTTTAAATGCATATTTAGGGAAAGATAGTGCTTGATTGTCTTGTTTGTCACTAGAAAGCCTTAGCTTCTAGGGAGGTCAGTTTTGTCCGCAAAATTCACTCTTTCCGCATGACAAAATGGCGACCATACTGGGGAATCCATGGATTTGATTGATTTCTCTTTTGTTTGATACTTTGATTTGAGAAAAGTCGATTTCTTTCTAGTTTTTGACTGATTGACTGTGAATTTGGGTGGAATAGCTTAGGGTTGAGTTAGTTTTTATTTTTCTTAGTTTTGAGAGCAGTACACACCCTCTGCGTTAAGCACAATGCGTACTTGTACGCACCTCTGCTGTGTAAACAGAGCGTGGCTGCACCTGTGCAAACAGGCTGCCTGCGTACCCTGTCAAAAGTTGAGAAAATTTCAATTTTTTCCTTTTTACCCATTAGATTTTGTTTATAATTTGTTTTCTGCTGCCCAGATCCACTGGTTACCTGTCAGAAGTCTTCATCTAAGCTTGCTTCATTAGCATCAAGGGTTTTAGTGAAGTTCATAGAAGTTCTAGCCCTAGGTTTGATTTTTGTATTGGTCTTGTAGTGACTTTGGCTTTAGAAGTTATAAAAACCTTGGATATCCCTGGTCTTTTCAGTCTTCTTAGGAGTCGGACCTTTCGTAAAATCTACCTTTGTGAGAAACCTACCTTTGTGTTGTCTCTTTGCGGAATTTCGAGAAGGCTTGTTTGTTAAAGCTGTGAATTTCATTCTTAAGAAAAAGAACAAAAGATTTTTGTTTTTGTTTTTGACTGGTTTATGATTCTGCATGAACTAGTCCTTGGTTGAATTGTAACTGAGTAAAACATCCTGGAATTATACTTTGTAGGCTTTTACCTCATTAGGTTTTCTTTTAGGTGAATTTCTCTTAGATTTGCTTTTAGGTAAAATTGATTTGATTTTCATAGATTTTTTAAAATTGATTTTTGTTAAGTAGTTTTACATGCTTTGTTAAAATAGGAAAAAATACAAAAATCTCTTTTGGGAAAAAGTTTGTTTTAGTAGCGTTTGAAGTCTTTGAAAAGAGAAAGGAAGTTTTCATGCAAATAATTAGTGGTCATGTGTTGTGTGCTTTGGAAAAGATAAAGAGATTGTTTTCTTGATTTTCATTGGCAAGAAAGTTGTCTTTATAAATTTTGCATTTTCCAACTCTCTTAGCTAGGGAATTCATTGAAAAGGAAAAATAGTTTAAATCATCCTAGGTGCATCTTTTTAGTGGATTTGAGTCGAGTCTACACACCATCAGTTTCATCTCCACTACCTTTTGTCCTAAAGAAAAGCCATAAAAATTAACGCTTAAAGTAAAATTAACTTAGTAACTTTTTATTTACTAGGGCTCTGAAACACCAACATAGATCAGGCTAGTGTCTTGGAGTAGGAGAGTAATTAACTCTCCAAGAGAGCAAAACCAAACAAGTATCTCATCTTGTGGTAGGATAAATCCAATAGTTACATTTATGCTCTGGGAAAGCTCCTCTTAAAGGAGAAGCACGAGGAGGAGCTCATCTGGATCGGAGAGGCGTGGCTGCTACAAACAGCGTTGGACTAAAGGTATGCTTTAAACACCTGGTTGCTTGTATTTTAAATGCATATTTAGGGAAAGATAGTGCTTGATTGTCATGTTTGTCACTAGAAAGCCTTAGCTTCTAGGGAGGTCGGTTTTGTCCGCAAAATTGACTCTTTCCGCATGACAAAATGGTGACCATACTGGGGACAGTACCAATACGGTCCTGCTGTCCAGCAGCCAGTTTACCAGTATCAACCATATCTTGGGTACACTTATCAACAATCACAACAACCCTAGTACGGTCCGGTTAATCCTGGTTTTCCAGGAGGATACAATATCCTGAACGCGATTCCCATTCCTAGTTATCCTAGATATCCTCCTCCTGGGACTGGTCTCGTGACCCAGAGTTTTAGGGATCCTAATCGGCAGTTATCGTTTATCGCAACTTTGGATTTACCAGACTTGTCGCGCCTAACGAATGATCCAATAAATTATCTTCCGTTTTGGCCGCCAATGCCAAATAAGTTTCCCAGTGACATTCCCAAGTTCGAAGGTAAGTCTGGAGAGGACCCGTCAAATCATGTGATGACTTACCACCTCTGGTGTGCCTCTAATTCCATCTCGGATGATTCGATCCACTTATGTCTTTTCCAGCGTACTCTCATTGGTCTTGCGGCCAAGTGGTACATTGAGTTACCACGGGCCTCTTTTTATAACTTTAGCCAGTTAGCTACCTCGTTTTTAACTCATTTTCAGTTGCCGGTAAGATATGATAATGGCACGGAGTTACTAACTTCGTTAAAGCAATCGACGTCCACTTATATTTCCGATCATATTCATGAATGGAGACGTCGAAGGCGGTTAGTGAAAGTTTTTATCCCGGACCAGATCTTAGCTGAATGGTTTGTTAAATCATTGTTACTGAAGATTACTGAAGATGTAGCTAAGGCCGGAGTAGTTACTGAGGAGCAAGTGATTGCTCAAGCGCAGTACCTTGACTTAGTTTATACTCAGTCAGGTACGTTACACGAAAAGATACCAGATCTTCCTAAGTCAAATCAAATCGTTGCTGCTCCTTCGGGGTCTCATGCCACTGATGGTATGATTGGTACGGTGAACACTAAAAGTAAGAAGAAGTATTCCAAGAACTCTTCTCCTATTATAACCTTACCAGACTCCTCGACAGGAGATTCTTCTGCTGAAGTTTCCGCTGATATTCACGTTGTAGAGTCATCTACGGCTAAATCAAAATCCGGTGGGAAAAAGAAAGGCAAGAAGAAGAATAAAGCAGACAAAACTCCGAAGGAGAAAACTGAAAAGTCGGAAACCAATGACGAAAAGCGCAAACCTCGATATCCTTGTCTTATTTGTGAAGAGGATCATTTTACAAGAGATTGCCCTCATCGGGCAGAGGTTGTGAAAATCGTCAAAGGTTCCCCAACTCCTACTGTTTTGAAAGATCCATTTCCAAAGCAGGAGAGTAAGATGATAGGTTCTTCCTCGAGTGCCAGTGAAGAACCCATACTGATGATGTCTCATGTAAGGATTGCGACTCGATCGCAAGATTATGGTAGTAAGAGTCTTGTCGATGGCAAAGAAGCAGAATCTTCTCATTCTAATCCATCAACCTCAGCTCCCGGTTCCGATCCACTACAGATCGAGAAACCTAACCCGGACTTAGTAATCAAACCGCCCGCCAAGGGTATACTTCGAAAGTCTGCTTTCAATCCACATGCGAGAGTGGCCCAGAATTATAACATTTTTGAGGACTTAGCTGTTTCACCCTCAGCAATTTCGGCTTTGGAAGTGCTACAATCATGCCCAGCCCAGCGCAAATTACTTTTGTCGGCTATAGGAGCTGTTGATGTTCAGGACCCGAACCTAATAATCTTTGATCTAGAAAATAGTACACCGCGATTACCTCATCAAATGGCTTTCCATATCCAAGTGATAGTAAAAAACAGGCCTATTCATCGGACTGTAATTGATGAGGGAGCTTCCACGTGTATTATGTCGATACAGTGTTGGAGATCGCTTAGTTCTCCTTCACTAAATCAATCCCCGACAATTCTTAAGGCCTTTGATGGCCGTGGGTTTCATCCGTTTGGCATTCTACAGGATTTGCCTATAGGGGTTGAAGGAAAAACCGTTAGTCTAGATGTGGAGGTGGTTGATGCCCCTCTAGACTACAACCTTCTCTTGGGTCGAAGTTGGTCTTACGCTATGACAGCGGTCGTTTCATCGGTCTTCCGAGTAATAAAGTTTCCACATAATGGAAAGATCGTGACAATAGACCAGCTGGCTTACTTTTCATCCGACCCAGCCTCTTCAGAGAGTATTCAGCATGTCGGTAAAACGACTATCCCATATAAGGATGTTGGAGTAGGATTAGTTAAAGATGTTGGTTTACTGGGAACTTTTCCTCCAATCAACGCATTGTCTTCATTTGCATCCATTCATATGATTACATCAGACACCATTGTTTATGACGATCCTTGTATCATTTCTTCTGAATCTGAGATAGACTCATTTGGTGATGCTATGCCTTTGAGTCCATATGAAATTGCCTATGAAGCCGTGCAGTCTTTTACCGACCCGCGTTCAACCAAAATCGACCAAATGAATGTGGTCCGTGAGGAGTCACTTTTCACATCAACCTCAGAGTTAATAGCATTTCCCGAAGTTGTGTCATATGACGAGCAACTTCGTGAAGTCCTGTGTGTAGACGATTTACCATGGGAAGATCTCCATCACAGATCTTCGTTTTTACCTGAGGATGATCGTTTTGAAAATGATTTCTCATCAATCTTTACAGCTGAATATGTCAAAGAAGCTCAAAATCCAATGAAACATCCTAATTCAGAGCTGAATTTGGGAAATATCTCTCGAACTATTCCCATTGACATTTCAGTCAAGCCTGGAATTGTTGAGAACATTCATATAGGTGCCTCGTGTACAGATGACGAAACTCAGACATACAAAGCCCTATTTCAAGAATTCCGCGACGTGTTTGCCTGGTCCTATGAGGAAATGCCAGGAATTGATCCCGCGATTGTTGTCCATGAGATCAAGACTTACCCGGACGCTAAACCCGTCCGACAACATTTGCGTCAGATTCACCCACGAAAAGCGGCTGCAATTAAAGTAGAAGTTGAAAAACTGTTGAAAGCAGGTTTCATTTATCCGATCCCGTTAACGGATTGGGTATCGAATATTGTTCCGGTTAACAAAAAACAAGGAACAATAAGAATATGCATCGACTATAGGGACATTAATCGAGCTTGTCCAAAGGACAACTACCCAACACCCTATATCGATCAAATAATTGATGATTGTGCCGGCAGTGAAATATTTTCCTTTATGGACGGTTTTTCCGGTTACAATCAAATCAATATTCTACTTGCCGATCAACCAAAAATATCTTTCATTTGTCCATGGGGAACATTTGCTTATTACAAATTACCTTTTGGGCTTAAGAATGTCGGAGCAACTTTTCAAAGGGCGATGTCTTATGCGTTTCATGACATCAAGCACATTGTGCAACCGTATCTCGATGATTTGCCTGCTCATTCGTTACATCGAGCTGATCACCTTGTCCATTTACGAGCAATCTTCATGAAGTGTAGGCATTATCGTATTCAGTTGAACCCACACAAATGTGTCTTCTGTATAGAAGTGGGTAGATTACTAGGATTTGTGGTTTCGAAAGCCGGCATTCGCGTCGATCCCTCGAAGGTCGAAGCTATCATCAAATTGCCTCCTCCTTCGAGTCTTCGCCAACTCCAAAGTTTGCAGGGGAAAGCAAACTTTTTACGATGATTCATTCCTAACTACGCCGAAGTTACAAAGGGTTTTACGCGGTTGTTGAAACAGAACGGTCAATTCTCTTGGGATGAGATAGCTCAGAAATCTTTTGATGCACTCAAGCACGCGTTGACCCATGCACCGTTGCTGCATCCTCCCAACTACAACCAGGATTACTTTTTGTACCTCGCCGCCGCTCATTCCACCATTGGGATGGTCTTAGTTCAGGAAGATGAATTCGGAACGGAACATGTGATATATTACCTTAGTCGGACGTTAAACCCAACTGAGCTAAAATATTCACATGTGGAGAAATTGGCATTGGCAGCCGTTCAATCTGTCCAATGTTTTCGTCACTACATTCTACTCCGTAAAACTACAGTCATTTCGGATTGCAACCCTATGATCTACATTTTGACTAAACAATTGCTAGGGGGAAAGTACTCTAAATTGATCGTTATCCTGCAAGAGTTCGACTTGGAGTTTGAGAAATCTAAGTCTAAGAAATCTTTAGTTTTTGCAGAGTTAATGTGTGACTTCCCGCGTGCTGACACGGAAACTGTGGCAGAGGAGCCCATCGCGGACGAATCTTTGTTTCTAATCAGCACTTTAGATCCGTGGTATGGGGATATCATCGTCTATCTCCAGACCCAATCCTTTCGGCCCGAAGTTTCAAAGTCGGAACGTCGGAAAATTCGATTCCAGTCCCAACAATACAAAATTATTGGAGATACTCTTTATCGCCATGGGGCAGACTTGGTTTTCCGACATTGCTTAACTCACGAAGAAGCTGAAAGGATTCTGAATGACTGTCACTCTGGAGCGTGTGGCGGTCATATGTCTGGGTATGCCACAGCCCAAAAGATATTGCGCGCTGGCTACTTCTGGCCGTCCTTGTTTAAAGATTGTATTACTGCGGTCCGGAAATGCCACAACTGTCAAGTGTTTGATCGAAAGATGCGCGCTCCACCTGCTCCTCTCCACCCAATAATTGCCGTTGGTCCTTTTGCCAAATGGGGTATCGATTTTATTACATGTAACCCTCACTCGGCTGGGAGGCATGCGTATATCATCCTTGCAGTAGATTATTTTACTAAGTGGGCCGAGGCGATGCCTACATTCGAGGCAGACGGCAAGACAACTGCAATTTTCGTGTTCAATCACATAATTGCTAGGTTTGGTGTCCCACAAGCGATAATCACTGATCATGGGCGCCATTTTCTAAACGTTATGATGACAGAACTTACAGGCCAGCTTGGTTTGCGTCACGATAGCTCAACTCCTTATTATCCACAAGCGAATGGTCTGGTTGAGTCCATAAACAAAGTTTTAGTTATCATGATCCGACGAATCATTGGTATTCATCGGTCGAATTGGCACAACATGTTATTTTCAGCACTTTGGGCGTACCGAACCTTGGGCGTACCGAACCTCAGTGAAAACATCAACAGGGTTCACTCCTTTCTAACTAGTTTATGGTTTGGAAGTTGTGCTACCCATTGAATGCGAAATCCCGTCACTGCAAATGGCCATCGAGTTACTTCCAGCTACTTCTGAAGAGGAGAAGCATTTATTATACTTAGCTCAATTAGATGAGACTCGACGTGATGCTGCATTGGCAATCGAGACTCACGCAAAACGTATGAAAGCTCAGTATGCGAAATGTGACCCCTCAAAATTTTTCGGAAGGAGACCTAGTGTTATTATATGATCAAGCTAATGATAAATTAGGTGCTGGAAAATTCGTTCCTATGTCGCATGGGCCCTATATTGTCAAGCGAAAGCTAGCAAAAGGGGCCTATGAGCTAGTAGACTTTGACGGGGACTCTTTGGGTAAACCCAGAAATGGACTTTACCTAAAGAGGTACTATGCTTAAATGATGGGTCTGGAGAATTTTTAGTTATGTTAGGTTTTTCTTTCTAGTTGGTGTGTTTGTTAGTTTGGACAGTGTGCTTAGCTTAGAGAGTGTGTTTTTCGTCTTTATTCTGGCTTATCTTGGTTTTACTCTTGATATTGCAGATGTCGATGCCTCTCCAAACATACATTGGATTTGCTGATGGTGCTTATCGTAGTACACGGAATATCTCTTCCGCAGCTTGGGTTATCTATTCACCCTCTGACGAGTTAGTTTCTATGCATGGGGTGAGCCTCGGTCAAACAACAAACAACATTGTCGAGTACAGTGCAGTGATTGAGTTATTGTCTGAACCTATTTCATTTGGGATTCGGAGTTTGATAGTGAGGTTAGATTCTGAACTTGTTGTATTACAGCTTAATAGAGTGTATGCCATTAGAAATCCAGTGTTATTAAGGTTATTTTTGAGAGTGCGTCTCTTGGAACGTGAATTTGATTACATTGAATATCAGCATATTCCAAGGTCTTTAAATACATTAGCAGATGCAATTGCTTCTCGAATGTTAAATAGACATTTGCAATAATCATACATGTAAATTTAAAAACATTTCATCACACATGTTAAACAGATAAGCCGGTAATAATGATATATATAGATAGGAGTGTGTCAAAAAAATACATCGTCTTCGATCATAGGTTGAAAAACACCTTATGATCGGCAAAAATGATAAGTACAAAAAACCAAAATGTCACATGTGTCTACAAAACGACCATCCAATCACTGGTGATGATCTCTATATGACACCACTGCATGGGCCACCCTACACAAGAACCTCCTAAAAGGTCCTGGGACCCCGACTACATAGCGCTGAAGCCTGATAGGAATATCATCTATAGTAGTCTCCGGTATATCTGCTGTAAGGCGCTCTAGGTCATGTTCCAACTCAGCTAAGGTCTCTGTGGCCTCGTCCTGTGGGGCCGGTGCCGCTGCAACTGGTAGTCTCCTCTCGAAAGGCCAGAGATTGGCTGGACGACGTGGGCCTACATCTGCATTTTGAAAATTATTACTATCAGTTTTGAGATGATATAAAAACAAAAAAATAGATAGTTTTAAAAACTTGTGGAAAATGAATTACCCGTGTCATCCCATTGTTCTCCCGGTGGAAGAACCATGTCCGGATCTCCACGAAAATAAACTTCGGCATAAGGAAAATCCTGTATAGAAAAGACTTGGTCCTCTAACCAGTGAAAGTACTTCGGAGTAAATTGGACAACCTCCGTGCCCTCATCAGGATGACGGGCCATAACCGCAACCCATCGCATCAATTTGGGCTCTCGGGGAAGCCCAGCCTCAACAGTGAGCTGTTGTGGGATCAGCATCGGAACCCTCTCTAGGCCAAAACTCACAACTAAAGGCCCATACCCAAAAGTCTTTAGCTGTCCGTTTTTGGCTCTAGTCAGTTGGCCCTTTAAATTGGCCAACACAGCATCACACCAGTTGAAAATGGTACCTCGATAGCAATCAATCGCCATCCGCATCTAGGATCCAGTGGCAATGTGTAAAGCGGCAGCCCCGCAAAGTCTGGTAACTGTAAAAGCAATCACCATAATTTCAGGGCGGGATATAGTTTTGATCTCTATCCCCTTCTCCTGAGACTGAGTGTTACACCACTCTAGTCGGAGACTAGCAATGGACTGGCCACCCGGCCTAGTCCCGAACAGAGTCAAGTGTTTGCCTCTCTTGGGCAAACCAGTGAGGAAGTAGATATTTGAGGGCTCTATCTCGAGCTGGTGCCCTCCAATATAAAAGCACTGGTCCTGAACGTTCCATCTTTCTACCAGCCACTCTAGAAAGCGCACTTGGGCCCTCATGCCAGGTATGGCCCAATATTTGTAAAGGCCGCATGCCTTCAAAGCATCAATGGATGGTTGATGACTAATGGCGGCCAAATCAACATCTTCGTGCTCTCTCTCGCGCCAATCAAGCATGGTGAACAATCTACACACCAGAAAACATCCATTAGAATCCATCAAATCAAAAAAAATTGGTCCAATTTGGAGAATTTGGGGTTTGAAAACGCTTTGCGCGGAGTACGCACCCCGCCTTTAGGAACAGAGCGTGCGTACGCAGGTTCCCTTAAGGCAAGGTGCGTACGCCCGACATTTTCCCAACTGAGAAAATGTCGGGGTACGCGGGTCCCTAGTGTGGCACCTGCGTACCCCGAAAGGCAGATCTTGAAACCCCAAAGCCTCCAAAAAATAAAATCTAGGGCCTAAAAACAAATTCTAAACGGATGAAAATGAAGAGGAGGATGTTGTAGAATACCTGAAAGAGACGGCGTTCGATTTCGACGGTTGGATTCTCCGCAATGTCCACGGGAAGTTTCTTGCCAAAAGCCCTTTTTCTCTCCTCAACAGTAAAATGGTAAAAA
The DNA here is from genome assembly GCA_031772625.1 of Pinus tabuliformis. Classification (NCBI taxonomy): domain Eukaryota; kingdom Viridiplantae; phylum Streptophyta; class Pinopsida; order Pinales; family Pinaceae; genus Pinus; species Pinus tabuliformis. The sequence goes on along the minus strand of CM062809.1, from coordinate 482,256,287 downwards.
TGAATTGGTAAAAGCCCTTTTTATAGGTTTTTTGGGTAAATAAATGATAAATTTGTTTATTTTTCACCATGAAAAGGTATTTTTCAAAGTATTTTTATCTATCTTAAACATGTATGAGTAATGTGTTGGTTTTTGTGCAGGATAAAGGATTTTCAGGGAAAGTTGTCATTTTTTACAAACAAAAACATCAGAGTCATCTTTAAGCCCTTTTCTGACTCCTAAAACATGAAAAGATTGTCGAGCGTTTCTTTTACACTCGTTAAAACGGAATTAAAAGACGGTCCTCTTACAGCCCTTTTCTGACTGTAAAAACATGAAAAGATTGCCGGATTTTTGTCGTTTCAAATTCGATATTGGAAATAAAACGACGTGTCCTTGATCGCTTTTTACTTTTCAGATCAGAGACACTAATCATGAAAGTACTCCTTCGTCATAAAGATCAAGCGGTTCTCTCAAGTATTATTTTATACTTTTTCGGGCTTGGGAGACACAAATTTATGAAAAAGGTCAACCCTGGAGTCTTCTTAAGTTTTTTTAGACTCTCTAAAATTGAAAAACGGTGAGTTTCTCCTATACTGGACTCGTTAAAATTTCACAGTAAAGGACCTGTTCGATTACAAACAGGAACGGACCACTCCTTCTTGGGGTTCGAATCTAAACTAAGTTGGACTCATCCGAAGGATGAGCTTATAATCAAGCAAATGTTATCCTCCTCAAGCTTGTAAAAAAATAAAGAGGTACTTGCCAGAAATGGTGGGGGAAAAGAGAGAAAAATGAGCCTATTTGTTATCCTTCGTCTCAGAAGAAATCTTATCACCACTCTTGAACACGACACTTTTCATTCACCTGGGTTGGGAAATCCTTTGCCTAACAGTTAATCAAACCACATTGAAAATCTTCAGCCGGTTTCTAGGTATTAACTTTGGGTCACTCGTCACCAAGCCATCTGTTGTGTCGTTATGTGTTCACGAGGTCACTGCAAATAAACCATTCATCTGCAAAATACTTGTCATCCATCTTGACCATCCCTGAGTCAGTCCTTACAGCTACATTTCTTCAACTTGAACTATGGTTTCGTGTTGTGGGCTTGCCTGCAACGGGTCGCTTTCTATCGACATCAGCACATTATCTAGAAAGATGACCTAAAAATCGTCAGTACCTTGAAATCTGCATGCATCAATGGCAGGTTTCTCGCCTTTGACGACAGTTTACATCATTGACTTTCGATCGAAGGATTCCGTGACATGTTCGACATCAACACATTCATTCACATCTCATGGATTGTACTGGGTACTTTGAGAACCATTGACATCACTGGTGGTTTTTCTCACACTTGTTAACAGTTTACATCATCAGCTGGTAATCAAGTGGTTTCTACCATGTTCGACATCAACTCATTTATTCGCATGGATAGAATCATACTATTTCGAGAAGTAGAAATGAAGACCCTGGATCTAGTTTCCACCATCCAGGCTACGAGGAGTTTTGTATTCATTATACAGTAGACTAATCATAAACAGATGGTTGCGTCCATACTGTGTCTACATGAGTCTATGATTATGATGTACTGCGAAATCATTCCTATATCAGAGCAGTAGTTAGTTTGTTAGTTAAAGTTTTCAATCTGAGTATGGGAATGCCTACCTCAGCGATGATATGATCTTATATATGTATTTTGTGTTGAATATTTGCAAGTTCCGACTGGGCTCTCCATAAGATAATCCTTGAAATGATAAAGTACTTCACCCTTCCTAGATGATATGAAACCCTAATCTACTACAGGCTTCGCACTTTAGGGGGCAATCTGTTACACTAAAATTTGTCACCATGACTATTTGCAGTCAGTATGGCTCCATCAATTGTCATATTGTCCTCCTTGGCAAGTCTTATACCTCTGCTCCTCATGTCAAACTCCAAGATAGAGAGAAAGTCCTTAAAAAGTCAATATAACTCTGGTTACGCAGTTTCTCTTACCCTTACCTGCGTGTACGCACCTCAAGTTCACAATACCTGCGTACCTGTATGCTCTGTCTGTAAAGGGGTGGGTGCGTACTCCTGTAAAGGTCAAAAGACGCAAGTTTTACTTCAAAAAAGTTACTTGTGGTCGAATCTAGAGCATTCTAGAAGATGGTTTTACGTGGATTGAGCACCTCCAGATGGTTTATGCATTCCAAAGAAAGAGGAACTCATCCCATCAAGAGGGGAGCTATCCCATTGAAAGAGGGGCTTATCCCATTGATGGTGGACCTGATTAACTTCCTCCAAAGCATTATAAATACAGGCATTGGGCCAGAGGGAGGAGAGGTTGAAAAGCTGAACATTTCTAAGGGTAGATGCTGCTGAAATTATGACTCCCTTATAGAGCTTGAGAGGAGAGATTTCCATCCTTTCTTAGCTTCATTTGGAAGTGGGTGAGCTGATCAAAGTAAAGGAGAACTCTTGTTGGACCCTGGGAGGGACCTGCACAACACCAAGGCATTGGTTGTAATGGTTTCTTTTGTTTCCAATTAATACAATTAAATTCATTTTTCTCAACAAGTTGTTATATATAATTTGTTTCATATACTCCTTGGTCTTTATGATGAATATGTTTTATTATAAGAGTTATTCAGGTGCTATGTAATCGTTTGCTTGTTAGTGAATGCAGGTTTTAAAGAGAAAGAGGAGCTCATCTGGATCGGAGAGGCTTGGCTGCTACAAACAGCGTTGGACTAAAGGTATTCTTTAAACACCTGGTTGCTTGTATTTTAAATGCATATTTAGGGAAAGATAGTGCTTGATTGTCTTGTTTGTCACTAGAAAGCCTTAGCTTCTAGGGAGGTCGGTTTTGTCCGCAAAATTGACTCTTTCCGCATGACAGGTTTCCATTTCTTAAGTGCATGTAGTATTGCCAACATTTCCTTCTCATAAATAGCTTTGTGTAAAAACTTTCCCTTGATTGGATGACTTTCAAAAGCAATGGGTCTTTCATCTTGCATTAAAACATCACCAATTCCATTTCCTGAAGCATCACATTCCATAATATTAATATTAAACTTAATATTATATTAAAACTGTTTATATTATTCATATACCTAAATTTGGAGCCATATCTCAAGTTGCAGTAAGGCCAAATTGGATATAAACGAGTCCTCAATGGCAACCTTCACTTGTTTTTTCTATCATTTTGAAGTTTATTCCCGACGTACTCTTTATAAATTCCATAAGGGATGTATCACCTTCATCTCTCAAACATACAAGAATCTTTATCTCACATGAATAACTTAATAGGATATAAGATATCTAACCTAGTATCATGTAAGATATCTAGCTTATAGTAAATTTATTATCATAATATCATAAATAATTATGATGTGATAATAGTTATAAAATAATCATGTAATCATTAATATATATTATTATGTGTGAATCATCATTTCTTTGTACTTTAATTATATAAATCAATAATTATTATTTAATTCTATATGCATTTATATATGAAATTTTCACTGTTGAAATAGATGTTACTATTTTGGTGGAAAGACTTGCTTATATTATGGTCTGCAACAACTGTAGATAAATATAATTATTTACACGAGTATAGATTTATTTGTTTATATTAAGCCATGAGATATAAAGAATTGTCATATGAATTCTAAACCTAATATGGATTTATATAATCTTTGAAGGATTTTTTTATTGAGTGGACATTTAAATGTTTACACTCACAACAACATCTCCCTTATCCTAAATTTTTATTTAACAGACATTAAAATGTTTATACTCGTTTAGAGACACTACAACATCTCCTCCATATTGTTTTATTTATGTTAAACGAGCCAACATATAAATGTTTATGAGCAAACATTTACACCACTTCAACATAACCAGAAAGGTTGAAAATCTCTTTTAAAATATATGGAATTACGATTTTTATTGTCACGACATAAAACTCCACTATTGTGTAGGTATCCATATGATTATCCTAAAACTACCCTTTGTTTGAAAAAGATTGGCTTTCATATTTTGTTGTATCTTCATTTCCATCTCACCATCTATATAATTCTTGTAAGAGGACAAGATTTTCCACACCCAATTAGTATTAGTGTTAGATAATGTGACTAGTTGACATATTAGTATTAGTGTTAGATAAATTGAGTAGTTGACATACTACTATTAGTATGTAGAAATTTGAAAGCACATTTTAGTTTTCATATTTTAACAATACCATACCACAAGACACATTTAATCTTATTTTTTATCACTAATATCACACACTATCAATTTTACATAAATATCTTTTATTACTATGAATAAACTTCATATTATTTATGACACACATAGAATCACTCTCTTCAAAACTACAATATATTTACATTTTAAAATATATCTATCATGAATTTTTTTGGACTTTTCTTTCTCTCCCCATAAAATTAATCACATCAATATCTTTATTTAAAAAATAATGTTAAAAAAATAACCCAAAAATATAATCACATCAATATCTTTATTTTAAAAAAATATATTAAAAAAATAACCCAAATAATTATCAAATATTTAATCTAATAAATATTATAAAAACATAAAAATATATATAGATATAATTTTATTTTATTTGAAACAACTAATTACAGTAAAACTTTAATAAATATTATAAAAACATATATATATATAATTTTATTTGATTTGAAATATCTAATTACAATAAAACCAATTTAACTCAAAAGTAATTCCAATATAATATAATACGTAACAAGTATCATAATCTGCAATTAACATTTACCGTAACCATGCTCCAGAAGGCATTTCTTTTTTATACAAGATAAAATGGAACCCCACTTAAACGACCCTGCATGGTTCCACTCAAACGACCCTGCATGGTTCAATCCTCCCTAAGTTTTCATGCCATCATGATAAACCCAGGTTTCACAGGAGTTCATCAATGTACATGAATCCCGGATTCACAGGAGTTCTCTTCATCTTGAATTTGCTCTGAACGAAAGCCCGTAGAGGAAGCTGACCAAATCACATAATCGATGGACGCTGGGGTGGGTGATAAACGTACGGAAGTGGAGGCTTTTTGTCCTTCAAAAAGGCCATCAAATCTGATCCAACTGTATCTCTGTCCAATTGGACCGCTGAAAACTCAGATAACATATGCTCATGGTACGGTATTTGGTGAATAAAACACCGTTAAAATAGTGGTTTCTATCATGTCCCCAAAATGAGGGATGGAAGGTAACCTTTCGCCATCTCTTGGCAAGCAACCTCTCCCTCTTGCACACTGAAAATTTTCCATCACTTTTTCTATCAAGAAAATTTCATCAGCTTGTTGGGAATACTGTGAAAACCGCTTAGAATACCTGACCTCGGCTTTAATTCGCTACTGGGTTCTTTTCCAAAAGCAATGTCTAATCTACAAACTCACATGGATAATATATAGAGCCTAAGCAACTGCTCCAGGGTCTTAAATTCAGCGATCTCACTGAGTTCCCATGAGATTGCAAGTTTGCAACTGGTATCTATATGTTAGAGTATACTCTGATATTTTGATGTCTGAATTCCGAAGATCAGTTCATTTGGTTGTTTGAATGGTGTTCTTCAAATGAAAATGCATCCATTTCAAATACCAGAAGCCTCTGCACATTGAATGGTATTTTTCACAGAATTTAGAATGGAACTCCCAATATTATTTTAAGTGACACTTAAAATCATAAAAAAAATACAGTGTCCAGTAAGATCACCTGTCAATCAATATAATTGGCCAGGAAAGCCTAAAAAGTTACTAGAATGGAACCAGGAAATACTAGAAAGTTCCAAGAATGAGACCATAGGTTCAGTTATAGGGTTTCTGTCCATACAATATCAAATTGAGGTTCCATCCAAATCAGTTGGAGGGCTTGTGTCCATACAATATGAAAGTGAGGTTCCAGCCATATCAAACTGAGGTTCCATCCAAATCAGTTGGAGGGTTTGTGTCCATACAATATGAAAGTGGGGTTTCAGCCATATCAAACTTTGGTTCCATCCAAATCAGTTGGAGGGTTTGTGTCCATACAATATAAAAGTGAGGTTCCAGCCAAATCAGTTAGAGGGTTTCTGCCCATACAATATGAAAGTGAGGTTCCAGCCAAATTAGAGGGTTTCTGTCCATACAATATGAAAGTGAGGTTCCAGCCAAATCAGTCAGGGTTTATGTGTCCATACAATATGAAACTGAGGTTGCAGCCAAATCAGTTAGGGTTTATGTGTCCATACAATATCAAACTGCTATAGCGCCACGCAATTGCCAATAACTTCACAGATAGGTCACTGTGGCTGCTTTCTGGTAGATCTGATCGTTGAAGTGAAACAAACCCACTAATTCTTTTAAGGTCTCCTAGAAATATTGTTAAGCAAGAGACTTTTGAGAACTGACCTATTGTATGTGGGATATGTGCAAGTACCTTGTTTGAATGCAAATAAAATTTGGACATTTCCAGTGACTCCTGAAGCGTCCTGAAGCCTAACTTAGGTAAGTCATTCAAGCTTGCTCAAATTGGGCATGGCTTCAAAGACCTTCTAGTGAGACTATTTGCACTTAGATCTGTGAAAGGTCAAGTTACCCAAATTGATAGGGGCTTCAGATATATTATTACCAGTCGGCCTATTTCGACTTAGAGTTGACACAAATTGGCAATAGCTGTATGTTGTTCTTATTTTCCCACCTTAACTTCAGATCTGTTATTTCCCCTGTTGCAATAAATCAATATTGGTTATCTACAAGTACAGATTTAGGGATGAGATGAGCCTGCTATTTGTCTCAAATTCCTAAACCAACGAGCAAATGAGAGAAGATTAAATAATTCCACTCAGACCATTCAAACATTATTAGTCGCGTTGAATTTAGATCAACTACAGGTGTCTGCAACTAGACAATGATTTTGCAAAACCCCATAGTGGGTCAAAGTTAAGGTCATGTATTCCTAGAAGCTTTAAGCTACCAACTCTATGAAATTGTCTCAGCAGAATCCTCTTCCTCTGTTTTTTTGCTTATGTATATATTTTGCTTCAGATAGTCGATTCTGCTTATGATTTGTGCCCTCTATGATCTTTGGATCTATATACAAGGGGATCTCTCAGATCTGTAGAACCTGTTATTTTATCTAGATATGCTTCCATGCTGATCTTTTTTTGATAAAAAAAATCAAATGTTTTGGGTCAACTACAGTTGTAAACATATTGCCTCTTATATCTCTCATATAATATAATATCTAGCTTTTTTTGTCCTGAAAAAGAAATTGTCTCTCTCAAAAATTCACAAGCGAGATTCAAAGTGTGGAATAACCAGAGGTTATCAGGTGAAACAGTACCTTGCAACCCCAATTAATGAAGACTATATCAACACTCCTTTATATTAAGTTTTCTGCACCAAAGACCATTCCAGGAGCATATGTTCTCTGAGCTAAGCGGCCCACTTGGATAGTTATCCAGTTAGATCAGATTTGATCACCCTTGTGAAGGACAGAAGAGACTACACGTCCCTACTTTTATTCCACGCGCCCGCGTCAATCCACGAGCTTCCTCTCGAAATGAGGGACTCCCACCCAGGTAGGGTCATAGAGATTATCATAAGCACGATCCTCTGTATGATGCAAAATATGGGTGCAGGAGTTACAGTGTTGGGGTCTGCTGTGGTCGCAATAACCACAAGCCACACCAAACACGCAGCATCAGAAGAATGGCTTCATGATCGATCCACTTCTTCCGGTAGGACTTCACCGTTCTTAAAGCCGCTGCTCTTTCCTTTGTCCGTAGATACAGAGGACTCTGACCCCACCAAAAAACCATTGGTCCATATTCACATGGACCGGGTGGAAGCATTAACAGATTCAATTGACCCAAAGTTGGGAGCAGTGATGAGTTTAGGTGAATGATTTATAGGATTTGTAACAGCTGGAAGGTATGGGAAGACTTGGGTTGAGACGAAGTTTGGCGAAATGGTGATATTAGGTGAGAATTTGGTGAAATGGGATGTTTGGTGAACATTTAATTACCAGTAATTTTTATGTTTGATTTTTAAGAAAGTTTTATGGTTAATTTTTTTTATTTAATTTGTTTAGAAAGTTGGGGATTCATTGAAATTATATATTAAAAAAAATTTGTTTAAATATTTGCCATTCAAGATTTGGTTACAAATTTTTTAATCTAATTTTAACTAAATATTTAACAATAAACTCCAAAAAATCACACTTAAAAACTATTTTTATTAATTATATTATTATATTACTACACAAAAAAGTGTTACATAAAAATCTAAAAAGTGTGGTGTAATGGTGACATTCAGAGTTTGGTGAAATGGCCTAGTCTTGAAAAAGTGTGGTGTAATGGTGGCATTTAGAGTTTGGTGAAATGTCTTGGTCTTCATAAAAGAATTAGGTTGGGTTTAGGTCAGGGTGTAATGGTGGCATTCAGAGTTTCGTGAAATGACAAGGTCTTCATAAAAGAATTATCTTAAGTTTAGGTGGGGTTTTTAAATTTCTATGAAAACTAAACTTTATATAAATTAATTAATTTATGAAAACTAAACTTTATATAAATTAATTACTTTATGAAAACTAAACTTTATATAAATTAATTAATTTATAAATAATAATGTTGTATGAGAATTGTTATCCTTACAATCATATTCATAAGAAAACTGATTATTCTCCGCTTGCAACACCATGCCAAGGTTATTAATTTTTGTCTCATGCATCATGGATATAAACAACACTAAATTATATATCCAATCCACCGAATGCACATAATAAAAGGTGTGAGATAAATTCATAAACATTAAGTCATTATAAAATGTAGTAAATACATATGATAAAGGTTATGGTAGTAAAATTCGCGTACATGGATTTTCAAATCCCAAAGCTTGAGTCTTAAGAGCATGATGAGTTTAGGTGAATATTCCATATGATTTGTAACAGTTGGAAATCATTGGGAGACTCGCGTTGAGCCAAAGTTTGGTGAAATGGGGATGTTATGTGACAACTTAATTATTGACTAAGCCGTTATACTCGCACACGAAGAAAAAGTGACATAGGAATCAAGAAAGTGTGTTGTAATGGTGACATTGAGAGTGTGATGAAAGGGTTTGGTTTTATTAAAGAATTAGGTTGCGTTTAGGTTGGGTTTATAAATTTGGGTGGAAACTAAATTTTATATAAACTAATTAATTTATATCTAATAAAAATAAAATAGTGAAAATGAAATTATTTTTAGGAACCGAGTTATGGGAAGGGATAAGAGGAGTGATGGCATTTGTGCTTAGGGTTAGTTTCAGGTTTGTATCTATTGTCGTGAGTTATAAATCTGATCTATGCACCAAGTGCAAGTCACGGATCCCGATTGCAATATCTAGTATCATACCAGTTGATGGAAGATGGGAGATCAAGGTTTTCTTGTGGCGGAAGGAATGAATTTTCATCTTGGGATGCCTTTGATCTCAGAGGATAAGTGGAGATGCAAATATTCAAATCTCCCTAGTGAATGGGCTCCCCGTGATAAGAAATCACAGAGGAGTAAGGTTGACACATAGATCAGGTTTCGATTTGTGGCCACCGTCGACGGGGATGTTTTTAGTCAAAGGACCAAGTTCATCTCCTATGTTGATGAAAGGGCGTGACTCTTTCTTTTGAGTTCAATGAAGTTGATGAATTTATGAAGGTGTTGGCATATCTCATTTCTTACATGGCAACTTCATGCAGATTCAATCATGTAATCGTAGATCTACACTTTCCCATAGTGGATCTGATCACAACTTCATGTGGATCCAGTCCTCCAATTGTAGATCTACATCTTCCCATTGTGGATTTGTTTGTAGAGGAGTGGTTCATACGGGAGCAAAAATTCCAAGAAAAAGGTTGTCGAGATCAGATCTTCACCCCTCGTCTTCAAATCTGCTACTTTGGCCTAGATTTGGAGGAAAACCATGTAGAAAGGATTCCTCAAATACCAAATCTAAATCCATTAATTATAGATATGTATAAGTCCTTAAGGATCCCTTCACCAAATATGCATTGGAAAATGGCATCAAAAGTGAAGGGGGACCTTGAGGGCTGTAAACTAGATCTACCTATGGAAGATTTTATCCAGATTTTTGTTAAATCCCTCAATGAGAAAGCAACTCCTATGAAAGTATGGGTTGGAGATCAAATCCAAACTCTCAAGTGGAAGATACAAATTTGATGGGTATTCCTACAATCCTCCAAAGCCTTTTTTAAGTAGGGAAATTATAGTAAGAGCACAACAAGCTACAAGATTGTGGAATTGAATGAGATTCTTATCCTTAGTATGAGATTACTTGGAGGATGTCCTGGATCTAGCTCCAAAGGCCCAGTTTCTTTCAAAGATGTGGTTAAAGGAAGATCTAATCCACACAAAAAATCAGATATCCCCCCAAATATCCCTGATCCCTATATTGTGGAATAGATGAACCAGGTGCCGACATTGATAATAAATCTACCAAAGGTCAATAAGCTCTATCTTGAGTTCCATTCAAAAGCAGTAATATGCATATTTAATGGTTTCTGGACCAAGACAGAGGATTTACATCATGGATATATTGTAGCCAAGAGGCCATTAAGCTAAAGCACATTTGAATGTTATTATTATGATGTATTTGTCACTTTTTGAATGATAATGAGAAGTTCTGTTTTGATCCAACACTAAGTTGACTCAAAGGGCTAAAGCTCTTGGGTTAGGGCCCAACCCTAGCAGCATAAGTTCCTCTCTTGTATCTATATTCTTAGGCTAGAATGTTGATTAGTTGTTGCAGTTTATTCATGTCTCTTTTAGCTTAAAAGATTGATTGAGTTGTTGGTTGATTCATGCTTCCATTAGCTTGGAGGATAAATTAGTTGTTGTAGTGCAATAGAGTAAAATACATCAGAAAACTTGTGACAGTGACCCCTATCTCATCTCTCTCATGGGATCATGACAAGAGGACCCCACTCTCACAACCCAAAAACAAAGTTTGTTTTCTTGTCAATTGCATAAATCAAGTTGTAGCATTAGTTAGATAGTTTTTTATGATTTCTTGGAAAGGGTTACACTTGTTATTTTGCCTCTCCTGATTGCTATAGTTTAGAAGATATTCGATTTCATCAATTATGTTCTTAGCAGCAGTTAGATTAGCTTTTCGAAATTCAATTCATCTTTTCCATATTGACGTAAAACAATTTGCAAATGAAAAGTAATAAGTGCAGGTGGTATGCTAAGATTGTTGATCTGCAGGAAAGGATCCTTTCCACCAGCTCCATTTAGGTCCTCTCCCCCTTCTATTGATTCATGCCAACCCATGTTCCAAACCTCTATTTCCAGGTCATCATGAACAAGCCATCTTAGCCAAACTCGATCTCCTTGAAGTAATGGGCTTGGGACAGGTTGAAGATCACCTTCCCCACACTATCCCCAGCTATCATACACCCTTCCAACACTTAATATCACCTTTCTTACTCTCGAAAACCTCTCAGCCAACTTCCTGTAGCATTTCAGGATATCTTGTAGCAAACATCTTGTAGCTCACCTGCAGCAGCATGTTTTGACCCTGTTTTGACTTGCAATGATAGCTTAGCCTAGTTTAGGAGTAGTTCCACCCCTCAGCTTGGACTCCATGACCAGAAGTGCCACCTAGACCAATTATTTCACTCCTTTTCCTTCCTGCAAGATCAGATAGCATTAGTTCTTTGATTTTTGAATTTAACAATTAGAACTTTATTTACTCTGCAAGTGTGAATTAGATAGTCAATGCATGCATTCTTGAATTATGAAATGGTAGAATAATCTTCTGTTTTCAAGAAACCCTGATAGCTAGATGATTGAGTGCAAGTTAGCATAGTTTCCTTTCTGCAAAGTAGCATAAGATTGGTGTCATTTCATAGCATTTACAAGTTGACAACTTTCATCTTCTGAGTGTAAAAGCATTTACTTTCTCTGCACTAGGACTAGACTTCACATTCTTCTTTCAGTAGTTAGACTCCTTTCAGTTTAGTAGAGGAATGGTCTGGAACCCTAATGATCAAGTGACCCAGTTGAGGGTGGCATGAGTAGAATAATGCATCTACTATGTATATAACACTGTCACCTCTAAGTTTGTACGAAACCCCAGGTTGATAAAGTAAAGTTGGTAGCTTTGGGAGTTGCAACATTCTTGTTGCAATATTGGGGCTCATCACTTTTTGGTGTCGTTGCCGAGGAGGTGTCTAGGTAGATGTAATTCTGCTTTTCTTTTTGTTTTGCATTCAGTAGGTAGATGTTATTCTTTCTTTCCTTTCTGTTTTACAATTGATTTTGAAAAACACATAAAAAGAAAAATATCTTTCATGCCTCATAGGAGTAGAGACACTTTAGGGAAATTCTTGCCAAATACCCCCACACCATCAAACAATCAACCTTCACTCTTCTTCGGTGACTGTCAACTTCCCTCTCTGACTGTAGGGGAGTTAGAGGACCCCTTAGGTGAACAACCTGATATATTTGAAAAGCCTATTAGTGTAATGCCCACTTAAATCTTATCCTACAAATTGTGTTAATATTTACATTATCTGAAAATATTGAGAAATATTGGTCTAAAATAAATTTATGATTTCCATTATTCAAATTCCCCACTTACCTTCTCAATTTGAATATTGTGTAGGATATGGTCTCCTTCCATTAATTCAAAATATATTTATTCATTCACACACCTCAATGTACCCTCACATTTAATGAGGAGAAGACAAAGTCCTCTCCATCTTATCATCAATATATATATTTATTCATTTCACAATCCTCAATGTACCCTCACATTTAATAAGGAGAAGACAAAGTCCTCTCCATCTTATCATCAATATATATATTTATTCATTTCACATTCCTCAATGTACCCTCACATTTAATAAGGAGAAGACAAAGTCCTCTCCATCTTATCATCAATATATATTTATTCATTTCACATTCCCCAATGTACCTTCACATTTACTAAGGAGGAGACATGGTCCTCCCCATGTAATTACACTTCACATTCCCAAATGTACTTCCCCATTAAATTCTCAATTTTAAATTCATATCACAATTCCAAATGTACTCTAGCTTGGAAGAGAAGTCAACCAAGGATGGGTGAGAGTTAATGACATTAATGAGAGGTGGTTGAGGAAAGAGGGTATAAAAGGGAAGGAGGAAGGAAGAAGAGGGGGAGGGGGAGTCTTGCTTAGGATTGTGGGGGTTGGTTGTGATTGTTTGGCCTTGTTATGATTTTGGGAGACCTTGGAAACCTGTGGAGGTTTCTTGGGTTTGAGAGGAGGAAATATCATTATCTAGTTTTGCACATTCTTCTTGAGGACACACTATATCTGGTTGGACTTGGGCACGGAGGGCTAGGGAACCTGTGGAGGTTTCCTGGGCTAGGAATTTGTTTCCTAGTTGGCTGGGAGGTAAATCCGGTTGGGTCGGCCAGAAGGAGCGTTCAGCTGGAGCTATCAGACAAAGGTATCATCATCAACCGCCGGAACAGGTATTTTTCCATGGACTACTCTTGTTAAGTTGATATCAATGGAATGCTCACCTTAATTTATGTTGCTTATGATAAAATGATTAGATGTTAAATGTTTAAAGCTATGTGAAAAGGTCAGCAAGCTCCTTTTATTATTTATAAATTAACAGGAAAATAGATCTGTTAGTGTATAATAGATTGAGGCTCTAATAATAGGAATCAGGCCCTTACACATGGTATCAGAGCTTTGGTTCAAAATCTGGACCCAAAGCCTACTAAACCCGCAATTCATACTTTCCACAAGCCTCCTTGTCGTTTGATGCGAATCCCCGCCCATGGCTACTGGCCTTTACTTATGACAGGAATCCGTATTCCATTCGCATTTGGTTTGACTCTGACATTTCTTCCACTAGCAAAAAGCCTGATTGGTTTGGCCATATTTTCAAAGGCGCGGTGTCAATACATCTCAGGATCGAGTCATTCATCGATGCAAATCGTAGTGCCAACCAACATCTCCGGGCACATGAAAGATTTTGGTTTGGAGCCCTTGGAGATGTGCTCGGATCCAGAAATTCAATCAGACTGAAGAGCAACCAGGGAAAAATTATTGCTTCAACCCTGTATTAGTCAGCAACTATTATTTAGTTCAGAATGATCAATCTGATTTTCATCGCACTATTATACTTCTCACTACAACATTAAAATGGAATGCGAGATTCTTAACTTGGATTTGGTCCATGAATAGATGCATTCACTGAAACAGCGACAATTAGACGGAATACTGGCAAATCAACAGAAATTTAGTTATTCACTGTAAAGGCCATCTCTTACTCTTGGGCTTTTAAATTGATCTATGGAGGTGCACTTGAGCATTTCATTTGCAAACAAACAAGGACAGTTGACCCAATACGATAGCAATTCAAATTAAAATACAATTCTCTGCAATATGATTTGGTTTTCAATTTATATTTATAATGAATCCGTTTGTCTTGAATTCGAAGATGATTTCTGCTTACCACTTTCTTGCATTCATTCTCTTTTCACTCTTATTGGTAACGAAGGATCCCTCGCATAACACATTGCTTCGAGTTATGCCTTTGAGAATGCAGTCCTGTTGTTGATGATGGATATTAAAAAAAAACCAATATCTTCAGTAATTTAAAACAAGCTGTGCTGTAAAATCCAAGAACATAGTACATAGGTGTAATTCAAACCAACGACACTTTTACACAGTCAATCCTGTCATGGTTGAAAGTTTCTCTGTTCGGACTGGTGCTTTCCAGATTTGCGTGATAACACGTCCCTATCCAATCTGTTTGTATTTTGCTTCAAATGCTCACTTAAATTTTGTGAAGCCGTTGATTGTGAAGATGCTCCAAAAATGAAGATTTATAAATGCTTCAAGTGCATGATCTCCAATTCCTGTCTAAGTTTGCCTGCCTTTTCTGAAAATATAACAAGCTTTATCTGAGAGAAATAGACATAAGCTCAAAATACGATAAGTAAGCCCTTTGTAAAGAAGAAATTTACAAATCAATGGCAAGGACAAATGTTATACCACTATAAACGTCTAATTCTAGACATGCTTCAGACGCATGCCCTGTGCTTCCTATGCATGCATCAGTCTACTGGCTTTCAACCATGGAAGCTATATTTCAAAATTCACATTGAAATAAGGTAGGAATGCAGTTAAACAACATCTCTCTGTCCTATGATCCTAAGGTATTTACAGATTGTCCCTACGGCCTTAGTCTAATCATTAAGAGTAATTTGGTGACAAACATGTGAAACATACGTAGCCCCTTGATTTATCTATCCTGCGGCCTAGGTCTTGTTCTAAAATACTCCTGTGGTCTTGTTTTACTAAACCTAGGCATGATTTCTGAATCACCTTAAAGTAAATCGCATGATTGATGTTTATACTTCAGCAACCTTGATCTACTCCTAAGGCATCCTTATATATGCGGTCTCATTTTTGGACAATTTAGATGTTACAATGGCTTGATGGTCGCATCGTTTGGATCTTTTCTCAGTGCCTCGTAGGCCAGCAAAGGAGGTGAAGTTTGTGCATGATCCATAGCATAATTGCGATCTGTTTGAACTCCATAAAAGAGCAGAGACTTATCTCGCATTCCTGGATGAATTTTGTGGACAATCTCTGAAATTGAAGTGTTGTCTGAGGCTCAGTTTAAGAATAGCTTCTGTGATAGCATTTAAGGCTTGCGACCTTGACCGGTTGGCATTGGTCCCTCATAAATCACTCGCTGGTTGGACCTTGCGTGACAATTCTTATATAGCGAATTTGATTCTCGGCCTATTCTGAAAAGGTATCACTCCTGTAGCAATGTGTTTTCTCTTCAACAGTGAAAGGTTGTGCCTTATCTACAGCGATATGGATATGAAGTGTCTTGTATATATATTCTTGTTTTGTGTCTGCCCAAAGAAGTCGAACTGTGCAAATTCTATGCTTTCATCTTATTCTTCAGATCGGCCTATGAACAAGGAAGTTTGCACATTTACCTATTGTCTAATTACACTCTAATCATTTCAAGCGAGAGTTGATTCTTGTGATCTAGATTCAAATCTAATATATTCTTGTGGCCACATTCCAATCTATGATATATCACATGTACACATTAATGGCATGCCCGTAGGCAGCGCTGAATGTGTGCACTGCACCAGCCTACAGTCTGATCATCCAATCATCAGCATTAATTTTGTCTCCCAGCAAAGCGGAAGGTGTCACTTGCCAGATCGAGTCCCATCGTTACCTTGCAGCAGCACTAGGGTTATATATATACCTGACAGGCATCAATTCTGAGTGAAAATTCAAAAGACAGATCAATAATAAGGATGTCAGCAGTCGGGCCTTCACCATTTCACTATATCATTGTTATAAGTCATTCTCATCAAAGAATAGGCAGAGAAGGTATGCTTGAATGTTGCTTGTTGAATTGTTTCAGTTTCAGTCCCGTAATTGAAAGATGCCTTCCTGTAGATGTGCAAATTTGTGGACAGATTGTGATATATGCGTAGACCTGCAGTTAACCTTATCACGATAAAGTGACCGAAACTTTTCATAAATAACAGTGACATATCTCCTTGAAGAAATGATTGTTATAAGGTATATAAAACCTATTCTCGTGATTCAAGTATGAGAAGGCGTCCTAGTGATATACTTAAGAGTAACATCAGCTAAGACATATTACCTTGCTGTGACAAGATTAAAATCCAGTTCAAGCAACAAAATTTGAGTCACTTTGTTGTGGTATATATATACATCAAGGAAGGGACCAGAACTATGAAGGCCGAGATCTTGACTAGGTAATGAACACTATGGCTACATCAACCAATGGCAAGTATCAGATCCTTGAGGCAGAAGTCAGTTTGTACTTTGTCCTATTTCGGGAATCTGGTACATCGACTATTATATATATCTCAAGCATATTGACAACTTTTTTTAGAGTTTTGTCGAGTTTTGCTGAGTTGATGCTCATGATTTTTTTTAGTATGTGTTCCTTCATTTCTCTTATAAGTTGAGTTATTGATTTATTTTGCACCCAAATATTGTTGAGTTTGCCTTGAGTTGATATTTCATTTTGTATTCACTGAGTTTTGAGTCCGTGACATTGAAATTAACAAAAGAGTGAACAGTTTCCTTGGATAAGGTGGGATCCATGGACGTAAAAGTGGATGTAAAGATTCCCTGTCTGCAAATCCACCTGTTAAGAACCTGTATGGCTTTTAACTTTTCTTAACAATTATATTTCAATTGAGAAATATGTATATGATACATTTTCCCAAGGAAATAATGGTAGTTTTTGTCAGTCTTTTTAAAAATTTATAGATCTATGAATGAATAGTGAATGTCCTACGAGCAATTGCATATTCCATCATTGGGATAAACAATACTTGAGCTTATACACACAAATTTTATAGGGATGGATATGTCATGATCATTGCTTGTTAGTTGTTATGCCCCTGAACTTTACAGCCATAACTTTGGCCACCTGTTTTGCCAGTCAACACAAGTGTCTCAAAGCAAGATATATTCTATGTTTTTACATTATATATATATATATATATATATATATATATATATATATATATATATATATATATATATATATATATATATATATATATATATATAATTCTCTCCAAAGAGAGATCCACAGTTCAGATGGCCACTATCAGTTGCTTTCACTTTGAAGAGAAAAATTTGCAAAATATACAAAATTTACCATGATAACCCCATGGAGCTTAGAACAGTGCCTAGTCCTAAGTACTATCACAGTTGAACATAGAAAGCTATCTATTGCTATGACTTTTGGCCACACAATTCCCCAATACAAAAATTAAGTAAACCATTGCAACAGATATTGAAACAAAAGATTTGCCTCAAGCTTATCCATATGGTCTTCAAGTAAGGGTCCTGCTTCATCTGCCCGTTTGTTGCTAGCTGTGTCTTCTATAAAGGGGTTCCTCTTAAATAATGGTAGGTGGATGTTTGTCGTTCACATCATCCATTACCACAGCCAGGCATGAGCACCTTCCTCATGAAGCCCTTGTCCTCTTTCCATGAATGGCTAATGTCAGCTGTCTGAATGCCAGCATTCAGTAGGTAAAGAGTGTGAGCTTCCTGCTTGAACTGGGTACAAGCATCCCCTTTCCGCATGCCACAGGATTATAACTATCCTACCACATCCATAATTTATTGATTTGATACCTTGCTGCCTGGGTATCTGTGAAGGGTTGAAGGCACTGATTCTGGGTCATGCTGCGACATGTAATCATTAAACCAAGCTCGAGTATTAAAGGGGAATGTGGGACTGCTACCAACTATTGAGAAATGTAGCTCGAGTTGGAACTTCATGCAGAGGTTTGAGTGTGAACATGCAGGAAGTGGTTCGAGACGCTTAATGTTTTAGGTTAACTTAGTGGTGGACATTTTGCAGCCACAAGAACTGCTAAGAAAGTACTCTCCACAGGTTTTTATTGACCAACATTGCATAAGGATGCAAAGGAATATGTGAGGTATTGTGATGAATGCCAAAGAAGGGGCCAACCAACTAAATCAGAGGAAATGCCTATCCAACCATTAATTTTTCTGGAGCCATTTGAAAATAGGGGATTTGAACATAAGACCTTTGTATTCACATTTACTTTACATTTTACAAGCTTGGTAAGTGAACAGCTAACAGTGTTTACGAATGAAGAATTCCAAGAGTGAACCTTTTCTTTTGTCTAAGCCATCCTTGACCTTGTTGGTTCAATTAATATTTCATGGTTTGCTTTTCTGTACCAATTTCTAGTTGTATTGGTATCAACTTAATTTCATCCATAATAGTGCCTTAGGTACGCATGTAGTTGAGATTGTGAGTGATCAAACAATAATCATGCCCTTAAAAACTACAACCAACAGTTAATATATCTCCCCTACAGATATAATGTGGTTGGAGGGATCTTCTTTAGGTTTACCATTAGTTTTAGGAATGATTAAGGGTAGATTAGTTGGCATATTGGCCAATTTGGATAATTATGGATAGAAACCTTAATATTATTTGAGGAGATTCAAACCTGCCATATATGTAGAAGGCATTGGTTGGCATTGTAGTATTCAAAGGATGGGGTTGAGGAGATTAGTTCACTATATCATGTTATCAAAGTAGGATCAGACTTTCTAGGTTCAATTCAGTGGACCACTCGAATGCTTGCACACTGGTTGGTTTAATACTCAATTGTAAACTGTCAATTACAGAACCATCACAGTTAAGGTCCTTTCAGGAATATCAAAATTTTGGGTTTATTTCATTGCAATTTGAATCATGTGTGTTTTTAAGTTCCTCAAGTATGATTCTACCCAATAACAAATTTTCATTGAAGGATTTCACAATCTCAATGGATACTTATAGTTAACAATGATAACATCTACACAATGTTCCCTAGGTTATGCTGATTTTGAACTAAGAGATTACTGGAACGCTTACATACGTATCATGCATATCACCACTTTTTTCTCCCCAAACCACAATGAAACAATAACAACAACCTCCATGACAAATGCAACGATCGTTCATTGAAGGAGGATATGGATATTTTGTATGACAAGAGCTATCGAGGTTTACTAATTGACCCTGATGCTGCTCTATTGCAAGCCTATGCTGATATCCGTGCGCCTTGAGAGAGCTAAAAACATCATACCCAAATAGTTATAAGTGGCCTTTAACAAATCCATTGTGAGATAACAACATTGTAAGCATGTATGCCAAGTATGGCAGTCCAGGAGATGACCGACTATTTTATGATAAAATTCTAGGAAAAATATTAACCCATGGAATGTAATTATGAGAGTTTGCCACAAACCGGCTGAGCGGGCAAACACCTACACTGTAGTACCAAATGTAAAATGAAGGCATATTCCCAATTGACTTTACGTTCCCATTGGTACTAGGATTTTAGTGACATATCAACTTTGCAATAGGGCAAGAAGTTCATTATCATATAGGCATAAATGGGTTCAATTCCAACGTTTTGTGGTGGATGAAATCATTTCTATCCTAAATTTGGATCTGTCGAGGTTCATGTCAAATGTTGAGAAAACATCTAAATTGAGTGTGGTTTAATGCTCTACAATGCTTCTCGGTTATGCACTGAGAAATCATAGATCATATAAGGAGGTATTCGCATTCTTTCATCAGCTGTAGCTGGTGGGTGTGATTCTGGACTCAGTTACAGTGGTAGGTGTGCTCTAAGCTTGTGATCATTTAGAAACTCTAGAAGAAGGTAAATTGATTCATAGTTATGTAACTAGGAATGAATTTCAGTCAGATGCTTTTGTAAAGGTTGCTCTTATGAATATGTAGTGTGGTGTTTTGGAATGCCATGATCTTTGTGTATGTTGTTGAGGTAATTCTGGATCTTGAAAAATAGAGCGGACTGCGCAGAAGTGCTGGGAGGTTTCCAGGAAGAGTTGCAGCCTCAACAGGAAGAAAAATATTTCTTATATTTTCTGTGAAATAGAAATATTGTAGCAATAGAAGCTGAAATATGGCAAAGGATCCCAAAAGAGTTGCTGCATATGATTTTAGCGAGGCTGCCCATTAGGGTTCTTGGCAAAATGAGGACTGTGTGCAAACAGTGGAAACATCTACTGTCTTCCCGTGATGCCTTCGAAGGACTTGTTCCAATTTGGTCGCTGTACTCCACCCTTGGGTTTTTTATTCAGATCCATTGGAATCCAAAAGATGACGTGGATTCTTGGGTTATAGAAGAACGCAGTTCAGACATGTACAAAGTTCCTTTGCTCAATCACGTCGTTGTCGTTGTGAATACTTGCAAGGGCATCTTCTGTTGTCATAGAAAAGGGGATATGTTGATCTTTCCATAGGCATTCCCAGTACCAGGAATTGGGTACAGCTGCCTCGTCCTCCAATACCTGCTTTCGTTTTCAATGGATTGGCTTTCGATTATTCCACAAGGCGTTGCACTCTCCTGCTGGGCAGATATTCTAGTAGCAGGAGAAGAATTGTGATGTGTATTTATGATTCAGAATCCAACGCCTGGACTCAAGTTTCCATGATGGTCCCGGACCATATTCGGCCTACTGGAAAGGGTATCTTCTGTAATGGCAAGTTTTACTGGGTGTCTCTGCCTCCCAATCCCCCGAATCCCATCCCTAATCTCATGGTAGCCTTCAATATTGCCGACGGGCTGTGGACAGAAATCCCGTTGCCACAGAGATGCAAAAGGATTAGTCCTGAAAATTTAGGGGATTACAATGGGCAAGAGGTGCTAGTGGAGCACAAGGGCCATGACTCTGTTCGCATATGGAAGTTGAATGAAGCAGAAGTATGGTGTGATGTAAAAAAAGAACCGTTTGGCAAAATGCAGCATTCCATTATTGGATTCAGTAGCAGTTAATAGCAGTGGGTTGGTAATGGTAATGGATCGGAAAATGAATATATCGATATATAACTGGAATGGGAAATTGATAGTCTGGCGATTGAGATTCCCTTGGCCTCGCATGTCTCAACGACCAATTCGAGTATCGATATCAGCCTTCGAATCTAACAACTTATGGTGGCCTCAACCATGATTTATATACTGATCCATTATTTAGGAAATTTTAGATGGTTGTGTTTTATTTCTCCTAGTTCTTTTTCTAAATTTCGATGATAATTGAAGTGCTGGGTTTATGAATATATTCTTTCTTTTTATCATATATTACCAGCGTAACATTTTTCATTTACTCAAACTATGGATCCTGAAACTTTATTGACAATTAAATTAGAATTGTGGAAGTTAGTTTCTAAACTTGCAGAGCTGTTTTATCTATATATGTAAAAGAGAAGTAAAAGGTATGAATAGAGAAGAAGATTATTCATCGTTATATGCAAAAGAGAAGTAAAAGGTATGAATGGAGAAGAAGATTTGGAGGCTTTTTGGTGTTTATTTTGCAGTTTTGAGATGGCTAGTAGTGTACCATAGCTTGATGAGAAAATGGTATCTGGTGCATCAAGATGAAGACTCTTTTCTACTTGTAAGAAATATATGAGATATCCAAGTGTGAAGATGATGATAATGACTTTGTGAGTTTTGCTATATTTTTTTTTAATCTGATTCTATTTATTTTGAGAATGTAGTAAAAGAAAGAAAATGGTGTGATGACATGGATGAAGAAATCCAAACAATTGAGAAAAATGAGACCTGAGAGATAGTAAATCTTCTAGCAGAAAAAGGAGTTATTAGTGTGAGGTGAGTTTATAAACCCATGAATGATGTATAATGCATAATTGAAAGGCACAAAGCACAACTTGTAGTCAAGGGTACAAACGACAATATGGAAGAGAATATAATCAAACCTTTGCTCTTGTACAAAGAATGGAAACCGTTACAGTTGTCATGGCAATAGTAGCTCAATACAAATGATAAGTCCATCAAAGGGATGTAAAATCAATCAACTTTTCCGAATGACGTATAAGTTAAGAAAAGCATTGTGTGGGTTCAAGCAGTTGCCAAATGCTTGGTATAGCTGCATTGACTCGTAACTATTGAGCAATGGTTTTAGTAAAAGTAGCAGGAAGCCAAACATTTTACATCAAAGTTAGCAATGAAGGTGAAATTATCAAAGTTAGCAATGAAGGTGAAATTATAATTATTTGCTTGTATGTAGATGATTTTATTTTTACAGGAAATAATCTATCCATAGAAGAATCTAGATTAGCAGTCGAGAAAGAAATTGTAATAACAAAAATGGGCTTATTGAGATATTTTTTTGGTATTAAAGTCGAACAAACAAATGAAAGTATCTTTATATCTCGAACCAAGTATGCAGGGGTTATCTTGGAAAGATTTAGGAAGTTGAATAGCAAGCTAATGCCAACAATTATTGCATGGTGCATAACAGATGGAGGCCTTACAAAGATGGTCTAGTGGGGTAGAATTTTCTAGTGAAAATATTAGGATACACATTTACCCTTATTCTAGTGTTGAATAAAAATATCGTGAAAAGTAATGTGTTGCTAGTTTTGGATAAAAAGACCCTCAACTTTCTTCGCAACTTTGTGGTCACTGGCCACTTATGAAAGGAGTAGGCATCTTTAGAAATGCGGTGCCATTTAGAGGAAATACTAATAGCAACAGGGAAAAGGAAATTATTTCGTTCATTTAATTATTTTTCAATTGTCTGGTCATATTGTGAGCTGCAATATATATCACAAGATTGTTTTAGTACTAGTAAACAATGATTAAATATATAATAAATTTGAACCTTTTGACATTTACAGGACATTCCTCTCAATTTACAAAAAAATAAAGTATGAAAATCATGTTGGAAACAGTTCTGAAGTTTGGAGTTTTTATTTTATTTTCGAGATTAATTAAATGGGTTTGGAAGATTGGGACTTATCTATTCACTAAGGTTTTAAAGAAATTATATGCATAAAACTTATACTAACGCCTCCTAGTGGAATTGATAGTGCACTAATTTGTTGCTTGCTATTATCTTGGTTTTGGTACCACCATATAGCATATACGGGTTCAAATTCTATTTTCCATGATGGACAGTTGAATCTGTTTCAACTCTAATTGTTATTAAGGGGTTCCACAAGGATGTCACATGAGCATTTATGATGCCCATTTTAACATAGATAGCCACCTATGTTAAAGTTCTATTTTGCAGTTCCATGTTATTTATGAACATTATATACATTTGGTTGGACACGTGAAAATCGATTGATGGATTGGATATTGATGATGGACATGTTGGATGTATGACCAAATGTATGACTTATTTGGTTACAATTTATCTAGTGCATGACTTGTCAAAGTTATTGTTGCATCGTATAGGCTTATATAGATATGATTTATCTAATCAATGACTTAGTGAAATTATGATTTATCTAATGTAAGATTTATTTCCAGTAGGAACAACAAAAATTGACACGTGGACACTGGGCTTAATAAACATGATGTTTAAGATCATGTACCTATATCTATTTTGTGGTTGTATATATGCATGGATGAGAACTAAACTACAGGTTGGAAAGAACCATATGATAACCAAGATATACTATTCCATTGGGGAAGGTCGAGATGACCAATGAGGAAAGGTACGATGTACATTGTTCTATTACATTTGGTATCTACTTGATATGCACTCTTATGACATGAGTAAAATGCAAATGACAGGTGGCAAGACGACCTGACTGGATTATTCGATGACAAGTCCAACCAGCTCTGTAGTGTGGTCCGTGCTCTGAAGGAGGGGTGGAGGTGTTTCCCACCGTGTATCCTCCGAAACCTGGAATCGTGGGGAGGACAGCTGAACGCTCCCCCTAGACGTGTGATGACGATTGCCAGATGCCTGCTGGGGAAAGTTCGGTCGAGGTATTCGATGCTTCCACCATGTCGGTTTTATCAGTGGTTAGTATGGCCGTTGCCACTGATAGAGCAGCAGAGGATGGATAGGGTGGGAACGGAAGTAGGTCAAGATGGATAGGAAGCTATAGATCAGTTGGAGACTCTTGATGGGAAGTAATGCCATTATCTGACTCATCAAATTTTAATGCTATAACTCTTTCTGGTTTGCTATGCTTTCAAACTCCTTGTATCTTTTCATTCTAACTTCGGGACGAAGTTTTCTGAAGGAGGGGTGTATGTAATGCCCCACTTAAATCTTATCCTACAAATTGTGTTAATATTTACATTATCTGAAAATATTGAGAAATATTGGTCTAAAATAAATTTATGATTTCCATTATTCAAATTCCCCACTTACCTTCTCAATTTGAATATTGTGTAGGATATGGTCTCCTTCCATTAATTCAAAATATATTTATTCATTCACACACCTCAATGTACCCTCACATTTAATAAGGAGAAGACAAAGTCCTCTCCATCTTATCATCAATATATATATTTATTCATTTCACATTCCTCAATGTACCCTCACATTTAATAAGGAGAAGACAAAGTCCTCTCCATCTTATCATCAATATATATATTTATTCATTTCACATTCCTCAATGTACCCTCACATTTAATAAGGAGAAGACAAAGTCCTCTCCATCTTATCATCAATATATATTTATTCATTTCACATTCCCCAATGTACCTTCACATTTACTAAGGAGGAGACATGGTCCTCCCCATGTAATTACACTTCACATTCCCAAATGTACTTCCCCATTAAATTCTCAATTTTAAATTCATATCACAATTCCAAATGTACTCTAGCTTGGAAGAGAAGTCAACCAAGGATGGGTGAGAGTTAATGACATTAATGAGAGGTGGTTGAGGAAAGAGGGTATAAAAGGGAAGGAGGAAGGAAGAAGAGGGGGAGGGGGAGTCTTGCTTAGGATTGTGGGGGTTGGTTGTGATTGTTTGGCCTTGTTATGATTTTGGGAGACCTTGGAAACCTGTGGAGGTTTCTTGGGTTTGAGAGGAGGAAATATCATTATCTAGTTTTGCACATTCTTCCTGAGGACACACTATATCTGGTTGGACTTGGGCACGGAGGGCTAGGGAACCTGTGGAGGTTTCCTGGGCTAGGAATTTGTTTCCTAGTTGGCTGGGAGGTAAATCCAGTTGGGTCGGCCAGAAGGAGCGTTCAGCTGGAGCTATCAGACAAAGGTATCATCATCAACCGCCAGAACAGGTATTTTTCCATGGACTACTCTTGTTAAGTTGATATCAATGGAATGCTCACCTTAATTTATGTTGCTTATGATAAAATGATTAGATGTTAAATGTTTAAAGCTATGTGAAAAGGTCAGCAAGCTCCTTTTATTATTTATAAATTAACAGGAAAATAGATCTGTTAGTGTATAATAGATTGAGGCTCTAATAATAGGAATCAGGCCCTTACAATTAGGGAAGAAGAAGAAGAAACCATTCCACATACCCACACGATTTCCGAAAACATAAATGAGGGTGATTTTCCCATCAGGGAAACTAATGGAGATGCTAGGATGAAAAACATAAGCCCTTCTTCTCTTCCTCACTTCCATGGCTTAACCTCAGAGGACCCTGATACCTTTCTATTTAAGTTTCATATTGTGTGTAGAACTTATGATTATACCTCTGATGACTAGAAGTTGAATTTGTTCCCATCCACCCTTAAGGATGCAACCTTGTGCTTGTTCATGGGTCTACCCAAGGATAACATCACTACTCAGACTCAAATGAGGAAATACTTTAACAAAAAGTATAGGGACTATTGTAGGTCCAAGGGGACCAAAGAGGAAATATTTAGGATGACTCTTGGACCAAATGAATCCCTGGAATACTATGAGGAAAGTTTCCAACTCAGTTGTAAAAGGGCCAGATGCACCCTTGATCTTGAACCACTCAAGTTTTCCTTCTTAGAGGAATTAGGGAGGACATACTGGAAACCCTAAAAATGATGTCTGGAGGGGAAATTTATCATCTATCATATGACAACATCAAGACAATATTCAAAAACCATTCTAGGGTTGCTAGGAAGAAGGGTAGGTCTAGTCAAGCTCTTGTCAGTTCCTCTTCCTCCAACACATCTATCAAGAATGAAAATGGACACCATGCAGGTCAAGAGGAAGCAAATAGATCCTTATCTATCTTTTTCCCTAAATGCACTAGAAGGCACCATAGAAATTAACATCCACTAAATGTTATAGAGATATGCTCGGTCTGTGAGGAAAACCATTCCACAGATATGTGCCCTTCCTTGCCTAGATTGAAAGTTGTATACCAAGGGGCAATAGGTGGGGATAAACAACTATGTTACATCAATCAAAGGAGACCTCAAGGACCTCGGCCATACCAGTAGGGAATGCAAAGTGCATCCTATTTCTATTACCATCCCAACTAGAATGCACCCTTGGTATTCTCCTACTCATCCCTCATGGTCCACACCTTCTCCTTGGCCTTATGCACCTCAATATCCACCCCAACCTGCCAATCAACCATTTCAGCCATATGATTCTACACATCCTCAATGGAATCCCCCATCATAAGGTTGGAGGCCTCAATTCAACCAACCCCTGCTTTATTGCGTCCACCTCCATCTCAACCACAACTCATTCATCCTACTCCACCTAAGCAACCCTAGATGTCTTCTCAACCAAATCCGAAACCGAAAAACAAGAAGACACAACAGGTCTATAGTGGAGAGACATCTTACCCTACCTATGTTGTGGAGATTCAAGAAATCAACCTTAGGTCTAGAAGAGTGCTCCCAGATAACCAACCTCCATCTCCACCTAAGGAGATTGAAGAGGAAAAGGAAGAGAGTGTTCCTCAAGCCAATCCACCTCCTTTTCCTGAAAGATTGATCCATTCTAACCAGAACACCCCAAAAGAGACTGAACTTCTGGGAGAATTGAAAATTTTGTGTTAAAATCCCACTCCTCCAAGCTATCAAGGATGTTCCCATCTACAACAAGCTTATAAAGGAGAAATGTTTCAAACATCCTAGGAGGAGAAATAAAGACACCCCTACCATCAATGTCATTGGTCAATTGTCTGATCTAATGTTGGGGAGAGTGATTTTCCCAAAGTATCTAGACCTTGGAAGTCTTGTGGTAGATGTGCACATTGATGGCATCATTGTCCCCCACACCTTGATTGATCTTGGGGTTGCCATAAATGTGATGACTAAGGAGACTATGCTCAAGTTAAACCTCCAAGGATCTTTGAGAAAGACCACAATAATGCTGCAACTTGCAGATAGGTCCATAGTGGCTGCTGAGGGAGTTGTTGAGGATGTAATGGTCTCTATCGATTCTTGGGAGTAGGATGCTTAGAGGATGAGAAACAATTTCAGTAGGGGGGTGATAATGAGGCTCATCAATAGGTATATTATATGGGTCACAATGCCATCCTCCAACTTATTAAATTATCTTTTTCTCACATTTATCTACAAATTTTGTTATATTATGCTTAGTGTGAGGAGTAAAGATGTGTTACTATGTCATGTGGCCTAATGTGTGTTAAATGCAGGAATTGGAGCACTTTTGAGATGATTTGAGTGTAGGAACTCGGAGTAGACAAGAAAGAGAGATTCTAGGAGATGGTCCACCTCTTTAATTCCTCAAATCAGTTGAAGATCCCCCACTCTATCTCATCAATTCAGTGTCATTGGCAGCCAAGCAGGCCAAGTTCATTGGTAGCCGAGCTAGTGCAAGTCAAGGAAGAGTTAGATTCACCTATTCTCAAGTTAGGGAGGAAAATATCCCTATTTTCTAGGGAGTTGTTGGTAGCTCCATTTTTGTATAAATAAACCAGCTAAGAGACTCATTAGGATTCAAAGTTTTATTGTAGCCAAGAGGCCATTAAGCTAAAGCACATTTGACTATTATTGTTATGATGTATTTTCCACTTTTTGAATGATAATGAGAAGTTTTGTTTTGATCCAGCATTGAGTTGACTTAGAGGGCTGAAGCTCTTGGGTTAGGGCCCAACCCTAGCAGCAAAATTTCCTCTCTTGTATCTATATTCTTAGTCTATAATTTTGATTAGTTGTTGCAGTTTATTCATGTTTCTTTTAGCTTAAAAGATTGATTGAGTTTTTGGTTTATTCATGCTTCAATTAGCTTAGAGGATAACTTAGTTGTTGTCGCGCAATAGAGTAAAATACATCAAAAATCTTGTGACAATGACCCGTATCTCATCTCTCTCATGGGATCATGATTAGAGGACCCCACTCTCACAACCAAAAAACAAAGTTTGATTTCTTGTAAATTGCATAAATCAAGTTGTAGCATTAGTTAGATAGTTGTTTATGATTCCTTGGAAAGGGTTACACTTGTTATTTTTCTTCTCTTGATTGTTGTAGCTTAGAAGATATTCTAGTTCATCAATAAATTTCTTAGCAACAGTTAGATTAGCTTTTCCAAATTCAATTCATCATTTCCATATTGACATAAAACACTTTGCAAATGAAAAGTAATAAGTGTAGGTGTTATGCTAGATTGTTTATCTGCAAGCAATGATCTTTTCCACTAGCTCTGTTTAGGTCCTCTCCCCCTTCTGCTGATGTATGCCAACCCATGTTCCAAACCTATATTTCCAAGTCATCGTGAGCAAGCGATCATAGCCAAACCTAACCTTCTTGAAGTACTGAGCCTGGACAAGGGTTAAGATCACCTTCCCCACACTGTCCCCAGTTGCCATACACCCTTCCAACACTTCATATCACCATTCTTACTCTCCAAAACCTCTCAACCAACTTCCAATAACATTTCAGGATACCTTGTAGCAGTACAAGAGATCTTGTAGCTCACCTGTAACAGTTTGTTTTAACCTTGTTTTGACTTGAAATGATAGCTTAGCCTATTTTAGGAGTAGTTCCACCCCTTAGCTTGGACTCCATGACCAGAAGTGCCACCTAGATCAGTCCTTTCACTCATTTTCCTTCCTGCAATATTAGATAGCATTAGTACTTTGATTCCTGAATTTAGAAATTAGAACTTTATTTACTCTATGAGTGTGAATTAGATAGTCAATGCATGAATTCCTGAATTATGAAATGGTAGAATAATCTTATGTTTTCAAGCAACCCTGATAGCTAGATGATTGAGTGCAAGTTATCATAGTTTCCTTTCTTCAAAATAACATAATATTGGTGTCATTTCATAGCATTTACAAGTTGAAGACTTTCATCTTCTGAGTGTAAAAGCATTTACTTTCTCTACACTAGGACTAGATTTCACATTATGCTTTCAGTAGTTAGACTCCTTTTAGTTCAATAGAGGAATGATCTGGAACCCTAATGATCAAGTGACCGAGATGAGGGTGGAATGAGTATAATAATGCATCTACTGTGTATATAACACTGTCACTTCTAAGTTTGTACGAGACCTTGGGTTGATAAAGTAAAGTTGGTAGCTTTGGGAGTTGTAGCATTATTGCTGCAATACTGGGGTTCACCACAAAGTACCAACATCTTTAGTTCACCAACAGTGGAATGTGAATATTTCTCAGGAAAAAGAAGCAAGTGGCACCAAAAGACTCCATGGATCAAAGAGTTCATACTTTGATAAATAAACAACTGTAAATACAGAAGAACTTCAAATGGTCATTGTATACTCCACTCCTAACTCTGAAGGTTGGCGGAAAGTGGAGAAAAGAAAGGATGAGAGATTAAAGTAGTGTTACTTATTTTATGAGCTTTCTATCTTGGGTACCCAGTAAGGCTGGTCTACTTGAATGTTTTTTAACATACTTTTTGATATGCCATTCGGTATCTACAACACGTAATTTTCATTATATTAATGGGAATTAGAAATTTTCCTTTCAGAAAAAAATGTATATGTATATATATATATATATATATATATATATATATATATTATAAAAATCATATTCCACTTTTAACACCTTACCAAGGTTATTGTTTTTTTTTTCTCTTTTAAAAACCATATATGGCTATGACAATGGATCTTAGACATAGAAATACTAAAGTATATATAAAATCCACTTAATATACACAATAAAATGTATGACATAAATTCATAAAAATTTTAGAGTATATATAAAATCCAACAAATAATTGTGACTAGCACAACAACATTAATAAAATGTGGTTGATATGTGTTGATAGGTGTACTCTCTAGTTTTGTTGTTCAAAATATGAAGTGGATTTAAAAAAACTATTCGAGTCATTCTCATATTCTCATCATTCTTGGAACTTGAACAACCAAAATCATTAATTATTTTAAAATACTTTAAATAGTGTTTGTTATCACAACAATTCTTTTAAATTTTATTAACATTTATCATTATAAAAATTCTTTTAACTTTGCTTAAAATAATTAGAACCCATTAAAAAATTAAAACAAAAATTGTTGAAAGGAGAATCAACATTACATGGACGATAATTCAATGTTAAAACACATAACTTTAGCATTTTGTAATTTACCCTATGTATATTCCAAGAAAAGACAAAAAATGTTTATTTTCTCAATTGTAATGCAATTAACATAGATGCATTTTAAATACGGATGAGTAGAGAGGGATCCAATTTCTTTTCGTGTAAGCATTTTGTAACTTACCCTATATATATCCCAATAAAATACAAAAAAATGTTTAGTTTCTCAAATTGTAATGCAACCAACATAGATCCATCTTAAATATGAAAGCGTAGAGAGGGATCCAATTTCTTCACGTGTAAATATTTTTATAAGCCGATGTTTTTTAAATGTTTTGTATAGTTATTTATTTATTTTTATTTTTAGATTTTTCATAATTTTTATTTTCGAGGACATGAACAAAATTTCAATTCAGTGTTGATGATAGACAAACAACATTACACATCATACTAGATTGTAAAATAAGCCTCACAAATCAATGAATATGATTCTAATTACAAGCACAAAAAAACCATATATTTTCAAATAAAAAAGTATTATTATTAATATTATAATATTAAATCTAAACCCATAACCCTCACACCTAAAAACTATAATTTTGGTTTAAAATTTAATATTGTATATTTTAAAATAGATTATAATTCAATATAAAACCCCTAATTTTACCATTTTCTAAATATCTTAGAATAATACATATCCAAGAGAAAAACTAAAAAAAAGTTCATTTCCCTAAATTGCAATGCAATGAATATCATGTGAAAAAAAAATACATTTTTTAAACACTAATGTTTCACTCAAAGGAAAATCTAAAATTCCATTAAAAAAACCATTTCCCCGTTCGAAAATCTAAAATTTCATTAAAAAAAACCATTTCCCCGTTCTAATATATGATCTAACATACAAACAACAAATTTCATTATATTATTGTATCTCAGTGTAAATCGAGCTCTAAAAAGTTTCGAGCAAAATCATAGCTCCAACCTAGCTTCATCAATTTTTTTTATTAAGCTTCCAAGTTTGTCCAACGTTATTCTATAAAATAAAAACTACAATTTTTGAAATATTGAATGGTTATGTTTGAGTTTTCTCGTGTGGCTGGGTCGGCGTGCTGTTTGTTCCCCCATCCGGGTTCGACCTGCCATTACATGAGGCGCTACCATTTACAATTATTGTAATCTTCCGTTATTGTGTATATTCAACCAAGCCAGAATAATTTTATCAAAAATTCCTTTATGATACGTGGGAAGCCTTTTTGTGTTTGCAGTTGTTGAGGCTAAAAGAAAGTAAGAAATCTTAAAAGAAAGATAATAAAAAAATGTAAAATAATTTTTTTTTTTTTTCTTACACTATCATATTACATATGTTTAACAATTTTGGTGTAATAATTTTAGGTTAAAAGTTTATGCAATAAAGTTAATAAGGTAAATAAGACCAAGGTTATGGGCATGTATTCCAAATTGAATGTTGGACAAAATCATCTTGGTGGGTGTTCATTTGGTTTATTATGGTTAAGGAAATTCACAAAGACTTTGAAAAAGAAAAGAGACATTATTTGGTATTTAATTTATGAAAATAAAGAAAAATAAGAGAAAATGAATGTGAAAGGTCACAAGATTGGATGTCAAGGAAATTGAAGGAAAATTACAGGAAATTGGAGAAAATAGAGGTCTCAATGATAAAAATGCTATGAGGATCAATTCAAAACCTTTAGTCAGTTAGCTTGGAGCTCTCCCTCTATTCTTTCTCTCATACTCTTGCCCTTAGAGCATTCTTGGGGCACTCTAGCATTGGAGAAAGGAAAACAAAGGAAAGCAAAGGAAGAACAAGGAAGCAAAGGAAAGCAAGGATCAAGCAATGAAGAGTGGAATCAAGCAACTACAGTGGGATTACTTTGTAGAGATCGGGTTGCATGTATGATTTCCTTTCTAGTTTTGGCATGCATGATACATACATGAAAGATTTATAGGAAAACACTCAAAATCATGAGAATCATGAAGATTTACTAATTTAGGGATATATAAGATGTGGAAAACACTCAAAATCAGGAGAATGATGAAGATTTACTAATTCAAAGATATGTAAGAAACCAAAAATTTAATGCTTTTAAAATTTGCATAGAAGCCTACATAGAGTGGCATCCTCGGGATAATAATCGAATACACTACTAAAATATAAGGGAAGGTAAGTAATACAAGAGAAACTTTTCATGGCCAAGTCAACAACAATGTAAAAAGTTTGATTTTTGCATTTAGAATTATTTTGAATTTGTCAAATTTTGTATTTTTGCACTTAGTTAGGTTTATTCCACATTTATCAAGTTGTTTCCTCTTTTACCTGACATACATTTTAGGGTTGAATCATGAGATCTAAACTCGAGAAGGTGTGTCATGTTATGTCTATAGTTTACTACTTTCTCATTTATTATGGTTTTGACTTGTACTTGACATGCATTTTCATATTCTCTATGGATTCTTTAAGGGGTGTCATTTCATGTCTAATGTCTAAAATGTGTATACTTTTTTCTTCTTTTCAAACTAGACTAGGAGTGAGTGGATGAAGATGTGTTACACTTTTGGGCCAAATGAAGTGATGAAATTTCAATTTTTTCATCTTTTATCAAATTAAAACTCTATAATTTCATAGAATCAAAATCATTTTTATGATTTTAAGACATTTTCCTAAAAAATTAATTTGCTCTACATAATTTTCTAAAAACTATCTTTAATTTCCTCACAACTATAATTTTATTAAAAATAAATTCCCTATATAATTCTTTTTACCATTTTTCTTTATTATACTTTATAATAATGAAATAATTATAAAGTATAATATTTCATAAACATTTCACAACTAATAATACACATTTAAGATCATCTTAAACACTATCATGATTTTAATGGTTCTCACAATTTTCTACTATTTATTTGATTACTAAATGTAAAACATCTATATTTGTTTGCAACTTTTATTTTCAATGAGTTAAAGACAACATATATAAAGCAGCGAGCATAAATTTATGGTGTTAAAAATGTTAACTATGTTTTTGCAGAACCCAATTTTGTGTAACCAACATTGCTATCTTCATATTAGGATAAAGGTTATCGCGTTTTTTAAGATTTTGACATTATATTTTGTAAAAAAATCCAAAGTTCAAGTGGATTTAGTGATTAACATGTGATAAATTTAAGTGTGTTTGTTTTTTTAAGATCATTATTTAAAATTTAAAAGATCGTATAGTATATAATTTTTTGGTAAATTTTTATGGTTAAAATAATTTTTTATTTGACAAATAAAACATTTTTATGTAATAATTTAATGTTTAAATGATAATAAATTATTTAATATTTTGACATAATTTATTTTATATAAATAGATATGTTATGCATGTTTAATCAATTATTTATATAATTTTATGTAAAGTAATTAGAAATAAAAAAAAAATTATGTGAGTAAGATTTTTAAACTTTATATTTTTAAAAAATATTTTAACCAGTGATATCAACTTCATATTATATATATTAATAATAAAAAATATATATTTTAAAGTTGTATAGAATAAAATATCAATGTGGGTTATGAATAAAATTTTTAATATGAATTAATATTGACGTATAGTTAAAAATATATTAATAATAAAAAAATCATTTTAATATACATGTTTTGTAATATCTATAGCATTCAAAAATACAATTTAAATAATGAAAAATTACACATTGTTTTTTTTGAACTCTAAAATAAATTTGCATATAAAGAAATTTGATATCTGTCAACTCATTTTAGATCCCTGCTTAAGATAAATCTATATTATTAATCTAATTTTATTTTTAAATGATCATTATTTTATACTCACATTAGCTTTATTTATATTATCAATTTATTTTTTAAAATATATTATACTAAATATATTATAAAATTTATAATGGTTTGATCCATAAAATCTTAGATAAATAATAATTAAGTCGTTAAGACACTTCTTGATGTAAAATTACTCTTTCAATTCCCCACCCCAATAAATACTACGTAAATACAATATTATCCTTATTATTCTATTAAATTTTGTGTTTTATCTTTAATTATCTGAAAATATTAATTTCCTTAACACAATAGCTCTCCTTCCATTACTATTGTCCTTCTATTAGTTTTGTGTTTTATCTTTAAATATCTGAGGATAATAATAATAATAATTAAGCTAGCCTAGATCCATATTAACTCTGGATCTATCTAGCTTGGAGAGGGATCAAATTTTTCTAGGTGTAATTTTTTCTTCAAGTTTTGCACTTAAAAAAAAAGCTTTTGTATCTTGAGAGAATTAATCTCTCTAGACAATTAATAAATCCGAAATTAAAATAGATCTAAACTAGTTAAATATCAAAATAAGTAATAAAACTTAAATCATAAATTTTATTTGTAATTTATATTCATCTTCATTTAAAAAAATAAAATAATAATTGAATATCCATCAATTAACAGACAAATAAATCTAGTATTTTAAAATTATTATTTATTTTTTAAATATTATAATTTTTAAATTAAATATAAAATAAAAAACTAAAATAAAATTTATTATTGATAAAATTATAATTAATATTAAAAAAAAATTATATATTTTATGTGAAAAAATTACTTAAACTATCAATCACAAAAATCTTAAAAAACAAAAAACACACTCCTTCCAAATTATTTTGTTATTTGCATACACGTCAACTTGAAATAATGCCTCTCTTTCAATATAGCAATTATTCGTTGAGCTTATCGCATTTTAAATGTCACCAATACATTATGGTGGGCTTGACAAAACTTCCAAATTACTTAGTTATTTGGATACACGTCAGCCTGAAATAGTTCCTCCTTTTCAATATAGCAATTATTCGTTGAGCTTATAGTATTTTAAATGTCACTAGACACATTATGGTGGGCTGGACAAAACTTCATTGTACAATTCACTCTTATGATCATTTCCGTGGAAGTTATTTGTAAAAGATTAATGAAAATGTAAAATGAATATTTATAAATGTAAAATTTTATTTAAAAAATAATAGAAATTTTAATATGATTTTGAAAAATATAATGGAATTTTTTAAAAATTTGAGTGCCTAGGCAGGTGACATGAATATGAATTAGGCAAAGCAAAGCATGTAAGCAGGAGCAGCAGTGTTTCAAGAGAGAGAGAAATGCGTTCGTCCAAACAGAATCACTAGCAATGTCAATCGGTCCTGGGATTCGAATAGGGATCGCAAACCCAATTATAGAGGATTATCAGCATGAAGAAGCAGCTTTCCCAATTGCTAAAGAGCAGAGGCTCATTGGACCCGGCCATTAGAGGTGTCCGCGTTAGCTTAGGGACAACTACGAAGCCCTATTTCTCACATCAGATACCTCTGCAAACGCTTATGCCGCAAAAGTTGAACAACCCCCCTGGATGCTTCACTATGGAGGCATTGAAGAGGTCCGCACCAAAATGCACAATCTTCTGCATCTCTCAACAACAACAGGACTGACAGACGAAACCTCCACAAAGACAGTCTGTCGCGGGTTGTGATTTTGTTTAAGGGATTTTTAGACAAGGATTGTGGTTATTTCCATGGGCTTATTCTCAAATTCAGGGCAAATTATGGGCTCCCCACTGCCCCTTCACCGGGGGAGGTGTCTAGGTGCATCAAGACCACAGATGGTTGGAGTCACTACGCAGTTTCCTGCCATCAATTGTTCATGTATTTGGGGGATCTGGAAAGATATAAAGAGCTCTATGTTGTGCGAAATCTCAACAATCGTGACTGGACCATTGCTACAAATTATTACAAGCAAGTTGCAGTCATTTGTCCCTCTAGCAGTAACCCACATAACCAGGTTTGACTTTTATCTTTTTAATTTCTTAGCCATTTTCTCACTTTTGTAGTCTTTAACCATACCACTAGAGAGAGAATTCGTAGAAGGGAGATTTTGGGTAAGGTCAATTGGTGAAAATCACGGGTTAAGCGAAATTGCCACATGAAAAGTTTCTGAATGGAAATCCTTCCAATTCTCTCCTAGAGAATTCGTAGAAGGGGGATTTTGGGTAAGGTGAATTGGTGAAAATCATGGGTTAGGCGAAATGGCCACATGAAACATTTCTGAATGGCAATGCTTCCTGGTCTCTCCTTTGCTGCGCTACAATGGTTTGTAGTAGGATATAAGTCTCATCATACCATTATTCCCTTGCGAATAGGGGTGTGCATCATACCATTATTCGGGTTTGCATTATACCATAATTCCTATGCTGATGGGGGTGTCCAAAAGGTAGTGGTTCTCTTAGCAATGTAATGGTTGATTCGTTTTGAAATGAATATCCTTTATTATGTGGAAATGCAGGTACGTACTAAACTTCAAAACATTAAATTGGATTGTATATAGTGTCTTCAAATAGTTTTCACAAATGGTGTCTTGGAATGAGACCTTAGTATACAATTTTGTATAAATTTGGTGCATTATATTTTTAAAATTTTAGAATTTCGAGTGTTGACATTTTTTATTTTAATATTTTATTTGTCCTTGATAGTTGAAGTAGTGGTCGTTGTCTTTGATGATTCCTTGCGAACATAGGGCACTTCTGATTAGCCTTACAGATTCACTTGTCCACATAGGGACTCGTGCATCTAATTGATTTCTTTATGAAGTATTAGTTAAAGATCTCTCGGTAATGACCAGTTTTAATGACTCTCTTTTATTTTTATTCTATTATGTTTATGCTTTTTGCAATGAGTCTAAGCCTTGACATGTTATTATGTTTATGTTTTCCGCAATGGGTCTAAGTCTCAGCGAGGTTGTTTATTAAAGAAAAAAAGCAATCCATTTATAATGGAATAAAAATTATTGAATAACGCATCAGGATGCTTTTACATAGTCCTTTAATAGAGCACCCATAAATATGATCTACTTAGTGACCCAATCAAAGGAATAATCAAATGGTAGGTACTACAACATCAGATTCAATCAAGGATAAATCGAGTTGCTTGCAACACAAGAAATTTAATTAAAGGAGAGATTGAGCTATAGAAGACCTACTAGAGAGTATTATGCAATGGAATGGTTCACAATGATCACAAGAAAACAAGATTATCATCTACATATTACTAATGACAATGCTTTGGTTATAAGTTAAACAGAATTAGGAATTTGTAAATAATAAGTCGATAATGACGTAATTGAGATCTACTTATCCACTAAACTACTTTAATACAAAATTTCAAAATCTAACATACATAATCTACTCCACAACCTATTCCTTATTCAACAAATGCGACCCCACCAACTCACCTTACCTACCTAATTTTCAAAACTCACTCACCACCTAATCTACTTATTAACCCCTAATCTACAACATATCCTAACTAACCCAATTAAGTGTTAATTTACCCCACTAACCTACATAATCTTCCAATTCACTAAGCCACCTTCCTGCTAACCCAATATCACACCAAATTTTCTATTTTATCTTAGCATATCGATCCATGCAACTTATGTAAACTACATAATCCTTTTAACTCAACCTTCCTAGCCCTTTCAACCCTTATAACTTACATAACCTACTATTCCAAAAGCTACTCAAAACAAAATTGACATAACTTGTATCTAACCCATTGACCCACTTAAGTTACTTTGGTGAGATAACCGAAAACCAATTAATCTCATTGGAGTCTCTAAGTAAATAAGTTAACCCATGGAGAAAATATCGGAATAATAAATATTTTCTTGTGAATTTATTTCTTAAGATCCTTTGGATGGAAATATAGGAGTTACTCGATGTGGATTTATAAATACATTATTATATTTCTAGGAATGATAATGTTAGGATTCTAATCCTATGGGTTAGGCGAAATAGCCACATGAAAAGTTTCTAAATGGAAATGCTTCCTAGTCTCTCCTTTGTTGTGTTACATTGGTTTGCAGTAGGATACAAGTCTCATCACATCATTATTCCCTTGCGAATAGGGGTGTGCATCATACCATTATTCCTATGCCGATGGGGTGTCCACAAGGTAGTGGTTTTCTTAGCAATGTAATGGTTGACTGGTTTTGAGATGAATATCCTTTATTATCATGTGGAAATGCATGTACATACTAAACTTTGGAACATTAAATTGTCATATAAATTGTATCTAGTGTCTTCAAATAGTTTTCACAAATTCGCAGCGTCTTGGAATGAGACCTTAGTATACAATTTTGTATAAATTTGGTGCCTCATATTTTTAAAATTTTAGAATTTTGAGTGTGGTTTCCTTTTATCATGAAATTTTTTATCTTAAATTTTTTTTGTCATTGGTTTGTGTAACTATATTCCTAACTCCTACTTAGGAATTACTAGTAAAATGTGTTGAAAATTTTAATTAGGTTTGGTCTTAATAATGACATGTGTAATTGTGATTTTGTGTAATTGATGAAAAAGAAAATAAAATAAAATTATTCTAATGTTTGTCAGATAGGTTTCATGAGCAAGGATTTTTATTTTAGTAATGGCTCCCATTGTGAGCCTTTAGGATTTGTCATCTAGTCATAAAGGTCAATTCGAGTTTGTCATGTATGAAGAACCATTCTTGGGAATGTTACATTTGTGATTCATTAGATAAGTATGAAATCCCTCCCTGACAAGCACACGAAATCTCCCTTCAAGTCGGCTTCAAGAACGATAATAATACCTCTCTAAATGACACTTCGACCCAACTTGCAATCATGTCCGCTTATTATGATGGCAAACAAATATAAATAGGCCACTCTGCCTCATTTCATAGTAAGAAATTTTTGGTCAAGTTTTGAAGTCAACAAGGGGTGTGAAGATTAGCGAAAGGGTCAAGAAAGATAGTTCTATAACCAATGAAGTGAAGAAAAGGGAGAGCGATGTTTCTAGTATTATTTGGATCTGTTTTTGGAATATTTTTTGAGGCATACGAGCGAAGAAAGAAGATGAATTTTGTTGTAGAAAGAACCGAGAGGAATTACAATCTCTTAGGTAGTTGAGTTGGAAGCAGTTCAAGGAATAAGGGAGGTCGAGTCAAGCTAGAATGAGACTCCATCCCAAGCGAAGGAAATCAAGACATAAGAAGAGGTCTTGTGTACAAGTTAGGGTTTTTGAATTAGGATTAGAGAACTAATTCAAGGAGGCCGAAGGTTTGAAGCAGAAGGAGGTCAAAGTGGAAGAGGAGTCGAGATAAAGGAAGGAGCAGAAGGGTGAAGATGAATTTGTGTCTTGGTCTTGGAGAGGCAAATAGGTCATGGGTCTTGGTCTTGGTATTCATCAATTGTAATCTCTACAAGAAGAAAAATTTGTTTGGGTTTTCCTCTCAAGTGGGAGATATTTTGGCCTTGGTTGATAGCTTATCTTCCATGCATTTGTGGAATGATTTCATAATTTCTTATATACATTCTACTTGTGGATATATAGGTCAATTTATACACTTGTTCATGAGTTAATATGTTAGTGTGTCACTCTCTTAGATCACTTTATAGTGTATCATATGGGTTATGCACTGAGGACGATGTTGCATAGGGGGACTTGTCCCTACTTTTGGGATGCATCCTCTAGATTTTCCCCTCCTTAGGGATTGCAAGGGGAAAGTCCCTATTTTGAATGAGACATCTCTGAGGATGTGTGATCCTCTCCCACATTGTCTAAATGTTTCTTTCTAGAAAATGGGATGTTTGGGAGACGTCTTATGATGGTTTGGGGACTTATCCCAGATCCTCTAGATGGTTCTTTCCAAAAATAGGGAGTTTTGGGAGATCTGTTGGGATGGTTTTGAGGAAATTTGAATACCCACTATCGAAAATAGTTCCCATTTGGTTCCAATTCTCAAATAAAAAAATTCACCAAGTTGTTCTACATTCAAATTTGGACAAAGGTTATCTATGCATTTCATGCCTGAATACTATGTAGTATGTTTTCGTAATGAGGGCTAATTTCCTTCATAGTTTTGGCTCCCATGTTTGGTAGGTTTGTGTATCCTATATCAACTCTTTCTTTTGGGAGGGTTATAATATCTATTTAGACAAGATATTTAAGATCTATTATCTAAGACTTGTTACTTTTATTGAGTTATATTAGATCTATTATCTAAGGAAGACACTTTTTTGACTTATATTATAGAACCATGTTCTAGAATATTTGTTTTTAAATTTTAAATTTATTTATTTATTTTTTAAATATTTTTGGTTGTCCCATTGAAATTTGGGGTTAAATTATAGCCATCCTTGAAACCCTTCCCTCGCCCCTATCCCTGAAACACCATGAAAAATAGCCCAAGTTGTTCACAAGCTATAGTATTTTGTATGCATTGTACTAATTTCTTAAACAATTAGGCATTTGACCCTTTTTCCCACTTATAATTTGAAAGTTGAAATCATTTTACTTTCCTCCCTTGATTTTCTCATTGAGTTCACCATGCAAAATTGGTTTAGTTACTAATTTACCTCACATATTCCTTACCCCTTTATTTTCCATTCATTTATTTTTTCAAAGTTATAAAGTATAATAAAAGGGATATGGAATTGTATCTCGGGTTCTATTAAAATTGCCATCTTATTTTCTGAGTTTTCCATTTTCACATAAGACATTCAATAAATGGAAGCACACCTCAATACAATATGTAGGATCAAAATTTGAGGCTTTGTGAAAATGAACCAATTATTTATTCTTTATATTTCTTGGAGTTTGATGGATTGGGACAGTGGTGGAACATGTTTCCATGCTTTTCATTTAAGTTGTTTGTTTGCCTTATTGTTCCCATACACTCATTTTTCTAAAGTTATAAAGGATATGCAAATTGTATCTTGGGTGATATTATAACTGTGATCTTGTTTTCTGAGTATTCCATTTTCACATAAGACCTTCCATAAATGGAATCACATCTCAATACAGTATGTAGGATCAAGCTTTGATGCTTTATGAAAATGTTCCAATTATTTATTCTTTATATCTCTTGAAGTTTAGTGGATTGGTTCATAATGGTGGACCATGTTTCAATGGTTTTCTATTTGTCTGTTTGGTGAGTTGTGTTAGAATACTGAAACTAAAAGTTGTTATATGGTTTCTAGATAGTTAGCTTAGGATTGAGTTTTTCCAATCAAATTACTTAAGATGTTAGTTATCTTGTTGAAAATAAAAACTGGTTTATATGGTGTTGATGTATAGGGAGATGAGATGTTTTGTACTTATTCCTTGAGACAAGTAATGCTATCACAATGTTAGGAGACATTGGTCTAGAAAATAACATTAATCAAGAGCCATTGCGCAACATTTAGGAATTACTTTAGATGAAGAGTTTCATCTTTCTTTTCCTTATGTTTTTCACTATGAGATGTAGGTGAGGAAATATATATCTTATTAATGTGATTTGGTATAACTATGTTTCGAAGTGAAGGATGTTCCATTGGGGTTCTTGTTTAATTAGAACTAAAAGTTGACTTCTTGAAATCTAGGTAACTTCTATACAATTATGATCTCACTTTAAGTATAAGATTCTTATTAATACATGCATTTCTTACAACCTTTTTCCACATTTTCTCTTCTATGTTATTGATATTTACACACTCAATGAGCCAATACCTAATGGGTAGGACTTGTACTCTCCTTAGGATATGTATAGGTCAACTAACGACGTTTTACCACTCACCCACCCCATTGTGATCATGACAAAGTCCTAGGTCATGGTGATTGCAATATAGAGTTCTCAAAGTGGTTGGCGTGAACCTCATAAGCCATGATGAGAACATGGGTGCATAATAAACACAAAATTATGTTCAAGCTCTGAGTCTCACCAACTCTAAATCAAAATCAATTTGCACTTTTAAAAACTTCATCTTGTAAATATAAACGAGACAATTTGTTTAGTAAATGGTTTTGTGAAAACTTTTGAGCAACCTTTAGATTAATTGGTAAACTTTTATGGAACAAAATGTGATGCGTTGAAGGAAAAAATGTATTCCTTGGGATGTTGGGTTAATGGATCTTTGCTTTAT